>OZ001255.1:3600000-4200000 GCA_963924025.1 Ischnus inquisitorius | reverse complement strand
TTTGAATTTTTGTTTTTTCTTTTTTTTTTCCAATTTTTTTTGTCACTTTTTTTTCCGACCAATTGCACAATTAAATTGTGTTCATTCGCCGTCCAGTGATGAGGGTTATTGATAGCGAGCGAGCTCGGTGTTCGAAGAAGGAGCAATAGTGTGAGAAATAAAAGTGAGTCGATTGTGAAATAGCGAAGAAAGAAGCTCGCAAAAAAAGCTTAGCTTCAAGGATATGCGTCGACTGGCTCGTTTTCTACTTTTTTTCTATAAAAGTAAAAAATGCTTCGAGAGTAAGAATCTTTCTACTTTTTAAATTTTTTTTAGAAAATACTGACTCGATATTCTTTTTTACTTTTTCAATTCCATCGGATTTAAAAATTTTTTAATTTAATTTATTTAAATTATTTTAAATCAACTTCGTGCTGGAATTGCGCCTTTCATTTGTCTCTTTCTCGACGAAAAACAAAAGTAAAAAATTCGTACCGCGATCGTTCGATGCCAGCGATGTGCCGGTGTCCAAAAAAAAAAATCTCGCAATTTATATCGAACGAAAGAGCGACTCGGCAAGTCGGCGACGAATATCCTTGAACTGGCGTGAAAAAAAAGGAGGAAGCGAAAATTTGTCGAGAAATAAGAATCGCTCGAAGCACAAATTTTACTGCGCATCGTGAAGCTTGTTTTTTACTTTACTCTTTATCGCGCAATAATCGCGAACGCGGAAATAGAAAACAATCGATAATTGTGAAGTGCAGTGGCACGTTTTTTTTTTTTTTTTTTTTTTTTTTTTTTTTTTTTTTTTTAAGCAAAGTGCGCAAGGTTGCGAATCAGTGACGCTACAAAATTGCTGATACGTTTTTTTTTTTTTTTTTCATAGAAAATCTGATGGTGAAAGAGTGTGATAGAGAGTGACGAATAATTCGGGAAGGGTGAGAATCGATCGAGCGAAGTCGGACTTACTTGTAGGCTTCCGGCAGATCGTCGGAATGGATAAGACCCATAGGAGGGTGAGGGGCTTGGCCGTCGCGAGCCGGTACGTTCATAACGGCAACGACACGCTCAGCCTCAACGTTTACTTCACTGACTACGACGCAGACCAGATCATTTGCCATGTAGCCTCTCGTCACCCCCTTCTTGTCCACAGCCGGCACTGTGGCCGTATTCAATATCAGGGCCTGTTTGTCATTAAAAAAAAAAAATAAACATTAGTAAAATATAAAAAAAAAAATTAAACAAAAAAATATATACATAAAAAAAAAAAAAAAAAAGTTCATTAATGAAAACATGAAAAAAAAAAAGAAAAAAAAACTCATTAAACAAAAAAATATATACATTAATAAAATATAAAAAAAACCGTCATTAAACAAAAAAATATATACATTAATTTAAAAAAATAAAAAAATAAAAATGAACAGAAAAGTGTTTTTTTACCTTTATTCCAAGGTCTGTAACGACGCGAGGACAGTCGCTGCAGTTGCAAAGGATCTTCAGTAGAAGTCCAGCCGCACTTTTGCCCATTACTTGTGCGTAAATAACGTCACCGACGACCAAACTCTTGAATAAAAATGATGGGAATGAAACTTGAACATTGCTTACTCATTTATTGACATTCGCTCTGTGAAAATGTTCTTTTCACGATTACGGATTTCTTGAGGGGTTGGATCTAGTTAACATTTTTTTAAAAATGCATTTTTCGTTTTCGACGAATTTTCGTGAAATTTTCAAAAAAATTCTTTGAAAAATTCAAGTCCATCCGTTCAAAATTGAGGGTGTTACATAGCAATTTGTCGTAAATTTTGATAATATTTGAATGTCAATTTGAAAAAAAAATGTATCGAAAAATTGATTTTGAAGATGAATCGAATTTCGTCGAAAATTTCAATTGTCCAAACTTTTCGTCTGAATTTCAATCTCGACGAGACGGCGTGTCGAAAATTAAATTTTACCTCCAAGAAGTTTCTAATCCTTTGTGACTTTTCCATGGTGACAAACGAATCGAGTCCCGGCATTGTGGCATAAAATTCTAAAAAAAAAAAATTTTTGAAAATACGATAGAATTTCAAAAAATTACAAAAATAAACGTAATTTGAAAATACGATAAAATTTCAAAGAATTACAAAAATCAACGTCAAATCACCTTCATCGCCGAGTTCCTGCTTGGTCGGTTCGACAGTTCTGTCGAAATTCGATTTGTCATAGAGCGTATCGGCTTTCTTGGCGATAAATTGTTGCAACTTGAGCCTCTTGCCTCTGTCGCCGAAACTGGAAATTGAAGAAAAAAAAAAAATTAATTTATATGCATATACATTTGCGTCTCGTCCATCAGCGTTTTTTTCGGGTTTCGCAAATTTCGAATCGCGTAAAAAAGATTCCAAATTCCCGTCCAAAACTTCAAAACATCCATAGAAATTTTGATATCGGCGAGTTTCAAAATCTCGAGAAAAAACGATTTTTTTTTTTTCCGGAAAGTTTCGAACTCGATTGGATACGACGAAAAGAATTTGTCGAAATTTGGCAAAAATACGAAATTAGTTGAAGTTCGTAATCGAAATTTTGAAAAATTCAAAAACGTTATCGAAATTTGAAAAAAAAATCGTAAATTTTCGAATTTCGTTTCAATTTTTTTTTTTTTTTTTTTTTTTTTTTTTTAATGATTTTTAGAAATTTTCCTCACCTGAGAGTCTTCTGTCGCTGTTGATAGATCTCGAAGCTCGGCTCTTTGAGATTGAGCATCGACAATTCGTTCTCGTTGCGCTCGCCCTCCCATACCTTCTGTAGTTGTTGCCCATGATAGTTCAACGCCTGAGCGACAAGTCGCGGATCCATGGAATCCATGTCACTCGGCGTAGTGATAGACAGGGGGGACTGGGGGGGAGAGAAGGAAAGAAGAGAGAATAGCGAATGAATCGCGATCTCTGACCTGCAATACTGCGGAAAATCCAAATTTTTCGTTTTAACACCTCGCCTCGTATGTCGAAGCATTAAAAAAAATGCATAAAATAAAAAAAAAAAATTTATTAAAAAAAAAAAAAAAAAAAAACAAGAACAAAAAAACATTCTCCGAACCGTCTCGTCTTTATACCCCAAAGAATCCTCCTTCGTTTCGCATATTTCTCACAAAATCGTCGATTTAATCCGAGCGTTTCGCACTTCGATCAACTTCGATCGGCGCGAAATTTTGCGATTTTTTCTTTTTTTTTCTTTTATCGTCCGCACAAACGATCTGTCTGTCCATTCGCCTGCGGCGACGATATTCTTTGTTTTTTTTACACACCACTTTACGGGCTCTCATCGGTCGTCGCTTATCCGCATTTTTATTTCTAGCTTTTCATTACTCTTTTTTTTACGTCTCGCAACGCTGTGTCACCTAAAAAAAACGTTTCCTAGCAAAAAAAAAACGGCATGTCGAGAGAAAGAAAGAAAAAACCTGATCCGAGAAAAAAATTCGCTCATTTTGTTTTATCGCTTCGTTATCGTTTATCGCTCCTTCCGCTTCGACGTGTCACGATCGCCGTTTTGTTTTTTTCTTTTTCTTTTTTCGTGCAATTCACGATTTTCACCTAAAAAAACGTCAACCGAAGCCATTGTCGAAGATAAAATGAACTTCGACCATGTTGTATTATATTTATAATAATAATAACAATCATTATTATTATTATTATTATTATTATTATTATTATTATTATTATTATTGTCATTATATATAATAATAATAATAGTAATAATAATTTATATCAATAATAATATAACTTTTTTAAAATTTATTATATTTATCCATTATCTTTCGGTTACCTTCGGGGGCAGGAGGGGGATGCGCCGACGACGTTTTTTTTTTTTTTCGATTTCGCGCACTTTCGGCGTGCGAGTCCAATTTTTTTTTTTTTTTTCTTTTCACTTTTTTCTCGTCTCACAATAACATTTTTCTCATGTTTTCCATTCGCTTACCGCTCTTTCGGGGGAAACATTATCGATCGACGGGAAGCGCGAAAGGGGAAAAAAAAATGGTAGTTGCAGTGAAATATCGGCCGAGCGAAGCGATAATCGAGATCGTCGCAAAGCTTGTACAGCGTCGAGGCTGTAAAAGCTGCAATGGCCACCGGGCCGCGCGACTCTTTCGAGGGGCCGGTTCCATTGCATCGGAAAAACGTCGCACGGGCCGGAGAAGGGATCGAGGGGGGGGTCGGGGAGGGGAGGTCGTGTTTTTTCCGCCGCGTCTCCGACGACTCACCTGGCTTTCGTAAATTAAACTTCCACGAGATTATTTCGTGCGTCGCTCTGTGTTTTCTCTCAGCTCGACAAACAACACTGACAATGCGACATTTCGCGTCGTTGCTCGAGTTAACTGTGCGCCTCGCGCGTACGACAGCGTACAAACGTGCATATAGATGCCTTTTCTCCGGGCAGGGAGGGGGAACGAGAGCGGATATCGAGCTAGTTCGCCGAGTCGTCCGCAGCGGTGACTCGCGCGCCATCTCGCGGCGGATCTTTCGCGAAGCTCCGGGCTTACGGCGGCTTCGCACGATGATGTTTCGTTCCCACGGTCGTACATACAGGTCTGGAAACTCCGATGGTGGGGGTGACTCACAATTTGAAGACGCGTTCCAGGGGGCGCTGTGATCGAGTGCTCCTCTGTGCGACAGAGATAGAAAGAGACTTGTAGAGAGAAGTCTCTTTCTATCTCTGTCGCACAGAGGAGCACTCGATCACAGCGCCCCCTGGAACGCGGCTTCAAATCGTGAGTCACCCCCACGACTGAAATTTGCCGGAGTTGCAGGACCTGTATGTACGACCGTGTTCGTTCCCGACGGGTTCTGCTGCTCGGCTCTTCGCTGATTGGTCGAGAAGACGTCCGCGATTCCGTCGGGGATTGGCGCTGCGAATGGCCAATTAAATGGTTCGATTGTGGCGGGAAGTTTCAAATGAAAAGATTGAACTGTTCACTGTCCGATGTGATTTCAGTAAGGATAAAGCACGATATTGCATAGAACAAGGTTTGCACACAAATACGTGTGCAAATAAATGCGCTTCAGAGGATGCGCATACGATGAGAGCCATATTTATTCTGCCTAACTAACCTAGTGATTTATGTTGCATCTCCAAATCATTCATACTTTTTGGCAAGATGTGGTTGATTTTTCGGAACCAACCATAAATCAACCGTCCCAAACAGGTTCACTCTTTTCGAAGCTGTAATCGTCGGTATGTCTGAAAAAGTCGTGTACAGTTTATGTTACCGACGGCGGTAATTGACCTTCTCGCAAAAAAAATTATTTCATCTCTGCATACCTTTATTAGAAAAAAAAAATCAGAACATCGTCTCTTCGAGATGCTAGAAAAACAAAAATGAATGAGAATGATTAAAAAAAACGAACGATTATTCGACTATAAAATATAACGATTCCTGCATTACCGACGGTCGGTAAGCTAGGAAGCGCTCTCGCTCGCAACGGCTATAAACGGATATGAATTGATGAAAACTAGTCGACCTATTCCGCACAATGACACCAATGACAGTTGTCCCGATATAACCATTAACATCGCCATCGGGATCGCCAAAAAATATCAACAGCGACGGAAAACAAACAAGAATATAAGAAAGACAAGAAGGAAGAGAAGAAAAAAAAGCGTTATGCACGAGAAGCAAAAACGGACTCGCGGAACGTAGAAAAATCGTCCGAAACAATACAAACTTTATGCGCGTGTGTAGGAGTAGCTTTGTTTACGATGCCTCGTCTTCTCGCGAAGAATGCTTCGGTTCTTTAAAAAATCTGGTAAATAATTAAAAAAAAAAAAAAAATCGTTTTATGATTTTTCTCTCGAGCCAAAAAAAAAGTTGCGAATTCGACAAAGTGGAGCGTCGAAAAATGGAACAGACCTAACCTCAAAAAAAAAAAATTCCCAAAATTTCGATTTTTTTCGATTTTGCGTTCAAAATCGAAATTTCGAACTTTTTCGAAAATTTCGAATTTTTTTTTTGACATTTTTTTTTTTCGTAGGCCGAAGAGACAGAACAACATCGACGAGTCAGCGATCGCCGTCCGGGCACACGGGAAAGGCCGTCAACAATGCGCACAGCTTGGCGGGCGCTTCGGAGACGCGGCTCGGCCTCGAGGAGGAGGAGAAAGAAAACACCAGCGACGATCATTCGTCGGAGGTTTCGTACTCGCATTCGAGACTGTCCAAGAGCCTCGGAGAAATCCTGGCGGACAAGGGCGCTCTGGGATATTTCATACAGTTCATGGAGAGCCGGGGACGCTTGTCGCTGATCAAATTTTGGATGGAAGTCGAGTGCGTGTGCGGGCCGTACTCCACGAGCGTGGAGAGTTCGGACGCGGAGGACGAGTGCGACAACTCGACGAGGCGAGGTGCGACGCGTGTAAATAGTAACGAGACGAGATCAAATGTTAACGAGCCAAAGAGGGATAGTCTGAGAAACGCGACGTCCGCGAGGCAGCCGGTTTCCACGATGAGGGAGGACGCGATGAGAATCTACAGGAAGTACTTGGCCGGCGGTGCGTTGCCCGTCAACGGCGCGAACGGCGAGACCGAGGACGGGCCGGACGAAGCTCTCGACTGCGACAACGCGAAACCGCTTTTGGATCGCTTGTCCGAGGCTCGGAGATCGGTCTACAAGACCCTCGAGGACGAGTGAGTACGAGACGGAGATGAGAACGGGATCTCGAACTCGAGATCTCTTCGTCCCAGCACGTTTCCAACTACCTTTCGCTACTTTCCTTCAAAGTAAAGTAGTACTTTTCTCAAAACTAAAGTACTACTTTTCTCAAAACTAAAGTACTACTTTTCCTAAAACTAAAGTACTGATTTTCCCGAAAGAAAAGTCCTACTTTTCTCAATAGAAAAGTACTGCTTTTCTCAATAGAAAAGTACTGCTTTTCCCAAAAGAAAAGTACTGCTTTTCCCAAAAGAAAAGTACTGCTTTTCCCAAAAGAAAAGTACCACTTTTCCCAAAAGAAAAGTACCACTTTTCCCAAAAGAAAAGTACTACTTTTCCCAAAAGAAAAGTACTACTTTTCCCAAAAGAAAAGCACTACTTTTCTCAAAAGAAAAGTACTACTTTTCCCAAAAGAAAAGTACTACCTTTCCCAAAAGAAAAGTACTACTTTTCCCAAAAGAAAAGTACTACTTTTCCCAAAAGAAAAGTACTACTTTTCCCAAAAGAAAAGTACTACTTTTCCCAAAAGAAAAGTACTACTTTTCCCAAAAGAAAAGTACTACTTTTCTCAAAAGAAAAGTACTGCTTTTTCCAAAACTAAAGTACTACTTTTCCCAAAAGAAAAGTACTACTTTTCTCAAAAGAAAAGGACTGCTTTTCCCGAAAGAAAAGTACTACTTTTCCCAAAAGAAAAGTACTACTTTTTCCAAAACTAAAGTACTACTTTTTCTGCGGCTCGGCTACTTTCCCGCCCGCGCTTTTCGGGGGGAACGAACGATCCTCGCTTCGCTCGAGCCGCAAACCTCGCACTCTTGGCAATCGCCAACTTTCGGCCCTTGTTGCACAATATACTATTTTTTCCGACTACGCCGAAATGACCATAATTCATGCCTGCAACGCGAGTTGAAAGTGACCGATTCTTGACCAGTGGGAGGAAAAGTACTCCTTTTTAATTATGAGATCAAATTATGAGGACCAATAATAACTTTTTTTTCTTGATTTTTTTTTTCACATTTTAGAACATTCCAAACACGTTGAAACGAAAATCGAGAAAAAAAGCTATCACGAAAACAAAACGTCTTGAGAAAGCGGAAAATTACGGTCATCTTTTTTTCAACTTCTTTTTGATTAGTCCGTTATTTATTAATTAATTTAATTATTAATTAATTCATTTATTTATTTAATTATTTATTAATTTACTTGTTTATTCAATTATTCATCCATTTCATTCACTGATATTTCATATGAAGTAAACGAAAATTTACTCCGCGAAGAAGCTCAAAGTATTGAAATTACTAAACTATATCATGTTTAATGGATCGATATATTAATATATTTTTTACAATTTTTTTTTCCTCCTTTTTCAGGTACCTCAATGACTTTTTGCGAAGCGACTTTCATTGCAAGCATCAAATCGACGTATTGACGAGCGGCGACGTAAAGCTCGCAGATATACTTTACAACGAAACCGCTTTCTTCTACTTTATGGAGGTAAAAAGACAGCGAAATCTCGAATTCAAATCGCAACAACGAAATTTATTTTCAATTTTTTATTCCGATGAAATTATACATATTTAATTAAAAAAAAGTTTTTATACATTTTTATATTACAAATTTATATTATATTAGATAAATTTATATTTTAAAAAAATTTCATAAGGATTCTTTCTAATTGCTTTACAAATCGACTAATTAATTATTTTAGTAAAATAAAGAAAAAAAAGATGCCTTTTTTTGTATAAAAAAAAACGATGATATTTCATTTTCCAACATTCGTTTATCGTTTTCAATATTACGGAGAAAGAACGAATAATCACCTTTTTGTTCTTTTTTTTCTTATTTCAGTTCATGGAGCTCGAGAACAAGCGGGAGCTCTTGGATTTTTGGATGACGGCTGTTAATTATAAGCAAAATCTTTTGGAAAAGAACGGCCGTCTATCGCCCACCGTGGCGCAAACGGACGCCTTGATAATTTACGACAAGTACGAATTTTGAAAAAAAAAAGTTCCATTCCAAAAAAAAAAAAAAAATAAAAAATAAAAAAAAAAACCAAAAATTTTCAATTTTTCAGATATTTCAGTCTGCAAGCGACGATGCCGTTGGGATTCACCGACAAGATTCGCTTTCAAGTTGAGCAGAATATTTGTCAGGAGGGGGGCGATGGACCGCAGCCGGACTGTTTCGATCGACCCTGTAACGTTGTATATAACTTCCTCAGTAAGGTAAAGAAAAAAAAAAAAAAAAAAAAAAATCGCCCGCGATGAAAGTTAATTTTCCTGATTTTTAATTTCTGCTCGCTCTTTTGTCGCCGAACGTCACAGCACTACCTGCCAGCGTTCTTATCTTCCCAGTTGTATTATAAATACTTATCGGAGCTCATCGGTACCATTCAGAGCGGCGCATGTACGACTCTTCAACATCCACGTGTCCGCAGAGCCGGTAAATCTTTTTCTTTCCTTCCTTCCAAAATTTCAAAAATTTTCCGCTGCATTGAAATTCAAATGATTCAAATAACTCAAATGAAAAATGCTCAAATAATTCGAGACGAAAAATCAATAAATAAAAACAATTTTTATAATAATAATAATAAGAAAAATTGTTTTTAGTTATTTATTTTGAATCTCATTTGAGCATTTCACATTTCAATAATAATATTAATAATAATAATATGGGCCAGAAGACCTGAGTGTCGATTATGCTAGTTGTGACCACAACCCGTTAAACAACAATCATAATTATTATTATTACTAATATTAATAATAATTTTTTATTAATTATTAATTATTATTATTATTGAAAATATAATTGAAAACATAATTAATAATCATAAGAATTAATTACAATTATTATTATTATTATTGTGTATGTATAATATTTTTTTAAATATTATTCGAGGTTCCGACTGCAGCAGTGAAGTTAGTACTCTGAGCGTTGGCACGCAAGATACGTCCTCCTCGATGCACGGAAACGATGGCAATCGTTTGACCGACGATAATGCGAGAGACAACAACGGCAGCATGAATATCGATACCAGACAGCTCTACGATCCGGATTCGCTGTGGAGACGAACGAAGAGCTCGTAAGACAACACAATGTTTTGTCGTTAATCGCAAAAAAATTTAATTCACGATTTTCTATCGGCATAATCACAACTAAATATTGCCAATTCATTTATTCGGCGATCGGGCTCGTTTGCAAAATTTTTTTTTTTTTTTTTTTTCATATAAAAAATATCTTAATTTTTTACGATACTATTTTCCTCGCGAGTCGAAGAAAATTATCTTCGATTGTTTTTATTTTGATTTTATTTGTTTATTGGAAAATTATTGTTGTTACAATTTTTCGCGTTCCGATCTACGGTTCGTTTCGCTATAATAATAATAATAATAATAATAATATTTGATCGATGATTTTTTAAAAAATATTTTCCATTTTCCGTACTGTCGGTTTTTGAAATTTTCTTCTGAGATTGATATTTAATAAAAAAATGTCCGATTATTTTTTTAACAAACACGTTGAAGTAAAGTTCTAAACTTTATGAACTTTTTTTTTCTTTCCAATTTTTATTCAATTTTTTTTTTTCTTTCCAGTCTGAGTGTCGGTTACGTCGACGACATGGGCAGATTCATGACGGAAATCGAGCCGGATCCTCGAAGAAAATACGGTGGGACTTAGAAATAAAAAAAAAAATAAAAAAAAAACGAAATATCTCAGGAGGATCGAAATAAACGCAAATTTTACGACGCATTTCAGAATCTCGTTTATCGCGCGCCGTCAAGAGGTTCATACACATCGAGCAAGATAAGGTGAGCCTTTGCGATAACATTGACGCGATAAGCGTCCGCGAATTCATTATTTTCATGTGATAAAAAAATTTGATAAAAAAAGAATTATCAAAAAAAAAGAAAAAAAGACAAAAAAAGAAAATGGAAAAAAGACAAAAAAAATTGTAAAACGACATTTCGTTCGACAGGCGAAGGAGGAGCTGGCCTGGAAAATCGCGGAGATGATCGTTCGTGAGATAACGTCGCTGACTCTCGGCGACCGCGACGTTGGGACTTGAAAGATTTTTTTTTTTTTCATCCTCCGAATATGCCAATTTTTCCGAAAACGGAAAGAAGCAAGCTAAAAATTTCTTAGCCTGCCGAAAAAAAAAAAAAAATGAGCCTCCGATCCTCATTGAAAATAATCAAAGTTAAAAAGAAACTCGCTCTCTACTTACGAGACAATAGAATTCCAAACGTTGCAACGATAATTATCGATTTAAGCAAAAAAAAAAAAAATTAAAGAGTTCGAAGGAAATGAAAATTTAATCGACAAACAGAAGAACAAAAAAAAAAAAACGTTGAATTCGTTTTGAATCGCAAACTATTTCTACTTAAGTGAGATTATATCATAGTATTTTATTCGCTTCTAAGGTCGTTTTTTAAATATTATTATTATTATTATTATTATTAACTGATTTATTAATTATTTAAGGTACACGACTCGTGTTTTGCTCTCATTATTATTCGAACATATCAAAAGTGAGAGAAAATTTCTCGCCAAGCATAATGCGCTCTCCGAGCGGGAATTCGATTGTCGCCGAAACATCTTCGAAGTAACGAATCTTTTTTTCAAGATTATTAAAAAAAAAGTGAATCAACGAAAAAAAAAAAATGTTAATTCGAAAAGTTAAATCGCATTTTCGCGGCCATGGAAAGATTTTGCAAGAAAATTTGAAAAAGAAGACAACGGACGATAAAAAAAGGATCGTACTTCGAAAAATTAAATCGCACTTTTCGAATCTCTGGTAAAATTTTTTTCAAAGAGATTCGATGAAGGTGAGAACAAATTCTTTGTTTTATGAAAGAAAAAAATTTATAACAAAATAAACGTCGAGGCCGCGTTGAAGAAAAAGCGAAAAAGCACACGAAAACCGATTCACAAAATTACATCGCTATTTTTCCAATCAATGAAAAGCATTTTTATTAAAAAGAAAAATGATTAAACATAAAAAAATAACACAGAAAAAAACAGAAATCGCCAAAGTGAATCGCGTTTTTCAGAACTAAATTTCGATCGTCGATTCCCATTCCGACGTCCATTTGAATTTCAAGGTGTCGGAATCGCGGATCAAAATATTTTCGAAACTCGGGAAAATGAAAAGATAAAACGAATTCGCGATAGAAAAAAAAAAAAAATAAGTCGAAGAATCTCTTACGCTCCGTTTGAATTTTCGAATATCGAGCTCGTAGTTCGAGAATATTTTCTATGCGGAAAAAATCATTTTTTATAAATAAAAAAAAGAAAAAAAATATTGAAAATTGTTGGAGAAAAAAATTGATCGACGACTTCCTTCGCGACAAGATCCGTTGCAGTTGCAAAAAGTCGCGCCTCCGAAAATATTGACTCGAAATTTGGATTTTTTTCAACTTGCTTTCGCTCCAATATTTTTTTCCCCATTCTTCCGTTGAGTGCAAGCTCAGTAGGTACTTTTAGTATTTTTTTTTTTTTTTTTTTTTTTTTTCTAATAACTTTATCCTTGTCTTCGGTGCTAATTCAACGCGAATAAACTATCGTATGTTTCGCCGTAACCTATTGTCGGCGTTGTGTATTATATTCGAATTATATATAAATAAGATAATCGAAGGGCCGTAAATGCGTAAAAAAAAAAGATTTAAAAAAAAAGAAGTAAATAAGAATTTGTACTATTTGAGACGATATTTGGAAATAGGAGGAAAAAAAAAAGAAATGAAGAATAACTATTTTTCGACGAATGGCTTTTCGGACGCGAAACCCGAAGGTGCTTGTTCAAAGTATGTTTAAAAGAAGAATAAAAAATAGAAAGAAAAGCAACATTGATTTCAACCGTTGTCAAAACTGTAAATAGGCGATACGATTCTTTTTTGTTACAGGAAAAAACTGTAATGATCGTTTAATAATGATGAAAAAAAAAATCTATACCCAGTGTCGAATGTCCAAATGAAACGACGAAGAATAAAACGAAAAAAGTATTTTATTGAATTTCTCGTTACTCGTCGTCCCCTAAATGTATCTCGAATTCTCTACATTTTGCAAATTTTTATTATGCATTCCGTTTCCGCGGTTTTTAAAATAAAATTTACTATTTTTCTTTTTTTTTATTATTTTTTGTTTTTTGCGGATCTTTTTTTTTCAGGATTTCGAAAAAAAAAAATTGTTTTTTGAAGAAATGTATTTTTTTCGTTCCCAATCGTGAAATCCCGACGTTTTTTGCCCATTTTAATTTACAGCCAATAAAATGGGGGAAAAAAGGAAAATGAAGAGAAAAAAATTTGTACAAGCTCGATTCAACGTTGTAGAAAAAAAAAAAAATTGTTCCTTCGAATTTAATACTTGAACACATTTGTCGTATTGTCTATTATCACAGTCGACGCGAACTTTTTGTTGCCTTCTCGATTCTAGAGTGACGACGATCCGTTTATACTCGTGTGCGGCGTGTAACCGTATTGCGGCGTCAGCAACGGCGACGATTCCGTGAGATTTTCGTTGCTCGCGCGCTCCTTCGACGCCTTGCCGAAGCCCAGCATCTCCAAGCACCATTCCGTGCGAAATTTTTCTCTCTTTCCCCATCGCTGGTAAACGATCGCGTTGAAGAACGCTTGGAGCGGATTCGTCACTGCCTGGATTGAACAAAAAATCGAACACTTCGTATTCATTGCCGAGAAAGAAAAAATTGGAAAAAATTATCGAAAAATGAAAAAAAAAAAAATCGAACCGAATTCTTTTTTTTTTCCTTCAAAGAGAAACTCAATTCTTTCAAGTTTCTCGAATGAAATGAAGTTTTGAAAATTGTTAAAAAAAAAATACGAATAAAATTATCAAAATTGTAAAAACCAAAAAAATAAACTTTTCTTGACTTCCGAATTCGTTGAAAAATTTTCATAAAAACATTTCATTAAAAAAAAAATGGGTTGCCGCGTAATTAGTTGAACAATTTTTTTTTTCATGGATTCGTTAATAACTTTTTGGAATCATCGCGGAAAATCGATCTTTCGAACACTCTCGATATGATTGATTTTTATTTTTCGGAATTTCATATCATTGCGAAACACTTGGAATTTTCTTGGAATTCTCTCCGAGTTTTGCATTTCCTTGAAATTCTATTAAAAAAAAAAAAAAAAAAAAAAAAAAATTGCGTACCATAATGTACCACAGGCTGATGATGACTTTGACGGGCAATTGAAACCACAAGGTCCACAGTAAAATGCCGTTCACCAAATTCGGTATCCAGCAGATGTAGTAAACGATATTTGTCATGGCGAATTTGAGTCTGACTGTTTGGACGAGTTTTCTCTCGCGTCCGGTTATCTGTCCGAGGCTGCAAGTGACCGCGTTCTGCAGATCCTTCGAAGACGAGACGTAGAGAGCCGGATTGACGATCATCACGACGGCGAGTAGTACGTAAGTCGCGCAGTAATTTGGCAAAATTCGCAGTATCGCCGTCGACAAAGACGTCAAATTGTGACAACTGTTCGAAAAATGAAAAAAAAAAAAAGAATAATAGTATATTACAAAATTTACAAACGAAGCGAAGCGTGCGAAAAATCTCACTTTACGCACTAGTGCAATAAAACGAAGCGAAGCGTGCGTAAAAACGCACTTTACGCACTGGTGCAATAAAACGAAGCGAAGCGTGCGTAAAATCGCACTTTACGCACTGGTGCAATAAAACGAAGCGAAGCGTGCGTAAAATCGCACTTTACGCACTGGTGCAATAAAACGAAGCGACGCGTGCGTAAAATCGCACTTTACGCACTAGTGCAATAAAACGAAGCGAAGCGCACGTAAAATCGCACTTTACGCACTGGTGCAATAAAACGAAGCGAAGCGTGCGTAAAATCGCACTTTACGCACGGAGTGAAATAAATTATATTATAAAATGGAAGTATGAGAATGACAGGTTTTCGAGGAAGCCAAATAAAAATTGAAAGAGAGGACTGACTTTGCATCGGGAATGTAGAGAATGGTCAATCCGAAAGTTGTGAGGACGGCCGGACAGATCCAAGCCGCTGCGTGATAGTAGGACGGATGGCCGGGACGCTCGCCGAGCAAAAGCTTCATGTCGATCGCGTAACACAGCGTCCATATCCACGTTGCCATGTAAAAGTATTGCGTCCATGCCTGAAAAACATATTTTATATTCGACATTTAATAAAAAGATTTGAAATGTGCGTAATAAATTTCAATTCTAAATAAAATATTCAATATTTTCAATATTTTTTTTTTTATATTAAATATTAAATATTATATTAAAATTAAAAATAAAATTTAATTAATTTTTTTTTTTTTTTATATTAAATATTAAATATTGGAAAGTTGATTAATTACCGATGAGAGAGCGCAGAAGACGACACTCGAAGTATCGTCGTCCATCGGCATGATAGTTTTGAAATTCATCCACAGCGCTGATCTGACGAAGACACCTGCCAGTCACAAAGCGACATGGACACATGAAATTTTTTTCTTCGACTCCGATCGCAGGCAGAAAAAGAAAAAGAACTTGTGTAGAAAGTATCCCAACGAACCCAAAGAGGCCAGCAAGTCTGCGATGGCCAGCCACACGACGATGTCTCTCCCTCTTGCCGCAGAGAAATTCTGCCAACGGTGCGCAGACGATGTTACCTGTCTTGGCAGTACCTGCGAAGTAGAGAAAATTCATCAGTTCTATTTCAATAAAGTAGACAGCGAGTCTCCGAAACATTTTACAAGATATATTTGATGAAGAAAAATTGCATTCAAAAATTGTGAAAAAAGTATTTGTTACGTCTCAGAGGTAACGCAGGCAGGACGTAACAGTATTCGACGACGAAAAATACTAAAAAAATTACAAACAATTTATTCGACAAAGAAAAATAGTTTGGAAATTATAAAAAAAACTAGTTCGACAAAGGAAAATAGTTTAGAAATTGCTAAAAAAATGTATTCGACAGAGAAAAACATTCTAAAAATGATCCAAAAATGTATTCAACGAAGAAAAAAATTTGTACGGAGCAAAATTCTGCGAAACTGCTATCTAACTGTGCGGTCCAACGAAACCTGCAAAATGTATTCGACGAAGAAAAAAATTTGCATGGAGCAAAATTCTGCGAAACTGCTATCTAACTGTGCGGCCCAACGAAACCTGAAAAATGTATTCTACGAAGGAAAGAATTTGTACGGAGCAAAATTCTGCGAAACTGCTATCTAACTGTGCGGTCCAACGAAACCTGAAAAATGTATTCTACGAAAGACCAATGAAGTCCCATCGTTCGATAGACTCGCAGCATGTAACGCTGCGAAGAACAAAAACCTTCAATCGCATAACTGCGTGAAACCAAGCAACCGCAGAAACGTTCGCAGATAATAAAATAATTGAATAGAAAAAATTCCCAGTATAAAAAAAATCCAACTGCGTTAAAAAAAGTGTAAAGTGTGAGTGTAAAGTGTAAAGTGTGCCAATCGCAGTGTTGCGACCGAAAGCAAAAATGAAAAAACAATGAAAGTGCACATTAAAAAAAAAAACAAGTTCCCAACAAAAAATAATTAAAAAATCTCGGACTAATAAAAACGAATATTGCTCACAACATTAAGAAAAAAAAAAAAAATTGTGTACCTGATAAATAGCGCCGAGTATGCCCATGGCGGACGACAGCATGCACACTGTGTTGTACATATCGGTGTTGAATTCTTGCATTATTACAACTGCCATGTCGGTAGTTTTATTATTGTGATGACAACAAAACGTCTGTATTGTCGGATCGGCCATATCGAATTATATATCATAAATATATATAGTATATATACATATACATATATATATATATACACACTCACACTAGCACAAACACCTACATAAAGGATAATCCAAGAAATTTCACCAACAAATTGTCTTTTTTAAATCGAATTTTTTTTATGTACATCAATACATAATATAACACTTGTCTTTATATGCATACATATATTCACTAAAGAACTCGATAATCATGTCCAGTGCGCCGAGAGTCTCGAAGAACGATAAGCCGGTCCGCTTATCGGAGCCAGAGCTCTTATTTCGCTTTCCCGTAGAGTTTTCTCGTCTCCGTATGAACTTCTTACAGTTATGCTTTATGCACTTGTCGGCCCACGTGTTGGGATTGCGATCTATTGAATTACGAAGTTGCGAATCGCGCGAAATTGCAGCCTCGATAAATGCACACCCATATACATATATCTATCTTTGTCTCTTCGTAATGGCTTTAGGCCACGAGCCGAGCGCCAGCGTCGATGTATGTATGTTTATATCAGACTCTTACCGGTCTTGGATACAGGTCTTGCGGCTGGAGTGGTGGGGCTGGCTCGCTTATCGCGACGCGTTTTCTTTGTCGCAATCGCTCGATTGGGCTGCCGCGACCGGGTTTACCCGGAGTTTCTTATGCTTATAATAATTATTATTCCATAGTCATGCAATCGGATTCTTTGATAAATGGTTTCGTTTTTCTACCTCTCAATTTTGATAATCGAGTCTTTAATTCGGTTTTATCCTAAGAACCGGCAGAGGGCGTTAATATGGCCACTGGGTTATATTGTGCTGGGCGACACCGGTGGATGCGCGGTTGGTGCGCGGCTTCGGTGGTCACCGAAGTCAAGCAACATCGCTTGCGGTCAGTACTTGGATGGATGACCGCCTAGTTGTGCACTGGTGGTTCATCGGACCGCGTGAGCAGTCAAGTCGAATGAACGAGGGTCAAAATTGAGGAAATGCGGCTAATTGACGGCTAATTGACAGCTAATTGACAGCTAATTGACAACTAATTGACAGCTAATTGACAACTAATTGACAGCTAATTGACAGCTAATTGACAGCTAATTGACAACTGGCAGCTAATTGACAGCTAATTGACAGCTAATTGACGGCTAATTGACGGCTAATTGACATCTAATTGACAGCGAATTGACAGCCAGGGCCGTTGGCGAACTCGGGACCGAGCCGACCAATGGTACTTCTTGCATTTTACGCCATTTGGGTTGTCCGTTGCTTATTTAAAGTTATGTGAAATACCGCGGTCGGTATCGAAAACTGTAAAGAAGTCTTTTCAGGTATACTGGCATTAGCTTAAAAAAGAGTCTCACAATCTACTATGGTGATATCCGCATCCCGAAAGATTTTTTTTCGAGTAAATGCCAATATGCCTGAAAAAAAAGTTGTTTACAGTTTTTGATACCGATTGAGCCCGGGACGGTTGGGGGGGGGGGGGGGGGGGGGGGGGGGGGGAATTAACCTACTCTTAATGCTACTATTAGAAGAATGAAAGTTTTTAAGGTGGGATCGGAACCATCTGGGCATCATAGAATAACAGAAAAAACCATTGATGTTTGGCCAGGATTAAAACGCGAACCCTCTGAGTGTGGGCCAATAATCGGCCTTGAGAGTCGGATTTTGAGGTTACGTTTATTCGCGAAAGCCGCAGAACGACTAGCGGCGGGTTTTTGAACCAAGAGCTACTTGAACAAGCGATCGACACCTCGTAACGTGAAATCTCATCTCCTGCAAAACCTGTATAGAAGCCCGCGATTGTAATGTCTTCATCGGATGTGCGCGGCGTTCTTGTAGGCGTGCGTTACCTACAAGTCGCGATTCCCCAAGGTGGGGAGCGAGGAATGCACGCAACTTGTTGTGCTTCTTCGACGCTCACTTCTGGCGATGACTCCCCATTGTAACTCATAAGCTTCGGTACGTGGGAGGACAGTGGAGACGATTACCTTCAGAATCATCGTGATTGCGGAAACAATGCCGCCTATAAAAATAACGTTGCAATATTCATTGAATTGGACATTGAATGCCATCAGCTTCGAGCTCTTACTGCAATCAATTAATGAAACCAGTAGAAAGGAATTAAGGTACAGTATCGTTTGTCGAATTTCGTCGCGTCTTTGAGAATGAAGGTCGCAGTTATGGTTTTTGGAATCTTCCGCATTTGGAAAGCCTCATGCTCACCAGCTGTGTCCGATGAGAACGCCAGGCTTGAATGGTGACTTCTACATCGGTCTCACGAATAATCGTCTCGGCAGCGAAAGAGGGCAGAAAAGTAAGTTCGCAACGAATCCTGACGAAAATCAACAATTGGTCATCATTGAGAAATAACCATTGGGAAAAAGATTGGATTATGACCAATTATGAATTGGCTTACCATTCGGACAACCATTGGTTGTCATCGGTCAAGTCAACGGTGACCATTGGTAGACTTAATGGTAACCATAGGTAGAGTCAACGGTGGACATTGGCGGACTTAATGGTTACTATCGCTGGACTCAGTGGTAACGATTGGTAGAGTCAATTGTGACCATTGGTAGACTGGATGGTAAGCATTGGTAGATGCAATGGTAACCAGTGATGGACTCAATGGTAACCATTGATGGACTCACTGGTAACCTTTGATGGACTCAATGGTAACCATTGATGGACTCAATGGTAACCATTGATGGGCTCAATGGTAACCATTGATGGACTCACTGGTAACCTTTGATGGACTCAATGGTAACCATTGATGGACTCAATGGTAACCATTGATGGGCTCAATGGTAACCATTGATGGACTCAATGGTAACCATTGATGGACTCAATGGTAACCGTTGGAAAAATCAAAACTTATGAACTAATCAGCTTATATAGTCGATGCCATAGTATAGGCCAGATTCACGCCCATGTAATTCCATGGTCAAACCCCAGATAAGCTTCCAAAAATTTGGTTCAACCGTAGGCAGGTATCCAGGACAGGTAGTATGGATGAAAAAGAAATACAAATTTCATTTCTACCTTATCATGTCTATTACCTCTTTTTTCGTGTACATGAGAATCCAGACGTTCCCGTCTAGGAGCAAATTTTCCATCTAATTTTGGATTTGAACCGACGACCTTCGTCTTAGCAGGGTAGACCACAGCCGATCACTTTCTATTTTTTTTTCTCTTTCTCTAACGCTATTAAGGTAACCTTGAGGCCGTCTCAATTGAGTGTGTGGTAACATTTAATTATCATATTCTACAAACAGGTATAGTTGTATTCATACAATGTATTGTTGGCGAGTTTGTCTGTTGGATTCTGGGTACAAAGTGACAAATCGTTTTTGGTGCCGTTTCACAGTCGTTTTCCCGTCATTTTGGAGGTCACACGGTTCGTTAAGGAACTGCCTAAAAGATAATAAAGCATAACGCACACTCAGGGCATTTGGACTTTTTCACTTGATTCTCGGAAAGCTCGGTACGCTTTTGTAGAACACTTTGCAATTTACCATTCGAAATCTACAATGCTCGTATCACTGTTTTAAAAAAGTTTGCACTGTTTTCAGTCAATTTTCGGAATAGCCGTTGAAACTTTATTGATAGATTTCACTTTTCCTATCGAATTTACATTTTTTTCTTTTGTTTATTGTATCTTCGAAGAATATCAGCACATCATTGCACCGAAGTAAGCAAAGTGAAATAGGATGCGGACATTTTCAGTACCTTGAACAAATTAACGATATCCTCTGATGAATCGCTAGTATTCATTGTGGGGTTGGAGAAAAAACGAATATTTAACTTACGCAGCTGAAATTCTCCATTGACATAACATAAATCTTTCCGGCTGTGATAATGCATGGCTCGGTACATCGGCGCACGAGTACGAGCAGCAATTGTTTCGATTCAGGTGAAAGTATGTACCATTGACAATTGTATCTAGACGGTAGAATTATAATGACGTTAGGCGAATCGACCCACCGCGGTCGGCAAGAAAAACCTGTAATGGTCCTTTTTCGACGGGATGGAATTCTACGGTTGAACGCGAATAGGATTCCGCTACGACACTGATAGACACAGCAGGATCCTATTTTCATTCGATTCTGGAACGTCAGCATCTTCGATGGAAGAGCATTACAGTCTTCATTACCGACCGGACTCGGAGCAGGCGCGAGAAAGCGCGTATCACTGCGCCTTAACGAAGAGGAAGAAACGAGAACCAGGGGTTGTATCAGTCGACGGAAAACTTACGCAGCATCTCGTATCAGGGAACTGGAATCCATTATCCAATGTCCAGGCAAGGTGCTGCAGAAAAGATGAGTCACTTGAATGACTATAAACAATGTGAATCTTATGACATTTCCAGTTGGCAGGTTGGCCGATACAGTCTGCGCGAAGAAATACCAAATTGTGTGTATCAGAAAAATTCTACAGAAGAGATCTCCGATAACGCACCTGAGCTCCGGTACTGCTGATGCTTATCATGGTGAGTCCAACTGAACCTAGGAGAATCCACTCGCACGTTGACTCCAGCAGAGATATGTACCTTTTGCAAGAAAGCAGTTCAGGGCAAGTTGCATTCGCGCGTAAGTTGCCCAAATTGCATAAGTGCCCTGGCAAAAACACCCACCAATCAACCCACCATGTATTCCACTTGGTGTGTACCTACCATCCTGCCACCGACAAATTTGTGATTTCCACCATGTATTCCACCTCGAAGTGAGTCCCCGTTATCAGTGGCATACTAGTGTATTTCACCGGTATTTCACCGTATTAGCCACTCACATTCAACGGACCCGAAAGTGGGCCTTAGGTGTGATACATGGCTAGGCAAACGTGAATGCCACTATGTATCTCACTGCTGTCCTCATCGCTCCATAGTGGCATGCGATAGTGGAAGAATGGTGGCCTAGCAGTTGCGCTACTGTAGACGGTGGACTACGTGGTGGTTTTGACAGTGGTATACGTGGGTAGGGTTCTAGGCTAGTAATCGTTAGGTCCCCTGTTCGGACCTAGCTTTCAGTTTGGTTTTTCTCTCATCCAAATGATGGTGGCATACGGTGGACTAGCCACGTGTATGCCACCGTGAATACCATCATTTTTTTTATAGTCCATAGTGGTATACGGTGGTTTACCCACGAATGCCACCGTCAAAACCTCCATGTATTCCACCGTCGATAGTGGCCCACCATGTATTCCACCTGGTGTGTACCTGCCATTCTCCCACCGTCAAATTTGTGATTTCCACCATGTATTCCACCTCGAAGTGAGTCCCCGTTATTAGTGGTATACTAGTGTATTTCACCGGTATTTCACCGTGTTAGCCACTAACATTTAGCGGACCCGAAAATGGACCATAGGTGTGATACATGGCTAGGCCACCGTGAATGCCACTATGTATCTCACTGCTGTCCGCATCGCTCCATAGTGGCATACGATAGTGGAAGAACGGTGGCCTAGCAGAGTGCGCCACTATAGACGGTAGAATACATGGTGGTTTTGACAGTGGTATACGTGGGTAGGGTTCTAGGCTACTAATCGTTAGGTCCCCGGTTCGAACCCAGCTTCCACTTAGGTTTTTCTCTCATCCAAATGATGGTGGTATAACGGTGGTTTGCCCACAAATGCCGCCGTCAAAACCACCATGTATTCCACCGTCGATAGTAGCACACTTGGCTAGGCCACCGTGTACCACTATCGTATGCCACTATGTAGCGATGCGGTCGGCGGTGCGATACATAGTGGAATTCACGGTGACCTAGCCATGTATCCCACCTAAGGCCCATTTTTGGGCCCACTAAATGTTAGTGGCTAACACGGTGAAATAGCGGTGGAATACACTAGTATACCACTGCTAACGGGGACTTACTCCGAGGTGGAATACATGGCGGAAATAACGAACGCCTCGTAGCATACAAGTGGCTACGGAGTGGCTACATTGGTGGGTATTTTCGCTAGGGTGCACTTGGACAAAAAGATTCGCCAGGTTCATCATGGTGACTTACTCGATTATATGCCGGTGGGTCTTGACGCAGAAAACAATCGGGCGATAATATGCATCTCCTCGATGATTCAAACTGGCCCTTGCAAGGGACGGTTTATTTGCCATGGTTACGTTCTCCAAACGATATCTGTGCACGTTATATCTTAATACCCCCGACATCAGTCGTCAGGTTTTCTTTGGATAGCGAAATATCTGTTGGTATCACCTCAATATTGCGATCATCCCGCAAGCATGTTGCGCAGTGACCATGTAGAGAGTATCATTGGCGATGTACAACTGTACGCCGAAAAAGGTGCACACGGATCCGTGGATGTAGATGGCGTAGAAATACTCGTCGGGATCAACCTTGTAATCAGTTGGGATGAGTACTATATGAGGTCGCGATTCGTTCAGGGGCGAAATCCAATCTTGAATGACCGTCACCATTGGCACCCCAACGAAGAACATTACAGCACCGGTCCAAAGTGCTGAAAAACAAAGCTTACATCAACGTACATTCGGGGCAATTTTTCCCCCGACTACGCTAAAATTACCACATCTCATACCTGCGGCGCATGCAAACCTTTCCACCTTTTTTTTCAACGTATGCTGGGTGGAATTCTTGATGAACGGGAGGAAAAGTAGAGGAGCGGGGTAAAGAAAATCTTTCTTCCCTGAAGAAGAAAAGTAATCGACAAGCCAGTGGCTCGTTGCAGGCGTAGAAACATGGTCAGATGTGACATAAAAACCAAAAACCACCAAAGGCTTCATTTCAACCCTTTTTTACGCATTCTGGGCGGTATTCTTGACCAACAGGATGAAAAGTAGTCGAGCTCGAGGAAAAGAACTTTTCTTCCCTGGGGAAGAAAAGTTATCGACAAGCCTGTGGGCGGTTGCAGGTGCAAAAACACAGTCAATGGTAAGTGAAAAACCAGAAACCATCAAAGGCCACCTTTCGACCCTTTTTTACGCATGCTGGGTGGAGCATGCACTTGACCAGTGGGACGAAAAGTAGTCGAACGGGGGACGAAGGAAACTTGTCTTTCCTGGAGAAAACCATCAAAGACCACCTCTCCACCATTTTTGTGCATAATCGAAGATAATTTTTTTCCACAGTAAACAGGATGAAGGTATTTTTGCGGAAGTATGTCCCCTCGTGTACAATACAGCTGCACCCAAAGGTTTGAAGATATTCAAAACTTTAAAATACAAAATAAACAACTAACTCAGATAGAGCGAAGTCGCCATCCTTCCTTTCTCCCCGTACTCCTGAAGAATTTTCAATTCCGACAAGTGTCTTCGCACGTATTCCCAATTTTCGCGGATCGTATCGAGAAGCATCCGCAGCTTGAACAATTGTGAATCGCGCCATATTATGAAAACATCCTCGTTGATTTCTCGTGGCCCTTCGATTCTATTGTGAACAAACTGAGTTGTTTCTCGTACCTCTTCGGAAAAGAATATCAAATTGATGGTCTTAATGGTAACTCCGCAGTTCGATATTATAGGCGCCAACGATTCAATCACGGCGTTGACGTCGCCGCGCGCCGATACCGCCTTCTGTACCTAAAAATAACGGATATGTGTAGAAGCCAAAAATAGTATTGTTGTATCCTTCGTAATTATGGAATTCAATACATGACTGTCTGCTCGTGTCCGAAATCTAAACAGTTTTCGAAAAAGTACGATTACAGTTTTTGTTACCGACTGAGTAAGTGACACCTCATCTTAGGAGGTCGCGCAACCCCGTCCTTCTCAATCATGCCGGGCTCAATCGGTCAAAAAATTCTACTCTATCGACCGTCAATTACTATCACTAATACGCAAGTTTAAGAAATGCGCTTCAATACTTTTTATTAGAAAAATTACGCAGGTGAAGCTGAATTACCACAGTCGGTAACAAAAACTGTAAACAACGTTTTTCCGGCATACTAATGTTTACATCTTAAAAAAGAGTCTCATGGTACGTGGACATCATCACGGCATATGATGAAACTCTTCTTCAAGCTGTAAATGGCCGTATCGCCGAAAAGTATTGTTTATTGTTTTTGAAACCGATTGAGTCTCTCTCGACGAGTTCGAAGTGTGGCGACCTCTTTTCTCGCACTCGTGTCGAAAACAGCCATTACTGTCGAATCATCCCTACACGTTTACATCATCTTACGTCCCGGAAAAAGAATTTGGCACTAAGTGGCTGGATCGGGAATCGAACCCGCGTCTCTACGCTTTCCAGGCGAGTGCTCTAACCACTGAGCTACGCAGCGCCGGCGCAGATTCTATTTCTAGTCGTCAACATATTCGAACGTGAGGCCCAGAACGTAACTCATGACGTCATAGAAACAATTTTTCAAGCATAAAAAAAGTTTCTTTTCGTAACGAAGCAAGTAGTGGAGGGCGGGGCAAAATGGCACACCGGGGCAAAATGGTACGAAATGGTCAAATAAAGTGCTCCGTATGATAGAATTAGGGCAAAGTGGGAAAAGAGAAAGTGCCATCGAAGTACATTTTTTTTCTGTCCCATTTTGCTCCAATACCATTCTGCCCTGGTCCCATTGTGCGTGAATACTATTTTGCCCCGGTGTGCCGTTTTGCCCCACTCTCCCCTGCATCGTGAACGCTTCGCAGTACCTACCAGTGGTACGAAAATAGAAAGATTCAAAGTGATTATCAACAGAGGCCTAATGCATCGCTCCCGCAAGGACTGGTAGGGCCAAAGACCGAAAAAACAAAGTGCCCGCTTGTTGAGTATGTAATAGCGCCCGTCGAACAGACAACTCGCCGATGCGTTGCTCACTGAATTCATCGCTGGCGCGTTACTTTACTCTCTAGCTAGCAGATGAATCGCGCGACATTTGTCCACCGCGCGGGACTGCAAATGTGTCTCTTCGCTGGCGGTAAACGCGCGTTTGCTCGCGGCACGCAACATTGCCGCAATTTCGCAGCAGAGGGACGATAAGTGTTTGCGAATTACAACGAACATTAGAGAGGGGCGACGGGGTTGGGAGGTGTGTTACAGGTTGGTCACTCGCGCGCCAACGGCGTTGCGTGCCGTCGAAGGCAGAGGATAATAGCGTTGGAGAACTTTGCATAGTTGATGGCACATTTGCATAGCTGAATCAGAACTGAAACGCACAATCAACTCGACGTTGTACGACTCTATAACACATTTTGTAACCGGTAATGGAACAGCTTCGGACACAGCGATTACATCAAAGAACGATGTGTCGAACAACATTGTAGGAATACTTTACGTGTTGCATAAATAAGGAAGTTGTTTCTCGTCGGAACGATCGTTTTTAATGGCTGTTGGAGCAGACAAGGGAGAAAACGCGTTTTGCTTCGATTTTTAAGTAGTCCTTTCGTTATGTCCGACGCCATCGCAGTTCGGAAGAGGAACGAGAGAAATTAGAAACTCCTTTGGATGGGATAGTCGGAAAACCTTCGAGTATGTGAAAGGTGCTTGAAAGTTCGCTCTTCCACAATAATGATTATAAATAATTTTTTTTTTACGAAAATCATTGATTCATTTTTTCTAATACGTATCTTTTTCTAAATTGAGATTTAAGATTTTGGTTTCGATTTGAAAAAATGTATGCCTATTCGGAAAAGGTAACCAATATTTTTCGATGGCGAAAAAAATTGCGTTGCCGAGTAATTTGTTGGAAATTTTTTTATTCAAGTAATTTGTGAATAATATTTCGAAATTATTACGCAGGAACAATGTTTTCCGTACCTTCCAAATGCTTGATTATTTTATTAGATTTTTATCCGTTCGAGAATTTTTCTTTATTTCGTAGCACGTTTTCGGAGTCGTATGAAATTAGACAATTGAAAAAAAATTAATTAGTCCTTTCTTACTTTTGTTGTTGTTATTTTATTAATTGGTTTATTCGTTTAATCATCACAGTGTGACCCGCCGGAAAATAACAAATTTTCTCGATTTTTTTTTATAGTTAGTCTAATCGGTCTGATTTTGTTTACGAATCAAAACACTGATGAAGAATTAAAAATTATTTTTTTTTACGTTGATTTATTTATTGCTTAACATTGTTTTGATATATCGAAAATGTCGATGAAAGACACATTGTGGCCAGGATTTCGGCCGTAAATTTGAGCGGGGCAAAACGGCATACCGGGGCAAAATGGTATTCACGCACAATGGGACCAGAGCAGAATGGTATTGGGGCAAAATGGGACAGCAAAAAAATTTACTTCGGTGGGACTTTCTCTTGTTCCATTTTGCCCTAATTCTATCATACGGGGGACTTTATTTGACCATTTCGTACTATTTTGCCCCGGTGTGCCATTTTGCCCCGCTCTCCCCTATGTAAACTAAATTTTGTGCAAAATCGCTTCAAACTGTTGTCGTATTTCCGGGTTTTGTGAATAAACGGAGAGAACGGTAAGAAAAATTAGAACGACACTTGCTTTGCTGTCGAAGGCATGAAAAACGTGTATTGAAACTACAATCTCGATATCGGATTGGAAAAAAATGTACATACGACTTCGGTAGATACGCAAGTATGAAGAAAAAGAAGTATATGAAGTATAATATGAAGAGAGTCGAAACTAAACAAAATAAAGTTGCACGACTTACCATTAAGATATTGCTCGGCGAATGAATACGATTAAAAATTATTTTCATATACCTTAACACTCATTTTCAACCTAATATCGAGTCTACATTACAACCTGCTTCGTAGTTTATTTTACTTCCTTTCGTAATCAATTTCCCTTGTATTTTTTTGCAATCGGACTTTCGACGAAAAATGTATCACAGAATGTCATTGCACCGACGTGAGCAAGGTGAAATAAGACGCAGACGTTTTGAGTACCTTAAACATATGAACAATATTTATAACAATATTAAAATAAAATATTAATATTAAAAAAAAAAAGTTAACATTTTTTTTTTTTTTTTTTTTTTTTTTTTTTTAGTGTAAAGAAAAAAAAATTTGTTCAACTCACGCAGCTAAAATTCTCCATTGACATGACATAGAGTTTTCCGGCTGTGATCATGCACGGTTCTGTGCATCGTCGCATAAGCAGAATGAGCAGTTTTCTCGATTTCGGTGAGACGCAGTACCACTGGCAATTGTATCTGCATGTTACGAAATGGCAGATCATTCAGCGAAGAGATTGCACGCAATAAGGATGGAGTCACGGTTTTATTAGGCGATACGAAACTTACGCCGAAAATCGGATCAGAGAGCTTGAATCCATGATCCAATGTCCGGGCAAGGTGAGACAGAAAAGATGGACCACTTGGGACGCAATGAACACTATGAATTTTGCGACGTTCACAGTTGACATGTTGGCCGACACCGTCTGCGCGCCAAAAGCGTAAAAATTCAATGAAGCGAACAATTTCGGGGAATAAATCAGCGACAACTCACTCGAGCACCGGTGCTGCTGATGCAAATGATGGTAAGACCAACTGAGAGCAGGAGAAGCCACTCACACGTTGATTCCAGCAGTTTTATGTATCTATTGCAAAGAAACAGTTCGGGGAGCAATTTTATCATCCCACAGGGATATCATTCTATCGGGGTCGCGAGGCTTTTGCCGGATTGACCTGGAACTTTGGTCTGCTTGATCATTGTTGTGATTTAGCTTAGTCTGATTTTTCACTAATCAGTCTGTGGACGATTCTCTCGCAAATAATCAATTAAACTCGATTCAAGAAGTGACGAAACATTTATTCAAATGGGATACACGTCCGATCGGTCGATCGGATCGGACATGTACGATCTCCGACAAGTCCGAAGCTTAGCCCGGATATGCAATATATTGGTATTGAATGTGGATTTTATCGTATTTGTCCGACGACGTGCGTACAGTGCTATAGCAACGGTCGTTCCGGCAAAGGTTTCCATACCAACTGGCTTCCATAGCAACAGGTCCCATATCAATCGTTGCCACATTCACGGTTTCTATAGCAAGGGTTGCCATAGTAACGGTTTCTAGAGCAACGGTTGCTATAGTAACGGTTTCTGTAGCAAGGGTTGCCATAGTGACGGTTTCCATAGCAAGGGTTGCCATAGTAACGGTTTCTATAGCAAGGGTTGCCATCGTGACGGTTTCTATAGCAAGGGTTGCCATAGTAACGGTTTCTATAGCAAGGGTTGCCATAGTAACGGTTTCTATAGCAAGGGTTGCCATAGTAACGGTTTCTATAGCAAGGGTTGCTATAGTAACGGTTTCTATAGCAAGGGTTGCCATAGTGACGGTTTCTATAGCAAGGGTTGCCATAGTAACGGTTTCTAGAGCAACGGTTGCTATAGTAACGGTTTCTATAGCAAGGGTTGCCATAGTGACGGTTTCCATAGCAAGGGTTGCCATAGTAACGGTTTCTATAGCAAGGGTTGCTATAGTAATGGTTTCTGTAGCAAGGGTTGCCATAGTGACGGTTTCTATAGCAAGGGTTGCTATAGTAATGGTTTCTGTAGCAAGGGTTGCCATAGTGACGGTTTCTATAGCAAGGGTTGCCATAGTAACGGTTTCTATAGCAAGTGTTGCCATCGTGACGGTTTCTATAGCAGGGGTTGCCATAGTAACGGTTTCTATAGCAAGAGTTGCTATAGTAATGGTTTCTGTAGCAAGAGTTGCCATAGTGACGGTTTCTATAGCAAGGGTTGCCATTGAACGGTTTCTATAGCAAGTGTTGCCATCGTGACGGTTTCTACAGCAAGGGTTGCCATAGTAACGGTTTCTATAACACGGGTTGCCATGGTAACGGTTTCTATAGCAACGGTTGCTATAGTAACGATTGTAACGTTGTGTGACGGACGGCCCCAGCTTTGCATATAAGTAGACAACACGAATGATAGAAATATATGGGTGCTATAGTAACGGTTTCTACAGCAACGGTTGCCATAGTAACAGTTTCTATAGCAACCGTTGCTACAGTAACAGTTTCTATAGCAACCGTTGCTACAGTAACGATTGTAACGGTGTGTGACGGACAGGTCCAGCCTTGCATATATGTAGACAACACGAATGATAGAAACATATGGTTGGCTATAGCGCAGTGGTCAGCGCTTTTGATTAGTACCTAAACAACCTGGATTCGAATCCCAGGGTTACCATATTTTCTATCATGATTTCTGGACCTACCCGTTGCATCACCGATCATCATCTCTTCTGCGAAGTTTCGACTGCTCCTTACACCGTTTTTATAGCAACAGTTGCGATGCCAACGGTTTCTATAGACACAGTAGACCCTTACCGGTCCCTCATCTTCGATCGGAATCTCTGCCAATTTCTACCTTAGTGAGTTTAAAACCTAGTAAATGTGGTGCTAAACATTCATTCCTTATTCTCTTGAATATACAAGATCGGATACAAACAGTTTCAGATCGAGTTCAGTCAGTTGCAGTGGGAATGTATGGTAATGTATGGTATTTTCAAAGGAGGAATCTTCACAAAGGCTTCAACTTTTACAGAGGAGACACTATCTAGGAACCCAACTGCATTACAGACTTTTGAGTCTACGGCAAACTGCAGGTATGGTTAAACTTCGCACATTGTGATTGTAAAAATGGGTGAATTTTCGACAAAGGAACAATAAACAGGTCCCATTATATCTTACCATCGAGAAAGGACATCTATGATTACCTTTGTCATCGCTACGAGAAAGGTGTCAACATAAAATGGCAGCTTCGGTTCAGACCTGTTGCACTTTCATTCAACTACGCATCCTTCTTGGTCAATCGAATATCTAACTTACCTTACAATACGCTTGTGTGTCTTGATGCATCTAACGATTTGTTGATAATTCATGTCCTCTCGGGATTTTGAAGCGAGCAGCGCATTGGACGGCTCGTCCTCTCTCGTTAGAATTTCCAAACGCCATCTGTACTCGTCATATCTTAATACATGGCGCTAGACGTCGAGATTTTTCCGGATAATAGAGTATGTATCGATGATGTCACCTCAATATTTTGATCATTCCGCAAGCATGTTGGGCAATGATCATGTAGAAGGTGTCGTTGGCGACGTACACATGCAAGCATATAATCATGCACACGCATCCGTGCACATATATCGGGTAGAAGTATTCCTCGGGATCGACCTTGTAATCGGTTGGCATAAGATTGATGTGGGGTCGGGATTCGTTCAGCGGCACAATCCAATCCAGAACGACCGTTATCATCGACATTGCAATGAACAGCAGTACACTTGCGGTGAGCATTACTGAAAAGTAACGGGAAATCGTTGATTATACAACATATGCTTCAGTCAACGACTGCTCTTGATCCTTCACGAACGGAGGCCTCCCAACGACTGTTGCCGCGTACATACCCAGCGGCTTCGAAACCATTCGACTTATTTACATCAAACATCATTCAGTTTTTTTTAGTAATTGCGGCGACGAAAAACGATCAAAAACTTTGATAAGAATGATAAGTATGATGAGCAGATAAGAATTTTTACCATAACTATGGAAATATTTGCCAAATCTTATGGTAAAAATTCTTCCTCGTTTTGCACTTTCTGCTACAGATGGCGCCGTAGCTCCACGTTACCAGGTATGTACTATCGTCCGGCGAGGGAAAGTGAAGAGAGGTAATTTCAATCAGGCGGCATGGTAATTTTCATCATGTTTTCTCTCCGTGCATTCTTCAATGCACATCTTCTAAAGATCGAAAGTATTATCTTTCATACATAAGGCCGCAACGACGAACTACCTCTGCATCGAATATGGCCATGAGTGAAGGTTCAACGACACTTGAAGGTTAGAAAATATAAAGACACAACTGACTCGTATACGACAAAGTGGCAATTCTTCCCTTGTTTCCGTATTCTTGAAGGATCTTGAACTCCGGCAAGTGAGCTCGCGCGCATTCCCAGTTTTCGCGGGTCTCATCGAGAAGAATTCTTATCTTGAACACAGTCATCAATCGCGGAACGTGATGAAGAGATTATCATAGTAATTTCGCGGCCATTCGATGCCATTGCGATTAGACGATATTATTCTTGTTACCTGCTTGGAATAGCTCGCCAAGGTGACAGTCTTCAATATGACTCCACTATTCGTCACCAATGGGGAAATCACTTCGATAATAACATTGATGTCTCTCAACGACGATGCCATCTTCAGAATCTGCAGACAATGCAATTGACATACGCGCTGTACGCGAGAAGTATATCGACGACTAAGAAGTAGTCTTAGGTCGTTTTGAAATTGACGACAAAATATGCATATCAGAACAACACATCGCTCTTTCATTTGTATTGTCATCCCCTAGAAAAGCCCTCTGAGAACAGTCGGTGGGTCAACCACCTTCGTAACCAAAAAATTGTTAAGCAGTTCAGTTGACTTCTACTAATATGTTAACAAATATTATATCATATTAACATTATTAATTTATATTGTTATAGATTTAATATCATGCATCCCAATTCCGAATTCAATTTTGGCTTCCTTACAGAAGCAACTTTATACATCAAAAATGGTATTTTCTTCCTAGTTTGGTCTAGGAACTAGTCGAAGGGAAGCGATTTACAAGCAAACAAATCCTTCGCTTAACAACAACGCAGATTTCATTGCGAGTGCACACTTCGTTGTACCTACCAGTGGTATGGTAATAGTACTGGTTACCAACAATGTAAGTACGATCCTAACATATCTTTCGCAAGAAGACTGATAGGGCCAAAAGCCGAAGAGGCAAAGTGCTCGTTTATTGATCTTGTAATATCCTTCTTCGAAAAGATAATGCGTGGAAGTATCGTTTGCTTGGGTCATCGCTGGAACTTTACTTTCGTGCCAGTGAAGAGTCGCACGACATTTGCCTGCCGAGCGAGACTAAACTGTGTCTGCCGCGGGGGAAATATGTAACGCCCTACCTACCGCACGTGGCAATGCAGTCATTTCGCAGCAGAGGGTTTAAGTGGTTGCAAATTGCAGTAAACACTGGAGAAGGGGGTTGTGGAGCTTACTTATTCGCGCACACCGGCCAAGTTGCGTGGCGTCGAGGATGGAGGATAATAGCGTTCGACAACTTTGCATAGTTAATATGGCAGATTGTTTCCGACCTGAGCTGTACACACAGTCGGGAATAGGCAATGCAATACATTATTCTTTTATCGTGCAACTGAGTAGTTTTGTACCTTGCGGTTGCATCCAAGAATTGCCTTCCAAACAAAACATTGTAACGCCATATGAGTACACCGAGAAGATTGGGCAAATCAACTGCTGGCCAGACATTGAAGTAACTAAAAGCACTAAAGGCACGAAAGAGGTGCAATCAACTCATAGCAGGTCAGTAACTGCAGCGATCCACTGCAGGACCTGGCGGGCCGGAAGGGAATGGCACTCACGCGGGTCCTAGGACACGAAGGCATCACCGACAACGATATGGTCGATTAGCTAACCAGAAGGGGCGCAGGAGGAGCTTTACCACTGGGACCAGAGCCGGTGGTAAGGATGTCCAGCTGTCGAGTGAAGACCAAGATAGGCAAATGGGTACTACACCGGAACCTGTTCACAGTAGATCGGGAATGAGACAGACAAAAGAGGTCATCGATGAACCGGATGTGGAGATCATGGACCAAATCATACGACGGAGGAAGAGTTAGGATAGTGGTTGGCGTACTGACACTGTAACCTGAGGAAACACATGGACAGGCCAGGCCAGGTAAGGCAAAATTAAGCACCGTTTTATAGATGATTATTTATCATTTATAAATTTGCCATGAAACGAGTGTCCGAGTACGATCGGTCAAATCAATTTTCACTCCAGATCAGATCACTTTTTCAACGTTCAAATGTTTACAGGGAATAAATAATTTAAGGAATGATCAGTAACGTAGTGGTTAGGTAAGTTAGGTTCTAGACTAGTATTCTTAAGGTCCCAGGTTCAAGTCCATCATAGGTCGTCAAGTTTTTCTTTCACCGAAATATGCGTATCTTCAAGCAGTGTGACTTCTGATGATTGGTTAGTTAACTGAAATCAATTTTTTCGATATAACTAAACTTTCATTTCATGTGTGTTCGCCACGGGAAAATGTATTTGGTGGTGGTTCATCGCGTCATAACCACCGTGGTAGCCACCATGGAAACCACCGTCGCAACCACCATGGAAACCACCGTCGATGCGAAGATCCGTCGAAACAAGATTCGTCGGTGGACCAGTGGTTTGGGTAGTGGTTTAGTCAAAATGGTTCGTGACCTTTTTGCACAAAACCACCATGGTGGTTTCAAAGGTGGTTTGGCCGGTGGTCGTACTTGCTAGGGACAGCATCAAAAACCTGCCCATAGCTGGACTGCTGGCCCTTATAAGGGCTTACAGGTCTGCAGCGTACTGCAAAGTAGACTACTGGGGAAAGGAGGGCGTCGAGGCACATGGAAAAAGGGTGCACAATGGGCCGAAGTGCAGAAGCAGGCAATGCCTCATATCACCTTCTAGTGATATATGTAAACAGCTTGAATATTCCGAGCCAGCTTAATGTTCCCAGGAGTTAATTACTAGATATATCCGACTGAGTATCCGGACGTCATCGCCAAGAGCTAGCGAGTTCAGCTGGCATATCTGATATAATAATCCAAGAGTTCAACTGGAGTCATTTTCTAAAAAGGGGGCAAGATTTCTGCTGTGATGACATGTATAGAAGGTATTTCAGTCCAACTAAAGCAAAAAAAAAAGTCCATCATAATGTATTTAGATTTGAATCAATAATTGCAACCTCGATTTTGCCGAATGATCATCAAAAGTTACTCATTTTGACGAGAAGACGTACTGATTAGATAGCCTTTTTTCTTCAAAAACGATCGAAACCGACAATCATCGATTCACACGATACGGTCCTATTCGAAATCTAATCGGTTTCGATTGGCCACTGTCAAGTCATTTCATTATGCTATTTCACATTCAAGGTGCCGCGGGGTCAGGGTCGCCGCGAGCCAGTTCCTCTTTTTCGTATGGAGGAGATGGGAGGACCGGCGAAGCAGCGCGAGGCTGCCGTGTACATTACGTTGAATCACAGAAACCTGTTTCACTAATCTCAGTGTATAATGAAATGAACGCGTCAAGCTGGCGCGCTGATTAACCGGTGTACTCTATTATACTAATCACAAGGTACAAGCAGCTAATCCTTGATCCCTGTAACCAGATGAAAGAAAATAACAACCGATCCGGTAGAGATCGTTTCGAGCGCGTTTACGGAAGTATACCGGAATCATGGTCACATACATACAAATCGTCCAATACGACCACAATGTGTGTTTTGTCGACAGTGCTTTGATCTGTGAGAAGTAACGCTTGGAATACGCCTAGACGGATGGTGGTGGATGGATGAATGGCCTCCCGATGGGGTTCAAGAACGATAACACTTTTTAAGGAGTGGAACAAAAAAGGTTGTGCACGGCCGAGGTTAATGTTAATCAAACGAGCACTCCGCGTATTTGCGGCGGAACGAAATCCTCAGTTGCTCGTCGAGACCCAACAGTTGATTAGGTTGCTAAAATCTTGAACTGACGCTTGACTTTTTCTTTTGTTCACATAATAACGATTACTTGGAAGATTTTTTCGGATCTTCTAATCGAGTAACAAAACTCTCATGATACATATTTAAAAAGAACGAGACGCTCTAAACATAAACATACAACAGATAATCAGTGTCAATAAGTAATAATCATGAAATATAGTTCCGTGTTCATTATATTTGCGGTGACATTGCTTGTTAGGGAGGCTAAGGGAAGGTTGACCCTCGAACCTTTTTTACGTGCCATTTCTACGCTTAATCCGGCATTGCACAGAGTTCGGCACATCGAAGACGCTAAAGGCGATCCGTACGCTGTTCTGGACACCGTAAGTCGAATTTTTACTACCTTTCATTCGAACTCTCTTTAGATTTTTCTTCAATTCGTCGGTACAACAATCCATTTTACTGCGTCATAAGGGAGAGCGGGGCAAAACGGCATACCGGGGCAAAATGGTATTCACGCACAATGGGACCAGAGCGGAATGGTATTGGGGCAAATTGGGACAGCAAAAAAATCTACTTCGATGGGACTTTCTCTCGTCCCATTTTGCGCTAATTCTATCATACGGGGGACTTTATTTGACCATTTCGTCCGTTTTGCCCCGGTGTGCCATTTTGCCCCGCTCTCCCCTACACGAAGTTTGGTTTGCGTAGAAATATTTTTTTTTTTCGTTGACATCAATGCAAACGTTTTCAATATATTCCAAAATGTCGGAAAATTACATTGTGAAATAATAAAAATCTTCCGATTATAAGATGTGAATAATTAATTCCCCGGTAAAAATATTTCTCCGAATACCTCCGAAGGATTATCTGACATTTCTGAGAAGAGTGTTCAAATTTCGCAGACTTCGCAATTTTTAGAACTTTTTGAACCTCGATATTTCTGATCGTTCTGAAAATTCCTAATTTCGTCATGCTGAGTTCTCTTGCAAAACTATGAAATTGATGAAGTTGTTATTCGAAGAATAAGCTTTTGTTCGATAAAACAAAAATGTCAAAGTTCAAAGCCTTCTCCAATGTAATTGCAACAAAGAAATTATGCAAGCGCAAAACAAATTAGAAAGTTCGCGTTCAATGTTATTAAGATTCAAAGTATCTTCATTTTGTCTGTAATAGCGAGTAACCGATACAAGGAACGATTTGAAGGGGATTTAACTCCCAGCGACCTAATTTAACGCTTACGTCAGGTTGGTCTTGCCGAAACATACGGATTCCCGGCAGAACAGCACAACCTCACAACAGAAGATGGCTACAATATCGTTTTCTTCCGCGTTTCTGGAAGCCCTAAGTCGCCCCCGAGGGAGGGGAAGCCCATAGTTTTCGTACAACACGGGCTTTTCTCCTCGTCGGACACTTTTCTCCTTCTCGACCGCGAGCATTCACTTGGTAAAGTTTTTTAAAAATGGATCCAAACAATGTATACTTCACTGATTCTTTCTGTTCGACCAATTCTTCTGTGAGAAATTGTCTCCAATAATTTTTAAGGTTCCGAAATGGCAAAGATTTTCTTTGCGTTAGTTGCTTTCATTGCTGGTCTTGCGACAATTTTTTTTTCAACCGGTTTACAACCGGAATAAACAATACTCAGTCATCGAGCATCGGCAAAAACATTCAGTGATTCTAATTAATTGTTTATGTGATCTTTATGTACATTAAGGAGTTGGTAAGAGAACGAAGTGCTCACACAAGACCACTTCCTTCTCTTATTAACTTTAAATAATAACACAATGTTGTCGACTGTCATTCCAGTGTTTGTGCTGGCCGATGCTGGATATGACGTTTGGATCGGAAACACTCGTGGAAACTCATACTGCAGATCACATACGAACTTAACAGTCGCGGATAAAGAATTTTGGGACTTCAGGTAAAACGCTAAGTATTGTATAATCAAGCAAGGTATAAAAGTGAACGTTTTTTCGATATCTTTGAATTCGACGTTTCTACAACAATTACTTATTCTGTCATCAATTCACATAATCATTATTTCGTCAACTTCAGATGCCAAGTCGAGTGGAATCGTTTTGTAGTTGACTATTCGTTAAGACACGGGGTATTAGTGAGGTTTGACAATAGACGAACGTACGGACGATCGATAGGATATCGATCGTCACGACGGAAGAATCTTGATCGGACAATCAAGGCGAAGGGACGTGACAGATTGTGAATAAGATAACTAAAGAACATTGTAACTAATAATATCCGCCCCAAAACCGAATATGCCGAGTTGTTATATCGCTCGGTCGGTATCATATCATAAAAATATTTCCCCACCACCGCCGCCACCGCTGTGTAGAACAATTGAGCTTTGGTCCTGGAATGCTTGGCTGTACTGGAGAGCTTTGGGGTTCTCCGAGACGCCATAGCTCGAAATATTCTAAGCCACAATCAATATTATCTGTACCAATAATAGGGAATGTTAATCCAGTTCAACCCCTCTTCTCTTAACTCGGCGGGATCCGACACTACGGCTATTCTGTACTTTTTCTAAAGTCCCTGGTCTTCTCCAGGTCTTGGTTAGTTTGTTGTACGCCGCACTTCGCGACATACACATTTTCGCTCGGCCTTCTTTACCACTGATCGCAGCGACCCGAAGACGGTAGGTATCAGGGATACAAACGGTAGGCTTGCTCGAAATTTACTGTACGAAATGAGTTGGGAACCAGCAGGTTGGACGGTAGAGGTGGTCGGTTGATTCGTGAAAATCTACTAAGCGTACTAACACCAGCGTCGGTAGGTTTGGCAAGCATCGGTAAGTTTCTTGGTAGGTTTGGCAAGCGTCGGTAGGTTTCTTGGTAGGTTTGGCAAGCATCACCGGTAGGACTGATGGAAAAATCCCACGGTAGGTTTGCTCGGAACTTACTGTATGAAATGAGCCAGGGACCAGCAGGTGGGACGGTAGGTGTTCGGTTGTTTCGTGAAAACCTACTAAGCGTACTAACACCAGCGTCGGTAGGTTTCTTGGTAGGTTTGGCAAGCATCGGTAAGTCTCTTGGTAGGTTTGCCAAGCATCGGTAGGTTTCTTGGTAGGTTTGGCAAGCATCACCGGTAGGACTGATGGAAAAATCCCACGGTAGGTTTGCTCGGAACTTACTGTATGAAATGAGCCAGGGACCAGCAGGTGGGACGGTAGGTGTTCGGTTGTTTCGTGAAAACCTACTAAACGTACTAACACTAGCGTCGGTAGGTTTCTTGGTAGGTTTGGCAAGCATCGGTAGGTTTCTTGGTAGGTTTGGCAATTATCGGTAGGTTTCTTGGTAGGTTTGGCAAGCATCGGTACGTTTCTTGGTAGGTTTGGCAAGTATCGGTAGGTTTCTTGGTAGGTTTGGCAAGCATCGGTAGGTTTCTTGGTAGGTTTGGCAATCATCGGTAGGTTTCTTGGTAGGTTTGGCAAGCATTACCGGTAGGACTGATGGCAAAATCTCACGGAAGGTTTGCTCGAAACTTGCTGCACGAAATGAGCCAGGGACCAGCAGGTTGGACGGTAGGTGTTCGGTTGTTTCGTGAAAACCTACTAAGTGTACTAACACCAGCGTCGGTAGGTTTCTTGGTAGGTTTGGCAAGCATCACCGGTAGGACGGATGGCAAAATCCCACGGTAGGTTTTTTGGTAGCTTCGCAGTACACGAATCTGCTGAGGGTGAAACGAGTTTGGTAGATTTTTAGCAATGTCGTATACCCAAATACCCGAATGGCCCAGAACGACGTCGCTGAAAGAGTCGTTCGACCGTCAGTGAGAACAACAGAGAGAGGGTTCATTAAGAGTTTAACGCAAATTCAAATACACGATTCTCTACAATGCGAATGTGTGGATACTACAGTTCGTTTGGCGCACCAATCGATGTGCCCGGTTTTGGGTTCTACAAAAGTGGCTCGTATGCAAAGTTTTAACGAGTTTCATTGTTTTCGTGCAGCTTCCATGAGATGGCAGTGATCGATGTGCCCGCCATGATCGACTACGTATTGAAATTTTGCGGGGCTGATAACCTTCATTTTATTGGAGACTCTATGGGGTCGACGATCGCTTTCGTCTTCTTATCGGAGAAGCCTGAGTACAACGCAAAGATGCGTGCCGTTTTCACTCTCGCGCCTGTCACTTCTTGGAAATATAATCCGAGCATATTCTTGCGATTGATCGTCGATATTGCTCCGGTGCTTAAAGTGAGTTCATAAACTACTAATACATTTCAAAAAATATGTAACGAACGCTGGTTACGGTATCTATTTGTGTTATCGCTCTTTAGCGCACACAGAGAGTGCGATATTACTGGCAACTGTTGAAGAATAACCATAAGTTTTTAATTCGCTTAACTATTCTTATAGTTATATTAGATTATTAGATAAGGCGCTAAATTTGCAGTCCAGGGGAAAAATGTTATCATCACATCAACGATGAAATCCCAAGTCAAATATGACGACAGTTTCTTGTTTATAGTGAGGGCAACTTTTTTTTGTTACAAGTCACCACTTCATTGCTGTAGTAATTTAGTAATAGTAATTTCAATCAGGCGACATGGCAATTATAAATCTAGGAAAATTGGCCTCGGAAATTTAGCCGCCAAAAAAATGTCTCAACATTTTTTTCTCTCGGTGCCGGTATTTATCCGTGTTCTTGCTCATGGGTAAAGACGAGATGTTTCTATTGTCTAGCAACTTGGCGATTCAATGGACATTCACAACGTTCTGCCGCAGATGAAATTGTATTCTGTGGTGGTTGAGCCGCTTTGCAGTGAAGGCTCATTACTAGAAGTTCTATGCTTGGCAAGCGTTTACATATCGATGTCCCTCTCGGTCGGCAAACCCGCCAAAGGATTCGACCCCGTGAGTTATACCTTTTGAACACTAAAGCTTAGAAAAATTAAGTAATTGAGGTAGTTACTGCGCGATATTGTTCAATTTTTTGTGTATTCATTATTTAATGCGTCTTGAATACACGTCTAAAATTGCAGCACGATTTACTCAGAACCAAAAAAAAATGATTAAAAACAGTCGTCATTCTCGGCATTCCCTACCAAATAACATGGTGGATTACATTTACGACCACCGTAAACGTATCGTTCTTATCATTCTGATCAAACTTTTTTGAGGGCTACACAAATGTGTAATCCTCGCCTTCGGAAAACTCGGAAACAATCGACCATGTGCTTCGAAAAATTCGACGCTGCAATGATTAGTTATTAACATTTTGCAATTATTGTTATGGAAAATCGATAATTCCATCGCCTCCGATATGCTTGATTTTGTTCAGATTTTAAGACCACTGAAAAGTTTTTGCAATTCTCTCTCACTTCGCTGAAACTTATGGGAAGTCAGACTGTTCGCGCGATAACTACCTTAAGTCATTCAAACAAACATAATAGCAAACTTTTTCAATGATACATTACATCGAAAGCAACAATTAACTTGCCCCTTCATCATAACTATCGAATGGTTATGTACATTTTTTCTTCATCATAAAAGCGACTACCTAATATGTACTCGATGTGAAATTCACAGCAAGGCTCGATGGCCCTGTTGAAATATTTTCCGGCCGGAGCATCGATCAAATCATTGATGCACTATCAGCAAAATATCCAATCAGGTAACGAGCAACATGGACATTCTATAAAGTATTATAAACTAGGAAGTTGGGTCAGAGAAAATCATTAAATTGGTCAGGGAAAAGTCAGGGAATTTTTTTCCGGGAAACAAACGGCCACCGTGTCCATGTACAGGAGAACGGTTCTTAAGAAAATAATTTCGGTTCTTAAAAAAAAATTATGTGCAATGTGTTGATCGTCAGGTGACTTCCGGAAATACGACAATGGCCCGGCTGAGAACTTGGAGGTTTATGGAACGAAAACTCCGCCATTCTACGACATGTCGAAGATTTCAGCGCCACTGGTCTTGATCTATGGAAGCACCGATTTGCTGTCTGTACCAGAGGTGAGATCCAATGTGAATTTCTCGAATGGAATTACTTGATTTCACGATAAGTCAGCTGCCAATAGATTTCTTTCTTCTTGTTTATCGCATCACAGAACGTCATAGACCTTTCGAAACAACTATCAAATGTCGTCACATGCGAGGCGGTTCCTGCTGATGCCTTCAACCATCTGGATTTCGTCATCTCCCTCAGTGCCAAAGATCTAGTTTATACTCGAATATTGGAGCTTCTATCGAAGTACTAGGAATATTTCAAATAGAAGCCCGTCGTTGGGCATCTTTAGGCGAGATCTAACACCGATGAAACGCGCATCGATCGTAGCAAATTGTAATGTGCATTGATTCTAAAGCGACTGTCGCTACGATCAAACGCAAAGTTGCTTCACGGTGAATTTAATAGATTGAGTTAATCAAAATACAGGTAGGGTAGGGGAGGGCGGGGCAAAACGGCATACCGGGGCAAAATGGTATTTACGCACAATGGGACCAGGGCAGAATGGTATTAGGGCAAAATGGAACAGCAAAAAAATCTACTCCGATGGGACTTTCTCTTGTCCCATTTTGTCCTAATTCTATCATACGGGGGACTTTATTTGACCATTTCGTACCATTTTGCCCCGCTCTCCCCTACATCGATGAGTGAATAGACAGTAGTGAGCGAACGAAGAATGAAAGTGAACGAACGGAAGGAAAAATATCCATATGTTCGAAACCTGTTCCTTCCATTTTAACGAGTGGATGATCTCAAGTGCGCCGTTTGAACTTGGGAGGGGGGGCAAGCAGAAATGTTCTAATTTCTCAATTTTTGTACACGGCGGCGGTGGTGGGATATCTATATCACATAGAGAGATATTTCAGTCGATTTTGACCCATGGCCCGCAGGTCCGCTATCATATATATATATACATGAATTACCAACTAAGACCAGAATGTATGTTTAGTTGACAAAGTCGTCTTTACCTCCAGGAAGTGACGCTTGGAATGTGTTCAGATGACGCGCTAAAAACAGTAATGAGCTCGTTTCGAACGGGCGGAAGAAATTATTTTCGTGTTCAACGGAGACAATGTCATCTAAACGAGCAATCTCTAAACGTATTCTCAGTTGTCCGCCGAACTACGTCCAGTTCATCAGCTGGCATGAATCGTCCTCAAACGGACGTTTGAATTTGTTAGTTTAATTTAATTTAATTTCGATTGAATTTTTAAGCGAGACTCAAAACTCTAGTGACGCATACTCAAGGAAACCGGTTGAAATATTAATTTTATAAAACGCCAAAAAGATTATAATATTAGAATTTACTAGTAAATTGTCGGAACGAAGAAGTCATCATGAAATTTTGTGGCCTATTTATTATATCTTCTACGTTATTGCTCGTGCGAAATGCCGAGGGAAGGCTTTCCATTGAAGTGCTTTTTCGTCTCCTGTCTCCACGTAATCCTCAATTACATCTGATTCGGCGCATCGAAGACGCTAATGGCGATCCGTACGCTGTTTTAGACACCGTAAGTTGTATCATTACTACGCTCGATTTCAACTCTCTTAAGGCCGTCACTCGATAAGTGCAAATACTACATCACACATTGAGTATCTTGGAACAAATTTCAGAAATCAGTGAAATAAACATGAAAAAACATTTTGCAACAAATGTTAAAAGCATCGCCAAGTAGGTTAAAAATATTTTGCAAATAATTTTTTGATAATAAAAAAAAATCATACGAGTCTAGTAAACTTTCAAAAAATAAATAAAAACTTGGCGAGTCCTTAGAACACAAATAAATACAGGTGCATCAAAAGAAAGAACGAGCGATTTTCCTGAGTGATCATTATTATAAAAGTTTGACAGATTGTGCAATTTAGCAAAGGCGTATGATACCAAAAAAAATGTAGAAGTTCGCAATTTTTTAAATATAAAAACACGCAAGACCACTATCGAATGCCCGAATAGTAAATTACGGAAGACCATGATCAACGTTGCGGAGACTCGTAATATCGTCAGATTCTCGTAATAGCCGCGAACAACAAATACAACCACCGTTAAATCAGAGATTCATCCTCTTCTGACCTTTTCTCACGCTTATATCAGGCGGGTCTTGTCATGCAATACGGATATCCGGCAGAACAGCACAACTTCACCGACAAAGATGGTTACAATATCGCCATCTTCAGAGTTCCTGGTAGTGCCAAATCACCGCCGAGGAAAGGGAAGCCCATAGCTTTCTTACAACACGGAATGCTCGCCTCATCAGACTGCTTTCTCCTCCTCCCCCCCAAAGAAGGAATCGGTAATATGAAGGAAAATATAATTTGACGCTAAACATGTCTTTTTGTCATCCCTGTCGATATGTGCAACCGCACATTGCCAGAATTCAGTCGGTCGTTCTGAGAACTTTATTTCGGTCTTATCAACTGAAGATTAACCAATACGATCGCCGTCCAAATGGTGGTTGACAACCGGTTAAAAAGTCGATTACGCATACCGGCGGGGATATAACATCCCCATCAGTTCCTCTGATTCGCCTTGGATCTGCTACCAGAAATGATCTTCGAACATTCATTGGGTTCCGAGATGGAGAAAAATCTACGGGTTAACTCTTAGACGGGTCACGGTTAGGGTTCTAGGCTAGTAATCGTTAGGTCCCCAATTCGATTCCAGTTTTCGGTTAGGTTCGAGGTGGAATACATGGTCGAAATAAAAAAGTTGACGGTGGCAGAATGGCAGGTACACACCAGGTGGAATACATGGTGGGTTAATTGGTGGGTGTTTTTGCTAGGGTTGCTTTCAATGTTGGTCTTCACCCGCAGTGCTTTACAATAAGAATGAAAATCACTCGGTCATCGAGCACTGGCACAAACGATCAGTAATTTGCGCCTTCTGCTTGCCATCTCTATGCACCGGTTAGATGTTGATAAGACAACCAAGTCATCTTATGCTATTGTCGTTCATGTTTTTAGTGTTTATCTTGGCCGACGCTGGATATGACGTTTGGCTGGGGAACATTCGTGGCAACACATATGGCAGATCTCATAATAAATTATCGGTCGACGATAAAGAATTTTGGGAGTTTAGGTAAGTTTTTGAGGATCACCGAACAATGTTTCCCAAAAATCTGCATTTCTTCCTGTGGTTATCCTTGAATTTTTCAGTTTAATAACGATCCCTCATTCAGTCATCAATTCGGCATGCATCGCTTTACCTCATAACTTGAGAACGGTTTCAGATTTCCAGCTGACATTTATGCCACATATTGAAAGGGCTGCCAACTTTTTTGAGATATCGGGCTCAAATTCGTGAAGATAAATTATTATAAACAAATGATCGATATTGATTTTGGGCAGTGGTTCTTCTGTACACCATTCTGAATTTTTCGAAAATGTCCAAACGGGCTCTAACTCTAATATTTTTTGAGATATCCGGTTGAAATTTGTACCAAACACAGATTAATATTATACAAGTCTTAGGATTGAATCTGGCGCAAATCAGTTAAGTGGTCAAAATTGGCGGTGAATGACGGTTAGGATTTCGTGAAATAAAAAGTGGAAGCACTATGGCAACTACGGGAGGGGGGTCCCACTTATCAAAATTGATCCTGTCGAGTCATCTTCGAGGACGAATGGATGAAATTTTGAGCTCCGGTTCAAACGCATGCGTGTTTCACCTCTTTCAAGTGGTATCTTTAACCTCGGAGACGAAGCGGATCTAATAACATGCAATAACCGACGGGATAGCACATGAATCGCAGAATTTCTCACGCATCAGAATTGATCATTACACAGGATCGAACCGTATTATCGACAATGTTAATAGTTCTGGGAACCTAAAGCGATTATTTCATTTTTCTCGCAAATGGCCGCGAAGTTCGTACAGCCTAGATCGTGATCCGGCAGTATTTCGAAACCGCTGCGTGATTGTGATACCTCGACTATCCACTATCACTCCACTGATAAGTTTGCCCTTCGACTATCATTCAAGAAATGAATCCCTTCATTCGAGAAATATACCTGCATTTTTTTCGATTTTTTTGAAATCCTAGTAAACTTTGAAAATCCGACTGTTCCCTAAAAAAACCCAGAAAACCGAGTGTACACACCATAGCTTGTATAGTGTAGACACGAGGGGTTAATATGCGAGTAATTAATCATAATTCACCTCGTTTATAACTCCCACCCACCAGGGCAAAAAGAGGCGAACTTTACGAAACGCTAATATAATATGGAAATAATAATTACAGCTGGCATGAGATGGCATTGGTAGATGTAGCTGGCGGTATCGACTACGCACTCGATTATTGCGGGCAAGATGCCGTATATTATATTGGACACTCTATGGGCTCGACGATGGCTTTCGTATTATTATCGGAGAATCCCGCGTTCAATGCGAAAATGCATGTTGTCGTCGCTCTCGCGCCTTCCGGTTATTGGGAGGTCAATCCGAGTATAGGCATGAAAATGATTGTCGATTTTGCTCCTATGATCAAAGTGAGTTCATAACTTGATAAGAAAATATATAAGTTGTTAATTCTTTTGAAAATATGTTAATTAGAGAAATATCTGAAAAGAAGCATGCATATTAACACAAAAAATATTAATTATGCATAATGATAATTCCAAAATGTTGTTAATAAATTGGTGAAAAACAAATTGTTCAACAAATTTCCACCAACCCAACTTCACTTTTAAGAATTTTTAAAAATATTTTTGGATTCGTCCATTTTTCTGAATGCGCATGAATTTTTTCAGATTTTTAAATTCCGTTCGAATTTGATGATTTTCCATACATTTTTTCCATATAACAACAAAATTTGATAGTTATTTATTAGCGCGGCGTCAAACGTCGTTGACGTTCTTTTTCGCGTGTTAAACTGAGATGTTTTCATGTCCTAGGAACTTGCCGATTCAGCGAAAATTTATAACATTCTACCGCAAAATAAATTCTATACTATGATGTTTGAGGCGTTGTGTGGGAAACGTTCATCAATGACGGAACTATGCATCGCAGGTGCAGAAATGAGCTTGCCGCTGTTTAGCGGCACACCCGCCGATGGGTTCAATCCCGTAAGTTACCACATTTGAACATCAGAACCATCAAATAAAATCGCACCATAAATATTTTTTTTGTCATACATTATATCGAAAACGACAAGCAGGCTGTCCCTGTGTTATAACTATAAAATTAGTATGCACATTTGTCTTTGAATGAACTTGAAAAGGTTAATATCTAATATGTACTTGAATTGCACAGCGTGAAATGTTGCATCTGGTGAAACATTTTCCGTGCGGAGTATCGACCCAGACATTGATGCACTATGCACAATGTATCAGATCAGGTAATAAGCATTACGTAGTTTCTGTAAATGATTGTCAATGAATCGCCAATCCCGTCAATCAGAGACGTAAAATATTCCACTACAGCCGAAGCCTCGAAAGTAAGCTAAGAATCCAATTTTTTTAAACTCCTTCGCCGAGAAAACCAGTTATCGGTCAAACTTTACCGAAACGCTTGTCGTCGGTGTCTCGGAACAAAATGATTATGGCTTAACTCAGAAACTTCCCAGTTTCCCAGTTTCCCAAAAATATTCAGGTCTGGCTCATATATGAATCCGCTATGTTCATATATGTTCGAAATGATCATGCCTGATCGTATCTGATCATATAAGACCATATTTGTCATAAACTGCCATTATTTATCATACAAATAATGTAAAGTACCACAAATTTCATTTATTTCGGATGAAAATACATCAAGATGACCGTCTGATCCAAAATAGGTCCAGACAGACTAGGTCAGATGTTCATACCCGGGAAAAAATCGTTGATATCTTCATATCTAACTATATAGAATTATATCTCTCTATATTATAAACAACACGCCGCCGCCGTGTACAAGAATCGAGGGACTTAGAATATTTTTCTTGACTCCTTTAATATCCGGGAATTTGAAAGGAAGACTTCCACCGTAAAAACTTCAGCAGCCTACGATAAATCAAAGAGAAGAAACATTCCAGCACCGATAGCCTTGCTTTATAGAAACGCCGACTTACTAGCTATACTACAGTTAATAACTTACATTTAATGTCTCTGAGTGTCGCCCGACGGCTAACTCAGTTGCTTCATCAGCCTGTAAGAGGAAACGCGAAAAACCTATATCTCCTGCTTCCCCATGCAACAGCTCACGTAAGAGTACTGTTTCTTACTTTTTCCCCTGGCGATACCTGAAATTCAGCACCACCACTACAATCTCACTTTGGTGCAATGTATTCATGATACCCGACACCAAAAATCATCATCGGAAAAATCGACACCAGCCGCAAGCGACTAGCAGAAGCCTTTCCTCATCATGTGGGTTCCACCCGAAGTGGACCTTCTCGAGATATGTCTTCGCCCAGGCCCACCGATCGTGTGAGACTCAAAAGTGTTGCCTGATAGGTGCAGCTCGCACCTCCGCCCATAGTACCCTCAGAGTCCGCCCCAAGTTCTCGGAAAAGGGCGGGCATCTTCCCCTTAATGCTAATTTGAGGATGATCATCCACCACATTCGTCCTTGTCCCCGGATCGGTGAATGCAACAGGTTTGCCACTCGGGTGGCAGCAGGGTATTGTGGGAACGTCCCATCACCTTGGATCCCATTATTGTTCCCGACACCTTCCACCGTCCTCCCGGAGGGCGCCACTCATTAGGACTAAGGCATTGCGAGATACTAAGCTCTATCACCAACCGCCCTGGGTTGGACCCCAGTAGATACGGAGTTAATAACTCACATTTAATGTGACCGAAGGTCGCCCGAGGGTTAGTTCGATCGGTACCTAACCCCGTTAAGGTTAAACCCCACAGATGCCATCTACTTAAAAAACAACGACTCTCGTGAGAGTACTGGTACTTACTTTTTCCTCTCTAAATGCCTGAAATACATCATCGGAGAGGCCGGAGCCTCTCCTCATTCACGTGGGTCCCACCCGATGTGGACCTTCCCTCCCGTAGTACCTGTAGATCTTTACCCCGGTTTCTCGGATAAGGCGTGCACCTCTAGCGCTACATTGAGGATGATCATCCACCATATCGTCTGCGTCCCCAGCACGATAATTTAATGAGTGGAACAGGTTTGTCACTCGGACGACAGCAGCAATAACGCGAGGACATGCTGTCGCCCGTGGATTCTATTAGCTTGTCCCAACCTCCTTCGGTCGCCCTTACGGGGACCAAGGTACCTAGACGTAGGCCCTATCACCAACGCCAAGGTTGGATCCCTTAGATAGGGAATTAATAACTTACAACTTAATTTGCATTTTTAAAGGTGTCTTCAAACAATATGATTTTGGCGTAACTGAAAACTTGAAGAAGTATGGAACGGAAGTCCCGCCAGCCTACGACGTATCAAAGATCTCAGCACCGATGGCTTTGATCTATGGGAACACCGATTTACTAGCTCTTCCACAGGTAACGACTTACAAACTGATGCGGATTTTTCGAATGCAATTGCCATATTGTGGAAAAAGGGCGCGAATTGATTTATCTCTTCTTATTTATTGCATCGCAGAACACCATTGTGTTTTCAAAACGACTTCCAAACCTTGTTACATGCGAGGCAGTTCCTCCTAAGAACTTCAACCATTTTGATTTCCTGGTCGCTCTAAACGTCAAAGAGCTCCTGTACGATCGAATACTCGATATTTTTTCGAAGTACTAGAAGTATTTTCAATAAACATTCGTAGTTCTTAAGACTAAGCAAAATACCAACGAAACGGTTTCGAATGTAGAAAACTGCGACGCACGTATGTTTAAAAATGATTGTTTCTGCAATCGAACATTGATTCGATTTTACTAGATAATTAATAGACCGAGTTACTCTAAATATACGTAGGGTAAATGGACAAGCAACCCAAGCATAATAAATAAAATGGACCGAATTCATAAACAATAAAATGTCACCGATGGATACCGTACATATACATTTTACACATACACGTATACATACATATATGATATACATACAGGATCACGTACAACACAGAAGCATGAACAGAATTGGTGTGACTCGTCGAATGATTGTAACGACAGTTGCTCGAGAAGCGCAAGAGCCAAAAATATATTCATCTACTAGCTACGCATCGACTTTGTTTTATTAATTGCCCACCCATGCTTCCCAAAATCGTCCCAACAGTATATCTCCGCGTATTTGGCTCTGCAACTGGTTATGGGCCGAGAGTAGAGTAAGCGAAATGGTTTTCAACGTGTTTCGATTTTATCGTAATGGGATGGTCCGGAATGATCCGGACTACTTGCGGAAACAATCAGGTCGTGCATATACGCGGGAAATCGACCGCGGTGGAGACATAGGCGGCTCTCAAACGTGTAACATTAATCTCAGCGAAGGAAATATGGAACCATAGAGAGGTGATTTAAGATCTCTCGGACAAGTCACCGCGCAATGGTCAACATTTGGAGTGTTGGAACGTTTATCGTCAGGTGTCTTAAACACTATGAAAGCATAACTGAAAACTTAAGGCTGTATGAAACGGAAACTTCACCGTCCTACGACATTTCGAAGACTTCAGCACCGATAGCCGTGATCTATGGAAACACCAACGTACGAGATGCCCCAGAACTAACAACTTACGACCTGATGTGGATTTTTCTTATGAAATTACTATATTGTGCAATAAGGGACTAATGCATTAGCATTATTTGTCGACGTTGCTTAAAATCCAAAGTACTTTAGCAATATCAAACACTTTCGGTAGAAGCTCTACTCATCCGCTAACTTCGATCATGCCAAAACCGATGAAGAATGTAAAGTCTGGATGAAGAAGCGGAAAATAACATTTGTTTTGTAAAAAAACTTAATGCTTAGATTTACGATATGTCGTCGTTTGCATGGCTGGCGTCCGTAGCAAGTTTGCCCCTCCCCAAACTACGTGGATTAGCCCATTCAAGAAGATCCAGCGACTCCGCGAAATAGGAAAGAGGGGCGGGTCGCTATGATGAGCCATGTCCTTATTTATGAACCTACGCTTGGCGAGGTGTCGAGACTAATATCTACGGACGCCATGAACCAATGGGATTCAGATCACCGTCAAGGTTGCAGAGTAGAAACCCAATCAGGTGACTGACCATATGCCACTTTGGGGCTGAACGAAGAAATATGCCTTCCCGAGGTGTCTCATGACCACCGCGGTAGATTGTGTGCGTCACATCTGGCCCGTCGTCTGTCATGTGTCGCGGCAAGGACGACAACGGGGTGTCCAAGGCAAATTCCACCAAGCAGTCGAGTTAACGGTCAAAGGATTTTTCCATCGCTTGAGCAACTTGTTTGGAAGTGAAATGAGGGCCTCATCCAGAGGTGTTGCTTCTTGTGTTATCTTTTTGTTTTTTTTTACGATGTCCCGGAAGGCGACCCGCTGTTAGTTCTGAAGTCAAAGACTCCTGTAGAGCACAAGTCTGCACTGCAGAGTGGTCATCTTTGAATTATCTGTCAAGAACGATGTCATAGAATACGTAGTCGATGAGAAATCATCGACTGCTCGCCAGCATAAGCCAGGTTCGCTCATGACGCATAATGCGAAGTCGTAGCGTTCAATAGGATTGAACGCTCGCTGCAACTTTCTGTCGAGGTCCCCTTTGACATCATCGACCACTGCTGGACCATATTCGAGATACGGCGGAACGAGTGTCTGCGCAGGCCACTTCCTCTTCGCCGTATGGGGGGGATGGAAGGACCGGTAGCGAGACTGCCGTACGCGTGACGCTAGATCTTTCAAACCTGTTACTCCCATCCCGACGGGTTCCCAATCAACACGCCGAAGCGACGTGTTGATTTAACGTCTCATCAAATTACACTGATTACAAGGTATAAATTGCTAATCTCTGATCTCTGTTACCAGAAAAAGAATAACAACCGACTCGGAACGATCAGTTTCTAGTATTTACGGACATATCCTGAATCATGAACACATACATACATGAACTGTCCACTAAGACCAGAATGTATGTTTGGTTGACGAAATTGTTTTTATCTGCGATAATTAACGCTTGGATTATGTTCAGATGACGCGTTCAGAACAGTAACAAGATCGTTTTAAAAGAGTGGAAAGAATTCTTTTTGTATACGACAGATAGAATGTTATCTCTCGCATCTGCAACGAAACAGAATTCTCAGTTGCTCTTCTGACTACATCCAGTTCATTAGCTGGCACAAATCGTCCGCAAACTGACGCTTGAATATCTTGGTTTATCATCGCAATAGCGATCATTCAAAAGATTTTTGCAGACATTACTATTGAGAGTACAAACTCTAGTGATACATGTTTACTAAAAAAACATCTGGTTGAAATAATATTTTACAAAACGCCAGAAAAGATATAATATTAGCGTATAACAGTCAATCGTTGTAAGCAAGGAATCACCATGAAATCTAGTGTCGTATTTGGTATATTTTCTATGATATTGCTGGGGAGCGATGCTCAGGAAGAGTTATCCATTGAATCTTTTTTGCGAATCCTATCACCACGTAACCCTGAACTGCACATGGTTCGGCGTATTGAAGACGCGAATGGCGATCCATACGCTGTTCTAGACACCGTAAGTTGAATCATTACTGCCCTCAATTTGAAGTCTCTTCGGGCCCTTTCTTGGTTCTTCGGTGAAACAATCTTTTTTACTGCATCAGCGGAAGCGCTTTCAGAATGTTCCAACATGTGTTCATGATAGATAACAAATACAACGAACATTATATCAGAGATTAATTTGCTTCTTCGCGTTCACATCAGATTGGCCTTATCGAGCGACACGGATATCCGGCAGAACAGCATAACTTCACCACCAAGGATGGTTACAACATCGTTATCTTCAGAGTTCCGGGTAGTCCAAAGTCACCACCGAAGAAAGGGAAGCCCGTAGCTTTCGTCCAACACGGAATGCTCTCCTCATCGGACTGCTTCGTCATGACCGCCCCCGAGGAAGCTCTCGGTAATAGAAAGAAAAATTAACCCACAAAATGTATATATTCATTTTCTATACCTACCAGTTTCTCCCATTCGCCTTGTATCATCTACGAGGATTCTCCTTCAATGATTCATCGAGTTCCGAGATGGTGAAAATTCTGTTTGCGTGAGTTGCTTTCATTGCTGGTGTTCAACCAAATGGTTCAACCAGCCGGAATTTAAAGAAACACTGGAAAAAACATTTAAAGATTTCAGTCATCGTGATAAGACTAAGAAGTTGATAAGACAGCGAAGTGATCTTATGTTATCATCTCACATGTTTCCAGGGTTGATCCTGGCCGATGCTGGATATGATGTTTGGCTCGGAAACGTTCGTGGCAACACATACTGCAGATCTCACACGAACTTAACCGTCGAGGATAAAGAATTTTGGAACTTTAGGTACGTCTCGAAGTATTCGATGATTAAACAATATTTTGTACGGTGGTGGATTTTTTGTCTGTCGTTGAATTTCGCAGTTCAACAACTATTATTTAAGCAGTCATCGTTTCAATGGTTCTATTAAACTTGCTTCATTAACCATTAATTGTAATATTCGTTTCATTTCATTATTGCATATACATTTATCAACTTTTTCCACGCCAACATTGTCAAAGGACTGACCGGAGTCTTCCAGCCCTTAGTTTCTTTCTTTCTTAGGCTTTCTTAGTTTCTTTGTTTTATTTGTACGTTTTTACGTTTCATATTGGTTTACATTTTGCATGTTCTCTGAGATATTGTCGTTCCAATTGTTGGAAGACAGTGAGCCTCGTGGTAACTGCTGCTGAAGCACGGACGCGATAAATATCATTGATTACGTTTTTACTGTCAGCGAACGTGATTTGTGATATTTTTTACTAAGCAAATCGAGTATGATAAACATTGTAGTAATTCCGGTTTAGATAGGAGACCGCCGAAGGCTTTCGCTATGTCGAAGCAAAGTGCAGTAGTTTTTTTCATTCGACAATTAACGAGCTTCGACGTTTGAAGTGGAACTCGTGAAAGTGTTCAGTGCGGGGATACCGTTTTTTAAGCCGGTTCGATATTTCGGTGTATGCTACTTTTTCTACCTACTACTTTTTCTAATCTGGATTTTTACGTTCTTTTCAAATAGCCAATTGTCGCCAATTGCCAATTGTCGGTAGGAGTGCAATCAACTATAATAACTAACCAAACTATGTTCCCGGTTGGGCTTCGGGACAGTTATCAATATTCCGATTTTCCGGACGTTCGGAAGTCATCGATTCATATTAGAGGCGGTTTTGTCAACTTTAGATACGAAGTCAAGTAGAAGACAATATTTTGCGTAAAGGCCAATCTGGCTCAATTTAATATTGTCGCATATAAGAATGCGATATTGGGATGAATTATGAAGTAAAGTCGGGAAAAATCTTGAAGATTGCAAAATTATCGGTGGTCCTTAATTGGCACTTCAACCTCGCAACAAAGTGGATGCAATTATGTACAAAACGCGACCGATAGCGCATGATTTGCAGAATTCCACACGCAACAGATCGAACATAATACGGAATCGGACCATATTACAGACAATGTAGATAGTTCTAGGAATCGAAGGCAGTTATTTTTTTTTTTGCATTTTGCCGCTAATTTGAAAAACTTCGATCACCCATGTACAGTACAACCTCAATCGTTGTCCGGCAGTTTTTGAACTTGTAGCGTAATCGACACCTCCACTATCTCTCCTCTGTTGAAGGCAGCTAATACGAGTAAAAAATCCGTGATTGCACTTCCTTTACAGACGGATTTTCTTGAATTTCTGCAAAATCTTTTTATTTCATCCTATTTAAGACTTTTTTGTAAACCGAGCCCTTTGTGCTTAGAGGTTATAGGGGAGAGCGGGGCAAAACGGCATACTGGGGCAAAATGGTATTCACGCACAATGGGACCAGGGCAGAATGGTATTGGGGCAAAATGGGACAGCAAAAAAATCTACTTCGATGGGACTTTCTCTTGTCCCATTTTGCCCTAATTCTATCATACGGGGGACTTTATCTGACCATTTCATACCACTTTTCCCCGGTATGCCATTTTGCCCCGCTCTCCCCTACTTCTCACCAACGATGCGTCTGACATGCAGTTAGTTTCATATACATAATTTTCATTATTTCAACGCAGCTGGCATGAGATGGCATTGATGGATGTATCTGGCGCTATCGACTACGCGCTCGAATTTACCGGGCAAGATAGCCTATATTATGTTGGACATTCTATGGGCACGACAATGCCTTTCGTCTTATTATCAGAAAAGCCCGAGTACAACGCCAAAGTGCGCGTGGTCGTCGCTCTCGCGCCTTCTGGTTTTTGGAGATCCAATCCCAGTATCGGCTGGCAAATGTTGATCAATTTTGCTCCTGTTATCAAAGTAAGTTCGTAAGTTGATGACGAGATTCACAAGATTTTCATATTATTAAGAATATGTCAACGATGTTAGTCAAAGCATTTATTTGCATTGTTTATCACCGCACTCGGAGAAACTCTGATGTTATTGGCAACTGTAATTACTGAAGAAATTATTTTTCGCGTCTAAAGCAGATATTATTATTTTCTAGAATCTTGCCGATTCAGCGAAGATTTATAGTGTTCTACCGCAGACGAAACAGTATGCTATGATGACTGAGTTGTTTTGCGGAGAGGATGCGCCAACCGAAAGTCTATGCATCGCAAGCATTATGCTAAGTTTTCCTATCTTTGTCGGGGCCCCAGCCGATGGGTTCAATCCCGTGAGTTATGACATTTGTAAATCAACCTCGTTGAATCAAATCACACCATGAACAAACTTTTCTTTTTTGTGGAACATCATTAACAGTATCGTTGAGGCGGCGGCCATAACTATCAAGTCATTTTGTCATATTTTCTTCATCATGAGAGCAAATATTTAACACCGGCCTGAATTTCACAGCGTGCCCTGAGGCCTCTGCTGAGACATTTTCCATGCGGAACATCGACCAAAACATTGATGCACTATCAGCAATGTATTCAATCAGGTAATGAGCATTAAGTCTATTCTGGAAACGATGAATTGCGTGAAATTATGATAAGCACAGATTCTCGTAAAGCTTTGTTGGTTCCGATCGATTCTATCTCTTCTTTCAATTGTTAAATGTTTCTTAAAAATATTTTGGGGAACCCAATTCTACCATTCCGCCCTAATCCCAGTGCACGTCGACATTAGTCACTGTGAAAAGGAAAAAAAAGTTAACCGACGCGTTTGTCATTAGGTGCCTTCAAAAAATTTGACAATGGCCCAGCTATGAACTTAAGGATATATGGAACAAAAACACCGCCATCCTACGACTTATCGCGGATTTCAGCACCGATGGCCTTAATCTATGGAAACACCGATGTACTGTCTAGCCCAGAGGTAAAAAATTACTACCCAATTCGTCTTTTTTAAAATGGAATAACCATATTTTACAATAAGGGATCTACTAATTGATTTCTTCGTTCTCATTTGTTGCATGACAGAACGTCAGAGAATTTTCAAAACGATTTCCAAGCCTCATCACAGTCGAAGCGGTTCCCGCTGCTAAATTCAACCACTTTGATTTTGTTGCTTCGACACGCGTCAAAGATCTACTATATAACCGAATACTAGAGATTTTTTCGAAGTACTAGAAGCAATTATAATAAAAGTTCGTCGTTACGCACTTTGACACGAACTGATTCGATTGTAGCAAATTGCGACGCATACAGGTTTGAAAACGAATGTCAACGGTCAATTTGCATTTAGTGTGGAGACCGTAGACAGAGTTAATCTGAATCCACGTAGGGTGAATGGCAAAGCGACTAAACAGTCACGCAGCAACGAAGCCAAATAAATGAATGGAATGGAAAGTATCCATGAGTGTTATGGAAAGTCACCGCTGAATGCCGGCTGTTTCAGAAAGATACAGCAATATATATAAGGTTTTAGGTTTTTAAATATAAGTCACACCTGTGAGGTTATTGACAGTCATCCGCGTATGCCCACAGATTCACGGACAACACGCAAACATTAACAGAGTTGGAGCGACCCACCGAAAAATTGTAACGGTAGTCGCCCGACAAATATAAGAGTCCAAAGTGCATTCGTCTACCTATAGCAGTTACGCGTCGTCTTCGTTTTATTTGTTGCCCACCCTCGCTTCCCAAAAACGTCCCAGTGGTACATCTGCATATGTCAGGCTTTTCTTTTTTGTAAATCGTTTACGTTACGTCGAATCAACTGCATGATTTTTAGCAACCACTATCATTGTACGTAGTTTGAGAGAATCAGATTTTATCATACAGGTTAGTTTTTTTAAGAGTGCGATCACTTCGTTGCACATGTTTTCGTTATTGGGGCATTTCTTGATGTCGGATGGCAGTTGAAGTTGCTGAGCGCTGCGCTGAGTCGATAATTAGGTGGCGGACAGTTAGTAGCTTTGCTAAAGTTTATGGTCCGAAAGTACAGCGAGGGTAGAAATTCACCATCAAATTACACTGATTACAAGGTATAAAGTGTTCTCTTTGTAACCAGAAGGAAAGTGACAATCCATCCGCAACGATCAGTTCTGTGTTTACGGATGTGGCACATGCCCTCTAAGAGCGATAGCCATGTGGATAAGAAGAGCGTTTACGGTTACATCCAGAATCCTTGAATGGAACACGAATCCGACAATAGGTTCTGTGTAGAGTCCAAGAGGGAATCGCCGGTGACGGATGTCACGTTCGGCTGAACGGAGTGCGTCTTCCCGAGGTGCTCCATTACCACCTCCGTAGCGGTCCGTTTGGAAGTTAAATGAAGACCTCATCACGAGGTTTTGCCATGTGCCCTGAAAGCGAGAGACTTTTGTCGAACAATTAATGTCTCCAAGTCGTAGCCCGGAAGACTAGCTCGGATGGTACATCACCCTGTAAGAGTCCGATAATAAAAAACCTATGTGCCTACTTCCCAATGCAGCGGCTCACGTGAGAGTAGTGATTCTCACTTTTTCCTTTCACAATACCTGAAATCCAGCACCGCCACTACGATTCCACTCTTTTGCAAGATATTCGTGACACTAGACACCAAAAATTATAATTTGAAAGATCGACACCGGCCACGAGTGACCGGCGGAAGCCTTTCCTCATCATGTGGGTTCCACCCGAAGAGGACCTTCCGGAGATAGTCATTCATCATGACATTCGAAGTGCTGCCTGATAGGTGCAGCTCGTACCTCTGCCCGTAGTGCTTGTAGATTCCTCCCCGAGTTCTCATAAAATGGCGTGGACCTTGAATGTCGCTTTGAAGATGATCATCCACCACATTCGTCAGCGTCCCCGGATCGGTGAGTGGAACAGGTTTGCCACTCGAGTGACAGCAGGAGCTTGTGAGAACGTCCTACCCCCTACATCCCATTAGTTTGTCCCAGCTTCCTTCGGCCGCCCTCCCAGGGGGTGCTAATTCCACCCCTAAGGGCCGAAGCATACCGGGACGTAGGCCCTGTCATCAACGCCAAGGTTGGATCCCAGCAGATAGGGCCTTCTGTCGAACACAAGACGGCACTGCAAAATATGCAACTTTGCATTGATTGTCATGAGCCATGAAATACGCATCCGATGAAAAATAATCGACTGTTCACCGGCGTATGCCAGACGGCTCATGAAGCATATTGCGAAGTGCGTAGCATTTGAAGGCACTGAACCCTCGATATGACTGAGCACGACTGGACATGTTCAAGATGCGGCGGAACCGGGGACTGCACAAATCACTTCCACCTCGCCGTATGGAGGAAATGAGAGGCCCAGTAAAGCAGTGCGACGCTGCCACGCACATAAAGTCGGACCTTCGAAACCTGTTTCTCCTCCCTTAACGTGCTACGAAATACATACGTTGAGCTAGCCCGCCGATTTATCGCTTTACCAAATAACACTTATTACAAGGTATATATAGTATGCTAATCTCTGATCTTTGTAACCATTAGGACAATAATAACGAACCCAAAACGATAAATTTCAAGCGTTTACGGATACATCCGGAATTCATTATCACACCTAAACTGCCGAATAAGCTGACAATGTATGTTTCTTCGATAAAATAACAATTTCGAGAAAAACATTTCTGTTAGAATTAACGCTTGAAATATGTTTAGATGGCGCCTGAAAAACAAAACGAGCATCGTTTCGGAAGGAGTGGAAACAATTTTTTTTTTGTATGTGACAGAGACAATGCAATCCAAAGGAACAGTCTAAATACCTGCAGCTGGACAGGATTGTCAGTCAAGGTATATACAGTATGCTAATCTCTGATCTTTGTAACCATTAGGACAATAATAACGAACCCAAAACGATAAATTTCAAGCGTTTACGGATACATCCGGAATTCATTATCACACCTAAACTGCCGAATAAGCTGACAATGTATGTTTCTTCGATAAAATAACAATTTCGAGAAAAACATTTCTGTTAGAATTAACGCTTGAAATATGTTTAGATAGCGCCTGAAAAACAAAACAAGAATCGTTTCGGAAGGAGAGGAAACAATTTTTTTTTGTATGTGACAGAGACAATGCAATCCAAAGGAACAGTCTAAATACCTGCAGCCGGACAGGATTGTCAGTTGCTCGTGGAATCTTCACCAGTTCATTAGCTGGCACCTGACGCTTCTAATTTTTCTTCATTTACGGAACAAGAATTGTCGAAAAGATTTCTTTACTTGTTGTAATCGGGACTTCAATCTCTCATGGTACATCATTCGAAAGAACACACTCAAATAATCATTTAAAAACATCGAATAAATTGGGACATAAACATATGAAAGATCATCATGAAATATTGTGCCGTATTTATTTTATTTTCTACGACATTCCTTGCGGCGAATGCTCAAGGAAGTTTGTCCCTTGAATCTTTTTTACGCGCCATATCTCCGCGTAGACCCGAATTGCACAGGGTTAGACGCATCGCAGACGCTAGAGGCGATCCGTCTGCTGTTCTAGACACCGTAAGTGAAATTATTACTATTACTAGTTTTGTTATTTTTTTATTCTTCTCCCGTATAATGCCTCAATTAGATGATGAATTACACCAGTTTTCACCACAAAAAGAACTGTTTCCATGCAAATTGAGAAAAGGCCTAATTCCAAATAGAGGAAGTTTGAGGAAGTATCCACGAATAGTAAATACAAACGGCAATATATCAGGGATTGACATCATCACAGCTCAGTTTCACGTTCACATTAGGCTGGACTTGTCGAGCAATACGGATATCCGGCGGAACAGCACAGCCTCACAACGAGAGATGGCTACAATCTTGTTTTCTTCAGAGTTCCTGGTAGCCCCAAGTCACCACCGAGAAAAGGGAAGCCCGTAGTTTTCTTACAACACGGGATGTTGGCTTCGTCAGACTGCTTTGTCCTTATGGGCCCCGGGACCGGACTCGGTAATATAAAATAAACGTTTTGTTGAATTTGCGCTGGCGCTGGGTAGTTTAGTGGTAAGAGCACTTGCCCGGAAAGCGTAGACGCGCGGTTTCGATTTCCACTCCAGCCACTGGAAGGAAGTTCGTTTGCTTGAGTTGCTTTCATTGTTGGACTATCGATTTTTACTTATAGCGATTAAGAAAAGTGCCCGGTCGTCAAGTACTGGTAAAGACATTCACTGTTTTTAACCATTGCGTATGCAGTTTCCATGTATAATAAACCGTTGATATGACAATGAATTGGTCTTGAGTTGTTGTTGTACATGTTTCAAGTGTACATGCTGGTCGACGCTGGATATGACGTTTGGCTCGGAAACATTCGTGGCAATTCATACTGCAGATCTAACACGAGGTTAACGGTCGACGACAAAGAATTTTGGGACTTCAGGTAAATTTCTAAGTATTGTATCAAGCAATGTTTGGTGTAAACGTGAATTTTCTTTTTTGTGATGTTCGTTTTACCAACAATCACTTCTTATTCAGTCATCAATTCATATAATGGTGATTTCGCAAAATACAAATGTGCGGGTGGGCAATTAATTGGTGCACCAATCGAGGTGGCAGTTTTTGGGTTAGGTTCAAAATGAGTCGTAGGCGAAATTGTAATAAATTCAATTCTTTTCTTGCAGCTGGCATGATATGGCATTGAACGATGTGGCTAGCACTATCGACTACGTACTCGAATTTTCCGGGCATGACAATCTACTTTACATTGGGCACTCCATGGGAACGACAATGGCTTTCGTCTTATTATCGGAGAAGCCCGAGTACAACGCCAAAATCCGTCTTGTCATCGCTCTCGCGCCTGCCGCTTATTGGAAGTCCAATCCGAGCATGGTTTGGCGACTCTATGCAAATTATGCTCCTATGATCAAAGTAAGTACAGAATTTGATAGTATATTTATTGAGATATACAAATGGCATTGGTCGCAGTGCTTATCTGTGATAATGCTTAATGGCGCACTCACAGAACTTGCGAAATCACTGACAATTGTTGAAGATCTTATATTGGTAATTGCAGTAACGTCTTTACACAGTTGTGATTTTATTTAACTGGTCCTTTATTAAACTACGTTTTGTAAGAGCCCACGATTTTGTCTCTCAGTGCGTTGAATTCATCCATGTGACATTTTTTCGTATGTGTAAATCCAAGATATTTTTTGTTGCCTAGCAACGTGCCGAAGCAATGGGCATTTACAACGTTCTACCGCAGATGAAAAACTTTTATACGATGATCGACACCTTTTGCGGAAAGCGGTCACGATTTCGAAGTCTATGCCTTGCAGGTCTTGAACTTATAACGCCTCTCTTAACCGGCCTACCTGCCGATGGATTCGATACCGTAAGTTGTGACGTTTGAATATTAACCTACCACCGTATCATAACTATCGAATTATCATGCTATTCTTCCAATATTACAAAAGCAAATATTTAATATTTACTTATATTTCGCAGCGTGGCCTTATGGGTATGTTAAGATACTTTCCGGCCGGAGTATCACTGAAAACATTGATGCACTACCAGCAATTTATGAAATCAGGTAACGAACGTTACGTCCATTCAATGAATAATTATAAGTGTTCGTACTTTTAACCGCAGAAGTAAATAATATCAGTCCAGACAAAGCCTCAATTGTTACTTTATTCCAACATTTCTCGGGGATACACATTTTTATAACTAAGCTTAAATGTAAGGGTGCTTCATTCAGTGTACATAGGAAATTATGGGGAGTTAACTCTAAATTTATAACTTTTGTCGTCAGACGGCTTCAGAAAATATGATAATGGCCCAGCTGAGAACTGGATGATATATGGGACAGAAACTCCGCCATTGTACGACGTATGGAGGATTTCAGCGCCGGTAGCCTTGATCTATGGAAACACCGATGTACTAGCTGTCCCAGAGGTAACGTTACCACCTGAACCGAATTTGTTGAATGAAATTACCATGTTTTACATTAAGTGACTTGCTAATCGATTTCTTTCTTCCCATTCCATTGTATCACAGAACGTTATAGAGTTTTCAAAACAACTTCCAAATCTTATTACATGCGAGGCGGTGCCTGCTGATGACTTCAACCATTTGGACTTCATCGTTTCTCCACACGCCAAGTATCTGCTGTATAACCGAATACTAGAACTACTTTCGATGTACTAGAAGTATTTTTAATAAAACCTCGCTGTCACGTACCTTGAAACGAAATAAAATATCGATGGAACGATCCGATGATCGCAAATCGCAATTCGGATCTATTTCAAAACGATTTTCTTCGGGAAGAAATGCAAATTTACTTTCGCAAGAATTTATTTGGAATAATTCATTGATGGATCCCCATTGTTTATTCCAAAGAATTGTAGGTTTTTCAGACTCTATAACAAGTGCTATGTTATTCCGATTTGGAAGATCACAGTCCTAATAACTCCTGCCATCCTCAATCACGTCCCTGCCAATGAATCCAATCTTGGCCAAGTGATGCGGCTTTATCTCCTCCTACGCCATGGCAGCCCAATGAAAGAGTATTTCACTCCTCGGGTGGTTCCAGAGCTGCGTAGGGTAGAACCAATTGAATCCAGGATAACATGGATGCGGCTAAAAGGATACGAGATGACCGAGCCACTTCCCATCAAGAGTGCGAGGCAGTCAAAGGACCTTTCCATGGCGCGACCCTGGCATCTCGTTTGGTAGTGAAATGGGGGCCTCATTATGAAGGTCTTTTTGATGTTCTATTCTTCTTCTGATGGTTTCTAAGTGTCCACCTAAGCTCGAGCTTAGCCGATGAGAAGTCATCGACTGTTCACCGACGCAAATGAAATTTGCTCGTGGTGCATGATACAAAGTACGTAGCGTGTCACTGCATTAAACGCATGCTGCAACTTTGTATCAATACCGTTCGAACCATTGAGTACGGCTGGACAATATTCAAGACGCAGTGAGACATTTGCTGAAACAACTTTTTCCTCGCTATATGGGACAGATCGCTCTCCTAAAAAGATCGCTCTCTTAAAAAGATGGTGAGAAACGATATTTTATCTCGAAAGTATCGAAATTCGAGATATGTATTGTTGTCGCTTTATTCGTGCCGTGATTGGTCGAGATGTGACAGGAGTACAGGAGTTCACATGAAGTCAGATAATCGAAACGGATTCCCCCCATCTCAACTGTTTCCCATCCGATACGCCAAGGCAGCATTGACTTACCACTTTATTCAACGACACCGATTACAAACTATAAAATGCTGATCTCTGATTTTTGCAAGTAGAATGAAATTAACAACCGACCGCCAACGATCGGTTTCCGGCGTTTAAGGATATTTCCTGAATCACGGACACATACATATATAAACTGCCCACTAAGGCTACAAAGTATGTTCAGTTGACAGAATTCGTTTAGATGACGCGTGAAAAACAGTAACAAGATTGTTTTAAAGGAGTGGGAAAAAATTAATTTCGTATACGACGAAATCATCCAAACGAACAGTCTGCGTATGTGAACTGCGAACACAATTTTCAGTTGCTCGTCGAACGACATGCAGTTCATTAGTTAGAACAAATCGTGCAGAAACTGACGGTTGAATTTTTTTTGTATCTGCCATCATTTAAGGCTTTTAAATGTCTTCATTGAGACTTCAAACTCCCATAAGACATACGTAAAAAAACACGTTTTCTAGCAAAACGCCAGAAAAATATTGATGAAAACATACAACAGTCAATCTTTGTGACCAAGATATCATCATGAAATTCAGTGTCGTATTTATTTTACTTTCTATCACATTGCTTGTGAGAGATGCTCATGGAAGGTTATCCTTTGAATTTTTTTTACGCTTCCTGTCTCCGCGTAACGCTCCACTGCACCAGGTTAGGCGCATGGAAGACGCTAATGGCGATCCGTATGCTGTTCTAGACACCGTAAGTTCAATTATTACTAGACTTGATTTCTCTCTCTCTCCCCCTCTCTCTTCATTTTTCGGTACTATCATCTTTTTTGCTGCCTTGCCGAAGAAATTCCGATTTTATGAAAACACTTTCCAAGGACTATGCATATGAAGACTCGCTTCGCTCGAGCCACAAACCTCACAATCGTAGGAATCGCCAACTTCCTGCACTTGTTGCACAATATACTGCTTCATATCATATTGCGGTCATAACCACGAATAATCAATACAACCGACTGCTTTTCACGTTTACATCAGATGGGCCTTGTCGAACAATACGGATATCCGGCAGAAGAGCATAACCTCACAACCAAAGATGGCTACAATATCTTTTTCTACAGAGTTCCTGGTAGTCCCAAATCACCGCCGAAGAAAGGGAAGCCCGTAGTTTTCGTACAACACGGAATGCTCAGCTCCTCGGACTGCTTCGTCCTCATAAGCCCCGAGCAAGGACTCGGTAAGATAAAGACACTTGTCCATAAAATGGATATTTTCATATTACATCCTCGCCAGTTTCTTATATGTGCTCTACCGTGTCGAGCCACTGTCAAAACGACTGTAAAACCACCTGGTGGTTAAGTAACAAAAATTAACCATCACACCACTGCAGAACCACAAGAAGTCAGTATGGTAGTTTTCTTACGCTCCACCACCGAAACCACTGCCTACGGTTGACCTCTGACAAACCACTGTCAAAACGACCGCGAAACCACCGTCGTTTTCTAACATCTCATGGCCGAAACCAGCGCTTAAGAACCGTCCACAATAATCCAAACTGTCGCAACGGTTTCCTTTGTTGTTTCTAGCCGAATTGGTTTACGATTCTTTAGTGATTTTAGTGCAATCTCCATTGACAGTATGAAGTTAATAGGATAACGAGGCTGTCTTATATTGGTATCGTAAATTGTTTCAGTATTTTTGCTGGCCGACGCTGGGTACGACGTTTGGCTCGGGAACATTCGCGGCAACACGTACTGCAGAACCCATCAGAAGTTAACGGTCGACGATAGAGAATTTTGGGACTTTAGGTACATTTCCAAGTACTGCACAATCAAGCAATTTTTCGGACAGAAGCGGTTTTTTAGTAACAACAGTTACTCACTCACCCTGTCGCATCGAGCCACTGCCAAAACGACTGTGAAACCACCTGGTGTTCACGTGACAAGAATTAACCGTCAAAACCACTGCAAAACCACTGGGCTCAAAAATTGCGTATAGTAGTTTTCTCATATACCACCGCCAAACCAAGCGACAGTCGATCTCTGAAAAACCATCATCGAAACGACCGCAAAACCACCGTGGTTTTTAACATGGCACCGTCGAAACCACCGCTGAACAATCATCCGCAAAAATCCTAACGACAGTTTGGTCACTAAACTGGTTGGTTGGTTGGTTTGGTTTGGACCGTCACGACGGTGACGATGGTTTCATGGTGGTTATGACGGTGTATTTTTGGCACTTGACCATCGTCGTTTTACTGTGGTGCCCTCCGTGGCTTGTATGATGACTAGTTTTGATAGGGCAGGTCATCAATTCAGTACCAGGATTACACATGCTTCATTAAGAATGGGTTATTCCTTCTTCCATTATTACAAATACATCTATCAACTTCTAGACGTAAATATTGGCGAAAGACATAAAAATATCCTATATCAATGATGAGAGCAGTAAGCCTTGCCGCATCTCCTGCTGAAGCAAGAATGCGGTGGTTGTATCTGATGCTGTTCCAACTGTAAATATACGCGCTTCGCGACATGTTTTTGTTTAGACAAGGACAATTGACACTGTAGTGATTCCAGTTTATGTAAGATAATGTCGAAGGATAACGTTACGGCCAAGCAAAGTGCGGTAGGTTTTTTGTTTCATCACTAATGAGCTTCAACATTGCATGTTACAATTGTGAGAAGTCTCCAATGTTCAGACAGCGTTTCCGAATCTAAATTGACATTTTGAGACATGTATGTCCATTGCTTTGTGTAATTTGCACTTGAGAGTTTTTTCAAGTGGTTCGGTTTAGGCCTACTTATAGTTATTTCGATCCACCGGACTCTTCAAAGTCATCAATTCCTATAATAGTGACTCAATCAACTCCACATACGAAGTCATGTAATAGATATCATTATTAATATATGATACATATGCTTGCTTTAGAGTAAAGAGGAAACAATCAGACTATGAGTTAAAAAAGGACGTTAGGATTAATCATGAAATAGATCCATAAAACAATGTCAATATTCTATTATCACCGGCGGTCGAATGATCTCTTCTAGTTCGTGACGAAGCAGATGCAATTACGTGTATGTAATAACCGACGAATAGCGGATGAATTGCAAAATTCCTCACGGAATAGAATCAATTATACAGATTACACAGACTTGAATCATACTACAATGTTGGTAGTTCTTAGAACCGAATGCAATTATTACACTTGTATGTTGCGGCAAAGTTCAAGAACTACGATCATCCATGTACAGTAAAATGTCGATCGTTGTCCAGCAGACGGTTGAACTCGTATCAAGAGTGAAATTTGATAAATTTTATTACATTAATACAGCTGGAATGAGATGGCACTGATGGATGTATCTAGCACTATCGACTACACGCTCAAGTTCACCGGACATGATAACCTACTCTATATTGGACACTCCATGGGAACAACAATGATTTTCATCTTATTATCGGAGAAACCCGAGTACAACGCCAAAGTGCGCGCAGTCGTCGCTCTCGCGCCTGCAGCTTTATGGGTATCCAACCCGAGTGTAGGATGGCGATTGATTATAGATTTTGCGCCTATGATCAAAGTAAGCTCATAAATTATTCATATATTGTTAAATATATTTCAACAACGCTGGCCGCAGCATCCATTTGAACTATTGCTTGTTAGCGCACTCGGAGAAATCGGGATATTACTGACAACTCTTTAAGAATAACGATAAGTTGTCAGTTCTCGTAACTATTTCGATAGTTATTAATCTGGTAGGTATCCTACTTGTTAATGAAACATTCGTTTCATTATAAACACTAAAGCACTGAAGTTCCTGAGGTACAAACCAGGTGTGCACAAAGTGTCGGTGCACTATTTAGTTGTGCACAACAGTTATGTGTCGTGCCAAGGAGCAGAAACTCCCTGCGAAGTTTGTTGAATATTATTGCGGACTATAATAATGTGGATGTGCACAAAAAAAATAGACCAATTGCTTCTAAACTCGTAAAATGCTCAATTGACAATTTATCGTGATGAATATAAACTATTTGTATCGTTAACCAAAAGAGATTGAACTACCCTGTTAAACTACGTATTTGGAATTGCCGCTAAGATATTTTTCATCTGTGCGGTGGCAACGTTCGTTGAAATTCTTTTTGTCAAGTACGAAGGTGAGATACGTTTATTGCCTAGGACCTTGCCGATGAATCGAAGATTTATAGCCTTCTACCGCAGACGAAGTACTATTATATGATGGCCGAAACCCTTTGCGGAAAACGTTCAGCAATGCACGATCTATGCATGGCAATGTTGGAAATGAGTTTTTCTATCTTCACCGGCGCACCCGCCAAAGGATTCAATCCTGTGAGTTTCAACATTCGTACATCAACGCCATAAAAAAAAATCCTCCCATAAACACACAAACACATTACCTAACCTAACTCCTAATGCTTGCTCCAATTTCACAGAGTGATTTGCTGCATCTGGCGAAATACTTCCCGGCCGGAACATCGGTTAAAACATTGATGCACTATCAGCAATGTATTGCATCAGGTAACCTGCACGTGACAAAAATTAACCGTCAAAACCACTGTAAAAGCCCTGCGCGAAAAATTGTCGTATGGGAGTTTTTTCATGAAGCGCTACCAAAACCACCGCCCACAGTTGATCTCCGAAAAACCATCGACGAAGCGACCGCAAAACCACCGTTTCCTAACATGGCACCGGCGAAACCACCTGAACAACCATCCGCAAAAATCCAAACTGTCGTGACGGTGGTTTCGTGGTCGTTTTGTCGATGAACTTTTGTCACTTGGCTACTGTGGTTTTACGGTGGTATCTACCATGGTTTGCGTGGTATTATACGATTGGATTTGATAGGGTGTAAGCCCAGATTGCACATTTTTCTGCTCCTCGGCACGACACTTGCCCTTCCTTCCTCGAAGTTGGAGCTTGAGCTTGATATTTCCCCAAAATATCAATGTCCATAACAGAGCTGGGCAAAAGCTAGAAGTACCTACTTGGTGTACTCAAGTACTCAAGTACCTGGGCTGCTGGGTGTAGATCGTATTCGTAGAGAGCTCCTGTCCTAGCTTACTGAGTAGTCACTGAACATTTTCGATTGCTGCCTTTGCTTGTACCAAGCAGGTACTTATAGCTTTTGCCCAGCTCTGGTCCATAATCGATTAAACTTGTCCCGAAACGTTTGTCTTCAGGTGAATTCAAGAAATATGATCATGGCCCAACCGAAAACTTGAGGATATATGGAAGGGAAACTCCGCCGGCCTACGACATGACGAAGTTTACAACACCAATAGCCATAATCTATGGAAACACGGATGTCCTAGCTATCCCGGCGGTAACAACTCAAAACCTACGGCTGAATTCGTTAATGGAATTATCATATTCTCCAATAAGGGAGCTGCCGATTAATTTCTTCCTCGTTTATTGCATCGCAGGGCGTCAGAGAGTTTTCAAAACGATTTCCGAATCTCATTACATGCGAGGCGGTGCCTGTTGACATCTTCAACCATATGGATTTCGTCGTATCCGCAAACGTCAAAGAGCTCCTATACGATCGAGTACTAGATATTCTTTCCAAGTACTAGATGTATTTTTAATAAAAGGTCGTCCTTATGTGTCTTAACGGAATGTGAAAGTCACGTGACCACGCAACGAGAGCGAGAGACAGCTTTATCGGCGCTCGCGGTGGAGCGAGAGAGAAAATCATCGGTAAAGCAGTGCGACGCTGCCACACACATGAAGTCGGACCTTCGAAGCCCGTTTCTCCTCCCTTACCATGCTACGAAATAAATACGTTGAGCTAGCGTGCAGATTTATCGCTTTACCAAATAACACTTATTACAAGGTATATATAGTATGCTAATCTCTGATCTTTGTAACCATTAGGAAAATAATAACGAACCCAAAACGATCAATTTCAACTGTTTACGGATACATCCGGAATTCATTATCACACCTAAACTGCCGAATACGATGACAATGTATGTTTCTTGGATAGAATTGTTCTTCTCTGTTAGAATTAACGCTTGAAATATGTTTAGATGGCTCCTGAAAAACAAAACAAGAATCGTTTCGGGAGGAGTGGAAACAATTTTTTTTCCCGACTATGCTAAAAAGACCCATTTTCATCCCTATTATGCGCGTAGAAAGCGCTGCTCTCCAACGACTCGATTAAATCCTTTTCCCGAATGTTTGCGTTCTTCGATCAAAGGCTCACCGGTAGCGATACTCGGACGGCCTTTGTCGGGATAATCTATTGTACGCTAAGGACGAGAGCCGCTCGCAAATCGGCTGGAAATATTTGTTTCGACCGCGAATGAATTTAATCGCTGCGATTGACCGAAATGTGTGGCATGAAAAATAGAAATAAACGAGCAAAGTTTATACCGAGATTCCCTTCCTCTTTTATAATGCACGCACCGCGATTCGCACAAGGATGCTCATGCGGAGCTTGATCACTGCAAGATCACTGATAACGAATTTTTTATTCTAGTACAACGAGACATGAGGCCCTGCGTTCGGGGATAGGATTCTCGCGACCTGGGGTACCGGATTCTCGAGGAGGCCGGGGATGCCTAGCGTCGCACGTTCACCACCGTATGCCGATCGTACGATTAATTCCGAGGAACGAAATAATACCTAACGCGGTTTTATAAATCGTGAAAAATTACTACGTGAAAGATTACGGTGAGGATTTCTAATGAAGTGTCTGGTCCTCTCGTGGCGTCGGCTTTTATACTCCCTTGGAGCTTTGCCCCCCGTCAGCACGAGTGGGATGCGTCGTCACATCACGTGACGGCTGAGGTGTCTTGGGTTTTTTAAATTTCTAATGGGGAAATATTCTTAGCTGGCATTTGGATTTGCTACGTCGCTCGGTTGGCTTGGCGCTCGGAGGTGTTGACGTACTCCTAACGGTCAGCTGAGCTTATCTCAGCGTGTGATCGCTCGGGCCCACCGAGGCCGAAGCGTTTACAAATTGGATTTAAACGAGGCAACGATATGTCCAGGTGTTCTATATCGTTGCCTGTTTACTTCTTCGCGCTCGAGTTCGTCTGCCCCTAAGACAAAAACGAACAGTCTGCGTATGTGAACTGCGAACACAATTTTCAGTTGCTCGTCGAACTACATGCAGTCCATTAGTGGGCACAAATCGTGCACAAACTGGCCGTTGAATTTTTGTTTATATCAGCTATCATTTGCGGCTTTTTAATGTCTTCATTGAGATTTCAAACTTCCATAAGACATATGTAAAAAAAACACGTTTTCTAGCAAAACGCCAGAAAAATTTGATAAAAACATACAACAGTCAATCGTTGTGACCAAGATATCATCATGAAATTCAGTGTCGTATTCATTTTATTTTCTATTACATTGCTTCTGAGAGATGCTCATGAATGGTTATCCTTTGAATTTTTTTTACGCTTCCTGACTCCGCGTAACCCTCCAATGCACAAGGCTAGGCGCACCGAAGACGCTAATGGCGATCCGTATGCTGTTCTAGACACCGTAAGTTCAATTATTACTAGACTTGATTTCGACTCTTTCTCCCCCTTTCTCTTCATTTTTCGGTACTAGCATCTTTTTTTATGCCTCGGTGAAAAAATTTCGATTTTGTGACAACATTTTTAAAGGACTATGCATATAAATACTCGCTTCGCTCGGGCCGCAAACCTCACACTCGTAGCAATCGCCAACTTTCGGCCCTTGTTGCAGAATATACTGCTTCATATCATACTGCGGTCATAACCAGAATTATGAATACAACCGACCGATTTTCACGTTTACATCAGATGGGCCTTATCGAACAATACGGATATCCGGCAGAAGAACATAACCTCACAACCAGAGATGGCTACAACATCGTTTTCTACAGAGTTCCTGGTAGTCCCAAATCACCGCCAAAGAAAGGGAAGCCCGTAGTTTTCATATCAAACGGAATGCTCAGCTCCTCGGACTGCTTTGTCCTCATAAGCCCCGAGCAAGGACTCGGTAATATAAAGACTTTTGTCCATAAAATGTATATTTTCATTACATTTTCTATTACATCCTCGTCAGTTTCTTATGTGTGCCCTACCGTATCGAGCCACTGTCAAAACGACTGTGAAACCACCTGGTGGTTAAGTAACAAAAATTATCCATCACACCACTGCACAATCACAAGAAGTCACTATGGTAGTTTTCTTACGCTCCACCACCAAAACCACTGCCTACGGTTGAGCTTTGATGAACTACTGTCAAAACGACCACAAAACCACCGTCGTTTTCCAACATGTCACCGCCGAAACCAGCTCTTAACAGGCTCTTTTGGCGATTAATTTTTGTCACCTGAGAAAACTTTATTAGCGTGCGCTGCTTCTATTGTTGTTTCTAGCCGAATTGGTTTACAATCCTTTAGTGATTTTAGTGCAATCTCCATTGACAGTATACAGTTAATAGGCTAACAAGTTTGTCTTATATTGGTATCGTAAATTGTTTTAGTATTTTTGCTGGCCGACGCTGGGTACGACGTTTGGCTCGGGAACATTCGTGGCAACACGTACTGCAGATCCCATCAGAAGTTAACGGTCGACGATAAAGAATTTTGGGACTTTAGGTACATTTCCAAGTACTGCACAATCAAGCAATTTTTCGTACAGACACGGCTTTTTTCATTCGTGAATTCCACGGTTTAACAACAATTACTCACTCACCCTGTCGCATCGAGCCACTGCCAAAACGACCTCGAAACCACCTGGTGTTTACGTAACGAAAATTACCCGTCAAAACCACCGCAAAACCACTGTGAGCAAAAAATGTCGTATAGTAGTTTTCTCATGAACCACCGCCGAAACAACCGACCGTTGATCTCTGAAAAACCATCATCGAAACGACCGCAAAACAACCATCGGCAAAAATCCAAACGACAGTTTGGTCACTAAACTGGTTGGTTGCTTGGTTGGTTTGGACCGTCACGACAGTGACGATAGTTTCATGGTGGTCATGACGGTGCATTTTTGGCACTTGACCATTGTCGTTTTACGGTGGTGCCCTCCGTGGCTTGTATGATGACTGGATTTGATAGACCAGTCATCAATTCAGTACCAGGATTACACATGCTTCATTAAGAATGGGTTATTCGTTCTTCCATTATTACAAATACATATATCAACGTCTAGACGTATATATTGTCGAAGGACAACAAAATATTCTACATCAATGATGAGAGCGATAAGCCTTGCCGCATCTCCTGCTGAAGCAAGAATGCGGTGGTCGTATCTGATGCTATTTCATCTATAAACGTACGCGCTTCGATACACGTTTTTGTTAAGAGAAGGACAATTAACACTCAAGTGATTCCAGTTTGTATGAGAGAACGTCAAAGGATAACGTTACGATCAAGCAAAGTGCGGTAGTTTTTTTGTTTGATCACTAATGAGCTTCATCATTGCATGTTACAATTGCGAGAGTCTTCAATGTTCAGACAGCGTTTCTGAATCTAAATTGACGTTTTGCGACATGTATACCCATTGCTTTTTGTAACCTGCACTTGAGAGTTTTTCAAGTGCTTCGATTTAGGACTAGTTCTAGTTATTTCGATTCTCCTGACTTTTCGAAGTCATCAATTCCTATAATAGTAATTTAATCAACTCCAGATGCGAAGTCAAGTAACAGATATCGTTATTAATATATGATACATATGTTTGCTTTAGAGTAAAGAGGAAACAATCAGACTAGGAGTAAAATACGACGTTGGGATTAATTATGAAATAGATCCATAAAACAATGTCAATATTCTATTATTACTGGCGGTCGAACGATCTCTACTAACTCGTGACGAAGCAGATGCAATTACGTGTATGCAATAACCGACGGATAGCGCATGATTTGTAAAATTCCTCACGCAATAGATTCAATTATGCAGATTATACAGACTTGAATCATCCTACAATGTTGGTAGTTCATAAAACCGAAGGCAATTATTACACTTGCATGTTGCGACACGGTTCAAGAACTACGATCATCCATGTACAATAAAATCTCGATAGTTGTCCGGCAGACGTTTGAACTCGTATCAAGAGTGAAATTTGATAAATTTCATTATATGAATACAGCTGGAATGAGATGGCACTGATGGATGTATCTAGCACTATCGACTACACGCTCAAATTCACCGGACAAAATAACCTACTCTATATTGGACACTCCATGGGAGCAACAACGATTTTCATCTTATTATCGGAGAAACCCGAGTACAACGCCAAAGTGCGCGCTGTCGTCGCTCTCGCGCCTGCAGCTTTATGGGTATCCAACCCGAGTGTAGGATGGCGATTGCTTGTAGATCTTGGTCCTATGATCAAAGTAAACTCATAAATTATTCATATATTGTTAAATATGTATCAACGCTGGCCGCAGCATCCATCTGAACTATTGATTATTAGCGCACTCGGAGAAATTGTGATATTATTGGCAACTCTTTACGAATAACTATCAATTGTCAGTTCACGTAACTATTTCGATAGTTACATTAATCGGTCGGTATCCTACCTGTTAATGGACGATTTGTTTAATTGAAAACACTAAAGCACTAAAGTTTCTGAGGTAGAAATGTGGTGTGCACAAAATGTCGGTGCACTATGTGGTTGTGCACGACAGTTATGACCTCAAATTGCGGGTACTATTTCCCAATGGACAGAAAATGTGTGACTGGATATCATCCTGTTATGCACAATCGCGCAGTGCATTATTGGATTTTGCGCAATGATGTTGTGCACTACTAAGCTCTCTGCGAAGTTTATTGAATATTATTGTGCACGATGATAATGTGGATGTGCACAAACAAAATGAGACCGAACAATACCCACCCGTCGTTACTGTTTACATCAAAGAACCTGTTAAGGCAGTAAATAGACCAATTGCTTCTAAAGTCATGAAATCCCCAAGTGCCAATATATCGTGATGAATATAAACTATTTAGATCGTTAAACGAAAGTGATTGAACTACCGTATTAAACTACGTATTTGCAATTGCCGCTAAGATATTTTTTCTCTGTGCGGTGGCAACGGTCGTTGACATTCTTTTTGTCAAGTACGAAGGTGAGATATGTTTATTCCTTAGGAACTTGCCGATGCATCGAAGATTTATAACCTTCTACCGCAGACGAAATATTACTATATGATGACCAAAACCCTTTGCGGAAAACGTTCAGCAATGCACGATCTATGCATGGCAATTGTGGAAATGAGTTTTTCTATCTTCGCCGGCGCACCCGCCAAAGGGTTCAAACCCGTGAGTTTTAACATTCGTACATCAACGCCATAAAAAAAAAATCGCCCCATAAACACACGCACACACACACATTACCTAACCTATACACCTAACCTAACTCATAATGCTTACTCCAATTTCACAGAATGATTTGCTGCATCTGGCGAAACACTTCCCGGCCGGAACATCGGTTAAAACATTGATGCACTATTATCAATGTATTACATCAGGTAACGAGCATCACGCAGAATCTATAAATCTTATATATATTTTGGAAAATTGTTTGTTTGTTTGTGCGTTTGTCTCATCGTCCCCCGCCCCCTCCCCTCCCTCTCCCTTCCACTCTTCGCCCCTGAGCCCTCCCATCCCTCCACGCCCCTCCTGCCGCACATGGACACTCAGCTGCCGCCGCCGCCGTGTACAAGAATCGAGGGACTTTTTGAGGAATTCCCGGAAATTGTGGGGAAAATCTGGGAAATTCCCGGGAAATTCGAAGATTTCGGAAATTTCGGGAATTACAGGAATTCGGGAGTTTCGCGAATTTCGGGAATTCCCGGAATTCGAAATATATACAAGAATTCTGGGTAATTGAGGGGAACCAAAAATTTTCTAAGTTTCCAAGGGGGACTCAGGACGAAATATTCAAAGTCCCCCTTAGAGGGGTAGTGACAAGGGGCGATCAACATCTCCTATGTTAACAATATTGGATTTGCCAAGGTTGGTTTGGTCGGAGGGCCGCGAGCGCGCGAAGCGAAATATTCTAAAGGGGCTTAGGCTTTAGGGACTTTGAATATCTGTGGCCAAGGCCCCTTTGAAGACTTAAATTATTTTCCCGGAGGGAAGGGAGGAAGGGGGGGCCAGAAATGTTTTGATTCCTCAATTTTTGTACACGGTCGTGAGATATCTATATTGCATAGAGAGATATTTCAGTCGATTTTAACCCACGACCGCGAGCGCGCAGGTCCGCTAGTTTTATTATAAATCAAATGTCAACCTTTTGATCAGAGTTATCAAACTTCCTCCCCGACGAAGCCTTAATTGTTACTCCAATTGATACCCTGTCGCATCGAGCCACTATCAGAACGACTGTGAAACCACCTGGTGGTTACGTGACAAAAAGTAACTATCAAAACCACTGTAAAACCACTGCGTAAAAAATTTCGTATAGTAGTTTTTTCATGAACCGCTACCAAAGCCACCGTCCACAGTTGATCTCCGAAAAACCATCGACGAAGCAACCGCAAAACCACCGTTTTCTAACATGGCACCGGCGAAACCACCTGAACAACCATCCGCAAAAATCCAAACTGTCGTGACGGTGGTTTCGTGGCCGTTTTGTAGATGAACTTTTGTCACTTGGCTACCGTGGTTTGCGTGGTATTATATGACTGGATTTGATCGGGTATAAGCCCAGATTACACATTTTTCTGCTCCTTGGCACGACACTTGTCGGCGAGAAAATTACACATGATATAAGTGCGGCTTCTGCCATCTCGACTTCATTCTGATTGAGAATGGCTCCCTTATTTTGTCGGAGTTGAAGCTTGAGCTTGATATTTCCCCAAAATATCAATGTCCATAACAGAGCTGGGCAAAAGCTATAAGTACCTACTTGGTGTACTCAAGTACTCAAGAACCTGGGCTGCTGGGTGTAGATGGTTTTCGTAGAGAGCTCCTGTCCTAGCTTATTGAGTAGTCACGGAACATTTTCGATTGCTGCCCTTGCTTGTGCCAAGCAGGTACTTATAGCTTTTGCCCAGCTCTGGTCCATAATCGATTAAACATGTCCCGAAACGTTTGTCTTCAGGTGAATTCAAGAAATATGATTATGGCCCAACCGAGAACTTGAGGATATACGGAAGGGAAACTCCGCCGGCCTACGACATGTCGAAGTTTACAACACCAATAGCCATAATCTATGGAAACACGGATGTCCTAGCTATCCCGGCGGTAACAACTCAAAACCTACGGCTGAATTCGTTAATGGAATTGTCATATTCTCCAATAAGGGAGCTGCCGATTAATTTCTTCCTCGTTTATTGCATCACAGGGCGTCAGAGAGTTTTCAAAACGATTTCCGAATCTCATCACATGCGAGGCGGTGCCTGTTGATATCTTCAACCATATGGATTTCGTCGTATCCGCAAACGTCAAGGAGCTCCTATACGACCGAGTACTAGATATTCTTTCCAAATACTAGATGTATTTTTAATAAAAGGTCGTCCTTATGTGTCTTAACGGGATGTGAAAGTCACGTGACCACGCAACGAGAGCGAGAGAGACAGCTTTATCGGCGCTCGCGGTGGAGCGAGAGAGAAAATCATCGGTAAAGCAGTGCGACGCTGCCACACACATGAAGTCGGACCTTTGAAACCTGTTTCTCCTCCCTTAACGTGCTACGAAATAAATACGTTGAGCTAGCGCGATGATTTATCGCTTTACCAAATAACACTTATTACCAGGTATATATAGTATGCTAATCTGTGATCTTTGTAACCATTAGAAAAATAATATCGAACCCAAAACGATCAATTTCAAGCTTTTACGAATACATCCAGAATTCATTATCACACCTAAACTGCCGAATAAGATGACAATGTATGTTTCTTGGATAGAATTGTTCTTCTCTGTTAGAATTAACGCTTGAAATATGTTTAGATGGCTTCTGAAAAACAAAACAAGAATCGTTTCGGAAGGAGTGGGAACAATTTTTGTTTCCCGACTACGCTAAAAAAACTCATTTTCATCCCTATTATACGGGTAGAAAGTAATCGATTTTCGACCAGCGGGACGAAAAGTACTTATCATCCCGCTTTTTGTCAAAGCGGAGCTGAGGACGGTGCGTCTTCGCGAGGTGCCCGATCAGCACCTGAGTAAATTGTGTGTGTTACGTACGGCTCCTTTAACAAGCACATTACGTCACCGGGATGACCGGGCCACTTACCATCAAGAGTGCGAGGCAGTCAAAGGACTTTCCATGGCGCGACCCTAGCATCTCCTTTGGTAGTGAAATGAGAACAGTGCAAGGTACTCGTCCACATGAAGTCAGAAATCGAAAAGGATCCCTCCCATCTGAACTGTTTCCCAGTCAATACGCCGAGGCAGCATTGACTTACCACTTAGGCAACGACACCGGTTACAAATTATAAAATGCTGATCTCTGATTTTTGCAAGTAGAATGAAATTTACAACCACCGCCAACGATCGATTTTCGGCGTTTAAGGACATTTCCTGAATCACGGACACATACATATATAATTAAACTAAAATGTGATTTTTGTAAAAGTGTACCTCCCGGAGGGCTTCGCCTTTGCGCAAAAATCTCAAATTCACCGACTGGTGGGTTCGGCTACGGGGCTGCGTTCTTGAATTTTGTCATTATTATTTTTTTTAGGGAAGCTTCAGACTACTGTTTCTCACAGGGCAATTTACCGCAAATGGTTTTCATCATTAGCGAGGAAGTGGGATGGGAAAATGATTAAGGATAGTTCGCGGTTCCCGAGACAATATTCAATCTTGTCTGGGTCAGGTCTGTTTACCTTTGAGTCGATCTGGGAGCGATGTATTTACGGAAATGGATTTTCTAGAGCGTGTGGTCGGCCGGTCGCACACGCGCTGCTCTCCAACTACCCGATTAAATCCTTTTCCCGAATGTTAACGTTCTTCGATCAAAGGCTCACCAGCAGCGATACTCGGACGGTCTTTGTCGGGATAATCTATTGTATGCTAAAGACGAGAGCCGCTCGCAAATCGGCTGGAAATATTTGTCTCGACCGCGAATGAATTTAATCGCTGCGGTTGACCGAAGTGTGTGGCATGAAAAATAGAAATAAAAGAGCAAAGTTTATACCAAGATTCCCTTCCTCTTTTCTAATGCACGCACCGCGATTCGCACGAGGATGCTTATGCGGAGCTTGGGGTGACGCGGCGCGTGAATCGAGTTAAGAAGAGATCACTGATAACAAATTTCTTATCCTAGTACAACGAGATATGAGGCCCTGCGTTCGGCGATAGGATTCTCGCGACGTGGGGTACCTGATTCTCGAAGAGGCCGGGGACGCCTATCATCGTACGTTCAGGACGGCGCTATGCCGTATGCCGATCGTACGATTGGTTCCTAAGAACGAAATAATACCTAACGCGGTTTTATAAATCGCGAAAAATTACTAAGTGAAAGATTACGGTGAGGATTTCTAATGAAGTGCCTGCTTCTCTCGTGGCGTCGGCTTTAATACTCCCTTGGAGCTTTGTCCCCAGTCAGCAAGAGTGGGATGCGTCGTCACATCACGTGACGGCTGAGGTGTCTTGCGTTTTTTAAATTTCTAACGGGAAAATATTCTTAGCTGGGATTTGGATTTGCTACGTCGCTCGGTGGGCTTGGCGCTTGGAGGTGTTGACGTACTCCTAACGGTCAGCTGAGCTTATCTCAGCGTGTTATCTCAGATAACTCGGGCCCACCGACGCCGAGGCGTTTACAAATTGGATGTAAACGAGGCAACGATATGTCCACGTGTTCTTTATCGTTGCCTGTTTACTTCTTCGCGCTCGAGTTCGTCAACGGCATTTACTCCTTAAGTTCGAAATTGTTGGGTGGGGGGTTAATGTCCCGTTACAATAACCTGCCCCTAAGACTACAAAAGTATGTTCAGTTCACAGAATTCGTTCATCTGTGAGAAGTGACGCTTGGAATATGTTTAGATGACGCGTGAAAAACAGTAACAAGATTGTTTTAAAGGGGTGGGAAAAAATTATTTTCGTATGCGGCGAGGTCATCCAAACGAACAGTCTGCGTATGCGAACTGCGAACACAATTTTCAGTTGCTCGTCGAACTACATGCAGTTCATTAGTGGGCAAAAATCGTGCACAAACTGACCGTTGAATTTTTTTTTTATATCGGCAATCATTTGCGATTTTTAAATGTCTTCATTGAGACTTCAAACTTCCATACGACATATGTAAAAAAACACGTTTTCTAGCAAAACGCCAGAAAAATATTGATAAAAACATACAACAGTCAATCGTTGTGACCAAGATATCATCATGAAATTCAGTGTCGTATTCATTTTATTTTCTATTACATTGCTTGTGAGAGATGCTCACGGAAGGTTATCCTTCGAATTTTTTTTACGCTTGCTGGTTCCGCGTAACCCTCCACCGCACAAGGTTAGGCGCACCGAAGACGCTAATGGCGATCCGTATGCTGTTCTAGACACCGTAAGTTCAATTATCACTAGACTTGATTTCGACTCTCTCTCCCCCTCGCTCTTCATTTTTCGGTACTAGCATCTTTTCTGATGCCTCGGCGAAGAAATTTCGATTTTGTGAAAACATTTTCAAAGGACTATGCATAGAATGACTCGCTTCGCTCGGGCCGCAAACCTCACGCTTGTAGCAAACGCCAACTTTCGGCCCTTGTTGCACAATATACTGCTTCATATCATATTGCGGTCATAACCAGAATTATGAATACAACCGACTGATTTTCAATTTCCATTAGATGGGCCTTGTCGAACAATACGGATATCCGGCAGAAGAACATAACCTCACAACCAGAGATGGCTACAATATCGTTTTCTACAGAGTTCCTGGTAGTCCTAAATCACCGCCGAAGAAAGGGAAGCCCGTAGTTTTCGTAGAACCCGGAATGTTCAGCTCCTCGGACTGCTTTGTCCTCATAAGCCCCGAACAAGGACTCGGTAATATGAAGACATTTGTCCATAAAATTTATATTTTCATATTACATCCTCGTCAGTTTCGTATATGTGCCCTACCGTATCGAGCCACTGTCAAAACGACTGTAAAAGCACCTGGTGGTTAAGTAACAAAAATTAACCATCACACCACTGCAGAACCTCAAGAAGTCACTATGGTAGTTTTCTTACGCTCCACCACCAAAACCACTGCCTACGGTTGAGCTTTGACGAACCACCGTCAAAGCGACCACAAAACCACTGTCGTTTTCTAACATATCACCGCCGAAACCAGCTCTCAACAACCGTCCACAAAAATCCAAACTATCGGAACGGCGGTTTCGTAGTGGTTATGGCGATTAATTTTTGTCACTTGAGAAAACTTTAGTGGCGTGCGCTGCTTCCATTGTTGTTTCTTGCCGAATTAGTTTACAATCCTTTAGTGATTTTAGTGCAATCTCCATTGACAGTACAAAGTTACTAGGATAACGAGGTTGTCTTATATTGGTATCGTAAATTGTTTTAGTATTTTTGCTGGCCGACGCTGGGTACGACGTTTGGCTCGGGAACATTCGCGGCAACACATACTGCAGATCCCATCAGAAGTTTACGGTCGACGATAAAGAATTTTGGGACTTTAGGTACATTTCCAAGTACTGCACAATCAAGCGATTTTTCGTACAGAAGCGGTTTTTTTTAATTCGTGAATGTCACGGTGTAACAACAGTTACTCACTCTGCCTGTCGCATCGAGCCACTGCCAAAACGACCGTGAAACCACCTGGTGTTTACGTGGCAAAAATTAACCGTCAAAACCACTGCAAAACCACTGTGCGCAAAAATCTCGTATAGTAGTTTTCTCATAAAACACCGCCAAAACAACCGACAGTTGATCTCTGAAAAACCATCATCGGACCGACCGCAAAATCACCGTGCTTTCTAACATGGCACCGTCGAAACCACTGCTGAACAGCCATCCAAAAAAATCCAAACGACAGTTTGGTCACTAAACTGGTTGGTTGGTTTGGACCGCCACGATTTGGACGGTGACGATGGTTTCATGGTGGTCATGACGGTGTATTTTTGGCACTTGACCATCGTCGTTTTACGGTGGTGCGCTCCGTGGCTCGTATGATGACTGGATTTGATAGAGCAGTCATCAATTCAGTACCAGGATTACACATGCTTCATTAAGAATGGGTTATTCGTTTTTCCATTATTACGAATACATATATCAACTTCTAGACGTAAGTATTGTCGGAGGACAACAGAATATTTTACATCAATGATGAGAGTGGTAAGCCTTGCCGCATCTCCTGCTGAAGCAAGAATGCGGTGGTTGTATCTGATGCTATTCCAACTGTAAAAGTACGCGCTTCGAGACATATTTTTGCTTAGAGAAGGACAATTGACACTGTAGTGATTCCAGTTTATATGAGAGAACGTCAAAGGATAACGTTACGGTTAAGCAAAGTGCAAAGGTAGTTTTTGTGTTGATCATTAATGGTGATCAACTCCAGATACGAAGTCAAGTCACAGATATCGTTTCGCATAATGTTCAACCGGACTCAAAATAGATTTTATACGTATTAATGTATAACACACATGTTTGTTTCAGAGTATAGACGAAAGAATCAGACTATGAGTAAAATACGGTTGGGATTAATTATGAAATAGATCCATAAAACAATGTCAATATTCTACTATCATGGCGGTCGAACGATCTCTACTAACTCGTGACGAAGCGGATGCAATTACGTGTATGCAATAATCGACGGATAGCGCATGAATTGCAAAATTCCCCACGCAATAGAATCAATTATACAGATTGTACAGACGTGAATCATACTACAATGTTGGTAGTTCTTAGAACCGAATGCAATTATTACACTTGCATGTTGCGGCAAGGTTCCAGAACTACGATCATCCATGTACAGTAAAATCTCGATCGTTGTCCGGCAGACATTTGAACTCGTATCAAGAGTGAAATTTTGATAAATTACATTATAATAACACAGCTGGAATGAGATGGCACTGATGGATGTACCTAGCTCTATCGACTACACGCTCAAATTCACCGGACATGATAACCTACTCTATATTGGACACTCCATGGGAGCAACAACGATTTTCATCTTATTATCGGAGAAACCCGAGTACAACGCCAAAGTGCGTGCAGTCGTCGCTCTCGCGCCTGTAGCTTTATGGGTATCCAATCCGAGTGTAGGATCGCGATTGCTTGTAGATTTTGCTGTTATGATCAAAGTAAGCTCATAAAGTATTCAAATATTGTTAAATATATGACAACAACGCTGGCCGCAGCATCCATTTGTACTGTTGCTTATTAGCGCACTCGGAGAAATTGTGATATTATTGGCATCTCTTTACGGATAACTATAAATTGTCAGTTCACGTAACTATTTCGATAGTTATATTAATCGGTAGGTATCCTACCTGTTAATGGACCATTTGTTCCATTTGAAACACTAAAGCGCTATAGTTTCTGAGGTAAAAATGTGGTGTGCACAAAATGTCGGTGCACTATTTGGTTGTGCAAGACAGTTATGTGACCTCAAATTGCGTGTACTATTTCCCAGTGGACAGAAAATGTTTGACTGGATATCATCCTGTTATGCACAACCGGGCAGTGCATTATTGAATTGTGCGCAATGATATTGCGCACTATTAAGCTCCCTGCGAAGTTTATTGAATATTATTGTGCACTATGATAATGTGAATGTGCACAAAAAAATCGGACCGAACAAGACCCACCCGTCGTTACTGTTTACATCAAAGGACATGTTGTGGCAGTAAATATACCATTTGCTTCTAAACTCATGAAATTTCTAATTGCCATAAATAATTTATCGTGATGAATATAAACTATTTGTATCGTTAAACAAAACAGATAGGACTACCCTATTAAACTACGTATTTGCAATTGCCGCTAAGATATTTTTTCTCTGTGCGGTGGCGACATTCGTTGACATTCTTTTTTCAAGTGCGAAGCTGACATATTTTTATTGCCTAGGATCTTGCCGATGCATGGAAGATTTATAGCCTTCTACCGCAGACGAAGTACTATTATATGATGGTCGAAACCCTTTGCGGAAAACGTTCAGCAATGCACGATCTATGCATGGCAATTGTGGAAATGAGTTTATCCATGTGCAGCGGCGCACCGGCCAAAGGATTCGATCCCGTGAGTTTCAACATTCGTACATCAACGCCAAAAAAAAAAAATCCCCCCATAAACACACACACACATTACCTAACCTAACTCCTAATTCTTACTCCAATTTCACAGGATGATTTGCTGCATCTGACGAAATACTTACCGGCCGGAACATCGACTAGAACATTCATGCACTATCAGCAATGTTTTGCATCAGGTAACGAGCATTACGTAGAATCTATGAATCATATTATAAATCAATTGTCAACCTTTTCATCAAAGTTATCAAATTTCCTCCCCGACGAAGCCTCAATTGTTACTCCAATTGATACCCTATCGCATCGAGCCACTATCAAAACGACTGTGAAACCACTTGGTGGTTACGTGACAAAAATTGACCGTCAAAACCACTGTACAACCACTGCGTGGAAAATTTCGTATGGTAGTTTTTTCATGAACCGCTACCAAAACCACCGCCCACAGTTGATCTCCGAAAAACCATCGACGAAGCGACCGCAAAACCACCGTTTTCTAACATGGCACCGGCAAAACCACTGCTGAACAGCCATCCGCAAAAATCCAAACTGTCGTGACGGTGGTTTTGTGGCCGTTTTGTAGATGAACTTTTGTCACTTGGCTACCGTGGTTTGCGTGGTATTATATGACTGGATTTGATAGGGTATAAGCCTAGATTACACATTTTTCTGCTTCTTGGCACGACACTTGTCGGCGAGAAAATTACACATGATATAAGTGCGGCTTCTGCCATCTCGACTTCATTCTGATTGAGAATAGCTCCCTTATTTTGTCGGAGTTGAAGCTTGAGCTTGATATTTCCCCAAAATATCAATGTCCATAACAGAGCTGGGCAAAAGCTATAAGTACCTACTTGGTGTACTCAAGTACTCAAGTACCTGGGCTGCTGGGTGTATGCGGTATTCGTAGAGAGCTTCTGTCCTAGCTTACTGAGTAGTCACGAAACATTTTCGATTGCTGCCCTTGCTTGTACCAAACAGGTACTTATAACTTTGGCCCAGCTCTGGTCCATAATCGATTAAACTTGTCCCGAAACGTTTGTCTTCAGGTGAATTCAAGAAATATGATCACGGCCCAACCGAGAACTTGAGAATATATGGAAAGGAAACTCCGCCGGCCTACGACATGTCGAAGTTTACAACACCAATAGCCATAATCTATGGAAACACGGATGCCCTAGCTATCCCAACGGTAACAACTCAAAACCCAAGGCTGAATTCCTTAATGGAATTATCATATTCTCCAATACGGAAGCTGCCGATTGATTTCTTCCTTATTCATTACATCACAGGGCGTCAGAGAGTTTTCGAAACGATTTCCGAATCTCATCACATGCGAGGCGGTGCCTGTTGATATCTTCAACCATTTGGATTTCGTCGTATCCGCAAACGTCAAGGAGCTCCTATACGACCGAGTACTAGACATTCTTTCCAAGTACTAGATGTATTTTTCATAAAAGATCGTCCTTATGTGTCTTAACCACGGTCGTACATACAGGTCTGGAAACTCCGATGGTGGGGGTGACTCACAATTTGAAGCCGCGTTCCAGGGGGCGCTGTGATCGAGTGCTCCTCTGTGCGACAGAGATAGAAAGAGACTTCTCTCTACAAGTCTCTTTCTATCTTCTCTCTCAAGAGACTTCTCTCTGCAAGTCTCTTTCTATCTCTTTCGCACAGAGGAGCACTCGATCACAGCGCCCCCTGGAACGCGGCTTCAAATCGTGAGTCACCCCCACCACTGAAATTTGCCGGAGTTGCAGGACCTGTATGTACGACCGTGGTCTTAACGGGATGTGAAAGTCACGTGACCACACAACGAGAGCGAGCGAGATAGCATTATTGGCGCTCGCGATGGAGCGAGAGAGACAGCGCAAAACGACTTTCACCCCCTCTTAAGAGGAGGTGCAATCCCCCCCCCCCCTCCCTCCCTCCTTATCCCGTGCTCAGTCGGTATCAAAAACAACTTTTTTCGGGGATACCGGCATTTAAGGTTAAAAAAAAGACTCATCACATGCCGCTATCACCGTAGCATCGAATGAAACTCGTTTTTTGAGCAGTAAATGGCAGTAAGCCTAAAAAAAGTTGTTTACAGTTTTCGATACCGACCGCGATATTTCATCACCTCTTAAGAGGAGGTGAAGGACGTGTCGCCCCCACCCATCCCGGGCTCAATAGATAACAAAAACTGTAAACAACATTTTTCAGGCATACTGATATTTCTAGGTTAAAAAAAGTCTTACGGTACGCGGATATCCGCATAGCAGACCGTAAGACTCTTTTTTAAGCTGTAAATGCCATTATAACAGAAAAAAGTTGTTTACCGTTTTTGTTACCGGCCGTGGTATTTCACCACCTCTTAAGACGAGGTGAAAGACGTTTCACGCTGTTTCTCTCGCGCCACCGCGCGCTAATAATGCTATCTCTCTCGCTTTCGTTGCGTGGTCACGTGACGTTCACCTCCTCTTAGAGCGAGGTGAAGTGCCGCAGTCGGTAACAGAAACTGCAACGCTATTTTTCTCAGGATGCGTATAATTCAGGCTTTAAAGGAAATAGATCACCACTCCTAAGTCGATACGCGCAGTGGTATTGTATCTCCGTTCGACGTTAAAGTTCACGCGCCCTCGAAAAAATAGCATTACAGTTTTAGTTATCGACTGAGCACGAGTAGGGACTCAAGGACGATGTTTCACCTCACCTTAACGTGATGTGAAACATTTTCGGTGTCTCCCTCGCTCCGCCTATTTTTGTAACCGACTTTATTACCGACTGTCAAAAAACGACTGTGAAAACCGTAAATCGACAGTTACCGTTTTTTGTGAGCCTTACATTGGAATTAGATTTTTGTTTGTTTTGTTTGATGGGCAATTCACCGCTAATGATTCACCATCTTAGAAATCGTTAACAAGTTTTTTTTCTATATTTATTGCGTTGTTGCCAAAGATACTAATGTTTGCTTTATCGTCGTATTTATTTTAGATATAATTTTTTTTAACACTTGCATCAAAAATATATTCAGTCGATATTTTCGCGAAAACACGTTGAAAATCATTACAAATGATGCCAATTTAAAAAAATTCACACTTCGATAAGCACGCGAGAATATTTTTACAAATTGCCAGTAAATTAAATTGCAGTATTTATGAATCATTAAAAAAATTTGATCCACGTTTGGTAGGCAACACAAATGAGTGATGAAACATTTTAACACAAAATAATTTTTATTGTCTATCGAATACAATCCGTTCAACGATTTTCGCGACTTTTTATCTTTTATCGATTTCCACGCATTCGTTTACGTAACAAACTAATTAAAAAAAAGTATCCCAAAAGTCTAAAAAAAAGCAGAAAATGTCAGTCAAATGAAAAAAAGAAAAACGCAAAAAAATTAACTCTTATTAATTCTTCGCCGAGCAAAGAGTGGTATTTTTTAACAACCTTTCGTGTCTACTGTTTTAAGTCGGGCCCGAAACTTTCTCTTCGTATCGTAAATTGAAAAATCGGAACCTTCTTCCTAGTACGATTAATGACACTAAATAACGCGTATTTTTCTAGCGTATGGATAACTTAAAAGAAATAAAAATGAATGAAATAAAAAATAATTAACCGAGCAACGAGCGCCGCCCGCGCGGTGAAAAAGTTTACTCGTAAAGCGCTTTATCAAAATAAACTGTTCGTTGCGGAATCGAACACTGACAAAATCAGCCGTGTTGAGCAATTTTTTAACCCCTTGAAATTCGAAAGAGAGCCATTTCTCATCGGTTCAATGCCTAAGAAGCGTTCTTACTGTTATACGACGAGATATGAAAGCAATATCACTGTTTTTTTTAACCACGTCATAACCTTTGGCAGACTCGATTTTTTTTTAGACAAAACCTTATTCGTAATTAGTATTAATCAGCATCATTCAGATGAGAATAACGATAAGGTTTTTCCGAAAAGAAAAAAAAAAGATCATAACCGATAAGAAATCGAACAGTCGACGATTGAAATAATAGCTAATACGTCCGATCCGACAAGAACAATGATCATTTACGTTCATACGATTTACGTAAGTACGATCGTCGTTCCTGCGTATTTTCTTCTCTCTGTGTAGTAAAAGTATACACGAATCCCTTCGATGCTTCGTCGGCTTGGAAAAATCCCGATCCCCGAACGGCAGATAAATCGAGAAGAAATCGTTGGGAAGCCGCAGGCTCTTTTCTTCTTCGCCGCGCTAATCCGAATCGTCGTCGGAGGTTTTGTCGCAGCCTGTCGGAAAATCGTATCATTTCATTGAGAAAAAAAAGAAAACTAAAAAAAAAAAAAAAAAAAAAAAAAAAATGTTACCGCGAAGTTGCGGCTCCTTTGATGAATGTGTTGCATTTTTTGCCAAATAAATTTTTCCGCAACTATTCGATTAACTGCGATACTTACTTGTTGATTTTTCTTTCATTGCCTCTTTATCGTTGTTTATTTCCAAACGATCAAGTTTATCGATAATTATTTTTTATCGTTTGTAGGAATTTTTTGAGGAATCGAAGAATTTCGATTCCGTTTCTGTTTTATTGATAGAATAAAAGAATTGTTAACTTACTGCGATGCTTCCAAATCGCCGCACCCGGCGCGCGGATCGCTTCTTCGCTCTTGATCGGAACACCTCGGCCTCCTGTTATTATCATTATCATCATTATTATGATTAATCTCCCAAAAATTGCCTACTTATATGCGACACGGAAGAAGCAAGTCGAGAAAGTAAATTCCTACCGATTATCGGGAAATTGGCCTTATCGAAGGCCGGAACGTCTCGAGCAACTCCTATCAGCGCTTGACCTGCAAAGTATCAGCGAAAGATGAGTACGGAAAAATATCGAGCTTCGAATATATTTGACATTGACATCAAATCGACTTACTGGCAGTGGTCGGAGCCCGAAGACGTCGCAGCTAGAAAAAACACAAAACATTTGCATGGTTTTGTGAGAGAAAATCGGAGGAGGTTGTAGCGGCGAATTTCCTCAGGTCAAGCGCGAGATTCAGAGGAAATTTCGAATGTACTGGAAACGTTGATTTGGACGAAAATAACGCAGATTTTTTTTTTTTTTTTTACTATTCACGCCTTTTGGAGTCCTGCGAAATTGAACTCTTCGAAGTCTTATTTTTTTTAATTATATATGACTGCTAAAAAAAATCGTCAACGTCCAACTTTTTGATTTTTTTAAACTTTGGTCTCAAATAGACGTGTGAAACTAAAAGTTACTTTTGCGATTGTTTTTTTTATTTTCTCTTTCACATTCCGATTTTTTTTTCTCGCAACTCTCATCGATCTTTTCGCTATGCCGCAATAAAAATTAAGATTATTCGAGGTTGAATTAAGGAATTAATGTTAAGAACTGCATTTTATTGCTGCCTATTATTTTCTTGAGTAATTGAATAAAACTGATTCGTTTTTCGAACCGCCATTTAGTAGACCAACTTAAACTTACCGACATATTCGAGGGAAGACATACAACTGGAATATTCTTCGCAATTCACGTTTCTGAAATTCGAGAGGAGCCGAAAAAAATGAACACTTACAGGACGTTGTACCGCGGCGACGGCGACTGGCGGAACCCGCGGGACTTCCGGCGGTTTTTCGTCCTTGGCGAGCTTCGAGTGATCGGTAATTTCTACCGACCCGAGCGCGGTCCTTCGGCGTCTTTCCTCTTCGCGACTTCTCTCGGAGACCGCGATTCGGTGTTGTCCGCTCACCTGCGGCGCAAAATTGCTTAATGATCCCTTTTTCCTTTCTTTCGTTTTGCGCGCGGAATTGGCCAAGCGATTTTTTTTATATTGCATTAAAAAGCGTCTGCATTTGCGGCAAAAAACACTGCAGCAAGAGAGCGCGCTGCAACTGATGAGTAGATTTTAGAGAAGCAATTCGGCAACATTCAGCTCTATCCGATAAATTCGTTCAAGGTGTTCATTTCGGGTAAGATCGAGGAAATTGCGAGAAATTGGGAATTGAATTGCAAACACTTCTCAATGGTACGGAAATCTGAAAAAATTCAGGCACATTAAAGCTACTAAAAAGATTAATATTACAAAATAATAATTCCAAATTGTTATTAACAAATTGACGAAACAAAAAATTGTTCAAGAAATATCCCGGCAGCACAAATTTTTTTTTAATAAAAATAATTCTTTCATTTTTCTAATTACGGATGGATTTTTTCAGATTTTTAAACTGACTTTGAGTTTCATGATTTTCCACACATTTTTTCCATTCAAAAACAAAAATTTTAACGTCAATTGAAAAATCTGAAAAAATTTGTTCGTATTCGGAATAATAAAAGAATTATTTTCATTTAAAAAAAAGTTGTGTTGCCGGAAAATTTCTTGAACAATTTTTCGTTGATGACAATTTGGAATTATTATTATGCAAAATTAATATTTTCAGTACCTTTAATGTGCATGAATTTTTTCAGATTTTTTTACCGTCGAGAAGTGTGTGCAATTCACACTTAATTTCCTCGAACTTATGCGAAATGAACACCTTACGCATGGACTATCTTAAGAGCGCAGAACACTTATTCGCGGCAGTTTCATATCATAGCGACTCGATTTTCTGGGCCTTGAAAAAAAATAACCGCACAGATTCATTGACAACAGTTGCATTATTTTGGGGCATAATTAACGGAAGTTGTTATCGAAATTCTGTGACGCAAACTTGGAAAGAGAATTTCGATCGATTCTCAATGGGACAAAAATCTGGGAATAAATCGGGCAAATGGAAGGCCTCGAAAATATTGTTTTTACATAATAATAATACCAAAAGGTTATTAACAAATTAATGAAGATATTGATAGTTCAATAAATTACCCGACAGCATAACGTTATTTTTAAACAAAAATGGTTTGTACATTTTTCTGAAAACGTATGATTTTTTTCAGTGCTGTCTACTTTTTCATAATTACGGCATACGGTCGAAAAAAATGCAACTTCAAACATTAGACGAAATGTCAACAAAAATTGCAAGCATTCAGAGAAATCTACGAAACATTTTCATAAAAAAATGATACATTTCTCAATAATTCATTAAACAATTCATTTTTTATATTTTTGTTGATAACACTTTGGTATTATTGTTATGCAAAATCAATCTATTCGGACCTTCCACATGCCCAATTTTTTAAAGACAAATGCAACAAAAAATCGATACTCGAAAATCTCTTTCAATCTCACGTTTGTCTGGACTGTGCCGGTACTATTTTATAAAATGCAGTAATATCGAAATTACTCGCATGAGTTTGGCCATTTTGTTGCACTGTTGTCAACAAAATGGCCAATTATTATCCCAGACCAATGCTTCTTTAGTGATAAATAATAGGAGATTATTTACGCCAGTGGCTGACAAGACGCTGGGAGTGTATTCGCTCATTGACGACTGTATGGTGCTGTCCAACTTTCTGCTGCGGTTCATGACGGCGTCGATCGTATCCGGACAATGAATGCCCGGCACCAACGGGAGGCCCAGAGGTTCGTTGCACAGGTCGCAGAACGTGAAAGCCCACTGTCGGACGATCGAGAGGCTGCAGAACTGGCTCGTTCCGTCGAGAGTCGAGTGATACTGAACATAAAAAGAAAAAGATCCATGAATCGTTTCATATTGTACGCATAAAATTTTTTTTTTTTTAATTAAAAAAAAAAAAGCGTACGCCAAGTACGTGAAAACTCTGTTTACGAAAATTATTCAAAGAAACAAGTAAAATTCTATGGGTCGAGTGTCATACAAGAAACACTTCAATATGGCAAAAACTATTGTCTTTTTGCTGCGAAAAGAATTGCTGTAAATAATTGGGGCATCCTCGAAAGGTTTTGAAGTTCGGTGAATTTTTTTTTTCGGTCGTGGGGTTCAGTCGATGAGAGCTAAGGCAAGGTTTGTCGAAAAAAAAATCAACGAAGCAGATAAATAAAAGAGAACTAACGTCACACTCGATGTTCGGGGTGAACGCGAAACGTTCCTTGCTGAATTGGGTTTGCGCTATAGCGCCGAGTATGTTGCTGTCCGTGAATTCGTTGACGGAACGCAGCACGTTGGCGAAAAGTGCTTCGACGTGGTAGAAGAGAAACGGATCCGCTTCATGCTCAGCTGGAAAAAAAATATATAAATGTTTAATGCACAAATGAAGTATTCGAAAAATATATAATACAATAACCGAACAAGTATATCGATCGAAAACGTGAAATTGTCCCAGTTCCGCGGGCAAATTGAATATTTTAGAGTCAATCAAGATTTTAAATTTATCATCAAGGGGTAAAAATGTGAAGAAAAAGAAATCAAGGCTCATTATTCATGATTTCAAGAAGTTCTATGAAACATTAGAAATCAAAGAATGCAGTTTTTTTGTTTTTTGAGGAAAGCACCGAACGATAAACCGGATTGAAATGATCGTACAAACTGAAAAAATTCATACGCATTCAAAAATAATTAACGAGTTATTTGTATTCGAAAAAAGAAAACTTCGCAGGCTAAAATTGGGATTCTGCTGTTCTACAAAATATATCTTTTTCGCAACTTTGATATGCCTGATTTTTTTTCAGATTTTCATCGGGTCGAGAAGTGTCCGAAATTCTCCGGTAATCTCACTTTGACCATCCAACTTCAAAAGACCAAATTTCAAAACGATTTACGGTGCAGTTTTTAAGAAAAAAAATCATAAACTTTTGATATTTCGTGCGCTAATTGTACGAATTTATGAAAAATTTACCGTGTTTCTGTTGTAACGCAATAAAAATAAAAAACTTGATTAAATCGCAATTTTCGTAATATCTTCGACAAGAACTCACGAACGGCCTGCATCAGTCGTCGCTCAAGCGACGGGAGCATATGATGAATACGCTTCGCCGTGTAAATCGGTGGAAACTTGTCGCCTATCATGTTCGGCTGAATGAACTCCAGCATCTTCTTGTAAATGACTCTCCAGTCGCCCTCGCCGATCGGCAAGTCCCAGTGCAGCTTGTGAGTGCTCTCGCTGGTCTCCACCGCTTCCCGGGTGTATCCGAGATCTATCGGGGTTTTGATTATCTCGTGATAGTAGCGCGTCACGCCGTCCTCGAGGCTAAACTCGGCGAGGGCGAATTCGGCGGGACAAAAGTCGACGGGCTTGTTGTCGGGCTCCCGCATGTAGTACGTGTTCATGTGCAGAAAGAGAAACTTCAACGTGTGCAGGGCTGTAACGAAAAAAAGCAACGTTACGCGAAATGAAGAAAATATCAAAGATCATTTTTTTGCTAACAAACTTTCGAAGAACGAGATTCCGGAAAATTTCGTGACTTTTACGGATCGAGACAAATTCAAGAGGAGTCGATAATATTTCTGGTACAATAAAAATTCAAGGACATTGTAGGACTTTTCGCGGACAAAAATAAATCGAGGACGAAGTATTTTTCTAACAAAAATCTATGACAAGAAGAATTCAACGAAGTTTCATAATTTTAGCAGGACAAGAAGATTTCATGAAAGTTCCAAAAAATGTTCAGGAGAAAAAATTCAATGAGATTCCAGGGCTTTTCCAGGCGACGAAAAAAAAAAACAATTCAAGAAAATTCCCGGCCTTTTCGGGGATAAGAGAATTTCAAGGAAATTCCAAAAAAATTCCAGCGTAAGAAAACTTCGAAATACAAAACAGGCCGTTTCCATAAAACAAAGAAAATTCAGGGATATTCCAGGTCTCTTCCAGCAACCAAACGAAATTCAAATACATTCCTGGCTTTTTTCAGTCAACAAAAAACCAATTTATAAAAATTCCAGGACTTTTCAGCGTGATAGAAAAATGTCAAGAAAGTTCCGAGCAAATTCCAGGACAAGAAAAATTCAAAATACACACCATTACTTTTCCAGAAACTGAAAAAAACATTAAGTACATTCCAGGACTTTTCCAGGAAACGAAAAAAATGAAGTCTATTCCAGGACTTCTTCAGGAAACGAAAAAAGTGAACTCTATTCCAAGATTTTCCCAGGAAACGAAAAAAGTGAAGTCTATTTTTCAGGACTTTTCCAGGAAACGAAAAAAATGAAGTCTATTCCAAGATTTTCCAGGAAACGAAAAAAGTGAAGTCTATTCCAGGACGTTTGCAGGAAACGAAAAAAGTGAAGTCTATTCCAAGATTTTCCAGGAACCGAAAAAAATGAAGTCTATTCCAGCACTTCTCCAGGAAGTAAAAAAAAAAAAATCCAATCCAGGTGATCTTTAAGACGCGAAAAAAAAACTCCAATCAAGCAACTTCCAAAATTTCTCCAGGGCAAGAAAATCTCAAGAACGTTTCCAGAAATTTCCAGGAAAGACAACCGCACGCCGGCTGCTTACCGTTGTCGGTCTTGGCACGGAAGACAGTGCCTCTTATGTGAGCTTGCATGTTCAGCAAGAACTCCTGTTCTCTTTGCTCCTCGAGCTTGATCGCCGCGACGCACTCGTTGGTTCCGGTTAGCTTCTCTCTTTGCCCCTCCTTTCCCTGCTTCGCTCTCCTCGTGTACTGCGCCTTCTCCATTGGATTCATACCCTGAAAAAAAACGTAAATCATAATTGTTTTTCTTTCATCGCAAATTTTGCATTCTTTTTTTTTTACGTTTTTTTACATCTTTCTTGAAAAAAAAAAAACTCAAATCATAATTCCTAAAAAAAAAAAAACATAAATCATAAAAGATCGCGAATCCTGCATTCTTTTTTTTCCACGTTTCTTAGAATCTGTCTTAGAAAAAAAGCGAATAAGATCAATTTTGTATTCCATTTTTTTTTTTTTTTTACTAAAATAACAAAAACCAAGTTTTGAGACTGCTTTTGCTTCCTCGTAAAGGAAGCTTTTTTTTCGATAGAAAACTTTGTTTCGAGATTTTCATGGCAACGTGTTCAGAATGTTTGAAAATATCCAAATATCGCATTCAGAAAAAATGTCCGGTTTGCTAAAAAGGACGATAACGTGATAGCCGCCGCAAATTTTGACCGATTCAGCTGAAATTTGGTACACAAGTCGAGTCAGCCAGAAGGTTGTTTGGCATCGGATTCGGCCAAAGCCGATGGAGACATCCGAAAGTTACGAGCACTTTAAGCATTCTCGGTCGAATAAAAAGCTTTAAAAAATCAAGTATTTCAAATGAGCCGAAGAGATTGTTTGTGCATAATAATAATTCCAGAATATCAAGAAATGAGTGAAATAAAGAAATGTTCAAGACTCTTTTTTTAAGAGACACTTTTCCGATAACAATTTTTTGGAATTTTGAATTTCAAAAAATTTCATTTATCTAATCTAATTTTTGTTTCGTCGGATCTTTATCTAATCGAGAAAGGTTGGCAATGCTCCATTATTTTTGTCTCGTAACTTAGGAGGCTGCAGACGAAGTGCCTTATTTTTTTGTCTCCATAAAATATATAAAAATCTATGATCTATAAAAAAAAATCGTTCGGTCGCGCTGCCGTTTCCGCCGATTACAAGCGTTTGAGCTCAAACTTCGCAAGCGAGTTCGGTGACCTCTGAAAGTGTTTGGTTTTAGATTCGGGTCGAATCGATAAAGTGGTCGAAAAGTTATGAATTTTTTTTGTTTTCAAAATTTTTTGCCAAAATGCTACGAACGATCTCTGCTTCAAACTGCAGAAGCACATTCCTTTTTGTTTCTTTTTCTCCTTATATTACTCATATAAACACGGTCAATGAAGTTGTATTTATTACATCCAACGCTGTTATCAAAAATAAAAAATAAATTATAAAAATTAAATTAAAACTAAACTATTAAATTGAACAAAACTGAACTATTTAGTGCTAGTTTTTAATTAAACTAAATGTAATGTAATTTCATTCAATTTAATCATATTTTATTTAAATTATTTTGAATCAAATATTATTATTTGAAATATATTGTTGTCTGAAGTGTTATTAATATTTAAATACACTGTATAAACTTTTTTTTTTTCTTTACTAGGAGCTAGAAATTTCGTGCCACATTCAAACTATTGTTAAATTGTAAAGGATTATTCCGTCAAATTAATAATTAATTAATTATCAATTAATTAAATTAATTATTAATTTATCAATTAATTAAAATAAATAAATGAAAAAATAAAAATAAATACATATTTGCAATCGAATCGAGCTACGCAAAAATGTTGCGAATTATAAAGTTATAAAGTTAAAGACATTAACAAAGCTTCCTCCACAAGGAAGCCGCAATTCGTCGAATAACTTTCTTACTGAGAAACTTTGTAAACGACATTAAAAACAATGCGAAGAGGCCATGCGCAAATCTGATTTGATTTTTTTTTTTTTAAAAGAAAAATCAACAGTTCGCAAAATTTTATTTTCAACTTTGCGCAATCTTTCGTTGTGTTGATAAAAAAAAAATTCCCAAAAAAACAGTTCTTTTCTACGTTCATCGTTCGTCTTTGTGCGATATTTCATCGCCTTGACGAAACAAAAATTCTGATAGACTTTTTTTTTTTTCATGTATTCGAAAAATAATCTTATTAATGAAAAAGAAAAAAAAAATTATTCATTTTGAGGAATAATTTTAATTAATTAATAATAATTAATAATTAATAAATTAATAATTTTAATTTAATAATAAATAAGGAAAAAAAAAAATTATTCATTTTAAGGAATAATTTTTTTTTTTTTTTTTTTTCATTTTCTTTGTTTCGGTCGATCAAACGTGGAAACAAAGGAAGTCTTACCCGCCACGCGTCGTTGCAGCCTTGATCGCGTTGAACGTCGGCGAAGCCGTTCGGGAAAGTTCGCCCCTGCGATTCCTCGCGCGTCTTCCAGTCGGACATGAAGTACCAGAATGCGTTTCTCGCCGGTTTCTTCGGCATTTTTCCGATCTTCGTCTGTTTGCTCGATGAACTCGTCGACGAGACGATTATTCGTCTCAATTATCTTCCAACTCAGTTTCGCGCTTTTCTCGTTTTCCTTCTATCGATTCTTTTCGTCTCGCGTGCAAATTTCTTGGGCGCGCGAGCTCTTTTTGTTCTCGCCGGTCCGCGCGGCGTCGACTCGACGATAACGCGCGACTCGACCGCGGAAACGCGACACCTCGTTACTGGGCGGTCGCCGGAACGGACGATCGAGCAACGACGAGATTGGGCGCTGACGAATCTAACGAACTCGACGATAGACGAGCTAAGTCGCGACTGCCGGCTCGGTCGCGCGGTCGCGCCTCGATAAGCGATGATCGTCGAGTCGAACGCCGACCCGACAATCGGGCAGAGAATAATGACCGTTCGCGAAGGAAGAAAAACTCGACGGAAGCTTTGTTACACTTTCTTTTGTCTACTCGGGCTGTTTCCTTTGTCTATCGATGTCGCGACTCGCGAGACCGCACTTGAAATGTTTGTAAACACGAAGACGCGCCGGGCAACGAGCGCGCGGGGGAAGGTTCAAATTTTGGCCGCGGGGGCTGCGCGCTGTCCTGCGGCGCTGCGGGCGCTGCTGGGCCGTTAATGGCGGGAATTCGTATGGACGAGGAATTACTCTTTTTTTTTTTGCGAATTGGCTTTAGTATCGAGAAATTACGTTTTTTAATCGAGCGCACTGGCTTTATGTCGTGTTCATGTGGAAATTGACGTTTTCATTTGGCGCTGCTAGGCACTAAATGGCGGGAATTCGTATCGACGAGGAATTAATCTTTTTTTTTTTTTGCGAATTGGCATTAGTATCGAAAAATTACGTTTTTCAATCGAGCGCACTGGCTTTATGTCGTGTTCATGTGGGAATGCATGTTTTTAGTACATTTGGCGATTCGAAAGTTAATATTTATGAGAAAACGAAGCTGGGATTTGTTGAGTTCTCAAAAATCTTTTTCGAAAGCTTTTCTTTTCTCGACGGTTTTTCGAGCGAAATTCAAAATTGAGGTCGAGCCTGCGCGCGATGCTACTGCGCAGCGAGGCACCGAATGGCGGGAATTCGAATGAAAGATGAATTACTTTTTTATAGAAATTGGTTTCATTATCGAATTCGTGTGGAAATTAACGCTTTCAATACACTCGACGATTCGAAAATTGATATTACGGCAGGAAAACAAAGCTGGGAGATGTTAAATTTAACAAAATGTTTTTTTTTTTCTTGCCGAATTTTTATGCAGCATTCAGAGTTGCGATGAGGGTTGCGCGCTGAGCTGCGACGTTGCGAGGCAGTAAATAGCGGGAATTCGTATGGAGTTGAATTATTATGTTTTTATAGAGCGAATTGGTTTTTTAATTGGTTTTTTTTTTCTTTTTTACGGATTTTCGTTGATATAATTTTTCGAAATATTGTATATTCTCGCAAAAACGAGAGCGAAGTACAAAATCCAAATGCTTTTCGTCGTAAAATCGATTTATTTAACATCGCACGCTTTACATAGAGACCTTTTTTTTCCTCAAAAAAAGTTGAACATTTTTTTTAACGAGGATTGTTGAGAAATAAAAAACGCAAGAAGAAAAAAGGTTCTGTTCGTCGAATTAACGAAAAATATTCGCGATAAGAGTAAAGTCACGGAATAAAAAAAAAGGAAATAAATAAAATAACATCACCGAAACAAATTCTTAACATTACAAAATATGTACAAATTCTTATATTCTATGCGGAAAGTAACGATCTCGTCGCATAATCTTCTTTGGAAAAATATTTCATCGTTCAAAACAATTTTGTCTTTAACGTCGCTTCTGAATGGATTAGAAAAACCCGCTCCGCGGTAAATTTGTGTTTCTAAATTCCACGCTCACGAATTCGGCGAGACAAAAATCGATACGGAAATACAAATTTTTATATACATTGTCAAATTATTATCTTTGTGAAAAAACATTGAAACAAAAAAGAAATTTCCGGTTCCGCAAATGGAAGAAAATTCGAACAGTTTCTTTTTAATTCGCGAGTTTGTCCAGAAAGTTCGAATGTTTCGAAACTCATTTATGCGACTCAGACACGTTCAAGGTGATTTTTTTTTTCCAAAAAGAGAAAAATCAGAAAAAAAAAAAAATTCTGATTTTTCTTTTTTTTTTTACTGCGGCGATTCGGCATAAAGATCGTCGAGCTCGATGAGCAGTTGTCGCGACAGAGCTCGCTTGTTCGCGAGTCTATGGGACGGCGTGTCCTTCTCGCTCCTCGGCGTGGGCATGCCCTTAACGTCGGGCGTCTGCAAGAAATTCGTCACGGACTTCAGAGCCATGTACTCCCTCATGGACCGTCGGTTGCGCGTGTCGACTTTCCTTCGTTCCCTCGGCGTGTCGATTCGCGGCTTCGGATCCGTCGATTTCTCGTGATGTATGTTCAGCTCCTTCTCCATCATCGCGAAGCTGTCGTCCGAATTTTTCGGCGACTTTCCGCGCTCCAAACTGGACAATCTCGCCGATCGTCGACGCTCGACGATCTCGACTTTCTCCTCGTCGCCGATATTTTCCTTGTTCTCGTCGCTCGCCTCGAGGAATTTCCCTTCCGCGATTTCCGCCCCCTCGCAACTTTCCCGCTGAACGTTAATTTTCGGCGCCGATTTGTCGTTCCCGATTTTTTCGACATTCGCGTCGCGACTCGTCGCTTCGGCCTCCGAATTTCGCGCCCTCGACGACGTCTCGTCGTGGGAATTTTTCCTCCGCAACTCGTCGATAGTTCGCAACATTTGCTTCATCGCGAACAAATTCTCCTCCGTCGATCGTATCGCGATCGATAAGTTCGCGTGCATCCAGTCGATCGTTCGACGATCGACTCTCGCGAAGGAATCGTCGCTCGTCGACGGCGCTTCGTCGAGAAACGAGTTGAACGGAAGATTCCTTTCGCGGGAGGGTTCCCCGCGAAGATCGTCGAAGGACGAGGTCATCGCCCTCAACCGCAGCTCCGTCAACGACGATTCGAGCTGCGACGCCGGACGCGACATCGTCAATGACGATTTGTCGCTCCCGCTCGATCTCGGACTCGTCGGGGCGGATTTTCGGCTTCGGGTCTTCTTCTCCGACGCCGCCGTAATTATCACCGTCGGCCTCGTCGCCGCGTTGACTTCGGACGACGATTTTCTCGCCGGTCTCTCCAACGCCGAACGGCGCTTCGTCGCTTCCGGCGCTTCCTTCGAGTCGAAACTTCGCTCCGGCGATTCGTTCGCCGTTCGCAAACTTTCTTCGTCGACGATGCTCGAGGAATTCGTCGAATTTTCGAGCGAATTCGTTGGATTTTCAACGATTTTCGTGGAATTTTTAGAGCTTTCGGAGATGATTTTCGTGCTTGGGATTTTGCTCGACGCGACCGGCGATTCTTCCTGGATCGTCGAGTTTTTACGACGATTCACGTGCCTGTTGCGGATCGCGTTAGGCGGCAGAAGACAACTCTTTCGCCCGAGAGATTTCTTCGGTTCGGCTTTCACGGACTTGCGCTCCGGTTTTGGGCTTTTCGATGGGTGACCTTGAATCTTGGGCGGCGCCGGAGGGTTCCGCGCTGACTTTGACCCGACGACCGGCGACGGGACGTTACTTTCGTAGAGCTTTCGCCTCACGTTCTTAGCCCGAAGATCCGGTGCCATCGATTTACGCGCTGAAACATTTTGATCGTTGAATTAATTTAATTTTTTTTTTTTTCAACAAAAATTTGTATTTTTCATGAATAAACGTGGCCGTGGCAAATTTGGAAAAAAATGATATTCTGCGACCGCAATTAAAGTTGTTATCGCGCGAACAGTCGGACTTTTAAGAATTTTAGAGAAATGAGAGGGAGGCAAAAACTTTTCTGCGGGCTGAGAACCTGACGAAAAATTGCAAACACTTTTCGTTGGTATAAAAATGCGAAAAAATTCATGCACATCAAAGGTACCGAAAAGATCAATTTGGCATAATAATCATTCCAAATTGTTATTAACAAATTGGTGAAACAAGAAATCGTTCAAGAAATTTTCCGGCATCACAACTTTATTTTTCATGAAAATAATTCTTTTATTTTTCTGAATTCGTACGAATTTTTTCAGATTTTTTTATTGACTTTGAATTTTATGATTTTCCACACATTTTTTCCATTAAAAAAAAAATTCAAAGTCAGTGACAAAATCTGGAAAAATTGAGACTTGCTTCTCGATGGAATTAAGATCGAAAAAAAATCTAGCATACAGATGAAGGTGCCGAAAAGATTGTTTGTGGACAATAATAATTTTTAAATGTTATCAACAAATTACTGAAATGAGAAGTTATGCGACAAATTACCCGGCGACCTTATTTTATTTTCTTAACATAGAAAAAAAAAAATTCAATGAAAAGTGAAATCGCTGATGATCAAAAAATGAGACAAAAAGAAAAAAAAAGTGTAAAAAATTATAAAAAAAAGAATGATTGGGCTAAATGAACATTTCTGTTGTGCGTGTGATTTTTCGACATTGCGCAAAATTCACAACGCGTTTGAATAATTAAAAAAAAAATATGTTCACCGAAACAAAGCTTTATGAGGAAGCAAAAATTGGGTGTTTTCTTTTCAATTCTGACGAAAAATAGTCAATGAAATGTGTGATATTTTAATTACCCTGTTGCTTGACTGTCTGACTTTTTTCCCAAGAAGCCATGAGATCTTTTTCCCTTTCCGGTCGACGGCGTTCGCCGCCTGAAGAGAAAAATGACAAAAATTTACGTCACAAGCAGGACAATGTTTTTGTGCCGAGAAGAAATTTATATCGGATAAACAGTCGAAAGATACAAATAGTCATTTATCCACGAACCGTTCGTCTTCATATTCTTTCCTTCGCTTCTCGATATTCCGAGACGCGGCGCCGCCACCGATTTCGTCCGAGCTAAAACGAACGGAGTGTCAAAAAAAGTTTCCTTCCTGAACAATTATTTTCTTTTTTATTATCGAAAAAGAAAATCGGCCTCGAACATCTGAGCAATCAAAAAATGGTGTTTGATTTTTCTATTCGGCTGATCGAATGCATTATTTTTGAATTACGAAAAATTTGCAAAATTACAAAAGAATTACAAAAAAAAAAGTCAAATAAAAAAAAAGTAGTGATAAGCGTGAATTTATAAACAATATAAAACATACGAACTTTACGAGCGGGCCTGTATATAAGTAAGTAGACATAGATTGAAAAGATTAAATAAAAAATTTCAAAAAAATAATAATAATAAATAATAAATAAAAAAATTAAATTAAATACAAATAAAAAAAATTGCGATTCGAACTGGAAGACGACTGTGTTGCTTTCGTACCGGCAGGATTTGGTTTTTTGCAGGACGACATCGACGCCAAAAGTTCGTCGATGCGCATAGGCTGCGATTTCGGTTGGGCGACCCTCGACCCGTCCGCATTTTTGGGCCTCGCGGCACTCTTCGGTTCGTCGCCGATAAGCTCGTGAATTCGCACCGGCAATCTCCTTTCGCGTTCTATAAAAAACAAAAATTGATTACAATAAAATGTTTGTTAAAAAAAAAAAAAAAAAAAAAAAAAACCGAATCGACGAAAAGTGATTTTTTAAACGATAATATAAGTTTGTTAAAATCGAAAAAAAATTGTTTTTATTGTCAAAAAATTAAGTTACTCGAGTAATTTTGGCTTCCTCAAATTTTTTTAATTTTTAAATTCAATGCTTAATAATTTTTAAAAAAGGCAATTGAATGATAACAAGTTAAATTCGGTTGAAATAAATGAAATAAAATAGAAAAAAAATTAAAACATACTTTCAGCATTGTTGTTGACCCCCGCGACCGTTTTGGCGTCGATGGAAAATGTTTTATCGGGAGAACAGCGGCCCGACGTTCCTTCGTACAATTGTCTACGCACGTTGCTCATCGCGCCGGGCATCGTCGTCATTCGCCGTGCTAAAAATTATAATTGCCTCATTTATTTCACAACGGGACAAGACTTTGCAAATTTTGCAGTTTATTAGAATTGCAATTTTTCTTTTTGTTTTAATTTTTTTTTCTTTTTATTACATTTTTTTTTTTATACAATTTTTGCGGCAAATCGAACAAAATATGAAAAAGTCAAGTAAATTAGAAGATAAGGATCTAAAAAAGGTTTTCGAAATTTGTCGATCCGGATTGGAAGAATCCAGAAAAAAAAGCCAATAAAAAAATGTATTTAAAAATTGTTAGCACATCCACGAAAACGTCCACGAAAATCAATTTTTTAATATCAATTATAAAATACTCTAAATAGATTTCTCAAAAAAAAAGAAATAAGGTGTGAGAAAATTTTGAAAAAATTCATACGAATTCTAAACAATCAAGAAATTCATTGAAAACGAGAAAATTCAAGGTTTTCTTAGTTTTTTAACAAACAAATATTTTTTTTTAATCGTACGTCAATTAATTTTTAGCATTATTATTATGCAAAATCGAAGTACTCTCAAAGTATTACAATGATAAAGTTATTGCTCACATACCGGAAGGTTTTGGCTTTTTGCATGACGACATTGACGCCAACAAATCTTTGATCCGCATCGGCTGTGGCCGCTCGACCATCGATCCATCGGCATTTTTCTGCTTCGATGCGCTCTTCGATCCCGTGCCGAGGAGCTCGTGAATTCTCACTGGCATTAGCCTTCCTCTTTCTAAAAAAAAAAAAAAAATTGTTAAAAAAAAAGAAAAAATTGTTACAAAAAGGAAAAATTGCTACAAAAAAAAAATTGTTACAAAAAAAAATAGTTACAAAAAAAAATAGTTACAAAAAAAAAAGTTACAAAAAAAGAAAAAATAGTTACAAAAAAAAATTGTTACAAAAACATGTTTGTAAAAAAAAACAAAAATTGGAGAACAATGCTTCAATTTCTTTGAGGGATAGTCTGAATTGAAAAATGATTTTTTTTAAATATTTCTTTATATTTCATCCTTATAAAAATTATTTTAAAAAACGATATTTCAAACAAATGTTAAAAAAAAAAAAAATTGATTCGCAATTTTTTCATTAACAATGAGATCAACATACAGAAAAAAAAAAAATAATAATAATTTTTCATTATAAAAAGAATAAAATTCAACCAACGAATGAAAATTTTCGTCTCGAATAAAATAAAAACAGACTTAATGCTAGTGAAGAATTGAATTATTCCAGAATAATTCAATTCTTCTAATATGTACCGTCTCTGTTTTCGCCCGGTTCCACGGTATTCGAAGCACCGCCGTTGTTCATATTTTCTTTTGTCTATGGAAATTGATACAGGTAGCGATTCGCTTCAGTCTCAAGTATATCGTCGATCAATTTTTCTTTCCTCGATGAATTCTCGTTTTCTCCGGCGTTCAGGCCGCAGAACCGCGCTTTCGGGGTCGTCGCGACGCGAGCGCCCCCTACGGTAAACAACGGGGCGTCTCAAACGGTTCGTTTGCCGTTGAGAAATTCAAACCAAAAAAAAACAAAAATTCGGTCATAGAACTTCAGTCGCCGAGGTGAATCGCGAGACGAGAAATCACTCCGCGTAGCTCGTTTTCGCGACGAGAATTCGCCTCGACTGAGTCATAGAAAGATCGGCGACATCGTTCGGCACTTATTGGTCCAATTCGCAGGTAGAATTGCCTTTCGCTTTTCCACGGAATCGCACACGCCGGTTAGGTCGATTTAGGCGGGAACGATCTCGCGCAGAATCGACGATAAATTAACACGGAAATCCTGCCGATTTGTTCTCAATCTCGGATCGATTGTTTTTTCGGTTACAGCGAATTCGACGATTTATCTCCGCGTCGCGCGATAAAATTTGAATAATCGAGCTTCTCCGACGGGAAGAAGCGTTAGTTTTGCACGACAAACTTCGACTGGTACACGGCGAAACGGCCGGAAGAAACTTTGGGCGGACTCTTTAAGTCGCGGAATTGCGAAAGAAAGTAGAAGGGAACGCGATCTTGTTTGGCGTTCGCGTGTCGGTGAAAACCCGCGAGATGGCGCCACGTGGCAATTCTGAAAGTGCTTCTCAGCGCGCGATGCGAGTCGGTGAATGATCGGACATTCGAACGTTTGATAACCGCGGCTGTTTATAATATTTCAAAAAATTGGACTAATAATCGGGCCTATTAAAAGATTCTCCATTGAGCATCGAAGCGAATCAGAAAAACAATTTGTGCTAACTTTGGCCCTTATCTTCGATTACTGTGAACGACTTAACACCAAACGATCTAATTGGACTATCAAACACCACCAATCGATTGGTATATGCTAAATTTAAAAAAATTAATGTTGTATAGCTAACTTTATCCATTTTCACATTCGCCTTTTCCGGTAACAATACGGTAAAATTACCATTCGCATCTCTGGACAAGAATATCGCTGCTCGATTCTCTCGTCGCTGATTGGGCGAGCTCGCGCCGGCGAGCCAATCAGATTCGCCGCTTTCCCATCTCAAGCCGGAAATGCTCGATTCTCATGTATCTCCGACTGCGCGACCGTCGAACAGAATCTAACCCTTTTTTCAAACTTCTCGGATCTCTCAAAAACTATTCCCAATAATCGCATTATTTTTCAGTTCTTTTTGAATCTCGATTATTAAAAAACTCGATGATGCTCGGGAATCGCAATATCGAGTATGGTAGACGAGAAGTAAGCGTGCCAACGTTGCAAGCGCATTCGCAACGTTGCGACGCCATTTTGGTAAAATTTATTTCCAAACGTAACCCTCTTCGTGCCTCCCCCCCACCCCCCTCGTCGCGCCCCGCGCGCCCCACTCCGTCCCTCGTCGTCATCGTGCCCGACGAATTGAAAACAACCGAAGGTCGACGCTGTTCGCCGTTGAGAGTTCCCGATTGAAGTTATATTTTTGGTTAGGTTAAATAGCTCGTTCGGTTTTCGTGCCGTTCCCCGTCCCGCGTCGCTGCGAGCCTTCCCCCTCCCCGCCGCCCGCCCCGCGTGCGCGCGCGCGCGCTCGTGTCCCCCGCGCGATCGCCACTGCACCGCGACTCGAAAATACGGCCCGTGATCACGATGATAGTTTAACCAGTAAGTAGAGCCGACGAGAATCCACGAAATACGAGCGAATCGCGAGAAAAACGGCCAGTCGATCCGAGATCGACGCGACGTGTGTTTTGTGCGAGAGTTCGCGAAACGTGACTCGATACGAGCCGAACGCTCGCGACGACGCTCGCTTATTTACGACGACGTGAAATCGAGCTCGCCACGGAATACAACGTGAACGCGAGTTTTGTGATTGGGAACATAACCGCGGTGACTCCGCGAACCGAGGAGACGACGGCTCGGACCTGTTGGGACGCGAGCTTATTGCGACTCCCACAAACGTGTCCCAACGTCCGCTTTTGAAACGTTCGCGTGTTTTACCCCTCCCCCCCCCCCCTCAAACCCCGTCGCTGCTAACCGAAAAACGTTTTTCTTTCTGGTGAACGAAAGTTTCTCGCGTCTTCGCGATCGCACGAGAGCGTTTGAGAGGCTATGGCTGCTCGGTGATACAGTTCTTCGCTCTCTCTCTCTCTCACTTACGCTCGGGCCCGCGCCGAGGGAGAAACGTTATTGGGAGAAATCTTCGAAATATTAATTTTTTTTTTTTTTTTTTTTTTTTTTTTTTTTTCGGAATTGAGAGAATGGCAAACGTGGAGAGTTAACTAACGAGCGAAAAAGCGAGATAGGCGACACAAGGGAGAGGACAAATAATTCGTCGCCGGCATGCATTATGCAACTTTTTGCCCCGACAAACCGTAAGAAAGCTTCCGACAATTTTATAACCTCGAAAATTTCAACCATCCCCTCCCCCCTCCACCCGCCCTTTCTCCACCCCCTCTCCCCACGCTCGCCGCCTAATTCTGGCTCTCATAACCTATATAATTATTTTGAGCGGACGTCAGACGATGAAAATTTGTTTTAGATTTTTTTTTTTTTTTTGGAAAATGAAAAATCGGTGATTCTGCATTTTTTTTTACAATTTGAACAAAGTTTTTTTTTTGTCTCGCGAATCGGAGTTCGCGAGTCTGGTTCGTTTTTTTTATTTAATTTGCTTAAAATTGATGATTTTGACATTTTTTGTCGATGTGCAAAATTTTTATTTTTTTAACAATTTTTTGCACTGGAGAGTTTCATTTTGAATGAAAATATTTGGGTGATTTTTTTTTTCTTTCTGAGTTTCTGATTTTTATTTTTCGAATTGACGAGCCTTGTCAAGACAAACGGAATAGGCGAATTCGCGGTTGCGACGATTTTTGACGGCGGCCGCCCTGATGTGAATTTTCTGGCCACGAAGAGACTAAATTGTCTCGCGCTCTTCGGAAGTCGAGAGAGTTTTCTTTTCTTTCACAATCGTCAAAGTTTTCTGACGCGTCGGCAAAAACCATGCCGTTCACTCTAACTCGTTCGTCGCACTGGTTTGTCGAGAGCATCTCGAAAGCAATTCTCAATTTTTCTTATTCTGGGGACTTGTTTAGTGAAATTTTCCTTTTTTTTCTTTGATTGAATGTAATCGAGTCGAATCGCAGAAAAATTTGGGGATTTTGTGCGGAATTTTTTTGAAAAAATGCATTCCGAGCGTTGCGACGATATTTTATGCCAATTTGTCAATTATTATTTTTTTTATAAATTTTGTTTTGTTATCATTATTATTATTATTATACATTTTGTTTTATTATCATTATTATTCTTATTATACATTTTGTTTTGTTATTATTATTATTATTATTATTATTATTTTAAATTCATTATCACAAAACGCAAATCTTGAATATTTCTTGGCCCCGAAACGTTTTAGATTGCCCGCAAATGTCTTTGTACAGAAGTTCTTTTGTTTCTACGAATTCCGATTTTTTTTAATGCCTTTTTTTCGTGCTCATTTATGGTTATTCATTATTTCTATTTATTAATGTTGCGTTATCATTTTATTTTTCGGAATATTTGAGAACTCTTTTCAAATGGCTCTTTTCGGCATGCTTTTATCTCGAATTTTTCGTATCCTGAATTTGCATCGATCGAATTTTGAGTTCTTTGTCTTTTCTCAAATTTCGATTTTTTCCGGTCCTTTCCTTACTCACAATTTTTCGATTATTACAGTTTTTTTTCGAAATTGGTTAGTCAAAAACTTTTTTTTTCCCTCGAATTTCGAATTTTTTTAGATACTTCTTGTTATAACAAATTATGGATTATTATTATTTTTTTCGGAAATTTGCTATTCGACCACTTTTTTTTAAACGGAATCACAATAGCTTGATTTTGAAGAGGTAACGCGGACAAAGCATCGATTTTCGCCGATTATATTTATTTGAGCTCGAAATTATGGGAAGAACTTCCGAAAATTTTCCGTAACTCGGCAAAAACTCGCGGGTTATGTTTTTGATATATTTTTTTTTATCACAAAAATTAATATTTCTCCTTTGCCCGATTCATATATTCGATGCGCGCCGATTGAGAATCCTGTTGGATCATTTCTTTTTGCACTTCCTCTTTTGATCATCGAGCGAACGTTTCTCTGTAGAAAAATTGCTTCATTGGCTCTGCAGAGATTCTTCATCGATGATTCGTTTCGTTTCGTTCGTGATCTTCGTGAAATTTTCAATTTTTTCGAAATGAAAAGAAAAGAAAGCTGTCTGGAAGGATTTTCCCTCGAAACTTTTCTTCGCGCGGCAAAATTTTCGTTTTTTTGAATGTATTTTTTTGTTGAGTAAAGAAAATTGCGGAAAATTTTCTCTGGAAAAAAAACGCCGCAATGAAGAATAACGCGAAAAAAATGGTCTCATTCGAAAGCTCCGTTGCCTCGAATTTCTTGTATTTTTTTATCGTCACAATTTCGTCGATTCTTGCATCATCGAGTCAACCAGCAACCCCCTCTGCGTCGTCGAGAATCGGAGCTTCTGAAAGCTCTCGAATAGCGTTCAGCTTGAACATGCAAAAGTGCACGAGTTTAAAATTCGATCCGGCAAATTAGCGACATCATTTTAGAATTTTTTTAATCTATACAAAATACTACGATTTTTAATTTTTCGGAAATTAAAAGCAGTGAAAATTAATTTATTCTTTAAATATTTTTTTTAAGTATCGTTGAGTTCTTTATTTTTCTTTGATATTTAAAAAAAAATTTGATACAGGAATAAAATTGTTTTTCTATCAATAAGAAATGCTATAAATTCGATTTTTTTTGTTGAATTATTGGATAAATTGAATTGGTCTTAAAAAAAAAATACTACAAATTACTCTGTACTTGAAAAAAACTTATTTACTTTTTACTTATCAGTTTTTTGAAAACTTTTATAAACTACTTTTTAGTTTTCTTTTCGGATAAAAATGATACTACAATATTATATATCGATTCTATGAATTGTAATTTTTATTTTATTTTTTTCCATCAATTTTAATTATTTTTTTTCTATTACTTTTAATTTTTATTATCGACATTATTCGCGAATGAATGACAAAATGGTTTTGACTGATTGGAAACTTTTCGATTTTCAGTGATCGCCGTTGCTGAGTAAGTCCGGAAACGGCCGAGAGAAGAGAAAAATGGACGTGTCGGGCGACCTGACGTTACAATGGGTCGAAGAGGTGGGAAACGTAATTCACGAGGAGGTGATATGCGGCCTCGAGGCGGAGCTCGAGGCGCCGGAGGAGGAAGTCATCGGCGCTTGCGAGGAAGTTTGCATGGAGGAAACCGTGCAGTCCGTGCCGGATCAAACGGCGAGCGGCGACACGGAGATAATGATGGTGCCGCAACCGAGCGACATGGAATCGATCTACATCGTGCCCCAGGATCAAGGCCACGATTACCTAAATATCCAAGTTACAGAGGAGGTCATTACCGACAATTGGGACAGATCCGGTCCCGATGATGGGTAAAAAATCCTTCCACTTTGTTTTCTACGCTCTTCAAGGTAGTCCATGCGTAAGGTGTTCATTTCGCGTAATTTCGAGGAAATTCAGAGCGAATTGCAAACACTTCTCGACGGTACGAAAATCTGAAAAAATTCATGCACATCAAAGGCACTGAAAAGATTAATTTTGCATAATAATAATTCCAAATCGTTGTCAGGAAATTGATGAAAAAAAAATTGTTCAAGAAATTTCCCGGCAAGTCAACTTTTTTTTTAATGAAAATAATTCTCTTATTTTTTTGAATACGGCTGAATTTTTTTAGATTTTTTAATTGACTTTGAATTTTATGATTTTTCACACATTTTTTCCATTAAAAAAAAATTCAAAGTCATTTAAACAATCTGAAAAAATGCATGCGTATTCAGAAAAATGAAAGAATTATTTTTATTTTAAAAAAAGTTGCGCTGTCGGGACATTTTTTTACCAATTTTTCGTTTCATCAATTTGTTAATAACAATTTGGAATTATTATTGTGCAAAATTAATCTTTTTAGTACCTTTAATGTGCATGCATTTTTTCAAAATTTTATACCATCGAGAAGTGTTTGTAATTCAATTCGCAATTTCTCTGAACTTTCTCGAATTCATGCGAAATGAACACCTTGAACTCAAACTACCTTAAGAGGAGGTGCAATCCCTTCCCCCCCACCCATCCCGGGCTCAATAGATAACAAAAACTGTAAACAACTTTTTTCAGGCATACTGGCATTTATAGGTATAAAAAAAGGGTTACGGTATGCGGATATCACCATAGCAGACCGTAAGACTATTTTTTAAGCTGTAAATGCCAGTATGGCTGAGAAAAGTTGTTTACAGTTTTTGTTACCGACCGTGGTATTTCACCTCCTCTTAAGCCTTCGTTCCGTCGCGTTTGCCAGCCAAAGACGAGATTCTGCGAGAATTTCGAAGACGCGATGCTGCAAGAAACGGAAAAAATCAAAATTGCCGCAAACAATTTGACAATAATTTCGATAATTCATCATCAAATTGCGAGAAGAACAATTGTTCGACGAACAATCGGTAAAACTTTTTATTTTTACTTTTCTCTCGAATTCGTTGATTTTTTTTTAGAATCTGTATGCATTTTTTTCCGAATTTTGTATTTTCTTATTTTTTTAGAATTTCTTTTCAAGCCATAGAACCGTTGGCGCATAAAAATTTTGCGTGGATAATCATTTTTCAAAGTCTTAACAAATTGACGAAAAAAAACGTTAACAAATTAGCCGGCAACCCAATTTTTTTTTCACAAATAAAAAAAAAGTTTGGTCGCCAAGGAAGCCGTTAGACAAATTTTTCTCATCAATTCATTAATAACTTTTCAAAATTATTATGACGATCGAGAAATCGATCTCTCGAACAGCTTCCATATGCTCGAATTTTTGAAGATTTTCGTCCAATCGGGAACGCTCGAAATTCTCTCTGAATCTCATATTCCCTCGAACTGCATCGCACGAACTAATTCAACTCAATGCCATAAACAATTTATCAATTTAATGTAATTCCTAATCCCCGCTCCGCGTATATTTACCAATATGTTAATCGTTCAATTGTTTTTTTTCCAAAAAAAAACCAAAAAAATCCGAAGGGTCGAGATACCGGAGACGAAGGTGTCGCACGACAATCTCCTGGAGTACGACGACATGGAGATCCCGTTGCCGATCGACCAGGATTCCTACACGAACACGCGGCCCTATCCGTGCGACTTCTGCAGCCGGCGCTTCCGCAAGAAGGCAAACCTGATGAATCACATGGTGGCTCACCAGACGGACCGTCCGCACGGCTGCAACCTGTGCGGCGCGCGCTACGTCCGCAAGTGCGATCTGATGAATCACCTGAAGATCCACGCTTACGCGCCGTCGCGCGACGGCCTCGAGGACGACATGAACGACGAGGACTCGCTGGCGCACGAGGAGGAGGAGACGACGAAGGGACGTCGCAAAAAGGTCCAGTCGAGCGCGCCGCGAAAGCGCAAGAACAACGCGGCGGTCGCGAAGCGCGCGGCCGCCGGCCAGGACGAGGCGAGCAAAATGATCGAGGCGAGCAAGTACGCGAACAAGTCGTACGACTACGTCGACGAGGATATGAGATTGCTCGAGGAGATGACGAGCCGCACCGCGAGCGCCGAACGCTCCGCCAATTACGCGACGAGCTCCCGATGGAACGAACAAATGTCGCCGATCCAAACGGAACCGCAAGCGCCTCGTTGGCCAATCACGGACCCGACGAAACCCTACGTTTGCCAATACTGCGGCGTCGGCTTCGCGAGGGAAAAAGCCCTCGCCTCACACTCGCGCATCCACGGCGGCGACAGCCCCTTCGAGTGCACGAACTGCGGCGACATGTTCTGGGACGTTAACGCCCTGAGGGAACACGTTCGCGTCAAACACGGCGTCGGCGCCGTCGCCACCGACGACGTCGCCGAGTTCGAGAACAACGAGACGAACTACACCGGCGACGAGAGATTCGGCGAATTCTATTGTGATACATGCGGCGTGCCGTTTCATCGGTCGGACCTTCTGAAACGACACAGAAAGTGAGCGGGTTTTTCTTCCCTTTTTTTCATGTCGATGAGACGGGTATTCGAAAAGAATTGCAGCTGCAAATAAACTCTTGAATAGTTCTCAATGCGATAGAAATCTGGAAAATCAGGCATATGCTTCGAAGATTGATTTTGCTAAATAATAGCAAAATGTTATTGACGAATTAATGAAGTAATTCATTGGTCAACAATGAATTTTTTTTATTTTTCTTTTTATCGAAAATAATGGGTTGATTTTTCTGAATACGTATGAATTTTTTCAGAATTGTGGCTAATATTTGAAAATTGGGTTTTTTTGCAAGGAAAATTAATGCGGAAAAGGGTAATTTCATGAAATTCTACTGATGAAAAAATGTATAGGTATTCAGAAAAATGAACGAATCTTTTGAATTAAAAAAAAAGTTTGGTCGTCGGGTAATTCGGTGAACAATTTATTTTTCCGTTCATTTGTTGAGAACATTTTGGTATCATTATTATGAAAAATCAATCGTTTCAGCAACTTCTCTACGACCAATTTTTATGAACACGAATAATTTTTATTCTCTTCAATTATTTGAAATTACGTTTTTTTTTCGATAAAATGCATGAAAATGCAATATTGAATGAGAGAAAATGCTGGATAAATTCAAACGTGTCCAGAAAAGTAAACAATTCGTTTTTTTTATAAAATAATTTTGCCGGTACATTTGTTTTTTTTTCTGCGATTTGGGAGAATTTCGAAGGATTTTTCGTCGAAAGAACTGATTTATCATTAAACACTTTATTGCGCTCAAAGTTTATTTTTTTAAATAATTCTTTTAATGTCATTTCATTGCAGAATACACGTTAAACAAGAAGTCACCGAAATGATGGAAGGCTCGAGTCAGCATCACGTTTGCAACGTCTGCGGCGAGTGGTTCGAGGAAGCTCTCGCACTTTTGGCTCACGCCGAATTGCACGCGAGGTAAATAATTCGTCGTTTGAAATACAAATTCACGAATAAATCAGATTTCAATTAATTATGAAAAAAAAATAATTGTTAAACAAATAATCAGCGAACCAAAAAGGTTTTCTGACTGTACAGAAAGTAGCTGGAAAAAAAATACTCACTTTAACATGGAATTCGTCGATTTTTCTACAGTCCACGTGAATTTTTTCAGAATTTTCGCATATTTTTGAATTTTCCGTTCTTGTAACTTTTTGCAACGTAACTAATGAACATTTTTTCCCGAAACTTTTTTGTGAAAAAAAAAACATTCGAAATGCAAGAAAATTAGGAAAAAATTCGTACGATTTCTTAAAATTTCCGGAAATGTATCAAAAACCAAAAAATCGATGGTTTTTCAGATTTATTGCATATCTCGAAGCAAAAAAATCGCGCACGAATTGAACTTTTGGTTAGAAATGTAATCCGTAAAATATAGTAAAATTATTTTAACGTTTAGAACAAGATTTGAAAGTAGTTTTTTGCTTTTGTTAAGTAAAAATCATTTTTACATGTATCGATCGATTGATGTTAATAATTGATTTTTAAAGGTCGCCGACCCGGCGTTGCTTATTGTGCGGCGAGAGATGCCGCGACGACGCCGAGGTTGCCGAGCACGTGCGTCAGAATCACGCCGAGGACGCGCCGCCGAACACCTGCAACATGTGCGGAAAAACGTGCAAGGACAAGCGGAGCCTCCTGAAGCACTCGTGGGTTCACAACGCCGACAAAACTTTCGGATGCACCAAGTGCGGCAAGCGCTTTCACAGCAAAGCCAGGCTGCGCAGGTAAAAAAAAATAATGCAAATCAGATTTGCACGTCGTTTCCGAATGTCGGACTTTCAGCATATCCGTAACCCTTCAACGGCCAAGCTTCTTTCCCATTGAGAAAAACAATTTTTCTCTACTGCTCGATACATTTTTGTATCAAAATGTGTCAAAAAAGTCACTTTTGAAAAATTGCGTTTTTTAATTTTTTCGCTCAAACAAATAATTTTTCAATTGATATTCTGGTGGAAAAACTTTCATTTGTATGCACTGCTAGTCGTCAAATTTTTTCAGAATTTTCCACGAGAATTTAGGACGGTTTAGGGGCAAAAAGCTTTTTTTGCCAATGTAGCATATTTGCTACAGTGGCGGTTAAAGGGTTAAGGTGTTCATTTCGCATAAGTTCGAGGAAATTGAGAGTGAATTGCAAACACTTCTCGATGGTACAAAAATCTGAAAAAATTCAGGCACATTAAAGGTACTGAAAAGATTAATTTCGCATGATAATAATACCAAATTGTTATTAACAAGTTGTTGAAAAAAAAAATTGTTCAAGGAATCTCCCGGCAACTCACTTTTTTTTTAATGAAAATAATTCTTTTATTTTTCTGAATACGTATGAATTTTTTCAGATTCTTTAATTGACTTCGAATTTTTTTTTTATGGTAAATATGTGTGGAAAATCATAAAATTCCTACTTTAATCGTGTTTTCGTTTTTTTAACGGTAGCTGAAAACTGATTCGCGAATCTCTCTGAAATTTGGACACAAACTGTATCGAGGATAGTCCGAGCGGTACAATTTGACGAAATGTGAGATTCAGCGAGAATTTCGAACGTTTCTCAATGGGATATAAATAAAAAAAAAAAAATCGCGCAAGTGGAAGTTGTTCGATAGATTGATTTTGCGTAATAACAATTCCAAAAAGTTATCAACAAAGTGCTCTTTGAAAAATCTGAGGCTAAAATATCTCGCATTTCGATATATTGATTTTATCGCTTTATTGCCTGATCGGCTACAGAATTAGTTTAAAGCAACAGTCGTTCGATAAGAAGTTCTAATCATGTCGTATTTCGATGAATCTTGAATAGAATTTAACAATTCCATCCGTAACATCTACGTAAGTCGAACGGAATAAGTAAATGAAGAGATAAAGATGATTTTTTGCCATTTTTCAGGTCGTACTAACAGATCGAAAAAACGGTTTAAAAAATCCGCGGAAAATCTTATCTCGCGTAATTTTTCCCGCTGGATACAATGCTCGCCTCAGATTTGTCGATATCCCATCGGAAAGCAAAGATATTCCCGTTTTCCAAATCCCGAAAATCGACCATTTCCAGAAATCGGCCCAGAAAGTAAAAAAAATCCTTTTTGGTGATTTTTGCGCCGTTTTTCCACAACTTATTCTTCACATCATAAATTACTCGCTTTTACCGATAAAAATTAATTCTGCAAAATTTTCGAAAAACACAAAAATAAAACGAAATCGAAACAATGATAGCCGAAGCGAATCAATCTGACAGAATTCATTAATATTTCGCGATTAGTTCATTTATTGTCATGAAGGGTCGCCAATTTTTTTGTACGAATTGTAATCAATTTTTTGTACCAGTTGTAATCGATTTTTTTGAACGAATTGTAATCAATTTTTTTGTACGAATTGTAATCAATTTTTTCGTACGAATTGTAATCAATTTTTTTGTACGAATGGTAATCAATTTTTTGTTGTTTTTAGGCACATGGTTTCGCATCGCAATAAAATGGTGGCGTGCGACGAGTGCGGCGAGGAATTTCCGGACGGCAGAGCGCTCGTCAGTCATCGTCATTCGCACAACAAGGAGCTCGGCGGTCGTTCGTTTCCTTGTCGCGAGTGCGGCAAGACATTCGGCAGTCGCAGCTCGCAGCAGATACACATACGTATACACACCGGCGAGCGACCGTACGGTTGTAGATTCTGTTGGAAGGCCTTCGCCGACGGTGGAACGCTGAGGAAACACGAGCGCATACACACCGGCGAGAAACCCTACGGATGTGCGATATGTCCTCGCGCTTTCAATCAAAGAGTAAGGAATCGTTCTTTCCTTCAGTTCATTCGACTCTTCGCGGCGGAGGAAGAAAAACCGAGAGAACGACGTCCACTGAGAAATATTCCGCAATATTTAAGGCCGTACGAGCGCGAGACGGTGCTCAACGCGCCCAAAAGTGAAAATTCAGAGATAATTTCGACCACTTCTCAATGGAGTAGAAATCTGAAAAAAATCAAGCATATAACAGGCGCTGAAAAGACTAATTTTCCATCATAATAATTCCGAAATGTTATTAACAAATAGGTGAAGAAATAATTGTTTCACAAATTATCCGTCAACCTAACTTTTTTTTCGGATAAAAATGATATGTCAATTTTTCTGAACACGTACGAATTTTTTCAGAATCTTTTGTAATCATCGGAATTTGGCTTTTTTTTCACGTTTGGGCTGTATTCGCGAATCTATTCGATCAATCTTTTCGAAACTTGTCTGTTGTCTCGGTGGTTTTGTGATAAACACATATCCAAAATTCGTGATTTAACACGCATTTTTGAAGAAAAAATTTAAAAAAGCAAAATTCCGATGATTAGAAAAAATCTGAAAAAATTCATAGGTATTCGGGAAAAAAAGAATTATTTTCATTAAAAAAAAAGTTGGGTTGCCGTGAAATTTCTTGAACAATTTTTTATTTCATCGATTTGTTTATAACAATTTTGAATTATTATTGTGTAGATCAATCTTTTCAGTACCTTTAATGCGCATGAATTTTTTCAGATTTTTGTACCATCGAGAAGTGTTTGCAACTCAATTTCCTCGAACTTATGCGAAATGAACACCGCACGCATGGACTTCCTTAACCGCGGAAGGTTTATCGATCTAAAAACAAAATTTTTACGGAGAACCTCATCGAGCATTCTTCGAGACTAATAGCCCGCGAGTTTAAAAAAAAAAAGATAAAAAAGCAATTTGCAAAAGTAAATCACATCGGAGATTGAGTATCAATTTTTTCCTAAAATCAATCGTTCAATCTCGTAAAATTTCGATACCGTCATCAATAACACATGGAAAAAAGCTTGGAAATCCGTAGCTCGCGTATTTATTTTTTTCTTTATTGTGCAATTTTCATATATATATATATTTTTTCAATTTTCTCAACAAAGCTGATGAACGGATGCGTTTTTGCCATTCTTCATCACACTTCGGTCAATTGGACTTTCGGGCAATTATATTTTCGGTCAATTGGACTTTCGGTCAATTATATTTTCGGTCAATTGGACTTTCGGTCCATTATATTTCCGGTCAATTGGACTTTCGGGCAACTACATTTTCGGTCAATTACATTTTCCGTCAATTGGACTTTCGGTCAATTATATTTTCGGTCAATTGGACTTTCGGTCAATTATATTTTCGGTCAATTGGACTTTCGGTCAATTTTACTTTCGGTCAATTGGACTTTCGGTCAATTATATTTCCGGTCAATTGGACTTTCGGTCAATTACATTTTCGGTCAATTGGACTTTCGGTCAATTGGACTTTCGGTCAATTATATTTTCGTCCAATTGGACTTTCGGTCAATTATATTTCCGGTCAATTGGACTTTCGGTCAGTTATATTTCCGATCGATTGGACTTTCGGTCAATCGTTATCAGTAAATTCTCATTAAAAAAAACTTTTCCTTCCGTTCCGGCAGGTTGTACTGCGCGAGCACGTGAGGGCCCATCATTCGGGTCCGGACCCAAAGTGTCACGGCAGCATGACGCCGTATCTCTGCAAGGTGTGCGGCGACTCGTACGCGACGTCCGAGGAGATAGTGGCCCACATAGTCCAGCACTGCGACGACAACACGGCGCTGCGCCGCCAGCCGCAGATAGGTCCGCGGAAGTACAAGCGCCGTCGCAAGCTGAAGCCGCACGAGCCGGCGACGGTGCCGCTGCCGCCGGTAGTGCGCGCGACCATCAACGAGAACTTCAACGTGCACGAGGCGCCCTCGGACTCCGACGACAACACGAAGCGGAAATTGGGCCGCAAGAACAAGCAGCAGCACCGCACGAACGTCGAGGAGGGCTACCAGAACGTGCTGAAGAGCTTCGAGAGCTCCCTCCAGAACATCAACTCCATAGTCAGCAACACGAAGCTCAAGCCGGCGAAGTCGAAGCTCGGCAAGAAGAGCCTGCGGAGCAAATCGACGACGGCCGCGAGCGCGTCGAGCGAGGACAAGAAGAGCGAGGCCCAGGCGTCGAGCGCCCCGGGCCGTCCGAAGATGATCCACACGCAAAAGACCCGGGTCCCCGTCGAGATCGGCAGCGACGGCGTGAAAAAGGGCCAGAAGACCAAGACCATGGTCACGCGAACGCCCAAGGTCATGCCGGCCGAGAAAAACTCCTTTCCCGGCGGCGAGAGGAATCGCCCCCGAACGAAGAACGTCTCCTATCACGTCGAGGGCAGACTACAAGTAACTCCGGCAACATTCCCCAAGCAGAAGGACACCGTCGCCCTCGAGAAGTCCCAAACGGCCACGCGAACCCTCGCTCAAGCCTCGCGCAAAAGCGCCGCCAATCACGCGAACAACAACGGCAGCGTCGTCGAGCGCGACGAGAAGAGCTGCGACCTCGGCGCGGCCGCCCAAACGGCGAAGAAACGCCCGGCCGCGAAGAAGGTCAAGAAGAAGCAGGTCGTCATCAAGCAGGAACCCGTCGAGATCAACGAGGACGACGAGAACGACGAGAACGCCCGCGCCGACAACAACAACGACCTCGATCCGATAAGCACCGCGCGCTTCGCCGACGAGCCCCAACTGCAGCGCCCGAACGACCCCAACTCCGGCCTCTACGAGCCGAGGATTCTGAACGCTCGCGAGGAATCGATCCTACCCGATCTCGAGAGCAGCGACGACAACCATCGGCGCGACGAGCCGACCCCGAACCCCGGCAAAATGAAACTCAGCGTCAAGGTCGAGGCCGCCCCCAGCCAGAGAATCGCCATCGTCGAACCGCGCGGCGTAACCATCACCCCCGCCGAGGACATACCCGAAATCATTATTCCCGACACGCTCGAGTACACGTGCGAAATGTGCTCGGCCGTCTTCGGCAGCAGGGCGGAATTACTCGTTCACGTACCCATACACATTTGATTCCATTTTTTTTTTTCTTTTTTTTTTTCTGGGTTTTCGTCTCGAGACGGAATTCACGGAGAATTCGAACGTTTGCGGATTTTGCGGGGGGATTTTTCTTTTTTCGCGGCTCACCTTTTTCAGTGAATTCACGAATTCAGCTTACTTTTCAGCTCGGTATCGATTTTTTTTTTTTTTTTTTTTTTTTTTTTTCTTCGATTTGTTTTTCTTTCCGCGAGTTCGAAACAGAACTTTTCCGCGAGCCCCGAAAAATCGTCGTTCATCGTTGTCGAGCGCGATCGAGGAAAAAAAAATTCGACAAGAAAAATTGCCTTCTCTCTTGTCGAATTCTTTTTTCTCCACCGACGAAGTGCGTATTGGAAAAAAAAAAAGAAACGTCGCGATTGCGGAAAAAAAGTTTCGTCGAATTTTAAAAATATACATTTTTTTTTTCCAACTCGCGTTCGCGATTCGGAAGTCAATTGTTTCGTTCGAAGTCTCATCGAATTCGCGACTTCTCGTTCGAGTGATCGAAAAAAGAAAAAGAAAAAAAGAACGAATTGTAACTCTTATAATAATTTTTTTCTTCTTTTCGGCTCGTCTTTTCTTATTAATCGTTAATTATTATTAATCATTATCGACATTATTATTATTATTACGTTTAATTGAATTCCTCTGCATTCGAGATATTTTATTTCGCAGTCTTATTATTATTGTCTTGAATTTTTCTTCTCTCCGCGTGATTATTATCGTTCTTCCTCTTTTTTTCCGCCCGAATTTTAATCTTCTCGCACCTTCGATTGTTCTCCGTCACTTTTTTTTTTTTTCTGTCGCCGGAAAAAAGAAGTTGAAAAAATTGTATGACGAACGAATTTTTTTTTTTCTTTTTTTTTTAATTAACGAGAGACAAGATTGCGGGTTTTCGTGGATGAGGGAATCCGCATCGCGTTTTCCTTGACCAAAGATCGCGTTGCGTCGTTTCAGTGAAGAAAATTTTTTTTCTTCAATAAAAAATTAAAAATGTATAGAATCCTCTCTCGCGCTGAAAAAAAACGATGAAACACTGAGAACAATAATTCTGATCGCGCCCCGATTATCAGCGAAAACGCAACAAAAAAAATACGAATCGACTCGTCGAGTTGCGAATTTTTGCAAACTTTCGATAAAAAAAAAAAAAAAAAAGAACAATAAAAGGATAAGAAATATCGACATTTCTTTTTTTTTGTCCGACAGCGAAACGTTATCTCAACAAATTCAGTCAGCGATGATTGTTTTTTTCTTTTTTTTTTTGTAAATAATTTCTCCGTAAAACAAGAAAAATTCTAAATTGTGTGAAGAAAAAAAAAATGCACCACATCTTCGTGTAAAATATCGTAGGACATTAGATTGAAAAAAAAAAAATGTAATACACAAAAAAAAAAAATATATATATATATATACATATATATATTTAAAAAACGTGCACATTCGTGTGTGTAATTTTTCAATATATTTCTTCGACGTTCATTAATGAAGTTTTTGTTATGTAAAACAATCTGTATTGCACCGATGATAATTAATTATTAGGCCAGTATTTTTTTTTTCTTTTTTTTTTCCTCGTCTATGCGAAGTATGTATGTAAATGTTGGCTCCGTAGAATTCTTGCTTAGATGAAAAAAGAAAATAGAAAAACGACACAAAGCTATTCGGCACTTGATGCGATAAGAAAAAAAAAATTGTTATTTTCCAACATTTGTACTTCGAGTGTGTATAATATTTTAGAAAAAAAAAAAAAAATTGATAATTAAAATAAATTAAAATAGGACTGTACGGGGGTGAACGTAAGAAGGAAAAAAAAATTAAATATATGTAATCTATGGGAAAGTTTCATTCTCTTGATTTTCCAACGATCCCGATTCTTTCTCACGTTTTTTTTCGTGCTTGCGTTTTTTTTTTTTTTTGCATTTGTTCCCCGTACAGCCTTTTGGTTCGGATTTTTACGAAGCGATACAAAGAGCGGCGACGCATTAAAAATACGATTTAACGAAACAGTCTTAATGTGGCGAAAAAACAGTAATTTTTTTTTTTTTTTTTTTTGCAAACTTGAGCGACGTTTTTTTTCAAACTTGCGGAATTAATTCTTCAAACATATTTCTGGACATTCGCGAATTTTTTGATAGAAAAAAAGAAAAATTAATAATCGAAAAGAAGAAAAACTAATCATTGAAAAAAAAGAAATTAGATACAAATTTCGTCCGAAAATTTTGGCTTTCAGGCTCAATTTTCAGAGTACAATTTTTAACTGATCAATTTTTGCGCTCGTTCCATTCGATTTCCTTTGCACAAATTACTTTTCTTTTTTCTTACCAAAAAAATCGCCGAATAATGAAATTCTTCGGTGCGTCAGTTAAAGGTGAATTTTTTTTTTTCTAAGCAAAACAGAAAATTTCCACGTTTTCTCTAATTGTTGAATAATTAATTACCGGTGCAAGAAAAAAAAAAAAATAGTTATAATCGTGTGCTGATTTTGTTGAGAGCCTTTCGATCGATAAATCTTGCGCGTTATCGAGACGCAACATTCTTTTTCCGACGATTTACACCGAGCGACGTAACATTCCTCTTGTAAAAAATGGAAAAAAAAAAAAAATAGAAGAAAACAAAAAAAAGAAATCCTAATCGCGAAGTTAATCTCTTAGAAGTTTTGCCGTGCTATTTTATACTGTTTATATAACAAAAAAAAAAAAACGAAACCGAAAAGAGACTAATAGAGCGAAAATTTCATTCGAAGAACAGAGTAATCTTGTAAAAAAAAAAAAAAAAAAAAAAAAAAGTTATGAAAGAAAAACACGAGGATTTTTAGTACAAAATCAAAGGCGGAATTCCGATAGCTGTTCGACGAGTATTTTTGCCTAAATTGTACAGTTGTAAGGAGGATCTCTATCTTAATCTCTCACCGAGGGTGGTCCCAAAAGTATAAATTATATTTAAAAAAAAAAAAAAATTGACAAATCGAGTTTATGTAAATAACTCGCGCGTTTCGCGCGAGCGACGTCTCGTTGCGTTTTCCCACAATAATAACGCGATTGATCGATAATTAAATAATCTAATTATCGAAAAAAAAGATTGATCGATAATTCGATCAATCGATTGATTCGATTCGATTGATCTAATTATCGAAAAAAAAGTGTATTAATTGAAAGACGGAAAAAAAAGCCAGATGCAAAGATAATAAATGTACGAAATATTTAAAAAAAAAAATGAAATCCAGCAACAATTAGCAAAAATCGGAACAAATTTTAATACGATCGTAAGTCGAAGGAAACACAAAAAAAAATTATTTTACGTTGCCGATTAAAAGTAAGAATTAAGAAAAAAAAATGGATCGCGAGCTTGTAATTAACTGTGCTTTATCTTTAATAACTTCGTAAGTGAATATCAAATTAGTTGATCGATTAGATAGAATTTAGATTCGCCGTACATGAGCGACTCGCGAAAGAGGAGCGAAAAGAAAAGCCGAGAAAAGCGAAAAGAATGCGTTGCATGATTAAATTTTAACAATTTTGAAAAAAAAAAACCTCCCTCCCCGCGGCGATGAATGAATCGATTGTACTCTAGAAAATATAGTCAAAGTATAAATACGCAACTATAGTTTAGAGGAGAGCGGAAAAAATGTTAAAAATGCTGTATTGTAAGCTAAATAGGAAAAAAATGAAAAATAAAAAATTAATAAAAGTAAACAGAAAAAAAAAGAGGAAAACGCGAAAAATGACTAGAACGATCGATGGTACGTGTACAAAAGCTCCGATTTTTCTCGGTTCCGTTTACATAATTAATTATCACAATAATAATTGATAATTGATTGATTAATTAATATTAATTAAGACACTCGAGTGGGGGCGAAATGAATAAAATAAACGGGGGGGAGGGAGGAAAATGTGAGATTGTTTATCAGCAGGGATGAAAAAAGTTGAAAATTGAAAAAAAAAAAACACGAAAAAGTAGTGGTAAATTGTAAATATTGTCGAGACGCGGTGTTATGACGCAATTTACTTGTTAATCGTAGTTGTATTTTTCTTTGAATAAATGATTAATGAAGACACGACGCTTCGATGATGTGCTTTCGACAAGTATTCATGCTTTGAACTACATATGTGTATGTTACATTTATTTGCGGATTAATTATGTTGATAACACGTGCTTTTTTTTTTTTTTTTTTTTTTAAGTAGGTGAGAGGAACAATATTTCCGTGCGGTCGGCTGATGCTGAACACTTGATGACTATAATAAAGTGTTCGAAGAAGAGAGGTCGCTAAGCTCCGTCGGATAAATAGCAGATGTGGAAATAAGTTTAGAGAAGGTTTAACTGTCGCGCGATTAGAATTCATATCTCTCTCGGTGATAGACAGTTTTTTTTTTTTTTTTTCGAATTTTGTTTTATTTTTTTAATGATTTAAGATAGTTCGATACGGTCAGAGGAAATGTGAGTTTCAGAGAAAATTTCCGAACGTTTCCGAATGGGATAAAAATCGGAAAAAAACGAGCATATGGAAAGTTTTCGAAAGATCGATTTTGCTTGATAATAATTCGAAAAGCTTGTCAACTTATTGATGAATGAAAAAACTTGCTTAACAAATTACTCGGCAAGCCAACTTTTTTTAAATCGATATAATTCTTTTATTTTTCCGAAAACGTATGAATTTTTTTAGAATTGTCCCTTTTTTTTTTAAATCTGTTGAAAACGTCACTTTTTCAATGTTGTTTTAGCTGTATTTGCGAATTGGAGTTTTCAACAAATTCGAGAAAAAAAATTCTGAAAAAATGCACAAGGATTGAAAAAAATCAACAATTAATTTCTGCCACAAAAAAAGGTCGGGTTGTCGTGAAATTCGTTGGGTGATTGATTTTTCCATTAATTTGTTGATAGCATTTTGGTATCGGTATCATCCAAACCGATCGTTTCATCACTTTCTCTATTTTTGTCGCTTTGGTAACTGTTCGAAATTAAATCTCGACTTACCTGCAAAACCCTCCAAATTTTCTCGAAATTCTGAATAAAAAATGTCCCAATTTTTTTTCGTAAGGAAAAATTGAATCCCATTTTTGGGGAAGTTCAGAAGATCTTTTTGGAAATCCACCTGCGCGAGGCAATAATAAATAAATAATTGGTAATCAACAATTGATTGTCATCTCGCAAGAATTCGATACGAGAAAAAAAAATTATTATATATTATATAATATATGTATAATACATTATATAATATATATAATATATAATATACATACACAGTATACATTATATAATATATAATATATTATTATTATTATTATTATATATTATATAATAATTACAATATAATGAATACAAATATTTTTCAAAAAATAAAAAATTGGATGTGGTTCTATTTTTTTTTTCGTTTTTATTATATCTTCGATAACGCACAGTGGTGAAAAAAAATGCGTGAAAAAAAGAAAGAAGAAACGCTCGGCCTAGGGAATGAAGTCGCAGAATCCGTAAATTTCTCTCTCGAATCCCATGCAGATGACCGAGGCGAGAATGAGAACGGCGCCGATGATGCTGGTCTCCGAGGCCTCCTCGCCGAAGAAGTACACTTGTATGAAGAACGCGAGTATGATGTCGAGCGAGCGCGTGACCGACACCTTTCCGGCGCCCTCGATCTTCAGCGCCTTGGTCACGAGTACTTGTCCCGAGAGGCCGGTTATCGCGACGAGGAATATCAGTCCCCACGTGACCCAGTCGTGGGGGAATATCTCGATGTGCTGGCGCGCCTCGGATATCGTGAAGAAGAATAATACTGAGGAGCCGAATATCCAGGCCGAGAGATTGAACACCAGCACGGAAAAATGGATTTCCGAACATTTTCTCATCACGACGATGTTCAGCGCCGTGAAAAACGTCGCCAGCAGAGCGAACGCGTAGCCGACGACGTCGTAGGGTATCGATTTGTGTGTCTGCGCAAAAAAAAAAAGAAAAGAAAAATTTAATGGATTTTCGAAAAAAAAAAAAAAAAAAAAAAAAAAAAAATGAAAAAAAAAAAAAAAACACAATGATACATGCTAAATTAATTAATTCATCATCCATTATCCTTGAATTCATAATATTTTCCAATATGCGATCTGGCACTTACATTCTTTTTTTTAATCCTTCGAAAATTAGACAGAGTTAGTAGTTTACGATAATAATTGTATAAGTTATGTAAACAGTGGTAGAACCGCTAGTCACTTTTTGTCGATTCGAGCCACGAGCTCCTTGTGTTAGCGGCAACTTGTGATCGCCCAAGGCCGAAAATAGTCTTATGTAAAGCGCAATGTGTAACTACCGTTTATATTTGCCAATAAAATTAATTCATTCATTCATTACCTATTACGTGATCAACTTGTTATCGGAGTACGAAAATAAAGGAAAAAAGTAATATTTTTCAAGAAACAAATTTAAAAAAAATCGATGATAAATATTAAATTAATTAATCAATTATTGATTTTGTTATTACCTTATAAATCTGTGCGAAAGAAAGAAAATTCTAAGACAAAAAATAGCGGTGATAAAGATTAAATTAATGAATTAATCATCGGAGAAAAGAACGGTAAATAATTTAACAAAAATTGATTATCAACATCAATTCGCGAATTAATAATCGACCGATTATTATGAAAAATGCAAAACGATTTATCGCCTCGAACGACAAAAATAAGACACACGAAATAAATGATTGTTATTAACAAATTATAATTCAAGTTCTGAGTGTTCCAAAAAAGTATTAAAAACGAGAAAAAAAAATGTTTAAACTGGGAATAGTATAAAAAAAATTAAGAAATATAAAAAATATAAAAAATATAAAAAATAAAAAAATGCAAAATACAAAAAAAAATTGTTTATAATTATAAATAAATAAATTAGTAATCGATCGATTGACAACCTATCAATGGAATGGTTTAATTTAATCCCGTTGATTGACAGAAAAAAAATCGTCATTGAATAACAGCCAATTTCCGATGATCCCTGTTTAATATCTTCGCGTGATCTTCTTTCGTTGATTAGAATATCGAAGCTTGTATTGCGATGCATGTGTTACCTCGAATATGAACGGTGGCTTCGCGACCAAAACAACTCCGGCGAAGAGGGCGCAAATGACGACGATGCGCAAGAGTCCGCAGGGCTCTTTCAGAAACATAAACGACAGCAGTATAACGATCACCGGCGAACTGAAGATTATCGTCGTCGCGTCGCCGAGGGGCAACTTCCTGAAGCTATAGTACAGCAGAGCCAGTGTCATTCCACCCACGATACCCTGAAATATAACATTAACAATTGATACCCCGAAAATGTCCTTAAATGCTACAAAAAGACTTTTTTTTTTTTTTTTTTTTTTTTTTTTCATGTGAAATTTCAAATTATATAATAAAGAAAAAGTCGAACTTATAATTTGAAAAAATGTTTGAAATGTTATAAGAAAGAAAAAATTCATATTTTATAATTCTATAAGTGGCTCAAACTCTATAATAAAACGAAATTTTTCAATGAAAAAAATGCTTGAAACTTTATAATAAAAAAAGTGGCTTAAATTTTATAATATAAAAAAGATTCAAATTTTACAATTCAAGAGAAGTATAAACTTTGTTACAATAAAACATTTTTTAATTTTATAAACAATTTTTTTTTTTTTAACAAAGAAAAGTTTAAAGTTTTCTTCCGTGCAAGTTTCGGATTTTATGTTGGGTTTTCGATGTAATTTTTCTTCGTACGTTTCGTTGCATGGAATATTTCGATATTCAAATTCGATTAGACTTCGAGTTAAATTTTTTTTTTTTTTTTTCCGAAATTTGATTTTTATTCCAGCTCACCTGAAAGTGCAGGAGTATTCTCGAGCCTTTCGGTCCGAGGAGGCTCTGCTTATCCTTGCAGGCGCAAACCATCATAACGATCATCTGTAGCACCGCTCTTATGGCCAGCAATACCATGGGATCGACATTCCTGATGGCTTTCACGAGCCCCGAGCTTATCGTGAAGAAAGCTCCGGACACGAAAGCGAGAAATATACCGAACCATTTCGTACCGTCGCGATAAGAGGCAATATTGTTGTCGAACTGTTCGGTGTACTGATACGCTGGATGAATACTGTTGTATGACGACGTCGTGTCGATGTTGAACTTCATTTTTGTTTTTTATATAAAACTTTTCTTTTTTTTTAACGTTTTTATATTAAAAAGAAAAAAACAAGAAAATTTTTTCTTACTTTAAAATTTTTTCTTTAAGACTTAAAATTTTTTGTTTAAGATTAATAACTTTTTTCAATAGTTTTTCAGTTGTTTATTTAGATTTTTTTATTCGCCATTTGGTTCGTTTAATTGTCGGGTTTGTAATTAATTTTTTTTTTTTTTTTTTTTTTTTTTTTTTACGACGCAGAGCAAAAGTTCGGTGTTGGATGGAAGAGATCTAACGCTCTACTGGAACCATCCCCGGATACATCTGGTCCAGCGTCGCGGTAGGCGACAATTAACATACAGCTTTTGCGTGCGTCAAGAAAGATTAAGGAGGGATTAGAAATAATGAGTTCTAGATTGGTTTCAACATTGTCCAAGTATACTTACTAAATAACTCATTGACGTTTGCAATAATAAACCGTACGCGTGATACACCAAAATGCGCGAGACGAAGTCGCGTAATGTGCGTCTGCCGGGTTGAATTTCTTTGAGTATTTCGTAGATTCAGTATTTTTTTACCTTCTCGTCCCATACGAGGTATGGAAGAGAATGTATTGCAATAACCAGAAAAATTGAGGCCAAATTTGCGGACTAAACGACACTTTTAAACATAAAAAAAAAATGAAATAAAATAAAATAAAAAATATAAAAAAAAAATTAATTGTTATATCGGATATTGTTTTTTGTGACTCGATCTATCATATTTTATGGTTCAAACTATTTTTTTTTGCTTCGCAGTAGTTTCAGAAAGGCATTTTCTCTGCTTCCGTTCGCCCGTACGTTTATTTGAAAAACAAAAAAAATTCTGGGAAATTCAATTTCTTTTTGAAAATTTGATACTCATTTTTTGTTAAGCGTTTTTTTATCAACGGTATTTGAAAAAACTTGTTTTGAAGTTATTAGATGAAGGGTTTTGAACATTTTTCATTGCAATATGTGATAATTAATTTATTTTATTTTATCTTCGCGCTTTAGTTTCATTTTTTTTTTAATATTTGCCGTCGCACGTACGCAAAACAAACGCGTAGCAAACGCAAAAACACACGCACTTTTTCGCAGCGAAACTCGACTAAACTGTCAGTGTCGACGTAATAACAAAAACAGGTACGCCGGCTGTGGCAACGAGCGCATTACCGCGGTAAATCGACGAACTGATGTGGACGTTTACGTACATGTTTATTTAGGAAAGGGCAGTTTTATAATCGTTTTGACCCTGTGGAATTTTTGCTGCCGATATCTCAGAATTGGCTGAACCAATTGAATTGTAAATGGGCTCTTTTTAAAGACTGGCCCTAAATTCTGCGATAAAAGTGTCTTTTAAAGCCTTATATACGCGAGAATTTCCATTTTTCCATTTTTTTTTGATTTTTTCGAAATTCTTCATTTTTTCAAATTTTTTGTTTTTCAAAATTTTTCATTTTTTCAATTTTTTCATTTTTTTCATTTTTTCAATTTTTTTGATTTTTTCATCGTGAACGGTTAGAAATATTTTTGACTTAAAAGAATTTAAAAATTCCAAAAATCTCGCGCAATCTTGTACAAAAATTTTCCAAAAATATATGTTTGTGTAACATTGCTATTAATATTGACCATTATTATTTCGCGTAATAATCTTTATTTATATATAATATATTTTAACATTCAATAAAATTTCCATGATCCTCCGTTAATTTGCGTACGAAAAATATATTTTGAAAAAAATTCGCTCGAAAGCAAACAAAAAAGGGATTTTTTCGTGAGGAAAAAAGAGTCGCATCAGTCTTTTCCGAAGTTGAGCTTCTCGGGCGTCTGATCGATTCGATAGAGCGTCTCGGCGACGTTGAAGTAGCCGAGATACTCGACGCTATCGGGAGTGGTATCGATGTGATAGTGTCCACCCTCGCCCTGATTGCCGAAGCTGTGAAAATGCTGCACTCGCAGATCCAACTCGGTCTCGGCGCTCGCGAACGTGCCCACGTTTATCAGCGGCGCCGACATGTCGTAGAAGTGCAACCAATTGTTCAGATCGCGAAGGTTGCACAGCGGAGTCTTCGAAAAATCGTCCATCACGTGCTGCTTTGCTTTGCCCTCTTTCAGAAGAAACGTACCGCCCAATCCTTGAAGTTTGTGAAAAAAAAAAAAAAAAAAAATACCAAAAAAAAAAGTTAGAATTCAGCTTCGCTGAGAAAAAAAACGTCGAAAGTTCGGCTTTAATTAGAAAAAATGGACAGTTTAACGATAATTATGAAAAAAATGAGGGTTCGGTGAAAAAAAAGAATTGAAATTTCCGATTTAAAAACAAATTGAAAGTTCAGTTAAAAAAAAAAAATGCATCTTTTTTACTTCTTTTTTTCACGGTCAAAAAACTTACCGACAAGCTTGTCGGTGTAATGAGCGGCGAGGGCTTGTTGCATCGTCGCGATAAAGTCCAATTCTCCCGTGCGCTTTTTCGCGTGTACCCGCAAAACCTTTCCCGCTTTTCCCTCGGACGCGAAGAGATTGGCCAAGAGGGCGAAGCGCGTCTCGCTACCGAGCGAACTTTCGAGTACGCACTTGCCCTCCCCGTTGACCCAAGCGATTCGCGTCTCGTTTTTCAGAGAATTCGGCTTTATCACCAAGTTCATCATCATCTGAAATTTTTTAAAATTTTTACATAGCTTCATTTTTTTAAAGTTAATTTCGCAAAAATGTCAACAATCAGAACGAATTTTTTCTAATTGGTTCTGATTGTTGACGATGTGCCGGAAAAATTTGATCTAAAGTACAATTTGCCGAAAATACACTTGAACGAGAGTACAATTGACCGAAAATACAATTGACCAAAAATACAATTGACCGAAAATACAATTGGCCAAAAATACAATTGACCGAAAATACAATCGACCGAAAATACAACTGACCGAAAATACGATTGACCAAAAATACAATTGACCAAAAATACAATTGACCCAAAATACAATTGACCAAAAATACAACTGACCGAAAATAAACTTGAACGAAAATACAATTGACCGAAAGTACAACCGATCGAAAATACAATCGACCAAACATACAATTGACCAAAAATACAACTGACCGAAAATAAAATTGAACGAAAATACAATTGACCGAAAGTACAACGGACCGAAAATACAATTGACCGAAAATACAATCGACCGAAAGTCCAATTGATGGAAAGACGAACAGCACAAAAATTGTCCGCCTGGCGGCACTAGCGCCTCGGTATTCTTTATTCGGCCAATTGCGTTTTCGGTCAATTGTCTTTTCAGTAAATTGTATTTTCGGCCAATTGTTATTTGGTCAACTGTTTTCGGTCAATACTTCGCAGACGAGTTCACATACTTCACAATTGCGCGAAAGATGAGGCCAAGGTCCAGCACCGGCCCCGACCACGAAAGCTCTCTCTCCATATTGAAGTCTTCGCAAAATCGGCTGAATGTCGTACAGTTTGTCTCTTTGAACGGTCGGTAACAAATAAGCCGGACCTCCGACTTCCAATATCGTCGGCTTTCCTCCGAGACCTGCATAAAAAAATTGTGAAAGTACATTTTTGTCCCTTTTACAAAATTGGAAAATGTTATTTTCGCCATGAAAGTTGGATGAAAAATTAATGACGAAACCTGAAGCTGCGAGGCCGAAGGGTGCCTTCGTCAGGTCAGGACAGTCGACGACCTCGACGGAGTGTTCCTGAAAATTTTTTCCCAACGCAGGTCCGAAAACTAAAAAATTTAAAAAAATCTATTATTATTGTATCAACAAAATATCGAAAAAAATATATATACCAATTACCATTTTTTAGTTCGTCGAGCAGCGGAACGTGCAAACTCCTCTCGACGATCTTCAGCGACTCAGTCGAAAGCGCAGTAGCCATCGTTGCGAATAAATTTTTTTCTTCTCAGCGAACGACTCGCTTTGCATATAAAAAAAAAATTTCAATACAAACAATAAAAAAAATTATGACAATTTCCTTCGATATTGATGCTTCGCTGTTAGTTGTCGCCAGCCGACTGAATTAATAGTGTGCGATACCTTTGAAATGCGATTGATAAAACGGATGAAGAAAATACTTCTTATCTTATCGCTCGTAATTCAACGCGGCGACCTTGAATAGCAGTGATTTAAAAAAAAAAAAAAAAAAACCAATTAATCAGCAAAAAGTGCGCCTCGCTCGCGCATCGTACGATAGTTGCACATAGTGCTGTTTGTAACACGTGACGACGTTTCGTGTTTCTCGTTTCGGTATTTGAAAAAATGGAACGCTATTGGGAAACGAGGAATCGAGGAAATGAATTAATCAGTTCGACCGAGGCTACGCGGTAAATGAAATGATGAGATATGAGCATCGATAAGGAAGGACTCGAACTTATCCTCCGAGCGTGTGTTTCGATATATCGACACGAGAGGGCGCGCGCGCGCGCGCCGGCACGAAAACGGTCTTATACCGACCTGCGAATAAACCGTGTTTTCGAGCTTGTGTATTTTTTTTGTTTTTCTTTCGTCGAACAGCTGGAATTCGTAATAGAACACGAGTCACGTGGCGCGAACGCAAGCTTGGCGCATGCGCGCTACTAGCAGCGGGAAAGGGCAACGCGCAAAAGAGCCAGATGAGAGTTTGAACGAAAAGAAGACATAATAAGACATTCATGACGATTAAAGGAGATTCATGTATTTTAATGAGGCTCTGTGGAAAAATGTGTTATCGATTATTGGGCATTTCTTGTTTTTGAAAGAACAAAAAAAAATTAATTTGAAAAAATATCATTTAATTTTTTAATTTTTTTTATTTATTGAATTTTAGAATATTGCATTCAAATGATAAATATAGTCATATGTATTGTATAGTATATAGTTATTTATAAGTATAGTAATATATACTATATAGTAAATTATAAATGCATAGAATAATTAAGCAATTTGATAATTCGATTTGGAATAAGATAATTTGTATTTCAGAGAATATGTAACAATTCCGTTAAGGAATTATTTTTTTAAACTAACTACAAATTTTGCAAGAAAATAGGTTTAAAAAAAAAATTCAATGGCGTAATTTGCAGAATTTGGAATATAATTTGTTTCGTTGTCAATAAGAAATTACAAACAATTTACCGTCTGCAATCACCCGACCATGAGTCATAATTTCCGTAGAAACAGAAATTTAATTTCCTTCTGTAGTAAAATAAAAATAAAATTTATAAGGCCTCGAAATTGTTAAGTATTCTATTCTGAAACCTCCGTGACACAGATTACATGAAATCGCAGTCTTCGACACAAAATAATTTCCCAAACAAGAAAAATGACTCGATTACAATTCAAAACACGTTCGTCTGTCGAATCGTCGGATGCGCATGCGCAGCCTGCACCGAGCGCATCTGATCGTTTCTCTCTCTCTATTAACAAAAAAAAAAAAAAAAAAAATTGCTTCTCAAATTCAACTTATCAATGAATTATATCATAATTCTTGAACGACGAGTGATCGTCGATCGATGCGACTAATCGCGAGTAAACCATCGCAATTTTCCTCTCGTTGCGCTCGACGAGTGCGTCCTATATATACGAGTTTCGAGTTCCGAGAGCGCGGGGCCTCGGTGTTGGACGTTGCAACGCGCCGGCCCTGAGACCAGTCGAGGAATCAGTGTCGTCTCCCCGTTCGGCGACCGCCGTCGCGCCCTTTTTTCTCGCATCGCGCTCGCGGCTGCGAAAACAACGACGAAAACGAAAACAGTGCGACGAATCGTTTATTCGCGAATATTTTTTCAACATCGAAAAGTCTCGCGCTGCACGCGAGGACACTCCGGTTCGGGGAACGACGATGGACGATCTCGGTGAGTGACAAAAGACATTGGATGATCGACGTACTGTCGGATGTTAACCTCAAAAATACGAAATTTCACGATTTCTCGACGAGTGCTTTCAGTTTTAGTAATTAGCAATTATTATGATTATTGTTATTTTGAACGGAGTTTTGTTTTTCGCGATCGTTCGTTCGGCAATGCAGGAATCGAAGGAAACATTTTTTCCGCGATTGGCCGAAGCTCATCTGTTGAGAAGGCGAACGAAAAAAAAAAGCAAATCATGTTTGTCAACTCGCGAATCGGGAGAGCCTCGCGCACGATTTTGCGCGAAGCTGCGTGAGGGAATTTTCAAAAAAAAAAAGATTTTCGCGGGAAATTCGATTATGAGAATAAAAATTAGTTTTCATTTATTATTTGTCTACTTTTGTAATAGTTCGATGCCTTTATAAATATAATGGTTTTTTTTAAACAGAAATATCGTTAATATAAATAAGTTCTCATTTATTGTTTTTTTTTTTCATTCGAAATAATTCGATATCTTTATAGAGATTCTTTTTTTCGAGTAATAATTATCGTCGATTGGGTAAAAATATGAATAGAGATTAATTCGAAACGCCGTAAAATCAACGATGTGATTTCGATAAATGCAGTGATTCAAAAAATGCATTATATTTGTAAAGTTGTCGAGTTATTTGCAAAAGTAAAAAAATGACAATGACAACTGATTTTTATTTTTATAATAGAATTTTCGATGGAAACCGTTTTTTTTTGCGAATGTTTACGGCTAACAATAACGAAAACAATAACCCGTTCAGAATTTTGAAAAACAACAAAATCTTTTATTTAAATCTGATTTATCGTATCTTAGGAGGAATTGGATTTTTAATATTTTTCAAATGCGCAATTTATTAAGAACTTCGTCGACAATTCCATTTGGTTTAATATTATTTTGACTAATTTCCATTTTTTTAAATCCTCTTCAAGGATAGAAGCTTTTGATTTTATAAATGATACCAATTGAGAATTTGTAAAGTGTATCTTCAATGATTTATTTAATGGCGTGAATACCGTAGATTATTAAAACTCTGGTCTGTTATCGTAGCAATTTTTCCTTCTGCCAACGTTTTATTCGATAAATTGCAAAATGTTACGTACATTCAAATTAATACTAGGTGATGTTATATATATAGTATAATAATAGGTCACATATTTAAGGTGAGGTACTGCTCAGTCGGTAACAAAAATTGCAATTCGAAATCCTCTATCGAGATGGTTTTATGGATAATAGACGAGAACGGTGCTCCCCATAAAATAATTTTAAGACCCACTTTTACCTTCAAGACCAAGTATGACTTAGAAATAATGGATCTCACATTACCTCAAATTATGGAGCCTCCGCGAACATCTCTGCTATTTTACAGCTCTGCCGTATTGCAAATTCCTTAATTCGTTTTTCCAAAAAAAAAAAACATAAAGGTACGCAAGCCCGTGAAAATGCCGTTTACGAAAATTATTCAAAAAAACAAGTAAAATCATATGGGCCAAATGTCATATAAGAAACACTTCAATATGGCAAAAACTATTGTCTTTTTGATGCAAAAAAAAATAGTTGCAAATAATTGGCGTTCCAATGTTTGCAAGCATCACAATGAACCGCTAGCTGTGGAACGCCGATTATTTACAGCATTTTTTTTTGCATTGAAAAGACAATCGTTTTTGCCATACTGAAGTGTTTCTTGTATGACACTTGGCCCATATAATTTTGATGGTTTTTTTGAATAATTTTCGTAAACAGAATTCTCTCGTACTTGGCGTACCTTTTTTTTTTTTTTTTATGGTCGGGCGAACTTCACTTCTTTTTGAAAATTTAACAAAAACTCGACAAAACTGTCAGTGTTGACGTAATAATAATAACAGCTACGCCGGCTGTGGCGCCGAGTACGCCGCTGTGGTAAATCGACGAACTGGCGTAGACGTTGACATATATTTTTCGGACAGGACATTTTTATAATAGTTCCGACCCTGTGGAGTTTCCTACCCCGATATCTCAGAACCGGCTGAACCGATTGAATTGTAAATAGGCTCTTTGGAAAGATTGACCGCAAATTATATCATAGAAATGGCCTTTAAAATTCGCGTCGTTGTACCGTTCCTAAGATATATCGATCGAAAATTTCACTTCCGGCATATTGGCGTATATCACCCATTGTGAACACCAGATGCTTATAACATGGACGTTGTTGAAGACAAATCAGTTTAAGAAGATCACGCGCGTTCTCCGGATTCTGTGGTGATATCGATGATACGCTATTTCAATGACAAAAGTTACAAGAGCACATGTCAAGCCTACACCGAGAAGGACAAACGCGAAAGCCACATCAGCGAAGGTGATGATTCTAGGTTCCGGTTCAATTTCCTGCGATTCGAACTCGCGTAACCGTTTTTCATCGACTCTGTAGTTCAAGGGCAACATTATGTCGCTGCTAATGAGGATTCCCAAAAGTTTGTTGAGCTTCTCTTCAAAGGCCCAGTTTTCTGGAATACAGGTTGTAACATACTCCATTTGAACGCATTTGCTCAAGTGCAAATCGTAATTCGGCGCTATGTCTTTTGTTCCTGGATCCGATTTGAGGCAAGCAATCGAGGGGTCACTCAGAACATACTTGAGGCAGTTAGTTACATTGTCCGAGGAAAGGACTCGACTTTCGGGAAGAATATCTTTGAAAACTATAAAGGTTGATTTCGGTGCATAAACCGTGTAACCCAAATCGGCGAGATCTTGTACCGAATCAACTTGACGCTCAGGAGTATCTCGTGTCAAGAGAGCGGCCAAGTCACTGACGAAAATTCCTTGCATCGTTACCACGAAGAACAGGATGGAAGCCATATATATCCGCGGTGCTCTGTCCGAAGGTACTGTTGGCAATCCACAGTTACAACTTAGGCGAACCACGTTAAGTATTCCGATCAACAGAGACTGACGAAGAACGTATTTGAAGAACATCAGCGTAACGAAACAAACGATAGCCACACCGATCCACGAGTAGCCATCTATCACCGAAACAATCTTTCCCAGTTGCGATTTGTTGCCGCGGAATCTGGTCACCAGGTAGAAACAATTTGTTGTATGTGGATAGGTAAAAGTCCTTTTGTGTGCTATCCTCAACATGTATGGTTGTGCTTGAAACATTTTACGGTCTACGGTAGACGATCTCGCAACAATTTCCGAAAGCTCAACTACAGCAGTTGCATTTACGTAAGCAATGAAAACGTCAATAAAGGTAGTGAATTTTTTCTCGTTAATCAATACACGCCGGCTCTTCTTTCGATTTTTGAACGTTTTCGGCGTACAGTAAGGCTTGCTACAGGGATGCGTTACTTTGATCGTGTGGCCACCCAAATTTTGAGTTTTCTCGTAATCGAGATTTTTACACATATCCTTGTTCTCATGGTATTTCCGAACGAAGTAAGTAAATCTCGGCTCATTCGGCCGTTCTGCCGCTCCCGCGATGATCCAGGGTTTCGGAGCCTGATTTGTGAAAGGATTGCTTCCATACAGTACTATTCCTTCCTTATGATGATCGCAGAGCAGGTTTACATTCAGTATCTCGTTCAGATTAAAATGAAAGATCATATTAAGAGTCTCGGATGCGCCGTCGCAACCAGCGTATTTTTTCTCAGACGACCAGCCGATCATGAGAACGAATGCCATGGTATTGTGATATCGAGAATCCATTAATGGTAGCAGCGCCTGGACGGACCGCTCATAATTCGATGCTTGTATTACTACGATGTGAACCTTGTGCTTTGTATTACGATGTTTACCCGTGGCGTAGTCGATATTTTTCATTGGCCTCGCCCGATCGTCCAATAAAACCAGAGACATGAGTCGGTGGGACGAGAGTTTGTCAAGGAACGACCCAGGAAAACTTCCGACGACAGCGATGGTCTTGTCTCGTTTTGCATAGCAATTCGTCAATATGTTTATCTGCAACCAATTGAACCATCAACACTAATCAACTTCCTCTTTCCGCTTCGAATTTTTAATTCCAGAACCATCTCTGCGCGTACATTTCTGCGCGTACAATGTTGTATTCCTCTTCATCTCTACGCGAACATTTTTTTTAGATTCTACTTCTTTTCAAAGCGTACAATTTTTACATTTCTATTCCCTTTCTACACACCTCTATAAATCGCTAACAGAAATCTACTTACCGCGGCTTTTTCAAGTTCGGCAAATTCTTTCGGTTTGTTTGTCTTCACAACTATTTTCGTCGTAGACGTCAGTCCAACAAGCGCCAAAAGCACAACAGACAACTTGACGAGGTCCATCATATGTTCATCTTTGAAAACTAACGATCTCAAAGTCAACTATCGCGTATCATGATGCTTCTAGTACAAACGTTCATCGCTGAATGCTCGTGGAAAGCCCATGAATCTATACGCATCGATACCTGTAATAAATTGCCCTGTCACGAACGCTGAATCGATATTGATATGTGCTAACACAGTATTTCTGCGATATGTACAATTGTTTCCCGGAAAAGCTGCCTGAATTACTATTTTTCAATGAGGGAATTCGCACAGTCCTTTTCGTATTAGGTTCTATGTAAAAATTCGAAAAAAAGGGAAAAACAGTTGTGTCCCTTAAAGTACTTTTGCACAGTTGATTTTGGGTTTTTGGACATCATTTAACGGGTCGCTTCGCGGATCAACGCTTTTACCTAATGCATATCGAATTCTCCTGAAAACGATACGGTGAAAAGCCTCACACGCAACGGTGGACTTATTTCAAATTAAGCTAAATCCATCTCAGTGAATGCTGTCTTTCAGTAAATAGTTTTCGTTCAGAAACGTCGCTTCGCAGTTTTAAGAATTCAGTGTCGAGTTGTTTGGTGTAGAGTTGTTCGCATGCAGAGTCGGTTGGTGTTCACTTTTGGTGTGGAGTTTAATTCGTGTCGAGTTGGGAGGTGTAGAGTCGGTCTCCACCCATTGGTTGTTGAACAATCTTTGAGATTTCATTTTTATTTTGCGTAAACAATGCCAATGGGCCATCGACCGCAGTCCTTCAGCCCTAATAACACCCATATAATGTCAATGTAACCTTTTGCAGCTCTCAAACTAAGACGCATTTCAGTTTCTGAAAATATATCGCAGATATGCCTCCCCTCGGTTCATTAGACACGGATAAATTGACCTTCTCATACGAACTGATACATCTCGGAAGAGACGCAATGAATTGTTATGACGCCGGTGGGATTCGGGCCTGGGATCTTTGGGTATGTAGTCTTCAGCCAGAACTGTTCAATTAAACTGTAATTACACTTAAAAAACGGTTTAGTAAATCATACTATCGTTTATACGATCATTCGATATCGTGCAGAAGCGAGTGTCGAGCTCGCGATATCATGGAACGGATCATTGCAATCATAGGCGTTTGCACAAGTGCAGAAATTGATATATACGATAACGTTTCTAGCCCGTAAAAGCATATTATCAAATACCATAATAGCGTTTTATCGATTCATTGTAATGATACTCTGGCGTGACTATTCCGCGTGAAGTTAGATACGATCTCATTTGCAATTCACTGCACCTTCTCACGATGAATTACGTCCATGTTACTCCACTTCGTTCGATCAGTACGGCATCGAAGACCACGTCATTGATCAAATATGACCAATATGAGACATGCAGAATATGGAAGTTTTGAGATTGAAATGGATGCAAAATTATTTTAAAAAATTGCACGGTCAATTTTCGACTCGATATGTTGGGTCAACATTATTTTCCTGTAGTAAATAAATATACATGTCTTCCGAATCTGCTTATGGAGAAACTAAAGAAGCTTGTTGAAGGAAGTTGAAGGAAGAATGCTAAAAATGATTGAGCACATCTACGGAAATACGCTAAATGAAATGATTGCTGGAGCGGGTGTTACTGAAAGCTTTCGAACAGGAAAAGGAGTGAGACAGGGATGTCCCCTAAGCCCACTGCTCTTCATCGTACTTATCGAAGATATCGACGAAATCTGGAAGAGGAAAAATGAGGACGGATCCGTTATAGGAAATGAAAAAATATTTGCACCAAAATTTGCCGACGATGTAGTCGTCGTTTCGGACGATGGTACGGGTTTGGGAAGCATGATCGCGTCGCTTGAAAGACACGTGGACAAGAACCATCTAACTATTAACATTGGCAAAACGAGGGTAATTATTTTCCAAAACGGGGGTAGCAGAAAAAACCACGAAACGCGTTTCTTTATACCACTTTATTCCACGAAACTATTAGAACGAAGATTTGGAAATAGTCGAAGAGTACAAACACTTGGATACGTGGTTCTCCTCGGGAAATACTTTCATGTAACGAAATGAAGCAACCATCCGGCGTGGGGAATTTTCAAAAGAGCGAAAATTGGCGGTCTCACACGGCGCCCAAATCTTATGGAGGCACTGGCAAGAATCCTAGCCAAAACACCCACCAATTAACCCGCCATGTATTCCACCTGGTGTGTACCTGCCATTCTGCCACCGTCAAATTTGTGATTTCCATCATGTATTCCACCTCGAATTGATTCCCCGTTATCAGTGGTTTACTAGTGTATTCCACCGGTATTCCACCATGTTAGTCACTAACATTTGGCGGACCCAAAAATGGGCCTTGGATGTGATGATGTTACGTGCAAGGGAGAGGGAGTTCGATCGCTCTCGCTTGCCGTATACAAATCTCTGCGTGAAGCGCAGAGTTTATTTTTTTCCGTGGGCGCTTTGCTCCGTCCCAAAAACGGGCCCGGTTTCCCGTTACCTGAAAAGGGATAATAGGGTCAAGAATGAAATAATGAAATTGATTATAATGAGCAAAGGGTGAAAATATATTTTCCTGATTAGCTTTTGGGGTAAACTAGGGAAGAAACTATATGAACAAATTATATAGAAATTGTCACGCGAATCCTCACGCACACATCCTCATACATACACACACACTTGTACTTACTATTTACTGCCGGCGGGGTTCTTTAACATTGACGCCCACACTTCCCGACAACTACAAACACTAAGAACTATTTCACTTAATGTCTCTACCAGGTCTTTAACACTAATTAATTTTAACACTTTTTAATAGTTAGTTTTAGACACTAAACTCGAGGGATTCACACACTTTCGGAACGCACTCGCAGATTTGCCGCTACACTACATAAATTTCATAGGGCGGATTTCCTTGCGAGATTTATTCGACCTAACGTGACACACACTCGAGGAGATCTTTTGACCGAACTGTCTTTGTTCACTGATGTCTCAAGACTAACTTCCCCTCGATCTTGCGAGGATCTTCCGATCGTCGAAAGGGCGAGAGGGGAGACAGCCTCGCAGAATCAGCTTTTGCTATTCCGCAGTTTTGAGGTACGAAGTCCACGCCACGCGCAGGGATCTTGTGATCGCTGAACGTGCCGGAAACCTCACACCTCGCGGATCTTTGCAAATTTAAAGACATCAGAGGATAGTTGCAGCGCATCGCATAAGCGCAGCTGCGGTGTGAAATAGCACCCCAGATGAGCTCAGCGATGCGCTGTTACTGAGAAGAGTCACGTCACGCTTCGTTTCAGGTTTCGGGAGTTTTCCATCAAAAAACTCGCGAAAAGAATACGGGACGTAACACCCCTCCCCCCTTATTTAGTCGACGTCCTCGTCGACTCTAAACTATATTCTTATTCTAATCACTCACACACACTCATTCTCTCACTTCGCACATGTTTCCCCCCCCCTCCCCTTTTTTTTTTTTTTTTTTTTTTCACTCACTGTCGTAGCACCGAAGATATGGAGAATCGGCGCGGGGAGCCGGCACTGCTGGGTCCTCGATTTCTTCTCCGACGGCAGTGTCCTCTTCAGCGACGGCCGTGTCCTCTTCAGCGACGGCCGTCTTGAGGCTATCGCTTGACGATCTTTCCTCCGGCGGCGCAGAGGGATGGAACGGGTCGAATTCGGCAAGAGAGTCGACCGGTTCGCATTCTTTGGTATCTTCCTCTGCGCTTTTCACCGGGAAGTCTCCTCCAGGCCCCTCATCCGGGTCGAGGAGGTTAATGAGGAAGCCCTCTGGCTTCTTGACGTGTGGCTGGGGTTGTGCGATGTCTTCCGATAGATCCCCGAGCAGGTCAGCCACTTTGCTCGGGTCTCTCCACTTCACGAATGCCGCATTTTCACCCGGCACGAGGGTGATCTTCCTCGTTTGCGTGCTAGCATTGCACGTTTTTGGAGGAAGCTTTTCCGTTGGCGCTGTTGAGGTCCTGGCGCGCTTTACCGCTCCGGTGGAGGGATAGATTGTCCGCCCGGGTTGAGCTGCGGGGGCGGGTTGATGGCACACCGCCGCAGCTGTCCGTTCATAGTCGGCCACTTTAATTTCCCCCGAGATAATCCCGCGCACTGTCGCGTCGTAGACTGCGAGACAGCGACCTGCGTGTCCGGCGTATTCAATCGCGGCGAGCGGGATTTTGCATAGCGGGCAGCTATATTTTGCCGTGCTGCGCGGGGGGGGCAGTGTGCGTTCGAGACACTGGCCCACATTGCCGCACCGGCTATCCGGACGCCCACAAACAGGACACTTTCCTTGTGTGCGGAGTATCGTCCGGATGAGCTCGTCCTTATTCGGGTCCCGGTATGTTGACATGTCGTGTTCCCCTTTTTTTTTTTTCTTCGCTTCCAACTACACTTTCAACTCGACTTTGGAGGGCGCGTCGCGGTTCAAAATTTTTTTAGGCGTGTTGCTTCGACAGAAGTTCAAAACGTAATGAGTCGCTTAACCGTTTCCTCCGAGGCGTGATGATGGTGATTAGGAATCGGTTGTGGCCTCTTGGCGGGGGAGGGCCCGAGGTTCGTTGTTTAAGTTTCGTTCCTCAACGTCGGGCGACGGTAACCCGACCCCTGGAGCCGTGGTGCTGATCTCGCGGGTCCTTATCTCTCGCTCGCTTGAGGCGTGTGCGAGAGCTCGGCGTCGAGGGACTTTGTTGCAGGCCCTCATAAACCTGGTAATAATATTTCTTCGGAGTAAACAAAGTATTGTGCCGGATAGTATTGCTGCTTGTGCGACGAAACCGGTGAGAAAGAGAGCATGATTTTTTTGTTTCTCTCTCCTGTGCTGGCCTATTTCTCGAATTTTCTCCTCTACTTCGGAAAGTGACTCACCGTCTTCCAGAGTCTTCCAGTCCCGCGGTTCTGTATGGGTATTAACGATGGGGTCAGCATTTTTATTCCTCCATAATATCTCGGTTATTGTCTCAGGTTCCATTTCTAGTACCGGAGCAACTATCGTGATGTTCAATGAAATCCCGGGGCGATAATAATATTCCTCGCGATTACTATATTTCCGAATTCCAGTAAGCGTTGTACTACGTGTTCTGCCAATGCAATTTGGGTTTACGTGCAATATACCCGCTCCTTCAAGTTGTATGTGCTCATGTCCTTGACCCTGGCATAGTATATGTACCTTTTCCGGAGTTCTGAACGAGTACAGCCAACCTCCTTGAGTGGGTAGATGGGCCCAGAATGATGTGTGCGTGTGTCGAAGACGCACGTTGCAACGTCGTAGAGCGTCAGCGGAGGGGGCGGTGAGCATTACGATCTCACACTGTTCTGAAGTGGCCACTTCATGCACCGGTATTTCCATCTCACATATATATTGATGGTCGAGACGCTTACATGTGTTTATGTATATGGTTTCGGCGAGGAAGTAAGCACGATGATCCGTTGAGAGAGCTATGTACGGCGCGGCGGGCGTCACGTGCGCTGAGCCGGTCTCATTGTTGACGTTCTGAGAAACGGGCCAAGCGTGCATTCGGTAAAGTTGATATTCCGTTCGATCAAGCAAAGGTATATGTACCACGATGAGGACTCGCTCCTCGTGGTACATAAGATCGGTATATGCAATCTCGGCGAGAGCCTCCGGTCGCATATAGTCGATAGGTATGGGGAACTCGAATGCTGAGGCGCTAAGCCGTACTTCCCTTGCGATGCTAATCAATTGTTTGGCCGTTAATATCGTTGGCTCGAATTTCCCGTTGCGCGCGGCGGCGATAGCACGTATATAATGCTCACACGTGGAGATATAATGAGCTATTTTTCTTTCCACGCGGTAAGAATAATTTATTATCGTGAAATTATACTTTTCACGTACCATAGCCAAATTGTAATGCGCAACCTCGGATTCGACTTGTGCGACGATGTTTTGTAATTGAGCAACCCTTTTCGATTCGATGAGATGCTCCCGATGAAGATCCTGTAGTTTCGAAGTGGTTACATGAATTTGTTGGCCAATGAGACGGGTTAAATTTGCTTGATCCATGAACAGACGGTCTATTTGGCTGTTCATGTATTCGGCGTCATCTTCGTTCATGGTACCGAATAATGATTTACTAAGGGTACCAATAATTCCAAATGGAGCCGAGCGTTTTTTTATCGTCCTGGGTGATCCTTCGGTGGTCATCGGTATCGGACGAGTTTCTTCGGCGAGTCTCAACAAATCCGAGATAAGTTCTCTCGCATTCGTAAAAGATTCCTCGAGAATATGTATCCGCAGGAGATCGAGGCATGAGTCGTGCGAATTTATTCTCTTGCATACTGCAAATGTGTTCTGGATGTCTGATTCATCTCTCGGGAAGTCGTTCAATAGTTTCCTTGGTTCGATAAAGACAACAACTCGCCAGTCCGCATGCTGTAGACGAAGCGGGAGCATACGTTCGTAGTATAGTCCCGGGGAGTCGCTTATCGGTGTTACATGATGCGAGGGCCGTGCTCGGGGCGAAGCGTTGCTGCCGGGCCGTGCGAGCACGAGGCAGAGTAGTATAGTCCCACGCAGCATCTTGCTCTTTTGCTCCTGCAATTTTTACAACTGTTCGCCTTACACTGTCTCACTCTGCATTCGTCATTCACACGTGCATTCTCATACTTATGTGTAACATGAGTGAAACTATTCTACAGCTATCTTGGCTTTATCTGTGTGTTTCCGAACAGTCTTCCCTTCTTCGTTTTCTAAGACTATATTTTTACGATCGGACTTTTCCGTTATTGTAAAGGGTCCTAGCCAAGCTCGATCGAATTTCCCAACACGCGGTTCTTTCTCTATATATACTCTGTCTCCGACCTGACCTTCGAAAGATTTTACCGCGCGATCGTAATATTCTTTCGATCGTTCTTTCGCCTTGTTCAGATTTTTTCCTGCCATCGCTCTTATCTCGGAGGTGCGTTTAATCAGCTCGGAGATAAAAGAATCGTAGGTTGCAAGTTTTTCTTCGCCGGGGAATTCGCTTGGTATACGGGCTAATTTTCCGTAGACCAATTCAAACGGGGTAAATTGCGTTGCTTCATGAACGGCGGTATTGTACGAAAACTCGACCATTGGGAGTAGTCGATCCCAATCGTCGTAATTTTCCGAATATAATTTAATATATTCGGTTAATACAATATGGCTTCGTTCGAGTGATCCATTTGTTTGTGGGCGATAGCCGGAAGTGGTTTCTTGTTTCACCTTGTAGATCTTTGAGATTTCTCGCAAGATCTTTCCCGTGAAAGCGGGAGCTCGATCCGTTAGGATAGCTCGTGGAGCACCAAATTGGTTAATTAATCGTCTCGCCATAGCTTCAGCAATTGTTGTAGCTTTGGTATCTGGTATAGCTTCGGCAATGCAATATTTTGATAGATGATCTTGCATCGTCAAAATATGTTTGTTACCATGAGCGGATGTGGGAAGGGGCCCCACTGTATCAAGCGATACTTTATCGAATGTATCGACTGGCGTGTCGGTAATGAGCATAGGTTCGCGCGTTTTCACACGAACGAGCTTCTGTTCTTGACAGCCGCTGCAGCGGCGAATATGATTTTGAACCTCATTTCTCAGGTGGGGCCAATAAAATCTTTCACGAATCCGTCGGTAAGTTTTAGTGACCCCCTTGTGACCCCCTACGGGGCTTTCATGAAATTCTGCTATTATTTTCTCACGATGTTCTTCGGGAGGAATCGTTATTCTTCCGTAGCACATCGTGACTTGTGTTTTCCCATTTTCAAAAATTTCTTGAATTTTCGATAGTAACGCGTTTTTCGGTAAGGCGTCTGTGAGATCTCCGCCTCGGGATATTCGCAACGTCTTTACCGAGTGACGTTGCAACGTCTCGCGAAGATTCACCAATCCAGTGAAAATATCAATTGGTCGTGTTTCGTGAAAGTATTTATTTTTGACGACCACACTGTAAACTTTATATTTTCCATGGGGAGTAACGGCGATTTGTCCAATTTTTAATTTCTTTTCTTTTATCGATGAGGAATCGATAATTCCTAAATCCGATAATAGTTTGCCGACGGGCATAGTAAGTTCACCATCTGCTGAAATAAAGTGAACGTAATTATTTCTTCTGTATGTCAGATTCTCACGAGTACCGACAACAATATTTTTATGGTCGATCGCCTCGTCCGAACTCTCTGAGGAATCATTCATAGCGCTCCGTCTTTCTTCTTCTCTTGCTCGCGCACGTGCTCGCGTGTTTGCTGCAGGTACATCGCTCTTGGAACCCTTGTTTAGTACGTCATCAACGCAGTCTTGGCCTACCGTTGTTATCGTACTTGAGCTTGGCGTGACCCGTGGTGGTGAAGGGGGAGCGCGTTGGGACTCAGCATCAGCCTCGACAGCTGTAGCGGACGGCCATGCTGGTTCCGGCAACGGTTCTTTATCTTCCTCTGGAATGTGAGAAAGAGAGAGAGGTCCGCGGTACGGAGTAGAGCGCGCCGCGGGCTTTAAACCTGGAGCCGGCGTTGTGTTGAGCGAGAAGCGAGGCCTCGACTCTTTCGTTTCGAGTGTCGAACGAGGGTCTTGCGCCATCTCCGTCGGTTGCTCACTCTCGTCGTCTGCCTCTATCTCTTTCTCGGACGCATCGTTATTCTTATTAGAAGGCAGGTCTTTGAAGAAGGAACGTTCGCTCATTTCTTTTACCCGCTCTGCTAATTTATGAATACGACGAGACAGCTCTGCATCCTCTATTTCATCATCATACGGATCGAGACTGCGAATTGCATTTTGTGTTTGCTCATCTATCTCCTCTCCGTCAGATACAAACTCAGGTAGCTCGATTTCCTCGGTCAGTTCCGATTTATCGGGCTTTGTTTTTTCAAATTTTTCTTCGAGCCTGATAAGCGACTCGTCGAATTTGCTAAAAGAATCTTGTAGTGCCTGAGGAATCTTTGGTTCTTCGAGCTTTTCCTCATCGGTTTTATCCGCATCGGAATCACTAATTCCCGGACTAACATTGACGGCTATCTCGTCGATACTCTGTACAATTTCGTCAGCAGGAACAAGAGGCTGAGATATTTTTTTCTCGCTTTGTTTTGGTATGGCAAGTGGTTTTCTGGGCAGTATCGGTCCCTTCGGGGGCAATAATTTAGCCGGAAGCATGCTATGGCCTATACGCTGTATAGGTGGAGCGGATGACTCACCCGAGCTCGTACCAGCTGTTTTCTCATCAGCTGACGTTGCGATTGCCCCAGTTTTTGATCGCGTACGGCCGGCTATCGCGCTACGTTCTAGCGGTGTGGCTTTACGCGTGAATTTCGCTGTGCCACATGACGGGTGAACAGGCTCCGATTCTCCTGATTGAGGAGCGGATCCGAGCCTGGGTCTTCCTCGCGGTCTCTTCACGGGTACCAAGGGTTTTTCGCGATCTGGTTTCACAGGCAATACCTGAGGAACCTCAGTAGAAGAGTCTACATCGCTTGAACTTGAAGTAGCCGAATGGACAGGGTTGCGAGATAAGGCATCCGCGTTCGAATTTAGGCGGCCCGGCTTATAGACGAATTCGTAATCATAATTACGTAATCGCATGCGCCAACGCACTAAACGTTTCCCGGGATCATTAGTGGAACCAATCCATTTTAGCGGCTCGTGATCGGATATTAGTTTAAATTTCCGACCATATAGATAAGGTTGAAATTGATCAAGAGCATCAATTACAGCAAGACACTCTTTCTCTGTAGTGCTGTAATTCTTTTCGGGCTTGCTGAGGACTCGCGAATAATACGCGATAGGTAAATCATGCCCCTCGTGCTCTTGACTTAACACAGCTCCGATAGCGATGTCGGAAGCATCCGTCGTAAGTGCGAATGGTTTCGTAAAGTCGGGATATTGCAAGATGGGCTCTACACAGAGGGCTTTACGGAGATCTTTAAAACTTCGTTTTTGCACGCGGCCCCAGTCGAAGATTTTCCCCTTTTTCAAGAGGTCAGAAAGGGGCTTAGCTCGTGCGGAAAAATTCTCAATGAAGCGGCGGTAATAGCCTGCGAGACCCAAGAACTGCCGGACATTTTTGGGGTTTCTTGGCCTCGGAAAATTTTGTACAGCCTCGATTTTCCTTGGATCCGGCCTTAAACCGTCACGGCCGATAACGTGGCCTAAATACGCGACTTCTTTTCGCAAGAATTCGCATTTGTCAGGCTCAAGGACCAAATTAGCCTCTTCGAGCCGTCCCATGAGTCTTCGAACCTTTTTTCGATGTTCTTGAAGCGTTTTTGCAAACACCACAATATCGTCTAGGTAAATGAACATTTCTGTTCCTTGGAGACCACGTAAGACATTATCCATGAGCCTCTGGAAAGTGGCGGGGGCGTTTTTCAATCCTTCGGGCATCCGTACATACTCGTAATGCCCGTTGGGGGTAGAGAATGCTGTTTTCGCGCGGTCTTTCGGATCCATCGGAATCTGTTGAAATCCACTCGCTAAGTCGAACGTAGAAAAATACTGCGCGCGCCCCAACTGGTCCAATATATCAACTATATTGGGCAGTGGATAAGCATCCGAAATAGTTTTCTCGTTCAGCCGTCGGAAATCAATCACCATCCTCATCCGCGGACGTCCCTGTGAATCGGGCTTTTTAGGCACGATCCACACAGGCGAATTATAAGGCGACTGTGAGGGTGTGATGACGTTATTGTCTAATTTTTTTTTTACTTGATTCTCGACTTCTTCGCGATGAATTATCGGGAATCGATATTGTCTCGTATGGATTGGGACTTCGTCAACAGTAGGGATATTATGCGCTACTCTATCGGTACATGGAAGCTTATCGCCCGGCAATTTAAATCGCAAGGGGTATTCTTCCACGATACGCGTTACTTCCCGTCGCTCTACGTCGTTCAGGTCATCCAAGCGCAAGGCTTTTAGGATCGCATCTACTCGATCGGTTGGCGGGTACATAGCGCTGTCATCTGTCGTCTCGTCAGTCTCTAGGCCCGCATCGAAGTCGCATTCTTCGAACGGGACCAAAGTTTGAGGTTTTATGACGACGTCTATATCCTCGGGTCGCGTATTTACGGCTAGTACGCGACAAGTACCGTCCTTTTGCGATACGAGAGCTTCGCCAACATATAGACCTTCTACCGTTTCTATTTTCGGGAGATACCCCTCCTCAAGTTCCGGGTTCATTACTTCAAGGGAGATTGGAACCCTACTACGAGCGGTTATACGAAATACTCTCGGTACGGGCGGAGCTCTTGTAAAAAGGACTTCGTCCTCGCGAGAAGCTGTTCCGACGAAAGGCTTTGGCTTTATCGGGTCATTCACACTTATGAGTGCATTATGATGAAAAGAAAGCTCAGCTTTCTCTTGGCGCATATAAGGTTTTCCCAATATTCCGTTACTCTCCGTGGGGAATTCGCGAACCACATGAAATTTCGAAGGTACATCTCGGAAATAAATTTCTACAGTTCCGAGCGTCTTTTGTCGTTCTTCCGTAGTTCCGCGATATTTCGTGGCTTCATCAAGGTTTACAGTAACCTCCGGGTTGAGTGCATGCAATTTTATTATATTTAAATCCGAGCCAGAATCACAGAAAAAATTATCGGTTCCGTTCTTTAATTCCGGCGCCGATAATCTTATTACGGGGTCTAACTCATTCTCCGATTCTGAGCTACGCGACATTATTATTCGCGGGTCAAGAATTTCACGGTGCTCACTCCTTGAGCCTTTCCAGTGGTCATTCTGTCGACAGGGCTCGGCGTCACCTCCCGGCGCCGAGCCATTGGCGAGTTTAAAGACTCGGATTCTTTACACGTACATTTTTCCGAATTACTCGCTCGCATTGGGCTAGCATCACGTTTCGGGCGAGGTGACCATCCTCCTTTCGGATAACAAACCGATTTGGTACCGCAAGAGACACAATAACAAGTAACACTCTGGTTACCGTTCGGACTTACATCACGAGGAGGATATGTTCCTGGTGATTTTAGAATTCCGATTGGTTTAGTTTCATTCACCCGAGATGGGGATGATCCTCGCGGATCTCGCCATACCGCACGAAAGTACGACGGTGATGGTGACCGCGAGCGCGTCTCGCGGAAATCTACCCGCGTGTGACCTACGAATGATTCATCTTCACGCGATCGCGATGCGCCAGAAGACGAATTTTTGTGACGCTCATTACGGAGGACGTATTTCTCCGCAATATCAAATGCATCATCAAGGGATTTCGGATCGCGCATTTCAACGATTTCACTAACGCGAGTAGGAAGAGCATCGATGAAACCACGAAGCGCAATCTTGCACAGCGGATCGTTATTTTCCGGCGGGGGTGCGGTATTATTTTCCGATCTCCAGGCAGTCCGACTGCCGCTGATGAGAATTCTCACGCGATCGTAGAATTGTCCTACGCTTTCGTCTGATCTCATGCGAAGTCGCGAAATTTGAGCCGAATAATAATCAAAATCTTTACCGCGAGTTAATCGTTTCTTTAATGTTTTGATCAAATCCTCGACATTACCAATGTCCCGGCCAAAAACGCAATTACGCGCATCTCCGGTTAATTTCGCGATAGCCGCGGCAGTGAATTCAGCCTCTCTTCCGACGGGAATAAATGCAGCCGCGTTTCGCACATCCTGAATATAATTGTTCAATGGTATATTCCGGCCGTCGAATGTGGGAATAAGATCTTTTTGATCTCTTAAAGTCAATCCTGCAACCATGTGAGTAAGTGTTGACGAAAGGTCCACTACACTCGCCGGGCTGGATGCGGCGGTTTGGTTTGGGTCGGTCATGATTGTCTCTTGTAATTATCGAACTCTTGGGGATAGGTCTATAATGATTTTGGGTTTTTAAACATATTTTCCGATTATTCCTGCCTGTGGTATGGGAAGATCCAAAACAACATATAGTTTATTCGGAAGATGGTGTGTTGAGAGTTGAACCGTTCCAAGAGTTACGAATTCAATATCTCTGAACGAAAAGTAGAGACTTTCGGCGTCGAAATCAATTATCGCCGAATCCGCGACACTATCTAACTTTACAACGTTAATTTGTAAAGGGAAATATACTAAGAACGAATCGAATTTTTCTTTGAGCTCGGGAGCCTCTAGTATATCTATTACGTGCTCTTGCACGTCGCTATCGGCTTCGTTATCTATTATCTCCTCCTGAGTCATGAGGCCAAGGTATATATAGAGAAATATTATTACTAATGTTTCGTTATCAAGTTGGAAATTTTTGATTCGATCGATCTTTAAGCGATCATGAACTTTTGGTAATCAAGAAAACGCAAAGCAATCATCCCACCGCTGCCACCAATTTGTTACGTGCAAGGGAGAGGGAGTTCGATCGCTCTCGCTTGCCGTATACAAATCTCTGCGTGAAGCGCAGAGTTTATTTTTTTCCGTGGGCGCTTTGCTCCGTCCCAAAAACGGGCCCGGTTTCCCGTTACCTGAAAAGGGATAATAGGGTCAAGAATGAAATAATGAAATTGATTATAATGAGCAAAGGGTGAAAATATATTTTCCTGATTAGCTTTTGGGGTAAACTAGGGAAGAAACTATATGAACAAATTATATAGAAATTGTCACGCGAATCCTCACGCACACATCCTCATACATACACACACACTTGTACTTACTATTTACTGCCGGCGGGGTTCTTTAACATTGACGCCCACACTTCCCGACAACTACAAACACTAAGAACTATTTCACTTAATGTCTCTACCAGGTCTTTAACACTAATTAATTTTAACACTTTTTAATAGTTAGTTTTAGACACTAAACTCGAGGGATTCACACACTTTCGGAACGCACTCGCAGATTTGCCGCTACACTACATAAATTTCATAGGGCGGATTTCCTTGCGAGATTTATTCGACCTAACGTGACACACACTCGAGGAGATCTTTTGACCGAACTGTCTTTGTTCACTGATGTCTCAAGACTAACTTCCCCTCGATCTTGCGAGGATCTTCCGATCGTCGAAAGGGCGAGAGGGGAGACAGCCTCGCAGAATCAGCTTTTGCTATTCCGCAGTTTTGAGGTACGAAGTCCACGCCACGCGCAGGGATCTTGTGATCGCTGAACGTGCCGGAAACCTCACACCTCGCGGATCTTTGCAAATTTAAAGACATCAGAGGATAGTTGCAGCGCATCGCATAAGCGCAGCTGCGGTGTGAAATAGCACCCCAGATGAGCTCAGCGATGCGCTGTTACTGAGAAGAGTCACGTCACGCTTCGTTTCAGGTTTCGGGAGTTTTCCATCAAAAAACTCGCGAAAAGAATACGGGACGTAACACATGGCTAGACCACCGTGAATTCCACTATCGTACGCCACTATGGAGCGATGCGGACGGTGATGGGATACATTGTAACGGGACGTCCTTATCCCCGGGTAAGTTCTGGCTTTTTCCGCCAGATGGCCGCCGCCGAGCGAGTTTCGCGCAAGCGAAACTCTACTTGGACGGTATAAGAGTCGACCCGTCCCTCACTCATGGTCCATTCCCATCCCCAAAAAGAATTGACCACACCTTCCGGGGCAACCCCAGAATGGGGCCTCTTTTAATCTAGTTCCTGAGCATAGTAGGTTCACTCGAGGAGAGTAATCGGCTTTTGGATGTCGGGTCGATCTTAGGTCCCCGAATTACAGGCCTTGATAACTCCGCTTTCCTTGTTCTCTTCTCGCCATACGTGGAGGAGAGGTCTGATAACGCTTAAAGTGCGTCATCAGGGGGTCAGCAATCCAGCTGCCTCCCCTACCCTCAAAGCGTATGCGAGAATCCTTTCCTCCACGCCTTGTCATGCCGGCCCAGAGCACGATCTCTGTACCTTCCACCAGGAAGAAGACGATCTAAAAAATCGTGAGTTCGATATTTCGCGCAAGCGTTGTAATAATTCCGCAATTTTACGAGTGTGATCCGGAATTTAGCCACGAACACATATCCAACATTCGTGCCTTTATATTCACTGTTCAAAAATTCGAAAAAACAAGTTCGTGTTTTGCAAAAGAATAAAACATTGAACAATATGAATTTTTCATAACTTCCCAGCTTGGAGATTTTTTTATGAAAGAAAAAAAAATTAATCTCAATATGAAACTCGTTCCGCATGAACTTTTATGGAAATCGCATTGAGAACCAACTTGTATTAATTTGCATTGATAAAACCGTCGTCAATGGAGCAATATTCTCGTACCACTCGAGGCAGCAGCGACGGAGAAGTAGGGGAGATAGACGTAGGTTAACGATTCTTGCACTATCCCCGTGCAAGCTAGTATTCCAGCGATGCTTTTGTAAGCCTCGCTCAGTCTCGGTTTAGTATTGTCAACAGTTTGAGCCCCATTGCAGTCTCCAAGTGCACTCCTCACGGTGCAACGCACTCTCCGCGTTCCCCGCGCGACATTTAATACTAATAATAATTCGACTGTCTTCAAAAATGTATTATTCGTTTTTCCATACTTTATTTTTCTGGCAAAGTTAACCCGGGTTACCGATAAAGAAAATTATTTGTTTATTTTATTTTTGTAGAAAAATATATTCAAGATTCTCACGAGTTGTAGTTCTTAATGATTCGATTTTTTTGAAGAATACATTTTTTCGAAATTTGAAATCTTTTTTTTTCGTTTTTAAAATGTTCATAAATTTTTGTTAAAATTAATCGATTGATCTTCGGTCGAGTTGTTAATACTGTTTTTCCATCACCGGAAAAATCAAGAGAAACCGGGTTTTTCGTCCAAAATAATCGAACACCGAATGTTTAAAAAATTAAGTTTAATTCAAGGTTTTTATTGAGTTTCAATAAAAAAAATGTAAATAATCGTGGCAAATTTTCTTAAATACTTTATGACTGATTAAAGCGTTTCTGCTTAATCTGGGTCTTCAAACAAATACGATATTCAATAATTCATATTTAATAGAATCGGCTTTATTCGTAAATGAAAGTAAATGCTTTCAATCGGTGCAATACTAATAACATCAAGTGAATAAATTGTCATTCGGCTTTATAAAAAAAACCAAAGATCTGCTTTTGTTAAAACGAAACAAAGTCAAATGTAAATATGGTGAAAAAAAAAAATCAGTTCCAGTTCGAAGTGAAAGGCAGGTTCGGAAAACTTGTACAATTGAATTTTTATTTGTGAATGTCCAGAATTTCGGCATATCAAAATCCAAAATTCACTTCGAAAAAAAAAAGATCCCACAAAAATTTACACATGTATTTATAATAGTATTTTTCAAAAAAAAATTCCGAACGTTGAGAAATCTTCTTTTGTGCATTAAAACAAAAATTATCGTGTCCCAGGGTTAAAAAAAAATGTAATCCAATATAAAAAGAAAATTTCAAAAAATGCAATGAATTTGTAATCTTTTTCTCATAAACTCCAAACCTTAAAAAAAAATATTAAAAATTCATCAATAAAATGATTGGCGAAAAAAAAAAAAATTATAGTGTCGGAGGGTTTTCCGGACGAGAATAATATTAATATTCGATGAAACAACAAGTTGGTCTACAAATGCGGGCCGGGGATGAATAATACGCGGGACATATCGTGTAGCAATGGAGAGACAGTGTGACTGTCGTCGCGTGCCAAGCTAACACGGCTTATATTTAGTCGCGGGTGCTCCGAACTCGGTCTAACGAACACTGCACTATTAAAATCCGCCATCCATCAGAGCCGCTAGCCGGCGGCCTGTGGGCATGCGGGCCTCGCTTGCGCGCGAGAAAGTGGTAGGAAAATGCTCTTCGCGACAACGATCGCATTCAGACCTCCTCTCGGCGAACGGGAACCTCGTCGGTGAGGGAAAACTGACATTGGTCTACTCGGGTTGCGCGGGGGCGTTCTGGAAATATACTCACTACTCGCGTTTGTCGCCGGTCGCACGAAAACTTCACTGGCGACTTCCGTGAATTGTTAAACCGGCTCATTCTCGGTCCGAGTTTTTTTTTTCTAAAAAAAGTTATAAAAAATTTAATAAATCATAAGAATAATACTTGAAAAATTTTTACGGTACATTCATTTAGTTTGAAAAAAAGCCTCGTGAAGAATAAATAATAATGATTTTTGTAAATAATAATAATAATAATAATAATAATTTTATTTAACAAATAGAATGGAATAAACTGAAGCCTGACAATAAAAGTACAGTCAAATTTAAAACAAATAAATTGATTGATAAAAAAACGACAGAGTAAAAAATGAAACGAAAAAATTAGGAATCCATAGATAAATAAAAATTTTAAACTGCATTAAAAAAATCGCTAAGTAAATAGAAATAAGACGAAAATGATAAAGATTGTGTCGTAACTTCTCGCAAATCGAGAATCGAGAATAACAATTGAAATGTATTTGTGGCAGAATTGATCCGAAAAAAATATCCTATTGAATTTAATTCAATAAATGAATAAATAAAAAAATCGGCAAACTAAAAAAAGAGACGAAACGATCGAAATTCATGAATAAAAAAATAAGAAAAATTATGAAAGTCAATAAATAAATAAATGAAGATGAAAATGAAAAAAAAAAAATTTATGAAAATAAGGCAAAATTGGATAAAACGATTTTTTTTTAAAAAAATTTGTATGAAAGTGGAGTCATCAACCTCTCCCTCTTTCGTGCTGCGAACTCCCACGAGAGGATTCACCTCTTTCCGAGAGAGACACGAACACAGGCCGGGGGGAGATTCCCTCTCGGTTTCAGTCGGCTCGCGCGGCGAGCCTTTCATTTTCCCTGAGCGACCATCGCCGCGTCAACAAGTGGGTGGCGAGACTCGCGCGGGCTCATCGTTTACGTTCTTACTCGCTTCGCGTAGTACTACGTAGTTTACGCTCGGATCAGCTGCAGAAAAAAACAATAAAACATTCAATAAATTACACTACAAAATTTTTTTTTTCTCCGAATTAATTCAAATTCAAGAAAAACAATTAATAATTTTTATCTCGAAAAAACTAAAAAAACGTTTTTCTCTCGCTCTAAATTGAATTTTTTCACTATACTGTAAAACAATTGAAAAAATCGTGCAAAAATAAATAATATTTTGTTACAAATTGCGCAGTTTTTCGTTTGTGAAATATTTAAAATAAATAAATCATCGATTAAAATAATTTAATGAACTAAACGTCTGTGATTTAAAAATATTCAAAAACACGGAAAATATCGGTTTTTTTTTTTTTTTCAAAATTAACAATTTAATTGATAAATAATTGGAGCACAAAAAATTTGGGTGAAAAAATTGTTTTGCCGTTTAGAGTCGAAACGAAATCGCTCGACGCGGTTGCGCAGTGTTTTATCAATCGCGCGTGTGTCGTAAACAATTTAATCGTCGCCTCGCCGGTGTTGTTTAGCGTGAAAAAGATCGTGTCGGCATGACCGGCGTCAGTGGCATCGGCGAAACTCGCCTCATTTACGCAGTTATTTAAAGAACTCGGCTCTAGCGATTAGAGAGGGACGGAAGAGCCGCTGAATCTTCACGGACTCTGCTCGACCTCTCGAGGAATCTTTTTCTAGGCGGTTTCTTTTCGGTTCTGTCGTGCGCGCCGTCTCAAAGTGGCAAAACGGATGATTTTCACGAAAAAGAAAAATAAACGAAGAACGAGACGTTAATACGAAATGTCGACGGTCGAGACTCGTTCCTCGGTTAATTAGAAAAAAATGGAAACATAAAAAAAAAATTGACAAAAGTGTAAATTTCGTGTATTTTTTTATACAAATTTATTATAAACAATTAGAGTGTCGACGTTCGGGACACATTTCTTGATTAATTAGAAAAAAAATGGAAATATAAAAAAAAATTGACCAAAGTGTAAATTTCGTGGATTTTTTTTTATATGAAATTATTATAAACAATTAGAGGGTCGACGTTCGAGACTCATTCTTCGGTCATTTAGAAAAAAAAATGGAAATATAAAAACAAATATTGACAAAAGTGTAAGTTTCGTGTATTTTTTTTATATAAAATTATTATAAACAATTAAAGTGTCGAGGTTCGAGACACATCTCTCGGTTAATTAGGGGGGGAAAAATAGAGATATAAAAAAAAATTGACAAAAGTGTAAATTTCGTGTGTATTTTTTTTTAAATAAAATTATTAAACAATAATTTGAGTGTCGACGATGGCGATGGATAGATCGATGTATGGAAAGGTCTTGCCCGGACCAACTTATCAACCATACAGGATCACAATGTCCAAGGGTTCTTCCCCAGGATGTGAGTTGTACTGCTTTTTTTTTCATGTCCCGATTAAGGCTGTCCCTTTGGCAAGGTTCGGCGAAATATGTGATTCACAGAGAAATTCGAACACTCCTCAATGAGATACAAATCTGACAAAAATATTAGACATATGAAAAGTGCAGACAATATTGATTTTTCATAATAATAATAATGCAAAAATGTTATTAAAAATGGTCCTTATTATTTTGTTGAATGAAAATAATTTGTCAATTTATTCTCTGAATTTTTCCGAATTTCGTCTAATTATTCGTTTTACTTTAAAAAACGCAATTTTAAATTATTTAAAAAAGTTCTCAAAAAAATTGTAACTGTTAGAAAAATTAACAAACTATTTTTTAGACGAAAAAATATCAGGTTTGCAGGTGGTTTGTCAAACAGTTTTCTAACGCCAATTTATTAATAACATTTTGGTATTAATTATCCGCGATATTTTTCGCTATAATGTTCAATTTCGTTGATCAAATGATTTTCAGAAATTCATTTTTATAACTTTTCAAAGTCGTTCAATCCGCTTGAATGATTTTTTTGAGCGTCGTCGGATTGATTTTATTTCTTTTTCGAAAATTTCCGAGATATTTCGCGATAATCGTTCAATTCGATTTTTTTTCCTCAAATGCAATTTTTTTATGATAATGTTAAAAAAATTTTGAAAAAATAAAAAAAAATATTTAAAAAAATCATTTGGTCGAAATAAAATGTTACTTTGACGCGACGCTTGCGGTGTTTACATGTCTTACAACGAAGTTTCGTTGCAAAAGCCTCGGGAGCGCGAGTTTGCGTGAATTAGTTGGATAATTCCGTTTAACCAACGCGAAACAGACATTACAGCTGGCTTACAAGCCGTTTATAAATATCTCGGTGGCACGCAATGCCATCGCGTTTAGAAAGGGAAAGGACAGATCGAGGCGTAGGTACGAGCGAAAAAGAGACGACACTACCCGATAGACAGTGAACACTGTTTCACTGTTCGAGTGTACAAATTAGCCACTTTTTTTTTGCACTTTGTTAAGTTAGTTCATGCGTAAGGTGTTCATTTCGCATAAGTTCGAGGAAATTGAGAGTGAATTGCAAACACTTCTCGATGGTATAAAAATCCGAAAAAATCCATACCCATTGAAGGTACTAAAAAGATTAATTTTGCATAATAATAATTGCAAAAAGTTATGAACAAATTGATGAAAAATAAACTTGTTAAACAAATTAACGGTAACTCAACTTTGTTTTTAAATGAGAATGATTCGTTTATTTTTCGAAAAACATATGAATTTTCTCAGATTTTCATCTTTATTTTGAATTTTCTTGTTTTTTACATGGAAAAATGTGCAAAAATCAAAATGAAGATAAAAATCTGAAAAAATTCATACGTTTTCCGAAAAATGGACGAATCATTTTCATAAAAAAAAAGTTGAGTTACCGTTAATTTGTTTAACAAGTATTTTTCATCAATTTGTTAATAACAATTTGGAATTATTATTATCCAAAATTAATCTTTTCAGTACCTTCAATGTGGATGCATTTTTTCAGATTTTTATACCATCGAGAAGTGTTTGCAATACCCGCTCAATTTTCTCGAACTTACGCGAAATAAACATCTTACGCATGAACTAGCTTAAGTTAATCCATGCGTAAAGTGTTCAATTCGCATAAGTTCGAGGAAATGGAGAGTGAATTGCAAACACTTCTCGATGGTATAAAAATCCGAAAAAATTCATCCACATTAAAGATACTGAAAAGATTAATTTTGCATAATAATAATTCCAAATGGTTATTAACAAGTTGATGAAACAAAAAATTGTTCAGGACATTTCCCGGCGACCCAACTTTTCTCTTCAATGAAAATGATTCTTTTATTTTTTCGAATACGTATGAATTTTTTCAGATTTTTTAATTGACTTTGAAATTTTTTTTTTAATGGCAAAAATGCGTGGAAAATCATAAAATTCAATAATGCGAAGAATCCTCGATTGAAGTGTGAATGTTTAGGTTCTTTGTTTCAAAAGAAACAATCGTTTGTTTGAAACATTTTTCCCGTCGAAACAGCGCCTTAAAAAAATAAGAAAAATCTTCATCCATGAGAAAGCAAAAAGTCGAAGTTTCAATTATTTGTTTTTATAATTTTCACTTCGTGTTATGCTCTGTTATTTTTTTATTTTGTTCGTATTATTATTACAATTATTATTTTCTCAATTTTTTCGCATTTTCAGAAATAATAACACGTGTGAAATGTCCGTGTTAGAATTTTTTTGTTGGGTTTGTAAATATATATATAAAACCAAAAATACGGAAGGAATTTTTTTTAAATTTCTCCGTATTTTGAAAATGTATAATTTTTATATGCAAGACGAGTAATATTTGCGCAATAATCGAAAGAGCTGGGTCGACTAAAGTTTTTTCAGCGATTCCTTTACCATAAATGGAACTTCGTTACGATACAATTATATTATTATTATCATCATTATGCGAGTCCATTGCGAAGTAAACGTGAACTAAATGAGTCAGAACTTCTTCGCAGAGTTTTGCTCTCATCTCGGTTTGCTGAATATCCGCCCTTCACCCACGTAAGGCGGTTTGCCTTGACACAGGGGCTTCGATAATTTTTTTCAATCGAATTAAACTTTTTTGCTGTTAAGAAAAAGTAGCATTAACTAAATTAAAAAAATTGTTACTTAATAACAATAAGTGTTAAATAAAAATATAATTATAATAATAAAATCACACCGAATGGAAAAATGAGTGACAATAATAATGAAATGAACCATAACCATTTTTTTATCAATAAGCTTCGAGCTTTTCTATATTTTGAAATTAATAAAAGTGTACATTCGATACAACAAAATATTTTTTTTATCATGGGTTTATTTAATCCGCAACGTAATTGCTTTTAGTTGTCATCGGCAACCGAAAAATCTTCTTTACCGGCGGTGAAATTCTCGAGAGCGACTTTTTTTCAGAGTATTCTCATTTACCAATTCGTTATAATTTTCTTTCTCGTTGTTTTTTAATTTTCAAATTTTTTACTAAGATGGTCCTTTCGGTATTCATCAAAGGTAGTGAATACATTAAATACATAAAATTGAAAGGACACATTAAAGGTAGTGAAATGATTAATTTTGCATAATAATAATTACAAATTGTTATTAACAAATTGATGAAACAAAAAATTGTTCAAGAAATTTCTTAGCAACACAACTTTTTTTTTTATCGTAATAATTCTTTTATTTTCCTGAATACCCATGAATTTTTTCAGATTTTTTAATTGACTTTGAAATCTTCTTTTTTAAATGGTAAAAAAGTGTGGAACATCAGAAAATTCAAGGTCAACTGAAAAATCGGAAAAAATTCACACGTATTCAGAAAAATAAAAGAATTATTTTCATAAAAAAGAAAAGTTGTGTTACCGGGAAACTTCTCGAACAATTTTTTGTTTCATCAATTTGTTAATAACAATTTGGAATTATTATTATGCAAAATTAATCCTTTCCCTACCTTTAATGTGCATGGATTTTTTCAGATTTTTGTACCATATAATAATAATATATAATAATACAAAAATAGGATGGCGTCGCAAAAACTGCGGACCATATTTCCTGAGGAAAAAATTATCCGAATTTCACTTTTTTGAGAAATTGTCAATCCCGTCTGAACTTCAACCCTTTAACGGCCAAGCCTCTTTCCCATTGAGAAAAACTATTTTTCTCTACTGCTCGAGACATTTTTGTATCAAAATATGTCAAAAAAGTCACTTTTGAAAAATTCAGTTTTTCAATTTTTTCGCTTAAACAAATAATTTTTCAATTGATATTCTGGTGGAAAAACTTTCATTTGTATGCACTGCTAGTCGTCAAATTTTTTCAGAATTTTTCACGAGAATTTAGGACGGTTTAGGGACAAAAAGCTTTTTTTGCCAATGTAGCATATTTGCTACAGTAGCAGTTAAAGGGTTAAACAAGTCCCAGTCGTCGGCAGGATTCTGCGGTTATTCAGTGACGAATTTCCGCCGGTCGAGTGACGAATTCTACGTCGAATTCGTCCTCGTAATCGGGAATTAGTCGTTGAATTTAGCTGTTCGACGATTTCATGAAACGTTAATTTTTTTTTTTTTTTTTTTTTTTTTTTACGCACTCCACCACTTCCGGTTTGACGAAATAATTGTTCTATTCTCGTCGCGACGCGCAACGACGCGAGAGTCATCGTCGTTTCGATTCCGTCGTCGTCGTTCGACGACACAACACACATCGGCGATGAAAGTACCGACTCGCTTTGCTTATAAGGCAGCGCAGGAAAAATTGAATCGCGTCAGGATTCCGTTGACCGAATGTAGCCGTGACGAGTTCCACGGTGCACATTCGAGGGCAATGAGCCCTCTTTCACTGTGCGCTCGGTGCGCCGACGTCAAATTTCTTAAGGTAGTCCATGCGCAAGGTGTTCATTTCGCATAAGTTCGAGGAAATCGAGAGTGAATTGAAAACACTTCTAGATGGGATAAAAATCCGAAAAAATTCATAACCATCGAAGGTACTGAAAAGATTCATTTTGCATAATAATAATTGCAAAAAGTTATTAACAAATTGATGAAAAAAAAACTTGTTGAACAAATTAACGGTAACTCAACTTTTTTTTTTCATGAAAATGATTCGTCCATTTTTCGGAAAACGTATGAATTTTTTCAGATTTTTATCTTCGTTTTGATTTTCGCACATTTTTCCATGAAAAAAACAAAAAAATTCAAAATAAAGATGGTAATCTGAAAAAATTCATATGTTTTGTGACAAATGAACGAATCATTTTCATTTAAAAACGAAGTTGAGTTACCGTTAATTTGCTTAACAAGTTTATTTTTCATCAATTTGTTAATAATTTTTTGCAATTATTATTATGCAAAATTAATCTTTTTAGTACCCTCAATGGGTATGGCAAATCTGAAAGAATTCATGCACATCAAAGGTACTGAAAAGACCAATTTTGCATAATAATAATTCCAAATTGTTATTAACAAATTGATGAAACAATAAATTGTTCAAGAAATTTCCCGGCAACACAACTTTTTTTTAATATGAAACTAATTCTTTTATTTTTCCGAATACGTATGCATTTTTTCAGATTTTTTCATTGACTTAGAATTTTTTTTTTTGAAAAAATTGTGGAAAATCATAAAATTCAAAGTCAATTAAAAAATCTGAAAAAATTCATACGTATTTAGAAAAATAAAAGAATTATTTTCATTGAAAAAAAAGTTGTGTTGCCGGGAAATTTCTTGAACAATTTTTTGTTTCGTCCATTTGTTAATAACAATTTGAAATTATCATTATGCAAAATTCATCTTTTCAGCACCTCTAATTTGCATGAATTTTTTCGTATTTTTCTACCATCGAGGAGTGTTTGCAATTCATTCTCAATTTCCTCGAACTTATGCGAAATGAACACCTTACGGACGACCTTGAAAAGCTTCCGCAAAAATGCATAAAAACGAAAACTCTAAAAATCGCAAAGCCTCGACGAAAAAAATTCCGTCTTTTTGCCGTCGTGGGCAGACGGGAGTGAAAAAGTAGAAAAACAACGTTATCAAAAAATGAACGATTGCTCGACTAGAAAACTGGATTTTTTTTTTATCGCGCGCCTTCTCGGGCGGGTCGATATTGCAAGAAATTATCACTCGTCGTCGACGTAACGCAATAGCCTTTCGGATTTGAAGTCATCGCGGCTAAAAATAGGTCTTATCTTGGTCGATAAATCTTTCATTCGAACTGTCCCGAGATAATTGGGCGATGCTTTCCGGCCGAGCTCTGGCACAATTGAGCTCAATATAGGACAATACATCGAGATGCAGACACGCAACGCTCCCACGTGATCCGTTCAATCGTAACACATCGTCGTCTTCGCAGCTCTGCGAACTGAATTTTCATTTGTTCAAAAATGTTGAAAATCTGACTCGTTGAAAAAACAAAAAATATTTCTGATCATACAAAAAAAGAATATTTATTTAACAAAAATAAAAAAAATGTATTTAACACAAATAAAAAAAAATAATTTATTTAACAAAAAAATTTATTTAAAAAACAAAAATGTCGACGACTTTATAGTTGATGCAATAAAGTTTTCGATGAGCTGGAATAATCCGTTCTATTTTTTTTTTTTTCTCGAAGCTTACATAATTTTGTAAATTTTGAAACTGCAAAACGAACTGTTTGTTTCGTTGAAGAGCGGAAAGAAAATATTCCAATGTCATTTTAAGAGTTGTAAATAATAAAAAAATCCTGAAATAATTCGATCTCGTGCAAGATTGACCAATTTTTCTTAACGCCAAATGAGAAAGTGATAGTCCGAATCGTATTATTTTCAATGAATTTTCATTAATCCTTAAAACCTTCGCATTCAAAAATAAACAACCAAAAAAACGATTAAAAAAAAATTCCTTTCGATGCAAAAAAAAATGTTTTTCACGTTGTCGCTGCGTTGTTTGCCTCGTTATTTATTGTAAAATGTTTAAAAAATCTGAAAAAAAAGTTTTCAACAAAAACAAATATTTAACAGATCTTTTTCTGTGCAAAAAAAAAAAAATTGCGTTTAAAGAAAGCAATGCGGAATCTGCGTGTCGATCGCCTCGTGGGTGTGTTGCGTGGTCGTGTCGTCCTCGCTTTACGCCTAATCGTCTCGTCTTCTCAGTGGTCCGAGACGCGATCGCATAATCATTGACCATTGGGAGAGAACGAAATCGAAAAGCGAAGAGCTAGGCCCAAGAGCGATCAGTCTCGTATCGATCGTCGCGTTGATATTCGCCTCCGATCTCTCCGTTCCGTTTTATCCAAAAAAAGTGACGAAAAAAAATTATTTTTAAGACAAATAAACATTTACCGGAAAATACAGTGCGAATAATAATAATAATAATTCTGTTTCGTCCAAAAAAAGTGAGGAAAAAAATTATTTTCAAGACAAACAAATATTTACAAGAAAATACAGCTCGAATAATAATAATAATAATAATAATTCCGTTTTGTTCAAAATAAGTGACGAAAAAAATTATTTTCAAGACAAACAAATATTTACAGGAAAATACAGTGCGAATAATAATAATAATAATTCTGTTTTGTTCAAAATAAGTGACGAAAAAAATTATTTTCAAGACAAACAAATATTTTTTAAAAAATACAGCGCGATTAATAATAATAATAATCGTGATTAATATCGAGTGCAGTTTGTTTGCAAAAGTTGGTAGAAGTTAGCGTGTTTGAATTAACTCAGGAACCTTGATTTATCGCCGTACTTTCGAGGACTGACACCATATGAGGCTCGATCGGACGGGCATAAAGTTTGCGTTCTCAGTCTCTCGTTTAAGAGACTCCTTCCCACGCGTTGTCGATAATCAAAGCGCACTTGCTGCGGCTAGACTCGAGTTGAAATTAATACAATACAGCGAAGTGGAGGGGATTTTACGACCGGTTATACAATTTTCATCACCTTTTTTTTTTGGGATTTTTTTTTCATTAATATGATTTTTTTTTAGTGGGGATAAAACATTTTTTTCGGACGAGTAAACGCATCCTATTCGTTTGACAAATAACTTAGGTTTATTTGGGTTAAAAAGTTTAATCCTCGGAATAGATTATCTGGACAAAAAACATACGGTTGTTCGTCCGAATGAAAACTTTAATTTGCAGAATAACCGGACAAATAACTTATGTTTATTCGTCCGGATAACAAGTTCAAGAGGCAGAATAGAATATCCAGGCGAATAATATACGTTCACTGGTTCGGATAAAAGTTTCAAGTCGCAGAATAGAATAACTGGACAAATAACTTACGTTTATTCGTCCGGACAAAAAATGTAATCCTCAGAATAGATTATCAGGACGAATAACATACGGTTGTTCGTCCGGATGAAAACTTTAATCCGCAGAATAGAACAGCCGAACAAACAACATACGGCTGTTCGTCCCGATGAAAGCTGTAATCTGCTGAATAGCATAACTGGACAAGTAACTTACGTTTATTCGTCCGGACAAAAATCCTCAGAATAGATTATCCGCACGAATAACACAAGGTTGTTCGTCCGGATGGAAACTGTAATTTGCAGAATAGAATAACCGGACAAATAACTTAAGTTTATTCGTCCGGATTGAAAGTTTGAATCTCAGAATGGAATAACTGGACAAATAACATACGTTTATTCGTCCGGACAAAAAGTTTAATCCGCAGAATAGAATAACCGGGCAAATGACTTATGTTTATTCGTCCGGATGAAGAGTTTAATCCTCAGAAGAGAATAAGCGGACGAATAACTTATGTTTATTCGTCCGGATGAAGAGTTTAATCCTCAGAATAGAATAACTGGACAAATAACTTACGTTTATTCGTCCGGACAAAAGGTTCAATGCGCAGAATAGAATAACTGGACAAATAACTTACGCTTATTCGTCCGGATAAAAGGTTTAATCCTCAGGATAGAATATCTGGACAAAAAACATACGGTTGTTCGTCCGGATAAAAACTTTAATGAGCAGAATAGAATAACCGGACAAATAACTTACGTTTATCCGTCCGGACAAAAGGTGCAATGCGCAGAATGGAATAACTGGACAAATAACTTACGCTTATTCGTTCGGATGAAAAGTTTAATCCTCAGGATAGAATATCTGGACAGAAAACATACGGTTGTTCGTCCGGATAAAAACTTTAATGAGCAGAATAGAATAACCGGACAAATAACATGTTTATTCGTCAGGATAAAAGGCTCAATGCGCAGAATAAAATATCTGGACAAATAACTTACGTTTAGTCGTCCGGGCAAAAAGTTTAATCCTCAGAATAGAATAACTGGACAAACAACTTACGTTTATTCGTCCGGATAAAAGGTTCAATGCGCAGAATAGAATATCTGGACAAAAAACTTACTTTTATCCGTCCGGACGACTTTTATTCGTAGAATAGAAAATCCGGCCGAAGTACATACGTTGATTCTTCCATGCAAAGAGTTCAATCTGCAGAATAGAATAACCGGACAAATAACTTACGCTTATTCGTCCGGATAAAAAGTTCACTCCTCACAATAGAATATCTGGACAAAAAACCTACTTTTCTTCGTTCGGATAAAAAAATGTTATTCATAAAATAAAATCCGCCCGAAGTACATACGTTTATTCGTCCCTTTAAAAAGTTCAATCGGCAGAATAGAATAACCGGACGAATAAACGTATACAATTATTACAAGACACTAGTACAACATTCTATCATTATTATTATTATGCCCGGAAAGTCCGTCCTTAAACGACGCATTGTTTTCTCGCTGCGCGGAGCTTCAATCTCCACCATCGCGCACTCCCTGCCCGTCCAATTCAGGCCATAACTCAATTTCCTCGAGCTTCGTTAAACCGAGTCCCACTTGTACGTACATACGCGGACACGCTACTAATGAAACAAGTGCAAAGACCAAAAAAAAAAAAAAAAATCTACAAAAAGAGGGCAGTAGGAAATGATTATAAGAACGCCTGCCGTCGCTCGCGTTGCCAGTCGTCGGAGTTTATTTCTGGTTTTGCCTCTCGCTAACTAGGTGAAAACTCCTACAGGCCCCTTCCCCTGGCTTTTCGTCGTCTATATGTTGCTTTTGCACTCTTGGCTCCGTGAAACTTCTTTTATACTTCTCTCCCCGCCCCTCCGTCTCGTATTCCGTCTTTTCGAATCTTGTTTTCGTTCCACGCGCGCTGCACAGAGATATTCACGATGGCTTCACTCTATCGATTGCCAAACAAAAGAAGGACGCAAGTTCAACGTTGAAGGCTAAAAAAATTCGTTTTTTGGTTATTTTTGGCTGTTTAGGTATTTTTTTCGTTTCGTCAGTCATCGAATCCGTTCATCATTGATATTTATTGATAATTAATAATTAATAGAGTTAACAATAAATAATATATAAAAAAAATGTTTAAAAGAAAATAATAATAATAATAATTATTATTATTTATTTTATTCATAAATAATAAATAAAATAAATATATTATATTATATATTATTATACGATAATATATAATATAATATATTTATTTGTTTATTTATAGACGGGATGTACCCTTTTACATATTCACATAATTTTGACCTTTTTAAAGAAATTTACATAATAGTATATATTTTCAATTTTAATTTTTCAATTTAATATATTATTATTATTATTATTATTATTATTATTATTATTAATATTTGATTTTTTAATGAGAAGTCAATATTATGGAACCTATATACATATATTACGGTATATACTTGTAGATATATATATAGAACGATGAAGACTTCGGATAGATGTGCGGAGAGGAAATATACGAATAGGAGAGGCCCGGACGCTTCTCTCTCTCTATCTCTGTCTCTTTTCCTCTCTTACTCCGTCGGGGATTCACGTAACCGTAGTGGGATTTCGGTCGAAGGTGGAAGAGATCCGGCGGGGATTTCACAAACGTGAACGCGAGCCGGGGCAGTTCCGTTCATCTCGCGAGACATCACGGGACTGCGTCCACTCGGTCTTTTCGTCGTGTACTTGTATCATCCGCGTGAAGGCTTCTCTCTCTCTTTTTGCTTGTCTCTCTCTCTCTTTTTCTCTCGCTCTGTCTCGCTCTCTCTCTCTCTGTCTCTGTAACTCTTAATCGCTCTCTGCACCGTATAGTATTGAAGGCATACGCTTGGACGTTTCGCGTGAAATCGTCGCGAATCGCCAACATACGTGAAACGTGAGAAAACACTTCGGTTTTGCGATACAAACGAAATTTCAATCGACGCCGCTATTCGATAACGTACTTTTTTTTTATTGAAAAAAAAAGTTGAAATTTTTTTTTTTTTTTTTTTGAAAATATTTTTTGCGCGAAGATCGCGATCTTTTGGAGATATTGTGATTTTTCGTTCGTGAAAGGGATTTCATTGGACGAGATTCGTGTATTTGTTTCTTTTTTTTCGATTGGTCACTTTTCGTACTTTTATTATTTTTTGAAACAAAAATTTGAAATTTTTGTTTTTTTGAAAATCATTTTTTGCGCCAAGATCGCGATCCTTCGAAGACATTGTGATTTTTCGTTCGTGAAAGGGATTTCATTGAAAACGATTCGTGTATTTGTTGCTTTTTTTCTCGATCGGTCACTTTTATTTATTCGCTATTTTTTTTGACGTCGCGTTGATAAGTGGCGTGTTGAAGAGCAAATTACGCATATTCGTCATTTTTTTTTTTACATCGAGTTTTTTTTTTTTAAATTCATGTGTTGGGAAATAGTCCACTTTTCGTTCGTTTTTCGATATTTTTAAGAAACGCCGCCTCGTTTTGTTGAATTTATCTTTTATATTATCCGAGAGTAGAATTTTTTTCTCAATAATTAAAAAAAATCTATGAACATTTTTTTTTTTTTTAACAATTTGAGTTTGCAGAAAAACGGCGTTACAATAATTCTTAGCGAATTTTGAGTTTTTTTAAATAAAAAAAATACTTACGAACTGATTCAAGGAGTCTTAATTTTCATTCCAAAAAAGTTCTTTTCTTTCTTTTCATAACAGCAAGATAAAATTTTTTTTTTTTCATAGAAACAATTTTTTCATCAGGCAGACTGAGTGACATTCTTGAATAAAAGCACTTGAAAATTTAACTTGCAAAAACACAATTTAAACGTTTCGTTCTTTAGCTTCATATAATTTCTAATTTTTTTTTTTTTTTTTTATTATTTCATGAAAATTAAGAAAAACGTATGTTGTTCTCAAACCCCGAGAAATTCGCTCCAATTACGGATTTATTTATAGCCGAAAATTTCGATCGGCTTCGCAGCAACGCGTGCGTTATCGAAGATCAATAAGATTTATGCCCGCAAATTGTGCAATATGAGCGAATCAAAAAATAGAAGTACGATATTATTCCGAACATTTCGCGCTTCCCGTTTCCGTTGATTCGCTGTATCGGACGCAGGAAGTTGTTCTTGTGCAAGCTTTATAATTAATGATAAAAAAAAAAAAAAAAAAAATTCTCGTCATTTGTCATTACACTCGTTTCCACTCATCAGAAGTGTTCGTCCGATCGACGGTGATTTTTTTATTGCCAGGTTCATCGAGGAAAAAAATAATACAAAAAGGCTTTAAATCGTTGTAATTGGGCAATTTGTGGGTTTTATTATTGTCGCGTACGATGGCGAGTCTAGCGAGGCCAATGTCGCCGCAGAATTCGATAAGCCCCGTGCGTTTGGCGACGATCCAACGTCACGCTTCGTGGGAACGTCGTATGGGTGAGTCATGCACTTTTCAAGACGAACAAACAGATGTGTTAAAAAAAATTATGCAAATCGAGTCTAACCATCGCTTCCGCATTGCGTTATCAACGCCGTTCGCGAAGCCGTTTCACGAGGAGGGTACTCAAGGATGCATTTACAAGATTTCCAATGAATAGCTTGATTCGATCACAACTTTAGTGCTTCACGATGTAGCAAAAAATTAAAAAAAAAAAAGAAAAAAAAAAAAAAAAAATTTGAAAAGAAAAATATGTTGAAAAAAATGAGATACGTTACCGCGTATAATACATATGAGGTGGTTTAAATGTCGGAAGACGTCTCCTGACTGGAGTAAAAAAAATGAATATAAAATAATTTGAATTGTTACTACGGATAGTTTATTGGTAAACGAAATTTTGTTTAATTTCAAAGTGGCGTTAAAACTGAACTTTTGCATGTTTGCCAAAATTTAATATCGATTTTTAGTTTCGCAATAGTCCAAATTTTTACCAAATTTTACACCGATTTTTGAGAAACCTCGATTCGATCTAAATTTTTATTTTGTTTTCATTGGTTGGTTTATTCATTGGTTTATTGGTTTATTATAGTCCAACTTTGTGGAAATATCTCGAAAACTATGGCTGTTGGAGCGTCATCAGAAATTTTTCAAAAAATTCTTTTTACCAAATTTTACACCGTTATTTGAGAAACTGTAGCAGTTGGAGCGGCACCAAAAAATTTCCAAAAAATTCGAAATGGAGTTAAATCTGAGGGACTGCATGGATTTGATCTAAATTGAATACTGATCATTGCTTTATTATAGTCCAGCTTTGTGCCAATATTGAGGCCAATATCTCAAAAAATGTGGCAGTAGGAGCGCCATCAGAAATTTTTCAAAAAATTCGAAATGGGGTGAAAACTGAACGACTTCATAGATTTTGTCAAAATTCAATACCGATCGTCGGCTTATAATAGTTCGACTTTGCACTAAATTTTAGGCCGATATCTCAAAAAATGTGGCAGTTGAAGCGCAACCAGACGTTTTTCAAAAAATTCAAAATGGCGTAAAAGCTGGACGTCGTATTTCGCCCAAATTGAACACTGTTCATTGGATTCTAATTGTCATCTGATGATCCGATGATCATGATCAGCCGATCATTGGTCCAGCTTTGTGCCAAATTTCAGCCTGATATCTCGAAAACTGTAGCAGTTGGTTCGCAACCAGAAATTTTGAATTTTTTTTTTTTGAATTTCGAAAACATTTTCCAAAAAATATAAAATGGCGTAAAAATTGGACATTTGCACGGATATTGCCCAAATTCAATACCGATCGTTGGTTTTTGATGGTCCAATTTTGTACCAATTTTTAGGCCAATATCTCAAAAAAATGTGGCAATTGAAGGCCCCACCCCAAATTTTTCAAAAAATGCAAAATAGCGTGAAACATAAAAATCACTGCATAAAAATCATTATCCTTCTCCGTGGACAAGAAGAGGAGAAAACAAGGAAAACTCTGAAGTGTTTCGCCTTTTCCAATGACTCAACGACTATCCCGCATTCCGTCATTTTCGCATACGTTGGTTCTATTCGCTGAATCGCTATTTCGCTTTCCATCGTCTCGCATTCCTTCGGGCTTGTGTACAGTTCGGTGCCTCCGTAAACCCTCACCGGCTGTGTTTACGCTTTGAAAATCGTATCCACGTGCGCGCGCGCTAAGCTTAGCCGAAAGCTTCTTCGAGACATTGCCGGAGAGCCGAAAGACGAAAGCGGAAAAAATCGGTCCTCGGAATTATTTACAATTTGAAGGAAGAGAAAAAAAGAGCGATGAATCACGGCCCTGGAAGAAGAAGAGTAAGCGGAATAAAATCGGAAGCGATTTGTCGCGGGCACTGTGCCAATGCTTCGAGCTTCGTCAGATAGTCACGTAGAATTGTATCGTTCTATTGTGCCTTCGCTCGCATCGCTTGGGCAAATCGCTCGAGCAGCAATCACTCGGAAATTCGAAAGAAAAACAAGGAAAGACCAATAAAACCAATTGAAAATAATTCGTTTATTTTGGTGACGTTCGAGATTTTGGCGCAAAACCGCGTTTCGAATTCGTAATTTCTCGCTGGGAACAATTCTTTTCCTCGATGATTTTTTTCTCCTCAAGAAGCTTTGTTAAGGTGAATTTTTTTTTTGTGAGTTTCGCGTGGACGCGATTAGAACGTTCCAAAACATCCATGAACCGCAGTTAAAAAAGTGTCTGGATGTATTTGTGTTGTGCGCTCATCATTTGACCTTGTAACTTGATAAAGGTTTGAAATATCAAGCAGAAACTTGTGCCCTGTGTTGAGGTGATAAGTCCAATTGATCTAACCTTTTACCAAAATCCATGCAGTTGTTCAGTTTTTACGCCATTTGTATTTTCGGTCTATTGTATTTTCGGTCAATTGTATTCTGGGTCAATTGTATTTTTGGTCAATTGTACTTTCGGTCAATTGTATTTTCGGTCAATTGTACTTTCGGTCAATTGTATTTTCGGTCAATTGTATTTTCGGTCAATTGTACTTTCGGTCAATTGTAATTCCGGTCAATTGTTTCGGTCAATTGTACTTTTGGTCAATTGTAATTCCGGTCAATCGTACTTTCGGGCAATTGTACTTTCGATCAATTGTATTTTCGGTCAATTGTGCTTTTGGTCAATTGTACTTTCGGTCAATTGTTCTTTCGGTCAGATGTACTTTCGGTCAATTGTATTTTCGGTCAATTGTAATTTCGGTCAATTGTAGTTTCGGTCAATTGTACTTTCGTTCAATTGTAATTCCGGTCAATTGTATTTTCGGTCAATTGTACTTTCGGTCAATTGTATTTTCGATCAATTGTACTTTCGGTCAATTGTACTTTCGGTCAATTGTATTTTCGATCAATTGTATTTTCGGTCAATTGTACTTTCGGTCAATTGTATTTTCGATCAATTGTATTTTCGGTCAATTGTACTTTCGGTCAATTGTATTTTCGATCAATCGTATTTTCGGTCAATTGTACTTTCGGTCAATTGTATTTTCGATCAATTGTATTTTCGGTCAATTGCACTTTCGGTCAATTGTAATTCCGGTCAATTGTACTTTCGGTCAATTGTTTTCAGTCGATTGTATTTTCGGTCAATTGTATTTTCGGTCAATTGTACTATCGGTCAATTCTTTTTTGGTCAATTGTATTTTCGGTCAATTGTATTTTCGGTCAATTGTACTATCGGTAAATTCTTTTTTGGTCAATTGTATTTTCGGTCAATTGTAATTCCTGTCAATTGTACTTTCGGTCAATTGTAATTCCTGTCAATCGTACTTTCGGTCAATCGTTGTCGCCCAGTTGTTTTCGGCCAATTTTCCGCAAAGCGGCAAAACAAAAAGAGGAAGCAATGTGCCTATGCAGTTGGCACGATTTTTCGTCACAGATTTTTATCCCATCGAAAACCGTTCGAAACTCTCTCCGATTCGTTTCTCGAACTCGCCTCGCGTCAGACTTCCACGAAACTACTTCCATAAGTAACCTCGGTGTCTCTCCCGGCTGGAATATTGCAGCCCGTCGGAAGTGATACCTCGAGCTTAGACCGTTTCTCGAGAAGTTCTCGTCGCGCCGCGTTACGTATCGAGTTATATCCGCGATTGCCGCGACTCCGTCGTAACGCCAAACCCGCTATCGAACTCTCGGAACTACGGCTTCCAGCAACGACGATATGACGCTTCTGGCTTCCTCGCCGGCTCTGGAAGACCACGAGAATTTCGTCTCCCTCCACACTCGCGCGTTCCGAAACCCTCCGCTCCTTCTGATTCTTCGGCTCTCCTACCGACGGACTCGCACACGCACGCACGAGGCTCTCGCACTCTGCAAACTTTACTGTTACATCGCGCACCGAACCTCGCGGACTGCGTTTCTTTCGCGCCGAAGGTTGTTGCCGGCTTCCTCGCTGGTCGCGCGTTCATTCACAATCGCGTCGCGATTTTTACTCGAAATTCTATGAAATTAAAAAAAATTTACGCGTAAAAAAAAAGTCATACGGAAAATGTTGATAACATTTTTTTTTACATATATTTAATAAAATTAAATTTTTATAAAATACAAAATCTGCAATTTAAGTGCGTAATAAATCGAAAAATTTTTTACTCGAGTTCATGGTTTTTTCTACATCAAATGTAAGAATAGTGAGTTTGAAAAAAAAAAAGTTGAAGCGATTTTTTTTTTTAGGTTTTTAAAAAATTTTGTTAGAATTTTCGAAACGGTGCGGTTGAGTAAACAGACCGAATTTCCATAGTGTGTCGAGAGGATTCTCGGAAGTGGGTGTGCCTCGTGTGTTCTGTTAACATTGTCGAAAACTTCGCGCGCGTTGTGTCGGACGTTTGACCGATTTTGTCGAAGGGATTATTTCCTTTTTCGTTCCTCAGTCTCGAAAATTTTGCCAAAGGATAATATTTCACGATGTTCAGTCTCGGTGAGAGAATTACATTTTTTTATGATTTATCAAAAATACAAATAATATAAATTCATTAGTTCACTCAAAAAGAAAAAAAAACAGAAATATGCTAAATGTTAATAATAATCTATATAATAATAATAATTATTATTATTGTCATAAACGAATAAAATTTAATTTCACTTCATAATAAGCAGTTAAACACTTATTTTTATTTCTTAATATTATTATTATTATTAATTATTGTTGATTAATTAATTATGCTATAGTAATAATAATAATAATTGAATTTCTGTCACACTTTTCATATTAATTTTGTAACAATTTTTATAATTTTTTTGGGAAACCAAAAAAAATGTTAAACTACGTATTATGAAGTGATATTCAATTCGATACCTTTTGTGAATTGATATCCATTTTTTTATTTATGTATACACCGCGTTTTGTCCGTATGTATGCTTTTTATTGTACAATTAAAAGGGTATGTTAATTTGAAAAATATAGGAAAAGTAATTTCACTGCAAACAGTTGTTTTTTTAATAATTAATTAATAATTGAATTAATAATAAAAAATGAGTAAATAATTTTTAACGAAGGATGTTTGATTGCAATTTTCTTCCCGCACCGAAGTACACACGTTGCGAAGGGACGGGCGTAAAATATCGTAACTTATCGAACGTATAACGCGTGGAAACACGCGGCGACACTCGATGGCCTTGAGGTCTCGACGATGCGTGAGTACGACACAATCCGGACACGGCCGGTGTGTCGAGAGTCGATGCCGTCATCGCGAAATAACTCGCTTACGAGCTCGTTCAGTAATATATTCCGGTGACATTGACGCCCGTACGGAATCGACGGCTGCATCGGCTGTTCATTCATTGACTTTCATTGATCGATATAAAAAACAATAATTAATTAAAATAATTACTTCATTGCTGTAAATAAATTTTTTAGGGACTTAACGATTTTTTTTTTTCAGAATTCTTATATTTTTTTTAATTCGTCGAAATTATACTTTTTTTGGCCTCATTTAATTTTTTTTTACTGGAGGAAAAAGAACCGAAGAAAATTACAAAATTAGATATGAAATAAGAAATTTGACAATGAAAAAATCGTCGCGTGCTCGTTGATTTATTTTTATTTATTTCAACGAGAAAACGGACTTTTAGGATTTTTTTTATTGAATGAATTAGTTTTGTTAATTTTCTTTACTACGTGTGAATTTTTTCAGCATTTTCTCTTCGCGTTGAAATTTTTTATTTTCATATTTCAAAAACGAGAAAAAATTCATACGTATTTAGTAAAATTGATGAATCATTTTCGCTTGAAAAAATGTTAGGTTGAATTATTCTTTTTCAATAGGTTGTTGATAAAATCTTGATATTTTTTTAATGCAAAATCGATATTTTCGACAACTACCATTTTTTTTTTTTTATTCATCCAATTGAGATGAGTTGGAAATTTTTTCTGAATCTCGAGTTTGGCCGGACTGAACCGAGAGCACTTCCTCGATGAAGGAAAAAAAATCTTGACTTGATTGACCTTGAACAATTGATCGTTTATCGACTACCGATGATGATAATAATTTTTTTTCTTTTTTTCGTCAAATTGCAGACGCATTGCTGGCGGATCTACAGAACACCGTGTCCTCGGGACCGAATCACGTGAGCAACAATGCCACACCGGGATACGGATCGCTCAACGGTGCTAGAAACAATCACACCACCAATGTTTATAGATCGTATGAGAATCGAACTTCGCCGCTACCCCCACAATCGGTAAGTAAAATAATTTTTTTTTTGTTATTAAAAAAAAATTCAGTTAAAAAAATAAAAATAAAATACATTTTTTTTAATTATCAAAATTGAAAAAAGATTTTTTTTTAGTTATTATAATTGAATTTTTTTTTTTTAATTATTGAGATGAAAAATTTTTAAAATTGAAAAAAATTAATACAATTGTTGAATAATACCAAAAAAACGAATGACGCAAATTTCATTTGCACGTTGTTCCTCATTTTGTTTTTAACTTCGTTTCGTCGTTTCACAATTAAAAATTTCGAATTTGTCAGTTTTATCGAAATTCTTCCAATTCAACTACTCGTGTATGCGATTTATTTCGCGAGTCAACGAGAGGCAATGACGAAACCTGCACCACCGACAATTACATCGGACGCGACCTTGCATTTCTCCTTAAAAAAAAAAAAAACAGAAAAAAAAGTTTTAAAGAAATTAAGTAAAATCGAGATTTCGAGATAAAAAAAAATGCGATGATTCAATAAATAAAAAAAATAATAATATGTCGGTAAAAAACAAAGTTTCTTGATTCGTTGATCGATTCATGGTTTCGAAAAAGCGAACCGCGCGAAGAAACCTGCGTGAATAGAAGTCGGTGAACGGCTCGCTCGGATATAACGCGAGAAATGTGGAAAGAGGCCAGAAAGGTTTCCGCCAGATGGCGCGGAACGAATGCTCCGCCACGCTGCGTTGCGGTGATCGATGACGCGGGCTTTGCTGCCGGCACGCGAGATATTATGAAACTGCCGATGTTGCGCACGAGGAAAAAAATTTATGAAAATAAATTTAAATTATTGATATTAAAAAAAAAGAAAGAATTAAACTCTGATGTAAAAAAAATCATTCGAATGATTCGATCAATTGAATAAATCTCTTTATTGATCTATTTTTTGAATAAAAAAAAATTTGATAAAAATAAAAATAATGTTTCCTTAATAAAAATTCCTTATTCCTTAATAAAAAAAAAAAAAAAGATGAAAAATCCTGAGATGGAAGTTTTTAATGATTTTTTGATGTCGAAGACAATGATGACCTCCTCTGAGGAACGTGTTTAATTAAAAATACAAACATAAATATAATAAATTTAAATATTTTCATATAATATTTTTAAAAAAATGATTTTTCAATTTTTGAGAAAAATACTGAACAATCCCCTCGATTTTTTAATACCTTTATCGAAACTTTTTTCTCGTTATTTCCCAATTTGGGAACTCGAAAAAGCTTTGTTCGCGCGCATTTTGACCGTCATAATGAAATATTGGGAATGTCGTTGATTTTTTATTTCTCTCCGGAGGTGCAAAAGTATTAGAACATCGGAAAAAGAAACATTCGAAGTGAGCACTTTGTACATTTTTATTTCTATCTTCGATTTTTCGATGAAAAAAAAAATTTCAATTTTCAATGAAAAAAAAAAAAAAAAAAAATTGAAAACGGCGTTCCATAAGATTCGTATTAACAAATTTCGTATTCGATGTGTCGCTTCATTTCGCGTTTGTATTTTCGCGTCACGTGATCGTTCATTTTTTATTTATTTTTTGCATCGTCCCGGGCGCAACACTTTCCGTCTCGCCTTCCCTTTCGTCTTTTCTCGTCGATGTTTTAAAAATGGCAGGCCAACATTTAAAACTGCTACAGTCTCGAGGGTCTTCTCATTTTTCCAGTCTCACCGGAAATAGATCCGGGGTGTGGTCCATCACGAACTACATCTATATTAACTATATTATAAATTCAACCGAAAAAGCGAAAAATCTTCGCGCTAATAAGATTACGGACAATAATAGTTATAATAATAATAATAAATTTTATTATTACATATTATATCTAATGTTAATAATAATAATAATAATAATTATTATATATTATATTATTATTAATAATAATTATTATTATTATTATTTTTTTAAATCAAGCACACAGGCGATGCAGAAAATTTGGATTTTGCATGAAAATAATTGCAAAAAGTTGTTAAAAAAATGTCAAGATGAAAAAAATCTATATTTTTCTTCGATCGAGCTTACTCGACGAGAAAAAATGAAATTTGCCGACAAACTTCCGCGGGCGAGCTTTGCGAACGTTGATACATTTTTTATTATGCTAGAATCCGGCCGAAAGGCACGAATCGCATGAACATTTTTTTCTAAGTCGACCAAACTCCTAGCCGAGTCACTCAGTGGATGAATAATGCAACCGTGTTGAACTCGGAACAATAATGAAAAAAAATCGATACTAACACGAGGGAAAGGTAACAGGTGCGTGTCTGAAAGTTGCACAAGCGATCAATGTTCCCGCAGGTCAGGTTCTCGTCTTTTTCCACTGCGGTTGTAATAGCGTAGACTGGTATTCCATTTACGATAGTAAAACCTCGATTTGCGTTTTTTTTTTTTTTTTCAAATTTTTATTTCATCGAGAAACGTTCGATTTTTTTCTCCGATTCTCAACGATCGATTTTGTAAAATATTTACATAAAAATGTTATAAACAAATTGAGGAAAAATTAATATTTCAACAAATGCAACCTGACTTTTTTTTTATTGAAAATAATTCTCCAATTTTTATGAATGCGTATGAATTTTATCAGTTTTTTTTATTGACTTTGAATTTTATGATTTCCCACACATTTTTTCATAACAAAAAAAAATGCAAAGTCAATTAAAAAATCTGAAAAAATTCATACGTATTCAGAAAAATAAAAGAATTATTTTCATTAAAAAAACGTCGTGTTGCCGGGAAATTTCTTCAACAATTTTTTGTTTCATCAATTTGTTAATAACAATTTGGAATTATTATTATGCAATATTAATCTTTTCCGTACCTTTAATGTGCGTGAATTTTTTCAGATTTTTATGCCATCGAGAAGTGTTTGCAATTCAATTGCCAACTCCTCTCAATTTCCTCGAACTTGTGCGAAATGAACACCACACGCTTGGACTGCCTTAAAGATTTAAGGGTCGCGTTCGTGAACGATAACTCCTACGAAGGTTGTTTCATGAAAAATAAATAAGAAAAAGGCAAAAAAAAAAAAAAAGAAAATCTGTGACGATTTATCAGATTTTATTTACAAAATCGGTATCGTTAATGCAAATGCGAAAATCGAGTTGGCAAAACCAGTTGGAAAAAACGAAAAATGATCGGGGAAAACATTCATGATTAATCGAGATGTTATTTCGGATCGTACGAAATGTACGAGTTGCGATACGCGCATGGAGGTATGCGCGACAAGTCCGCCGATGTCGATCGCGTTCGTCGCGTTCGAGAAGGGGTTTTTTGACTCGCGTGTAGGAAGAGCTTCATGGACCCTCACAGGCTCCGCGTTATAATTAGACTAATATTATACCTATAAATAAACTTACGTTTGGAACGTTTCGCGTCGAGGGGGGGAAAAGCATCGAATCTCGGAGCCGAGTACATCGTCGGGGATTTTCCAAATAGTTGTCTTGCGTTGTGTAGTTCCAAAAGTAATTCTATTTTTTTTTTTTGGAATTTTATTACAAACTGTTTTTTTTACGAATTGCCCCAAACCCGATGGAAATCTGATTTTACTGAGCCCACAATTTACAAAAATGTAGCATAAATACTGAGCATATTGCTATGGCAATGGTTGTATGACATTTACTCCGTGATTTTAGCCACATCATAAAATTAGCTACTCGATGATATCAAACCCGCCGTGACATTAGCTGCTCCGTTATTGGAACCTTAGTGTGAGATTAGCTGCTGCCTTTTAAAGTGTCATGACATGAGTTTCACCGTAATTTTAATATTGCCGTGCCTTCAGCTACTCTGTGATTGCGGCCGTGGTGTTAGCCACTCCGTGACATTAGCTACTCCGTAACTTTAACCCCGCTGTGATGTCAGCCACTTCCGGTTTTGAACTTCTCCGTTATTTCGGGTACTCCATGATTCGAACCACTCCGTGAACTTAGTTATTCCGTGATTTCAATCCCCCCGTGACTTTAACCGCTCCGTGATTTTGGTCCTGTTGTGGCGTCAGCTTCTCCGTGGTTTCGAACCCGCAGTCGCTTTAGCTACTCCGTGATTTCAACCCCGCAGTAGCATCAGCTATCCCGTGGTTCCAACCCCGCAATCGCTTTAGCTACTCCGTGATTTCAACCCCGCAGTAGCATCAGCTATCCCGTGGTTCCAACCCCGCAATCGCTTTAGCTACTCCGTAATTTCAACCCCGCAGGGGCATCAGCTACTCCGTTATTTCGACGCCGCAATGGCGTTAGCTACTCCGTTTTTTCGACGCCGCAATGGCGTTAGCTACTCCGTGATTTTAACCCTTCCGTGATATTAGCTACTTCGTGTTTCAAACTTCTCCGTTATTTCAGGTACTCCATGATTCTGATCCGCTCGTGACATTAACTACTCTGTGATTCAAATCCTAGTGTGGCATCAGCTACTCCGTGGTTTCGAACCTGCAGTCGCTTTAGCTACTCCGTAGTTCCAACCCCGTAGTAGTATTAGCTACTCCGTTGTTTCGACGCCGCAATGGCGTTAGCTACTTCGTGGTTTCGAACCCGCAGTCGCTTTAGCCGCTCCGTGGTTCCAACCCCGTTGTAGCATTAGCTACTCCGTGTCTTCAATCCCGTAGTAGCATTAGCTACTCCGTGTTTTCAACCCGTAGTAGCATAAGCTACTCCGTGGTTTCGAACCCGCAGCCGCCTTCGCTACTCCGTGGCTCCAACCCCGTAGTAGCATTAGCTACTCCGTTGTTTCGAACCCGCAGTCGCTTTAGCTACTCTGTGGTGCCACCCCCGTAGTAGCATTAGCTACTCCGTGGTTTTCAACCTCGTAGTAGCATTAGCTACTCCGTGGTTTTCAACCTCGTAGTAGCATTAGCTACTCCGTGGTTTCGAAACCGCAGTCGCCTTAGCTACTCCGTGGTTCCACTCCCGTAGTAGCATTAGCTACTCCGTGGTTCCACCCCCGTAGTAGCATTAGCTACTCCGTGGTTCCACCCCCGTAGTAGCATTAGCTACTCCGTGGTTCCACCCCCGTAGTAGCATTAGCTACTCCGTGGTTCCACCCCCGTAGTAGCATTAGCTACTCCGTGGTTTCAACCCCGTAGTAGCATTAGCTACTCCGTGGTTCCACCCCCGTAGTAGCATTAGCTACTCCGTGGTTTCAACCCCGTAGTAGCATTAGCCGCTCCGTGGTTCCACCCCCGTAGTAGCATTAGCTACTCCGTGGTTCCACCCCCGTAGTAGCATTAGCTACTCCGTGGTTTCAACCCCGTAGTAGCATTAGCTACTCCGTGGTTCCACCCCCGTAGTAGCGTTAGCTACTCCGTGGTTTCAACCCCGTAGTAGCATTAGCTACTCCGTGGTTCCACCCCCGTAGTAGCGTTAGCTACTCCGTGGTTTCAACCCCGTAGTAGCATTAGCTACTCCGTGGTTCCACCCCCGTAGTAGCGTTAGCTACTCCGTGGTTTCAACCCCGTAGTAGCATTAGCTACTCCGTGGTTTCGAGCCCGCAGTCGCTTTAGCTACTCCGTGGTTCCAACCCCGTAATAGCAATAGCTACTCCGTTATTTCGATGCCGCAATGGCGTTAGTTACTCCGTAATTTTAACCCTGCCGTAATATTAGCTACTCCGTTGTTTCGACGCCGCAATGGCGTTAGCTACTCCGTGATTTTAACCCTGCCGTGATATTAGCTACTTCGTGTTTTAAACTTCTCCGTCATTTCTGTTACTCCATGATTCTAATCCGTTCGCGACATCAGCTACTCCGTAGTTTCGAACCCGCAGTCGCTTCAGCTACTCCGTGGTTCCAACCCCGCAGTAGCATCAGCTACTCCGTGTTTTCAACCCCGCAGTGGAATCAGCTACTCCCTCGTTTCGACCCCGCAGTCGCGTTAGCTACCCCGTGATTTTAACCTCGCCGTCATATCAATTGCTCTGTGTTTTAAACCCCTCCGTTACTTTAGTCACTCCATGATTCTAATCCTCCCGTGACTTTAGTCAGCTTCTTATCCAATCCACCTTCTTGTACAAGGCACGGATCCGCGACGACGACAAAAATAAAAATACGCGTAAAAATAAATTCTTCGAAGAGTCTCAAAGTATGATAGAACGTCGTCATAATCCAAGTGCAACTGATGTTTTTCTAGCTCATTTGTCTCGATAACTCGCCAAGAGAGCTTCCGCGATGTTATCGGAAACATGACGAAATGGAGTTGCGAGAGTTTCACTCGCCGATTCTAGAATAGCGCTCGAAGGCGAGCGCGAGAGAGGCGAAGAAGGCACGCCAAAGATATCGGGAAAAACAAGAAGATTTATTTGCACAAGAGTTCCAGATCTTCGAGAAATAACTTCGGACCTCGGTCGCCGAATGCTTTGCGAGCAACGAGCGCGCGGAGGGGCGTCGTTTTTGCGTTTGCAGACGGAACCGCCTAGTTCGAGGCGCGCGTTGAATATCGGCGGAATCGAGCGTCGAATATCAGAGGGGCGTATGTGGCGCGCCAGAGCGTAGGAGATACGCCCTTATTGAGACGACAATTTTGTCAAACGAGTCGAGCTCACTCGTGACCAACACGTGCCGAGAGATTTTACAACGGAGACGAAGAGAACGCGGATCGGAACGAATTAGCCGGCGTCAGCTGCCAGGATTATAAATCCGTAGGACGATTAAGAGGCATTGGGAAACTTGATAAGAGCGTATAGTATTATTTTACATGATTGCGACTGAGACACCGCGGCTTTTGCTTCGTCGTCGGGCAATTTTGTGGAAACTCCTCTATTTTGACATCAAAAAAAAATTAAAGAATAAAAATAAATAAAAATAAAAACATAACAATCTTTTTTTATTTAAATTAAACAATTTTTTTTTTTTTTATAAAATAAATAAAAACAAAAATTTGACGAAAAATCGGGCATGTGGAAGATGCTGAAAAGATTGTTTTAATTTGTTGCACAATAATTTGTTATTAACAAATTGCGAAAAAAATATTGTGATCAATCAATTTTAGTGAATTTTCATTTAATTCCGATTTTCGGTACGAAACCGAAACCGGTATTTTCTGGCAAGCTCTCGGGCAGACGACAAATTGTTTCCCCAGTGCGATCCGAAAATCTGATAAACAGTCCGAAATAGGATTAGCGAAACGTTAATTCGATCCAAGGACAATGTTGCGATGCGATGACTGCATCGATTCGCTGATATGTTTATCTCGCATTCACCCTGACATGTTTCCTCGGCCCGGATATTTTTGGCATGACACCGGCCACCGCGGTTAGGCCAGTTTATCTACCAGATGTTGAATTTCGCCGCGTCAAAAATATGATGCATCGACTCGAAAATATTTTTCGAAAATTGTTTTCTTTGGCAAAAACAAAAATTGCCCCATTTGCCACGGTCGTAAAACTTTCTCGCCGAATACGCCCGCTGTTGAATCGAAAATGCGTTCGAAAAAGATCATTTTTTTGGAAAAATCGAAAAATTATAATTCTGTTGAAAAAATATTACATAATAAATTATATTATGATTACAAAACAAAATATATGAATACTAATTGCAAAAACAAAAAAAAAAAAAAAAAAAAAAAAAAATAATAATAATAATAATAATAATACAAATAATAATAATAATATAATATATTATGTAATATTCCATTAAAATAATTGTAATTTTTAGATTTTCCAAAAAAATCATCTTTTTTGAACAACAAGTAAAATGTTTATGTTGTAAGAACAAAAAAAAAAAAATTTCAACGCGTCAATCTTTTTGGCGCGCCGATGAAGACCTTCACGCCCAATTTGCAGAGGGCTCATCGATGAGACTGAATGGGCTTTAGACGAGCTCCCGTGTGTTGTTCGCAAGCACAAAACTTGCTCTATACGCGAAGATTATTTGTACTTAAAGAGCGCGTGTATAGGACAGAGAAGCCTCCGCGAAGGTGAAACACGAGGCTGACATCACCATTTCGAATAATGTTTCTCGATGCCGCGAGACGCTTGTTGTTAGACGCTCGCGATTTCGTACGCAACGCGCAAGTTGGCAGAGCGCTGTCTAAATGCATTTGCGACGAACGGAAACGCAGAAGGCTGTCTTGATTTACACCTGTCTTTCGCGTCTTTCGTCACGTCTGTTATTGCGAACTTCATTATTGGTCCTTCTCGCGATTTTTTCCTTGCTCCGCTTGCGGAAAATTATTCGTCAACTTTTCCGAATTACGTGTGAATTTTTTCCGAATTTTACGTCCCGTTCGAAAGTTGTGCTTTTTTAATGGCAAAGGTTTGGAATGTCAAGAAATTAAAAAAAAAAAAAAATTTATAGCCATTTGGAAAAATTGACGAATGGGTTTCGTAACAAAATAAAATTGGGGTGCCGGGTAAAATTTTGTTACATTTTTACTGCGGGCACTGTTCCATTTGGAAGGACATTTTTTAAGTATTTTTTCGGTCTTCAATTGACGTATTAAAAGTTTGGCACACTGGGCAAAACCATACCGAATGCCTAATACTCTCCAGTATTCAATAAATGTGCCGGAGAATAAGCGTTGTAATAGAGGATGGTGGTTTCGTAGTTCTGAGAATCCAGATCGATCTCTTTGTAGTTCTGGGAATCCAGGTCGTTCTCTTCGCAGTTCTGGGAATCCAGGTCGTTCTCTTCGTAGTTCTGGGAATTAAGGTCAATCCCTTCGTATTTCTGAGAATCCAGATCGATCTCTTTGTAGTTCTGAGAGTTCAGATCGTTCTCTTCGTAGTTCTGGGAATCCAGGTCGATCTCTTCGTAGTTCTGCGAATCCAGGTCGTTCTCTTCGTAGTTCTGGGAATCCAGGTCGATCTCGTTGTAGTTCTGGGAATCCAGGTCGTTCTCTTCGCAGTTCTGGGAATCCAGGTCGTTCTCTTCGTAGTTCTGGGAATTAAGGTCAATCCCTTCGTATTTCTGAGAATCCAGATCGATCTCTTTGTAGTTCTGAGAGTTCAGATCGTTCTCTTCGTAGTTCTGGGAATCCAGGTCGATCTCTTCGTAGTTCTGGGAATCCAGGTCGTTCTCTTCGTAGTTCTGGGAATCCAGGTCGATCTCTTCGTAGTTCTGGGAATCCAGGTCGTTGTCTTCGTAGTTCTGGGAATCCAGGTCGATCTCTTGGTAGATCTGGGAATCCAGGTCGTTCTCTTCGTAGTTCTGAGAATCCAGGTCAATCTCTTCGTAGTTCTGGGAATCCAGGTCGTTCTCTTTGTAGTTCTGGGAATCCAGGTGGTTCTCTTCGTGGTTCTGGGAGTCTAGGTCGCTCTCTTTGTAATTCTGGGAATCCAGATCGTTCTCTTCGTAGTTCTGGGAATCCAGGTCTTCATAGTTCTGGGAGTCCGGGTCATTCCCTTCGTAGTTTCGAGAATCCAGATCGATCTTTTCGTAGCTCTGAGAGTCCAGGCCAACCTCTTCGTAATTTCAAGTGTCCAGGTCGACTTCTTCATAGTTCTGGGAATCTCGATAGATCTCTATGTAGTTCTGAGAGTCCACGTCGATCTCTCTGTAGTTTCAAGAGTCCAGACCGATCTCTTTGTAGTTCTGAGAGTCCAGGCCGATCTCTGTGTAGTTCTGAGAGTCCAGGTCGATCTCTTCGTAGTTCTGAGAGTCCAGGTCGACATCTTCGTAGTTGGCGCAGTCCAGTTCAATGTCTTCGCAGTTTTAAGAGTCCTATCTCGTTAAAGTTTCGAAAGTCCAGGTCAATCTCTTCGTAAATTCGAGAGTCCAGGTCAATCGTTCCGCAGTTTTGAGAGTCTGAGTCGAACTCTCAGAGTCGCGAACAGTCCGATCTGGACTGCCGGACCTACGAAGAGATCGATTTGAACTCCAACAACTACGAAGAAAATGGACTTGGACTCTCAGAACTACGAAGAGGTCGACCTGGACTTCCAGAATTACGAACGCATCGATCCAAACTATATAAATACTTCAGTATGTTAATAAAATATTACATAATAAATTATATTGTTATTATTATCTAAGTTAGTATTCATATATTTTATTTTGTAATCATAATATTATTTATTATGTAATATTTTATTAACATAATTATAATTTTTTTTTCCAACAACAAAAAACAATTTTCGAAAAATATTTTCGGGTCGATGCGTCATATTTTTGCCCTTCTTGATCTGCCTTAAAAAATTGTTCCTTTACGCAATTTGCGAGGGATGAACATTTGAGTCTCAGTCGATGAAAATATGATCTCGATCTTCGAAGATTTCGATAATCAATTTCTACGTCGAATCGTCCGTCCAGATAAATCGATTATCGTCCTAATCGAATGTTGAACTCATAAAAAAAATATATCTATTATAGATGTCATCATTCGAGCGTTCTCTTATCGTTTGTTATTGTTCCAGCCGACTTATCAGAATCGCGAGGCTATCGAGGAAACGATAATGAAGAGCAACACTAATACCGCTGGTGGACAGTACATAGGCCAAAACACCGGAAGCGGAGGCGGAAAGATGCCGTCGCTGAACAACAATCTATCCGAATTGGATACCTTGCTTCAAGATTTGAGCAACGCTCGTTACAACACTCATTTTCAAGAGCGCGGTGAGTCTCGCCGCAATTCCATTAAACAACAAATCGATATTTCACGTCGCTTATTAACATCAAGAAAAAATCCCGGAAAACATTTATAAACTTTTTTTTTATAATATTTAAAAAAATAAATTAAAATTAAAATAAATAATGATTATTATTATTATTATTTAAATAATTTTTTTTTAATAAAAAAAAATGTTTATCTTATGTTATTAAAATAAAATGTTATTTTTATTTTGTTTTATTAAAATAAAATTCACTAAAGACACTTTTTTGACGAGACGCTCACTGCGAGCTCCGAGAAAAAAACGTATCGAGATAGATCGAAGTACAAACGAAGAAAAAAAAATAGAAAGACGCTCGACGAGTTCCACAATTGAGATGATTTGGAAAACTCTTATTAGCAGATCTCCCCGGCGAGAGTGTGCTTCTGTGAATTGAGGAATCGCGCGTGGAAAATAATTTGTAACACATTCGATGGCTCCGAGCCAAATGAATTCGTCGTTTCCACGGTCGTGATTTTTTCCGCTCGACAATTAATCGTACACGAACGATCGTGTAGCAATTTTCGACCGCTCGAGAACTACGATGAAATATCGATGTATTTTTTAATGGGCCAATTTCGCTCGCAAACTCGAGCCAAAGGCTTGGCGTGTGCGTGGACGCGATTAATTTGGCTTTTAAGTATTAACTTGTCGAAGTCGACGTTAAATTGGAGAGTCTCGAACTCGAGAAAAGTCGAAAATTATTAATGAAATATTACAGAACGATAAAATTGTGAAAAGAATTTTCAACGAATTTCGAACACTTTTCGATGGAATGAAAATTAGAAAAAAATCAGACATGGATGTTGCATAAGATTGCATAATATCAAAATTCTATCGATAATTAAGAGAAAAAAATTGTTTAACAAATCACTCGGCACCGTAACTTAACAACAATAATAAAATAATAATAATTTATCAATTTTTCCAATTACGTATACATTTTTTTCAGAATTTCGTCGAATTATTTGCAATTGCTCTTTTATTCATTTATTTTGTTTAAACAAACCGCAATTTTATATAATCAGGAACAATTCAGAAAAATGTTATAAACATTCAGAAAATTTGAGAAATTATTTCTATTAAAAAAAGAAAAAATAGGTTGCTGAGTGATTTGTTAAGCGAGTTTTTTTGTTATTAGTTTTTTATAACGATATTATGTTTATGCAAAATCACTATTTTTAGCACGTTCCATATGCCGGATTTTTTTCAGATTTTTATCCCCATTTTAGCCGGTTTGTACCGAAACGACTACCTTAAACTCATTTTTTTTTGCCACGCTAACTTTTCGTCCAAATTTAATTTTTTTATAATTATTTTACATTTTTAAACATTTCAAACAAGTAAAAAAAAGAATACATTTTTTTTTTTTTTTACAATAAAGAAAGGCAATCGAAGCTTTTTCAAGAAGGATGTAAAGGACGATTTTTATTAATTTTCGATGTCCCAAAATTTCAGAGGCACTTGGATCGTCGGTTGGTGGTTTGAACGGCGGTGCGACAAGTCCGATGCTTCGGTCGCCGAGCAGCCTTTCCGCCTCGCGTCCCACCGTCGATTCTTTGCTCGAGGAACTCAGCACCGCTGTTCCTAATGGGTGAGAAAATTTTTATTTTCCAACCCTCAAAAACCTCAAAAAAGCTAAAGAAAAAAAATCGATTTGACCGTCAACGGAATATCGCAAAAAAAAAAAATTTTAATTTCTCCGGTTTCGCTTTCCGCAGTGACTATCCCCAAGACGGAAGGGTCAAGGTCACGATTCAGGAAACGTCGACCGAGGTTCAGCCGATCTACGAGAGTTATCCGACGAGTCAGAACAATTCTCTCAGTCGTTCGGAACTTCACGCGAGTTATGCGAGCAACGGACACACGGCCAGCAACGCAACGAAAGAGCTCGACGATCTGATGGCTTCGCTCTCCGAATTCAAGGTAAGATCAGAAGTTTTCTCGAAATACCTTCGATCAATCCTCATCTACATGTGGAGATCGTATTCTGGAAAAGTATCGACATGTATTAGGACGTATATAAAAGTATTTGAAAGTATTTGAAAGTATTTGAAAATATTTGAAAGTATTTGAAAGTGTTTGAAAGTATTTGAAAGTATTTGAAAGTATTTGAAAGTATTTGAAAGTATTTGAAAGTATTTGAAAGTATTTGAAAGTATTTGAAAGTATTTGAAAGTATTTGAAAGTATTTGAAAGTATTTGAAAGTATTTGAAAGTATTTGAAAGTATTTGAAAGTATTTGAAAGTATTTGAAAGTATTTGAAAGTATTTGAAAGTATTTGAAAGTATTTGAAAGTATTTGAAAGTATTTGAAAGTATTCGAAAGTATTCGAAAGTATTCGAAAGTATTTTTTTACAAAGTAAAATACTTTGAAGAAAGTGTTCTTCTCTCGTTTCCGCGCTTCTCGATTACACGAGCCCCGCGTTCGCATCGAACGCGTCTCGCTACCTCGAAAAAAATGGAAAAAAAAAGAAAAGAATACGAGATCGCGCGAAAATTCACATACGTTATTAGTCCGGATTCGTGGGCAGCGAGAGGATGGTTAGGTGGGTAGGATAATAAAACAGTGACGTTAAAGCAGCCGTCTCCTGCCCATTCTTGGCTGGCCAAGTTACCGAAATAACTCGCCTATTCCAACGGGCGCGCCCGCGCGTTATTGCGGCCGACACGAAGCGCCGCGTCGCACCGCCGCAACGCGGGCGAGCGAGACGCACCGAGGAGCCTCGTGAACGAGACGAACGGGAGAAAACGCCGCGAGAGCGACACGCGAGGAATCGACGATGATCGAGCCCGTGGTCCGCGAAGACCGTCGCATCTCCCTCCCCGCGTTTTTCTCCCGTTTCCCGCGTTCCCGCGTCGCGACTCCGCGGACTCGCACCCATACGCGAGATGAACCCGCGTCGATCGCGTATCGAAAATCAAACGGAAAAGCCACCGGTTGGCGGACGAGCCGAGGGGAGGGGACCTCGACGTGGAGGTCGAAAGCCAAAATATATACATATTTTTATATACTTTTTTGAGAAATATATATATAGATGTAGATATATGATATATAGTATATATATAATGTATATATATATATATATCAAAAAAGTAAAAAAGGTCGGTGTATATATATACTTTTATATACTTTTTTGATATATATATATATATATATCGTGTATATATATATATATATATATATATTTATATATACAGTTGCTTCCACCGAAAGACTTCGCGTCCGCGCTGCTGGTGGGAGAGCCGGAAAATTCAGCTCCAACGCCAGTTCGGCGCGAACAACGAAAAAAGCTTTCAGTCTGTCCGCAAGCTCCGAGACCCAAAGATCCACGAAGTTCGTCATCCGCTCCATATCGATCCGTACGAACACGAATAATACGATTCTATTGTTGCATTTTTTTCATTTGTTTTCTCGAAAAAAAAATTTGGGACCAATAATTTTTTTTTGCATACAAAATTTTTTTTCACAAGAGACATTCGACGGGAAGAAGTTTCGATAACCGCGACTCGGCCGAGTGGAACGCAACATTTTTTTTCCCCCCCATCGATCGGCAAGAATTTGGATCATTCGTGAAAAAAAATTTCTCGATTTTACCGATAATTACGCGAAGAATTTCAGTGATTTTTTAGTTTGAACAACCAAAAAAATGCATCACAATTTTTTTGTCTTATCATTCGCGCGGATAAACGAAAAATACTATTTCCAAGACGAGACTCTTTGCGACGAATTTTGGAAAACTTTTTTTTTTCGAATATTCCACCGAAAATCGAATTTTTTTTTTTTTTGAAAATTGAGAGTAATCCTCGGTATTGCGCGCTGGCCTAATTCGAACGGGACTCGGCGATCCTCAAATAGATCACCGCGCTTCTTCGGCGCCCACGCGTTTCGGCACACGACTCTCTCGTCTGAGAATTTCCTTCTTCCCACGCTCAAAAAAAAAAAAAAAAAAAAAAAAAAAAAGTAAGTTTGTAATAGAATTAATCCAACCCGTCGCGTATTCGTTTCCGCAGATCAATGGTAGCACGCACCAGGTCCAGACGGTGACGGATTCTCCGTACGCGAAGCCCAACAAGGCAACGAAGAGTTCGCCGAGCCCGATAATCCAGGAGGGTAGCGGTGGTGTTGCGCCGTCCCAGTCGCGTATCCACATAACCGAGACGCAGACGAGTCATCAGTATCAGCCGCAGCACGGGGAGAGTCACACGACGACGACAACAGCCCAAGCGACGACGCACATCGTCAAGCAGAACCAGTTGGATTCTATGCTAGGGAATCTACAGGCCGACATGAGCCGCCAAGGTGTAAACACGACCCAGAAGGGATGCTGCAACGCTTGCGAGAAGCCAATCGTCGGACAGGTCATAACCGCCCTCGGCAAGACATGGCACCCGGAACACTTCACCTGCACTCACTGCAATCAGGAATTGGGAACTCGCAACTTCTTCGAGCGCGAGGGACACCCGTACTGCGAGACCGACTATCATAATCTCTTCTCGCCCCGTTGCGCCTATTGCAATGGACCAATCCTGGATGTAATGCAGTTTTTTTTATTACTTTCGTATTCTGTTTTTAGTCAATATTTGGTGCATTTAGTCAATGTTCTTCGATCGCCACAGTCACTAGATTTTTGTTTCAGTCATCCTGTTTGGTGGCAGTCGCGACATTATTCTTGTTCAGTCATCGAAATCGTTGCTACAGTCACTCAATTTTGGTTACAGTCACTCAATTTTGGTTACAGTCACGCAATTTTGGTTACAGTCACTCGATTTTGGTCACAGTTACTCAATTGCGGTTACAGTCACGCAATTTTGGTTACAGTCACTCGATTTCGGTTACAGTCACTCATTTTTGGTCACAGTTACTCAATTGCGGTTACAGTCACTCAATTTTTTGTTACAGTCAATCAATTTTGGTTACAGTCACTTATTTTTGGTTACAGACGCTCAATTTTTTGTTACAGTCGCTCATTTTTCGTTACAGTCACTCTATTTTTGCTACAGTCACTCAATTCTTTGTTACAGTCACTCTATTTTTGCTACAGTCACTCAATTCTTTGTTACAGTCACTCTATTTTTGCTACAGTCACTCCATTCTTTATTACAGTCACTCTATTTTTGCTACAGTCACTCAATTCTTTGTTACAGTCACTCTATTTTAGCTACAGTCACTCAATTCTTCGTTACAGTCACTCTATTTTTGCTACAGTCAATCAATTCTTCGTTACAGTCACTCTATTTTTGCTACAGTCACTCAATTCTTCATTACAGTCAGTCAATTTTCCTCACAGTCCAATTTTTCTCCCACGATCTTACAATTTTGTTTATTTTTTACTCTGAACCTTCGAATTTTTCCCAGAAATGCGTGACAGCCCTCGAAAAAACATGGCACACGGAACACTTCTTCTGCGCCCAGTGCGGCAAGCAATTCGGCGAGGACGGTTTCCACGAGAGGGACGGAAAGCCCTACTGCCGAGAGGATTACTTCGACATGTTTGCGCCAAAGTGCGGCGGTTGCAATCGCGCCATCATGGAGAATTACATATCGGCGCTCAACAGCCAGTGGCATCCGGATTGTTTCGTCTGCAGGGTACGGTCTAAAAGAACATTCCCACTAATCGCCGTGTCTCTTCGTTTCGCATTGCAGGTCATCCGGAAAGCCTCGTGGCTGCGCCTTGTCGGTCTCGCGCGAAAAATCGCAAATTCAATTTTTCATTCGGCGAAATTCGACTTTCGACGAAAAAAAAAAAATTCAATTTGCCGACGAATACTATTTTTTTCGTTAACAAAATGAGTTCGAGAAAAAAGTGAAAAAAAAAAAAAATAGAAGAAACAGTCTTTGAGATTTCGAAATTGCAGGACTGCAAGAAGGCCGTGTCGGGCAAGTCTTTCTACGCTATGGAGGGAAAGCCGGTCTGTCCGAAGTGCGTCGGCGTCGACGACGACGAGGAAGAGGAGGAAGAGGCATAAGAAGCTCCCCTCGATTATTTCTATTTCCATTCTCTTTTTCCCCCCCTTTTCTTTCCATCGTCCGCGGCGTCTTCGACGAGAACCGAGAATCGAGCGCTCGAAAATCGCGGCCGGCGTTCCTCGATTTATTGAAAGAAAGACGAAAAAAAAAAAAAATTGCAATCTGCTCCGCTGATCGGCAGATCGACCCTCATGCCCCGGGGGCTCCGAAAATGCGGAGCCCCGTGACCCCCGTCGAGTCTCTCTACTAATTTCGATAAATCGAGAAAAACACGGAACGCCGGTCTCGCGCGAAGCGTCGGAAAAAAAAGCTCGAGCGACTCGTTCGAGGACTCCGCGAGAGCTTGAAACGGAGGAAAAACGGCAACGCGCGACAGATCAATCCCGAACTTTGTATACCAAAAAAAAACCTTTCCCCCACGGCGACAATTTCTTCTCGCAAAAAAAAAACACGAGGGCACGAATCAGGACACTCGAAAAAAAAAAAAAAAAAAAAAAAAAAAAAAAAAAAAAAAAAAAAAAACACGCAACACAAAAAGCTTCGAGAACACTTTTGTATAGTTAGCCGCGGCAACGAGAGCAAAATCAATTTCTGAAAAGAGAGTTGAAGAGAAAGCCAAAAATCACTTTGCACTTCGCTCAGCTGCGAATATTTTTATCGAATGTTTTCCGCAAATCGAGATTGTTGTACGAATTAATAAATGTAAAAAAAAACAATACAAAAAAAAAAAAAACAAACAAACAAACAAAAAAAAAACAAAAACAAAAAGACACACGACACTCTGAGGGCGGCGAGGAGAACGCAGTGGAGAGAGTTTCCTCGGAGCTCCTGGCCCCGTCTCGCCTCGCCGCGGCTCTTCCGTAGTTCCTCAAAGTTCGACCTCGAAGCCCGAGCCGTGTCAGGGTCGTCGGGCTCGACGCGCCGCTCTTCGGGGTCATCGAGGTCTGATTTCGTGCCCGACAAATCGCGTTTGTCTTGTTTGTGAAATCATCTATTTAATTTTTTTTTTTTTTTTTTTTTTTTTTTTCAACTTCGGAGGAAATTTTCTCGTTTGTCAAAACGGTGGCCTTGATAATTTTTCGGACGATTTCGGCGATTTTTTTTTTTTTTTCTTCGTGAAAGAATTTTGTTCTTTCGCCATGCCCTTGAATAATTCGAGGCGTCGAATTCTCCGCTCCGTCGCGCTTCCCGTTGCTCCTTCCGCTGCAGGAATTTTCTTGACCCGATGAACGATTTTCAGGGACCTCCGCCTCTTCCTCGACGTGGTCGCTTCGCGAGCCGCGCGAGAATTGCGCGCCCGGCACCGCGGCGACTCGAGGATTCTTCTTCCCACCTCGGGAAGTTTTGGCACAGCGCCGAAAGAAACGATGCCGCGCGAAAGCCGGGCTATTTTTTTTATTTAAGCTTTGATGAATTTTTTTTTTTTTTTTTTTTTTTTTTTCTCAAGGAAAACGCAATAAAAATGTCATGGTTTTGGACGATATTCGGTAACATTAAGAAGGTTGCATCGTTAAAGATGATCAGAGTGTTGGTCTCGCTGCGTATTACCAAAGAGCGCGATTCGCGCAAAATTCGGCGGGAATATCGACTTTTCGTTCAGCCGAAATTTATTTGCTAATTCTTTTGAATATTTATGAATTTCTCGAGTATTTTTTCTAAGGAAGAAAAAAAATTTAATGGATGAAAACAGCGCTTCTCGAAAATTAGATAAAGATTCTTTTAAAAAATTAGCAGATGAACTGCAGCTACAGAAAATTAAATTACCGGATGATTTTTAGAACGATGATTTTTTTTTACTAATTTGTTAATAACTTGTTAGAGTCATTATAACAATGAATTAATATTCCTACCTTCTGTACGGTTAAATTTTTTCAAATCTTCATTCCATTAGAAAGTTGCCGAAATTCTTTTTGAATTTCACCTGAATCGCTATCGTACGATGATTAGAATCAACAACCGTCTCATTTAGATCGATTTTCGTTCGATAAACGCTTAACGTTGCAGTTAACAGTATTTTTACAAGAGACCTTTTTTGTAGAGCGCACATTGTTCTAAAATAAAGGTCCTGAACGTAATTTTTCTGAGAGGGACGGTTAAGGCGGAAATCCGCTAATTACGTAGGAATGCACTGTTGTTGCATTCAACTGCACTCTCCTCTCCAATAACTCGTTAACGTTGCGTTTGACGGTATTTTCACTAGAAATCTTTTTTGTAGAGCGCTCAATTCTCTAAAATAGAAGTCCTGAGCACAATTTTCCCAGCTGCGACGGATAGCGCGGAAATCTGCAAATTGTATTAAAATGCAGTTGCTGCATTCTCGTCTTTAATAACTCGTTAACATCGACTCCGACAGTATTTTCACGATAGACCTTCTTCGTAGAGCGCGTAATTCTCCAAAACAAAGCTCCCAAAAACATTTTTTTTCTAAACTTCACGGTTACAAAAAAAAAAAAAAAAAAATCGGTGTTTCTCGAAAATGCTGTTGTTTCAAACCCTTTTTTTACGCCTTAAGAATAACTTTTTTGTATATTCTCATGACTATTATTATCTATAAAAGCGCATAAAAATATTTTTATTTTTTTTTACTTAGTATTTTTTTTAATTTCAGGATTGCAGACAAAAGTTCCAGGGCGGATCGTTCTTCGATCACGAAGGATTGCCTTACTGCGAGACCCACTATCACGCCAAGCGGGGTTCTTTATGCGCCGGTTGTCACAAGCCCATCACCGGTAAGCGCATCGATAGACAAAAAAAATTATAAAAATTCCTTGGAAAAAAAAAAAAAAAAAAAAAAAAATCAAAATTTTTAAAAATCTATTAATTTCTCATTTATTTCTCGACAGGTCGCTGCATTACCGCCATGTTCCGCAAATTTCATCCGGAACACTTCGTCTGCGCCTTCTGCCTGAAGCAATTGAACAAGGGCACGTTCAAGGAACAGAACGACAAGCCCTACTGCCACGGTTGTTTCGAAAAACTCTTCGGTTGAGCAAAAAAAAAATTAAAAACAAAAAAAAAACGCAAAAAAAAGGAATTACCGATAATTCTTCGAAATGAGAAAAAAATAATCGAACGAAAATAATCATTATCACGAAAACTGTTGTTTCTTGGACATTTTTTTTTTCTTGAATCGTATCAAAGAAATACGTTTCGCGATAAAAAAAAGCGTCGCATTCGCTGCTCTAAACGTTTAACATAGTTATATATTTATAAATATACGAACACACGCAACACATACATATACATATATACATATATATATATATAGTATATATGCGTTCGATGCATCAACGGACAATCGTCTCGAAAAATCATCGAAATATTTTTTTTCTTTTTTTTTAAATAATATTTTTTTTTTTCTTTTTCTCGCGACTCGACGAATCATTTCTCACTAAAGAAACACTTTCAGGGTGCTGAAACGCGTTTTTGCGCTTTACTTTTCTGTACTCTATTTTTTTTTATGTTTTTTTAACTATTAAATTGTTTGAATAATAAAATGACGGGACTTTTTTTTTTTTTTTTTTTATGAATATATAATCGATTTACAAAAACGTATATGATAGTCGAATATCCACGTGCTAGCCATTTATCTCCGAATGAAAAATACGATTATGGTTTAAAAACTGGTACTACCGAAAATAGTTAAAAGTAACACAGTATTAATAACGTTTCACTAACTGTTGATTAATGAGAGAAAGAAGAAAACGAAGATAGGGGCGACGAAGAGGCAGATGAACGAACGGGAAAGGCTTGCGGAACGTTTCTTTACAGCGTTGCCAAATCGATTCGTGAGCCTCACTTGTAGATCTATAAGAGAATGTTTTTAATAAAAATAATGGAAAAAAAAAGATTTATTGCAATTTTTTCACATATTTTTAGAACCCGCCTTTTAACGTAATGCCTAGTTTTTATTTGATAGACAAGATAAGATTTTTGTTAAAAAAAATGGCCAAACTTTGAAAAAAAAATTCGAGAAAATTCCTTTGGAAATAAAAAAAAAAGATCCAGAAATACCAAGAAGTTAGATCGAAAATTGCACCAATAATGAAGTTTGAAAAAATTAATTTGACGACGAAATAAATGTGATTCGTCAATCATATATAAAAGGTTGGTTCTTTTTAATCTAAATTTGAAGAAATAAAAAAAAAGTTTCCGAAAATTTGTCCAGAAAAACTGAACACGATTATTACGCTCGGAGCACAATAAAAACTTCCATTTTCGTTTTCTTTTTTTTTTTTGTGTTCTTAAAATTTTTTTTATTAATGCACGGAGACGACAACGTCACAATGCTTTGTACAACTCTTCTCCATTCAATAAATATCGTATTTTATCGTTTTACAACTAATTATCCATGTGTCGATTGTCGTAAACTTACGACGAGGCTAACCGGAAACTCGAAATGCGCCAAAACCAAGAATGTAAAAAAAAAAAATTCCGTAAGAAAAAAAAAAAGGAAACCGGGAACGAATTTACAAAAATAGATATTTACAGGTGCGCGCTCGGCTTTTTCCTACAGGATCTCGAACTCGAACGCTGACACTCGACGATTACATCAAATTCCACGTGTGAACATACCAAAGTGTATTTTCAGCTCTCAAATCCTCCAAACTCAAATTTACTCGAGCAAACTCGAATAAACTTGACTTCGAAGTCGAAATACAAAAAAAAAAATATACACATAAATCGTGCGACACGAAGAGACATCGAAAGAATGATTAATCACACGCAAGTGCCGCCGTTCGAGAAAAAAAACGGGATGAGAAAACTTTATCACAGACGAAGCATAAATTCCTGAGTAGAAAGACGAAAAAAAAATTTGATTTTCTTTTTTTCGAAAAAATTTCAATTTTTTTTTTTTTTTTTCAAAAAAGTTTCAAATTTTTTTTTCACATTCACGCCAAACTCGGAAACAATTCGGAAAAGCTTTCGTGCCAAAGATCCGTGAGGGCCGCGCCGTTCGCGGCGTTGGCGCAATTCGTGTTCGCGCTCGCGGCGACGTTGGAGCACTTTTCGTTGCCGACGACGTGTCCGCGGGGCGACGAGTCGTGAGACTCGTAGCCGCAGTCCGAGAGGCTCGATTGCTCCAATTTGTAAGAATTCGCGATGCCGATTTCCGAGTCGTCGGAATGTATGCTCGACGGCGATGAGATGGAATCCGTGAAGGTGTACGCCGGCGACAGAAGATAATTGCTCTTGCTCGTCGAATTTCTGCGATTGTTCGCGTTGCCGATAACGCTGTCCGCGTTGTCGGTGCTCGATACTTCCTGAACGCACTCTTGTATTCGGACGCCGTCGTCGTCGCCGGGATAGATGATCGTTATGCAATTCGTCGCCTCGTCGTAAGTGCCGTAAACGGTGTCCATGTTGTCGTTGCTCGGTTCGTCCTTCACCTCGATCTCGCGCTTGAACGAGACGCTCGGTGATTTGACGATATCGGGGATGCGCGACGCTTGACGAGCACCCGTGGAATTGTTGCTCGTCGCGGTCGGCGCAACGCGCGCGATCGTTTTCGTCTTCGTGCTGTTCGATGGCGAGACCACTTTCAAGGTCGGCGGCACGACGAGCCGATGACTGTGGTTGTAAGCGTTGTTCAGGCCTTCGACGGCTGCACGGGCTTCCACATTTTCTGGTGCCGGCCCCACCATTCCTTCTGGATCGTTAGATTCTTCAGCGGTATCTTGCTTGATCGTGATCTGCAACGGGAAAGCGCTTTCGTTAATGGCTTGCTCGTTAACTGGCTAATTTGGGGTCTGACGACATTTTTCGATGAGACCTTTCTTGTCGAGCGATTCATTTTCTACAATATTGGTCATGAGCATATTTCTCGTAGGTGCCACGGTTTTCGAGTATATTCGATATTTAGGTTGAGGTAGTCTGGTGTCGCGATTGATTGGAATTTCGTTACACAACTCGTTAGAGAGAGGTCTGACGCAATTTTTGCAAGGGACCTTTTTTGTAGAGCAGGAAATTTCCTACGAAAGTCGTCTCGAACATATTTTTCCTAAGTGCGAAGGTTGTCGAATAAACGACATAATTCATGCAAGATTGACCTAGTCTCGCGCATACAGTGGAACCTCCGTACTTGCGAGCTTCGCGAGACTGCATTTTTCCCTAATTCTCCATTGGTCTTTACTCAATCGATCTAATAAATAAGTTGACTAAAAAACAAGACCTTCGATTAAACTCCCATCCCATTAATAACCGTAAACTACGTTTGCAACAATCGAGTTTTCACTGTAATCGGGTTTTCTCTCCGTAACACGTTAAAAACGCATCTGACGCGATTTTTACAAGAGACCTTTTTTGTAGAGCACAACATTTCCTACAAGTTACGAGGGCATTATTTTTCCTGACTGCCGCGAATGCCTTAATTTATACGATTATCGATAAAAGTAACGGGCTTAGAGGAGAACAATTGCGCACCTGTTCATTTGTTCTACCAGAACTTGCTTCCACTTCTGCGGTAACTTCTCGCAGAAGGCTCTCGGCGAGTTCCTCGAGTCGTTCGATGTAGTCGTCGCCTTGGAGCTCGCCGAACAGTTCCTCGAGAGGAGGTAGAGAGTCATGATCTTCAGGATTATCGAGGCGTTTGGGCTCAACGCTGTCGGGCACAATGCCGGCTGGGCTGCCCCACCCTGCGGCAGAGGGTTTAAGGGGGATACGGCTGATCCCAGTGTGGGAGCAGCGCAGCCGACACGAACCCGACAGGTCGAGCAGTAACGCTCGTCCGTCGGTATCGCCAAGCTCGCTTTAGCTTCGTCTCTCTCGATCCTCAGTCTTTTGGATTCCATCAGCAAACTCTCGTTCTGCGATCGCAGCATCGCGCATTCCTCGGTCAACAGATCGTTGCTGTCCCGCAACGCCCTCACTGTGTCCTCCAACTCGTCCAATTTCGCCTTCTTACGGTCCCTCGATGTTTGGGCTGCTACGCGATTCTTCAGCTTCCTGACGACGAAAGAACGAGAAGAAAAAAATACAATATGAAATTAGAAACTTGGTCAAGTAGTTTTTATAAACGATCGAGGGACAATATAAAAAAAATGTGTCTGAATTTTTTTTTTTTTTTTCTACTTTTTCCCGTAAATATGGTTTTTCTAACTGCTGTCGCGATTCGGCCTAGCTTAAGGATGTACGGGCGCGAAAGGGTGCTCAACGCGCTCAAAAGTGAAAATTCAGAGGTAATTTCGACCACTTCTCGATGGAGTAAAAATCCGAAAAAATCAAGCATATAAAAGGTGCCCAAAAGACTAACTTTCCATTATAATAATTCCAAAATGTTATTAACAAATAGGCGAAAAAAAAGAATTGTTTAACAAATTATCCGTCAACCTAACTTTCTTTTCGGACGAAAATGATATGTAAATTTTTCTGAATACACATGAATTTTTTCAGAATTTTTCGTAATCATCGGAATTTGGTTTTTTTTTTTCATGTTTGGGCCGTATTCGGCAATCTTTTTGATCAATATTTTCGAAACTTGTCGGGTGTAATTTTGTTTTTTCTGGTTTTGTGATAAAGACATATCCAAAATTCGTGACTTAACTCAAAAAAAAAAAAAAAAAAAAAAAAAAATGCATAAGACCTACTTTCGCTGTAATTTTTCTTCCCACGTGAGATGATCCAATCGGCGTTTCTTTCCTCTCAGCCATCCGTCGGGCTTCGCGAGATCCTCGTCCATGGACATCGAGTCGTCCAATTGCTTCATCACCGGTTTTCTGCACTCGACCATGTTGTTGGTGTTTCTCGTCGCGAGTATGGACGTGGTGAAATTCAGGCTCGCGTTGTTGTTGTTCGCCCTCAATTCGCAAGTGTTCACGCCACCCGGAGCCTTGGTTAGGCTCTTAGGCAATGTTATTATGACGCTCTTCAGAGCACTCATAATATGCCATAGATAGCTTTATCGACTCTCGTTGTCGCGCGGAACAACGGGACTTCCTCTAGCGCAGCTGAGTCGACTTCCTTATTTTTCCGGCCAACACGACTTCTCGTAGTAGAGATTAATAGCTGTAGATTAAAAAAAAAAAAAAATTTAATACATAAAGTTGAATTGCTCAGTAAGAAAAAAATCGTAAATTTATTTTTTTTGTAACAGTTGGGCGAGAATAATTAATTCGGCACAGGCGACTCCAAAAACGATTTTTTTAAAGTACTTTTAATGTGAATCCAATTAATTATTATTTGTTATTTGTTATTTGTTATTTGTTATTTGTTATTTGTTATTTGTTATTTGTTATTTGTTATTTATTATTTATTATTTATTATTTATTATTTATTATTTATTATTTATTATTTATTATTTATTATTTATTATTTATTATTTATTATTTATTATTTATTATTTATTATTTATTATTTATTATTTATTATTTATTATTTATTATTTATTATTTATTATTTATTATTTATTATTTATTATTTATTATTTATTATTTATTATTTATTATTTATTATTTATTATTTATTATTTACTATTTACTATTTATTAATTATCATTCATCATTTGTTGTCATTTACAAACTATTCACTACTAATTTTTAACTATTTATTATTTTGAAAAATCGCGCCGTCTGAATTTTTCGAGTGTTAAACTTAATAACCGGAACTGTATATCAAAACCGCCTTTATTTTGTACTCGATACTCGACACACCGGAAGTGCGCCGAGCCTAGCAAATCCAAAAAAAAATCCAAGTCTTCCATATGGCGATATATTAATTTTTCAAGACAATTTACCTGCGTCTCACTCGACAAGTCTCAACCCGAGTTCCTCCGAGAACAACGCGTCCGGTCAGTTCGAATCCTCGGGATCGAATGCGACGAGCTTTCCGACGAAATCCTCCCGCGATCTCTCAATATTTACTGTTTTTTTTTTCTTTCCTCTATCCTCGACAGTCATTCGCGCGCGCTCGGATCGCGCCTCGTCTCGTTCGGCTGACGCAACGTATTTCGCGGACTGCGGCAGACTGAAGTCTCGCGGACGACGCTCGCGAGTGTGCGGCGTTACGCGTCGCACGCGTACGCGCGGAACGTTCCAGATCGTCGTCGTTACGCGCCCGCGAGGCCGTGTGAGTGCGGGCCCGCGTGCGTCACGCGCCAAGGCGATGTGGTTCGTTCCCATTGGCGGAGACACGCGGCCGCTGGTGGGGGCTTCCCCGGACGCGCCGCGCGAGGCGGCGTTCGAAAATCGCACCCGGCCATCCAGTTTCTCTCTCGAGCAGCGGCGCACGCGCCGCATTCCCACTCTTTCTATCCCACCGAGCGCACATCTCGAAACGCTCGCGCGCGCGCCCGCCTCGTCGTCGTGGTTACGCGCTATCGCTTCGAGTAAACAATAGGCGAGCAGCCGCATTATTTCATCGAGCACACGGGCGCAACGATAGCCGTAGCGAAAGTTCGTTCATTCGCGTTATTAATTCAAGACCTGTTGATCGACCGGTGCCCCGGCGGAGGTGGCATCGGTGGGCGGAGAGGTTAATGCCGTTTCACGCTCACCACTGTTTTTTTTTTTTTTTTTCCATGTAATAAAAGAACGCATACACGGCGCGAGTACGAGTAGGTAATCGAGATTACGATCGCCATTTACTCAACGTTTCCTTATCTTTGCTGTAATCAATAAAAATTAAAAAAAAGCCTTGGTATTTACTCTTTTTATTTAAGTTTTTATATCAGTAATTTTTTACACGTTATCAAAAAAAAATGTATCAATGTTATTATACATGACAATAACATTGATATCAATAAATAATACATGGGTAAAAAAATATAATAGGAAAAAATTATAATATTAGTACTATTAAATAATTGATGATTATAATTAGAAACAATAATGATCAATTAAGTATTATAGATAATTCATATTTATTATTGTTATTATCAGGAATTTGCTATTTTCTGGAAAAAAACTCAGCGAACGTTCCGCAGACAATTAACAATTTTGTCTTGTTGAATAACTCGTCAACGACTCGCCTGGCGCTGTTTTTACAAGAGACCTTTATTGTAGACAATCGAATTTCCTTCAAAAGTCGTCCAATACATTTTTGGCCCACGTTCAACGGTTCGCGAGAAAAATCGTCTGGAACATCGCGATCCGTGTTGCATCACAACATTATGCGTACGGAAGGCAGCGCATCTCTTCGAGATCCGCCGAGTGCGCAAGTAATGACGCACAATGCTAATACATCCATAATTACATCGCGAGAACCGCGACTCATTACGATCGCGAACAATCTCGACAGGTAAATAATTATGCTTCTAATAACTTTGACGATTTTCGAAAAAGTTGATTTCGCATAAAAAAAAAGATAGTCACGAATTCGTCACGTTCGAGCGTTCAATAGCTCGTAATGTATTTCCGTCTCTCGCGAGTCGCGAAGCGCGATAGCGTACACGAATGCGTCATCGATCCAGCCGGAGGTGGCTGACGAAATATGCGCGAAAAATACTTAGCCGAATGGTAAACAATCGTGTCTTATTACTATTACAGTAATATATTCCCTATAACATTGGTTAAAAATATAAAAAAGAGTACAAGACCCCAAAATATATAGAAAATGCGTGTAGAAACATTTTTAAATAAACAAAAACAACAAACCATATAAGCGTGTTATATTTCCCAAATTTTGTTTGGCATTTTTTCATTGAAATTTAACACGTTTATTTTGTTTCAAAACCGCAATTTCAAACAATTGCGGACGAAAAAAATTCGTATGTGTTCGAAAAACATTAACAAATTGGAATAAAAAATTTAGCTTGCCGGGTGATTTGTCGAAGATTTTGAAAAAAGCTCATTTCGAATAACACGAAAGATTGAAACGAGCGTAACGATAATTTTTCGATACGAAGCGGAAAAGGCAATAGTTTATGTTCACCTCAGCCGCGCGGAAGCTTCATCGATTGGCGCGCTTCCAACCAACCGGCGGGCACCGGTCAATTGGTGTCGAAAAGGTCGCACGCGCCCGGCGCCGATGCAATGTCCAACGCAATCGCGATGACACTGTTTCCCAATAAAAAAAACCGCTTATCCGTACTTTACAAACTAAAAATAAATAACAAAAAAAAAACTATGCAGATTCCTCACGCTAAACCAATGTAAGGGTCAAAGTCACAGAGTAGCTAATGTCACAGAGACGTTGAAACAACGGAGTGGCTAATGTCACGGAGGCGTTGAAACAGCGGAGTGGCTAATCTCACGGAGACGTTGAAACAACGAAGTGGCTAATGTCACGGAGATGTTGAAACAACAAAGTGGCTAATGTCACGGAGATGTTGAAACAACAAAGTGGCTAATGTCACGGAGACGTTGAAACAACAAAGTGGCTAATGTCACGGAGATGTTGAAACAACAAAGTGGCTAATGTCACGGAGACGTTGAAACAACAAAGTGGCTAATGTCACGGAGACGTTGAAACAACAAAGTGGCTAATGTCACGGAGATGTTGAAACAACAAAGTGGATAATGTCACGGAGACGTTGAGATTACGGAGTGGCTAATGTCACGGAGACGTTGAAATTACGGAGTGGCTAATGTCACGGAGACGTTGAAACAACGGAGTGGCTAATGTCACGGAGACAAAGTGGCTAATGTCATGGAGACGTTAAAATAACAGACTGGCTAATCTCACGGCAGTGTTAAAATAACAGATTGGCTAATCTCACGGAGGCGTTGAAACAACGGAGTGGCTAATCTCACGGAGACGTTGAAACAACAATCTGGCTAATCTCACAGAGAAGTTAAAATAACAGACTGGCTAACCTCATGGAGACGTTAAAATAAAAGACTGGCTAATGCCACGGAGGCGTTAAAATAACAGACTGGCTAATCTCACGGAGGCGTTAAGATAACAGACTGGCTAATCTCACGGAGACGTTGAAATAACAGATTGGCTAATCTCACGGAGGCGTCAAAATAACAGACTGGCTAATGCCTCGATGGGGTTGAGTCGCTAAAAGGGGCCTTAGCTCGAATTAGTCTCACTCCTTCGTCGAGAATAACCTGACTTTTTTCATGGGGTCCGGCTGGAAGGGCGGAGGGGGAGAGGGCAGACGCGAAATCTTTATACATATTGAGAAATATCTCAGTCGTGTTTTTCGAATATTCGCGGGCCCGCGATTCCTGCGGAACCATAGTGCATATGATATTTGAATAACTCAAAATACTTAAAGTACGAACTTTGATGCGTCGGTATAACAGAGCTCTGCACATCCAAAAATAATTCGATCAATCGCTAAACAACGAAAAATCGTTTTCGTCGTTCGCGATTCTTAATGATTGACTATTAAACTAATATCTCGAATCAGTGTTGATTCGCGTCCAAGCGAGCCGCGTCCGAGGCGCCGAATAACAAAGATTCCCGGGAGTTGCGCCGGAGACGAGAGAGCGCCGCGACGCCCGTCGTTGTCGCGCTGGTGAAAATTCTCCGATTTCTCGGGCACGTCTCGTCGCGTCGAGCTACAGAGGCGCGGTGACTCTTTCTCGTCGCGGAATTCTCGACGTTCACCAAAACAAAACAAGAAAAGAAAAAGTTCTCCGGCCAGAGGAAAAAATTCGCCTCGCATCTCGGCTCGCGCTCGCGGCGACAGAGAAACACATCGAAGAGAAGAATCCGCGAGACGCACGGACAGACCGACCGACCGACGGACGGGCGAGCCGAACGAGCGACGTCGGAGATAACGAAATATCATTCGGCCCGTCAGCGCTGACACAACAGTCGCTTATCCGCGCGTCGCGCCTGTTCGTGCGCCGTCGACGAAGCCTCTTCGCGCGAGTGTTAGCGCGATATCGCGCCACGGTTGTTCATTGTTATTCGTCGCTAAACTCGTCGGTGTGGGCCCTCTCACACCGTAACTCGCCCGAATGGAGAACAACCTAACCTACAAGTTCATGGTCAACGTTAACGGTCTCATACCGAACAACATATTCGACGACATGGCTTGCGAGGCTTGTTCCATCAAGTTCACGCTCTTCAAACGCAAAGTTAGTTGAACAATTTGTTAAACAATTTTTTTTTTTTTTTTTTTTTTTTTTTTATACTTGGAACTTACGCGTTTTGCGCAACTTCCAGTGCTTACACTCTCGATTTTTGATGTTTCATTGTTCATCGAGATTGTTAAAAGAAAATTTCGAAATACAACATTTTTTTCGTTCTGCGTTTTTCGAAAATATTTTTTCTCAATTTTTTATAATTCTTCGAAAATGTTCTTTCTTGCTTCTTGTAAAAAAATTTCGAAAATCAAAACACACAGAGTTTGTCAAAAATATTTTTCCTCAATTTTGCAATTTTGCAAAAACATTTTCTTCACAATTCGATAATTTTGCGAACAAGTGTTCTTCATTTTGTAATTTTTTCACCATTTTTTGTTTCTTAATTTCGTATCATTTTTAACAAATTTTATTCGAATTTTTTTTTTTTTATTGGTAAAGACTTTTTTGCATTGTAATTTTTTTATTTAGCGTTTTTGTCGAGTTTCTTTTTTTGTGCAATTTTTAGCAGAATTTTCATTAATAGTGATTTTTTTCATGAATGTTTTTGTTTTTTTTTGTTTGCGACGACTAAACGCAATTTGTCGAAACGTTTCAGAAACAATGCCGAGACTGCATGAGATTTTTCTGCACGGACTGCGTCATCAAGAGGGGCGATCGCGTGTTGAGCTGCGACAATTGCAGCATGCTCTCGAGAAGGCCATTGGTGAGGTCGCAGGTACTCAAAATGAGAGCCAAGGATCTTAAGCACTATCTCGTCGCGAAGAAAGTATCGCTTCGCGGATGCGTCGGTAAGCGAACCGTTCCATAGTTCGGAGAGAAAATTCGTTACAGCGTCGCGATTGATGAGAAACTTTTTATAGTCCTTTCTCATGCGATAATTTGATCTAATATCAATTTTTTTTATTCTTGAGCCAAATCGGATTTTCGTGAATTTTAGCAAATTTTTTTTTATCATTGGATCGACTTTACAATTATTTTGCGCAGGATTTTTATGTATTAGAAATTTTTTTTATTTATTTACTCGTTTTTCGATTTATTTATTTATTTATTTATATATTCGTTGGATTAGCGGCAATTGTTTCTAATTACGGATGAATTTAAAAAAAAAATCTTTTCTGGTTTAGAAATACAAAATACTTTTTATACCGTCCAAAATTTTACTGCGCAAAGTTTGAAAAATAAGCGGGACACTTTGCCGAAATTATGTTGATTAAAATTATTAATTTGTTTTATCTGTTTCTTTTTCCAGAAAAAGAAGATTTAGTAAACATAATAATGCAGTACGCGAATGGAGCCGAGAGTCCGATGACGAACGAGCGAACCCGGAGCAACAGTGTTCCGCCGAGTCCTCAGTAAGACGTTTTTGCCGTTCCCGAATAATCGGTTAAGAGGCAAATTTCTTTCTTTTTTTTTTCGCTGAATTTTCCGCTTTTTTTCCCATTTCTTGGTGAGGAAACTATACAACGGATCAAGGTGAAATTTGGCATGTAGATTTATCAACTCGTAGTGCATACATAAAAAAAAATCAATCGATTTCCCAGACGAAGCAAAAAAAACAAAAAATATTTGAAGATCCGGTGATGTTTTGAAATCGCCGATATGGAAAATCATTTGAATCAACGAAACTGAGCCCGGCAGTTCGGGGACCCTGAAAAAATGGCAGTCGTGCAATCGTAAAAGACCAGTCGTCACATTAACATTTTTGACATTTTTTTTTATTGGAAAAAATGTGTGGAAAATCATTGAATTCAAAGTCAATCGAAAAACCTGAAAAAATTAATGCGTATTCGGAAAAACAAAAGAATTATTTTCATTAAAAAAAAAGTTGTATTGCCGGGAAATTTCTTGAACAATTTTTTGTTTCGTGAATTTGTTAACAATAATTTGGAATTATTATTGTGCAAAATTAATCTTTTCAGTACCTCTGATGTGCATGAATTTTTTCAGATTTTTATACCATCGAGAAGCGTTTGCAATTCACTGCCAATTTCATCGAACTTGTGCGAAATGAACACCTTACGCATGGACTACCTTAACATCGTTTTTTTTTTTAATTTTTCATAGAGAAAGTTTTGCGAACGACTTTAAGAAAAAAAATACGAAGTGCTGTGCAAATTTGGTTTGCAACATTTTTCATGATCCAGTTTCATTCTGACGCAAAAAAAGGGCATACAAAAAAATTTGCATTCGAATCAAATTTCTTTTCCTCAAATTGAAACAACACTCAATCTTATGAGATTTTAACGCCTCTATAGTTTCCGATTGAAACCAACAGCAAACATTTCCGAAAAAATTCAAAATCCATCAAATTTTCTCATAAAACACGAGCACACTTTTCAGGGTCGTTCGTCCGATAGAATTTCTGGCTTCGACCAATTGTTTTCGTGGTCGTTTCACAGGCGCTTTGTCGTTGCTTCAAAAATCACACAATTTTATGGAAAATCTGTGCAAAATTGTGCAACAAAAAAAGCCGCGCTTGGCGGAAATTTAACATTTTTCTTATGTTTTTTTTTTTTTTCTTTCACAGTTTTCCGCAACGCACAAACGATCCCAGTCCGTCGCCGCCGAGAAGATCGAGAAGTCCGCCGACGACGACGAGACAAACGGTGGAACATCCGGAACCGGAGGAGTCGCGGGAGAGCCCGTCGGTCGCCCCGACCCGATCTCACGATGTCGAAATAGAAGAAGTTTCGGGAGAAGAAACGATCCCTACGATAAGCACCGGCGATCCCGAGCCCCTCATTACGGAGCAAGAGGTCGATGAAATTGCCGAAGAGGCTTCCAATGATCCACAGTCGCCAATGTTCACCGAATTGCCGACGGTAAAAAATGTATTTTCATTTTTTCCATATTTTTGGCCATCGCTTTTTTTTTAAATATATTAATTACTACTATATTTTATAATAATAATAATAATAATAATAATAATATTTCGTATTTGTTTGTTTGATACAGTGGCCGATTGATCAAAATTTGTTTCCTGAGCTGCGGTTTCGGGACGACCTTAATGATTTTTTTCCCTCTTTTTACGTTTCGATCTCGATCGAGATCCTCTTCCGAAATTGATTGTCATCATTTTTCCTTCATTTCTGTTTCTTTGTTCTTGTCTTTGTCTCTGTTGTGTTAATCCTTTACGTGTTGTATCGCGACGTTCCGAAGTTGTCCCGTTTGTGTACTTTATTTTTGAGTCTCCGGTTTTTCCTGTGTCTCTCTTTTTCCATTGTGTTTTTTATCCTCGATCGTTACGCAGTTAATTATTTTCGTACTGACTCTACTTTGCCGAATTTCCTTCTATTTCGCTTGTCACTGCTCTGCTTGCGTTGTCGGTTCTGTCTCGATCACGATAAATTTCTGAAGAGGATCAAGATCGAGATCGAAACGTAAGAAAAGGGAAAAAAATCATTGAGGTCGTTTCGAAGCCACAGCTCAGGAAACGAATTATTTAATTTTTTAAATTTTTATAATTTTTTTTTTACTTTATTGATATAATCATTAATTATTACTATATTTTTTTTTTACCAAAACAGTGGACGGGTTCGGTGAAACTGGCCGAAATAAAGGAATGCAACGATCTCGAGTTTCTCAGTGTCAAACAGTTGAAGACGTTGTTGCAAACGAACCGCGTCGACTTCAAAGGCTGCGTCGAGAGAAGCGAGTTGCTCGATCGAGCGACGAGACTCTGGGAAGCCTCGAAGAAAAGTGAAGGCAGCGGTGGTGAGTTACGTCGATCAAAGAAATCCATCATTTTCGTACAAAAATATTTTTTTTATTTCGCAAAAAAATTCTTTTCGCAAACAAAAAAATTTCTTCGAAAAACATTATTTTTAATTTAAAAAAATCAATTATGTTCGTACAAACAATATTTGTGGCTTTGAAAAACGTATTTCTCCCGCAAAAGTTATAGTTTTCCTTTGAAAAGAAGGTTTTTCACGAAAAAATGATTTTTCTTGAAAAAAACAACTGATCTCTATTTATGTTTTGAAAAAAAAAAGTTCATGAAAAATTAGCTTTTCGCAAGAAGAAATGGTTCTTCGAGAAAAAAATATTTTTCGTATGAATATCGTTTTTCAGAAAAAATAGTTTTTCGCGAAAATAATTGCAAGAAAAATGCATACTATCAATCATTGCATGGTGAATGTTTCCGAAAGTTCGAATCGGCGATTGGCAATCACTGTTATCTTTTTTTTCATTTCCAGATCCCGAAGTTGAGGGTCCTTACGACGAGAGCCTGTGCAAGATATGTTGGGACTCGCCGATCGAGTGCGTCATCCTGGAATGCGGCCACCTCGCCTGTTGCATAGACTGCGGCAAACAAATGTCGGAGTGTCCGATTTGCAGACAGTACGTCGTGAGGGTCGTTAGATTTTTCAAAGCCTGAACGCGACCGCGTTCCGGTTGAATTGCCGAGAATGCGAACGAGATGGAGATGTCCGACGCGAATTTATCGAGAAACGAGAGACTGGCATATGCGCGAAAAAAAACAAAAAACGTTAAAAAAAAAAAAAAAAAAAGGAACAAATTCGAGATTCCGATGAGCACGAGTTACTTCGATCATCAGCGATAAAAAGCGATAAAACAGCGCGAACCGCGATGAAACGAGAAAGAAACGCGAGCTGTGCTAAACTCAATGAGAGAAAAGAAAAGGGGAATAATAAGAAAAGCAAAGAATATAAATATAGATTATTATGTAATAATATTGTCCTGTTTTTCGGCTGTAAGAACGCGACGTAAATCTATAGAGCGTTATTTAGTTATGTACTAACGACTTTTTCGACCGTACAGCTTGCGTCACTAAGTTCCTGTTGCCTCGAGAAAGAGAGCGAAAGAAAATATCCGCATTTCTCTCCGAGATGTATCGAAGTAGATAATTTTTTTTGTCGTTGCGCAAAGTGCGAAAAGTAAAATATATATATATATTTTTTTTTAATTGTTCCTATCGTCAACGATATTCGTTGCTCTCCGCGTCGACGAAAATGTGTTGTTTCGATCGCGGAGGTAAAATTAATCTACGAATCTTTATTCGTCGAGCAAAAAAAAAGAATTGCGTACAGATTTCTCGAAACAAAACTCGCAACGAAAAATCGTTGAAATTCAAAGAAAAATTTGAGAAAGAAAGACAACGAAGTAGTTACGATTTCTTTTTCTTTTCGCACGAAATCGACGATTCTCGCAAAACCTTCTTCACAGAAATTCGATATTTTCTCTTTGTCGTTGAAAATTCGTGTGACCAAAGATTCGGCTTTGAAAAAATTTGTGAAATAGCGAAAAAAAAAAATCGGCGCGACCAAAGTATTTGACGAATATTTGTTAGGCTCTCTCGCGATGAGCATGAAAATTTGTTGCTTTCGATTATTTCGATACATGTCGAGAGGCACGAGAGATTTCGCGGCAATGAAATTTTTTTTTTTTTTTTTTTTTTGAAATAATTTTTTTTGCTAAAACTGATTGGAAATCAGACTGGTAGCAGCCCTCGGTGACTCACGCTGTATACTTCCGTATATATATATTTTACAAGTCAACATTGGCACGTAAATCGTGCAAAAACTCGTGATACGGGAAAGTAGATTATGCGTCGAAGACAAAATACGAGTTTTCTCGCATTATTTTCCTCCCATTTTGTTCTATGTTATCGCTAAACGAAGCTCGGCAGGCTAATGCGACGAATTCGAAAAAAAAATGGTTTTTTTTTTATTGTACAAACCATAGAAAGTTTATTGACTCGATGTGCGTAAAAAAAAGTGTGTCCGAAAATTGGCGAAAAAAACCAAGAATTTTCGGGCGCGAATCGTTCTTTAAACGCCGAAAAATTGCGCTTTGCAATTCGTCTCTGCTGGAATTGCGAATTTTTATGAAAAAATATTGTGACTTTGGCACAAATTGATTTAAAGACAAATTTCGAAACTCATCGAGCACAGTAAATTAATGTTCGTTCAATGCACGCAATTTAATTTTTATTTATAGAATTCGATACTCTTTTTTTTTCGCAGAGAATTTTAATAATTGCAAACATTCTTTTCCTGTCTAGAATTCTTCGTGCGATGTGAAACGTTTGTATGAGAAAATTCCGCGATTTTCAGTAACGCAACGATATCGAAAAAAGTGTTTAATTTTTCAAATTCTTTCGATAGAGAGAAAAAAGAAAAAAACGTAGACGAATACGTTCCAACAGTTGTCCGCCGCTCCGATAATTCGCTGAATGTTTGCGCGACGAGAAGGCGAGAAAGAAAATGTTCCGAGTCAATTAGAGAATAATCGAGGCGCGTTCTGTGTAAGTAAAGAGAGGAGGAAGATGAGAGCGTCGAAATAATCCGTCGTTAAGCTAAGTGCGCGAATCCGCGTGCCTTGTACATTATCTGTATTGTAATAACTTAATTATTACCGTCATAATTAATATTACGATGTGCGTATTTTTGAAAAGAAGATTTCTTTCTTTCCATTCGAATTCGGTGTTCGCGAGGCGAATTTGATCGCCGGCGCGATACAGAAAAAAAGTGTTAGCGAAGAAAGTTTCAATCGGCAATTTTTTCATCCATGAAGGAAGTCGATGGAAACAAATTATTTTCTGTGTTTCCTCGATATGTGAATGTTAAGTCTGACCAATCGGAGCTCCTTCACATTTCTTTGTGAATCGCTCGATTGGAATTACCACGCAATTTATTCGTTCAGCTTCGGCCGGTTTTTTTCCATTGCCAACTGAAAAACCAGTTGAAAAATCAGTTGGAGCGTCCAAATCTGCTTATCAGCTGGTCCAGTTCTCCTTCAGAGGACTCCAGATAATGGAGAATTAAAGTAGTAAATCTTCACTTTCGACCCTTATTTAGAATCCCTTGAAAGTCACACTGATCAACTTGCTCGGGCTGATTAAGACAAGGTTCTCATGTAAGTTATCGGGCCTTATACGAGCGGGAAAGTTATGTTCCATCCTTTGGACATTGCCGAATGTGTAGCTGCGGTTATATGAAGAATCGAAAGCCACCCTGTCTTTTGAAAAACTTTGTTTGAAAAATTGTCGATGGGATTTTTGATGGATTTGTGCTAAAGATTTTCGTCTGCCATTGCATGGGTCGGAAAGGGTGGGGAAGCCATCTAAAACAGGATGGGCATGAATAGGCTTTCATGTGGGTGAAAGAGGCCCACGTGAAAGTCCGTGTAGGATGATAGGAGTAATTTCTTGCAGGTTGCACCAGAAGGGAACCCATGTAGAAATGTACAAGAAGTTTCTGCGTGGGAATCCATAAGGAAGAGACATCCTCTGTGGGAATCCATAAGGAAGAGACTTCCTCTGTGGGAATCCATAGGGAAGGGACTTCCTCTGTGGGAATCCACAGGGAAGAGACTTCCTCTGTAATAATCCATAAGGAAGACTTCCTCTGTAGGAATCCATAAGGAAGAGACATCCTCTGTGGGAATCCATAAGGAAGAGACTTCCTCTGTGGGAATCCATAGGGAAGGGACTTCCTCTGTGGGAATCCACAGGGAAGAGACTTCCTCTGTAGGAATCCATAAGGAAGACTTCCTCTGTAGGAATCCATAGGGAAGAAACTTCCTCTGTGCGAATCCATAGGGAAGAAAGTTCCTCTGTGGGAATCCATAGGGAAGAAAGTTCCTCTGTGGGAATCCATAAGGAAGAGACTTTCTCTGTAGGAATCCATAGGGAAGAAAGTTCCTCTGTGCGAATCCATAAGGAAGAGACTTTCTCTGTAGAAATCCATAGGGAAGAAAGTTCCTCTGTGGGAATCCATAAGGAAGGGCCTTCCTCTGTGCTAATCCATAGGGAAGAGACTTCCTCTGTGGGAATTCATAGGGAAGAGAATTCCTCTGTGCGAATCCATAGGAAGAGACTTTCTCTGTGAGAATCCTTAGGGAGGAGACCATCTCTATGGGATCTCTCAGACAGCGAAGTGGGATGACATGCAGAAACATTTTCCGCATGGAAATCCGCCAGGGAAATCATATAGGCTGATGTGGCTCAAAGAGTCCCGGATAAAGAACCATGCAGACTGATATGGGTCCAAGACGCCCGCATGGAATCCTATCTAGGATGATATGCAGTACACGCTCCGTATTCTTGACTCGACGGGACCGGGCACGCTCCCTTATCTTGACTTCCCCAACCGTCCGCACTCACGGTCCGTTTTTACGAGTAAGGGGTAACGAGGGGTATACGCAGCGCAGCGCTCCAGCCGGGGTGGACACAACGAGCGCAGGAGAACTCAAGTTAAGGGAAGTCGTTGCCATGGGAACGAGTCAAGTTAGGGGAACGGTCGAGTTAGCGGCGGTTGAGAATACGGAGCGTGTACTGTAGGCCATTTCTTGAACGTTGCACAAGAAAGTAAAATCCCCTGTCCCCATCCCCATCTCGTGTGGGATCTCACAGACACCCATGTTGGATGTCATGTGGAGACATTTTCTGCATGGAAACCCACAAAGAAAATCATGTAGCGTGCTGTAGGTCAAAGAGGCCCACATAGATTCCTATTTACGATGATATAGATCATTTCTTAAACGTTGCACCACAAAGAAACCCATGTAGAATTACACAAGAACTACTTCTGCAGGATCTGACAGACCCATGTTGGTTGTCATCTGGAGACATTTTCTGCATGGAAACCCACAAAGAAAATCATGTAGCGTGCTGTAGGTCAAAGAGGCCCACATAGACTCCTATTCACGATGATATAGATCATTTCTTAAACGTTGCACCACAAGAACTACTTCTGCGAGGATCCATCAGGAAGAAACTTCCTCTGCAGAATCTTAGCTTATCTCTACGTCAAGCGCCGGGAATACATTTGGTTATCATACCGTATCTCCAATTCCCTAATATTTATTATAACTTTTTTTGTTCCTTTACTAGTTTTTAAGTTACACATCGGATAGTATTCGCAGTCGTCGACGCCGTTATCATCGCCGAGGACTTACAAGGTTTTTGTTCGCGAGTCTATTTTTTCTTTCAAGTCGCTGTCTTTCAATGCCTCGATTTGGAATTCACGGAAATCTCGACGAGATTTCGTGCTAAAAGAATCGTCGAACAAGGGAAAAACGTGCTCGCGCAAATCATCGTGTCCTAAAATCTTTCGACTGTGCACGAACGAAAGAAAAAACGTACAAATTCGAGAATGAATCGAAGAGAAATGCAAGAATTTCCAGTCTCGGTTGATTAATGGAATTAATGGATATCGTAGAATTACAATTGTTCATCGAGGCGGATGGGCGGGAATGAAAAGACATTTTTCCACCCTTAGCAATCTCGAAATCGACTAGATCGTTTCGCGAAACTCGCGATTCGGCGAGCGAAATCTAATTTTCCCGAGAAAAAAAAGTGCAACAAATTTTAACAATTCTTACTATACACCAACAGCATTGCTAATTATCCGATTGGATCGTTAGTTAGATTCAGCCCATTCTTTCTTGCGCTCTTTTGGCTATTCGAATTTAAATAGTAATTTTTCTTTTTTTTTTTTCAATTTTCCTCGAAAAATTGCCTCGCGCGAAAAAGTCGATCTCGTTTTCGATCGATTTTTTCGATAACTTTTTACAGATTGCACGGAAACAGAGAAGATCGGTTGAGAGGACAGTCCGTGTTTGTTTTTTTCTCTTCATTTTTTTTTCTTTTTTTTTACGATCTACAGTGTTTAGGGCGACTCGCTTAGAACTGTGCGAAACCGCGCTTCGGACTCGCTCTTAAATTCGCTTTAATCAACGGCTCGTCTTTTGTATTTTTTTTGGGTTTATTGAGTTTATCTTCAGGGAGAGGTGAGGGATGGTTTGGCGTTGATCGAGACGAGAAACGATTTATCGCTGAACGGGCGGCGCCATCGGCATGCCCGATCCGACGTTCGACATCGCCGTGTTCGGACCGAGAAGGACTTGTTTCTGTTGGGCGCGCTGAGCCTCTTCCATCTGCGATCTCTCGATCTCGAATATCACCGGGGCGAACAGTATCGCCGAGGAGCTGAAGAACAACCACGTTGCCGAGCACGAGAACCCGTAGAGGCCTTGACGATGCAACAAAGAAAGATTGTTAATAATTTTTTTTTTTTTTTTTTTTATTTTAACAATTTTTTTTTTTTTTCATTTTAACAATATTTTTTTTCTTTTTTCATTTTGATAACTTTTTTTTTTTTCATTTTAATAACATTTTTTTTTTTTTTTTCATTTTAACAATATTTTTTTTCTTTTTTCATTTTGATAACTTTTTTTTTTTTCATTTTAATAACATTTTTTTTTTCATTCTTAGATCGTGTAGTAGCATCGAACGGGTGAACGAAGAGACGAAGAAAAAAGTTGGAAAAAAAAATCAAAAAACCGAGAAATAATCGTCACCTTTGACGCAGCGGTACAAACCGGAACCGAAGTTGTATCCCAACTTTCGTACCTCCTCCGGAAACATCTCCGTGAGACCGACGAGCCTCTCTGCCAGAGTTTCGTCCTGTGGCAGAGAAGAAAAAATCATTGTTTTAGAATCGCACACTTATTGAAATTTTTCTTTCAAATAATTTTTTTTCGCAATCGCTTGATGCGAGAGAAGGTATTTTCAGCGAGGCGGTCCGAGGAATTGTGAGATTTGGAGAGAATATCGAGCGTTTCCGAATGGCACAAAAATCTGAAATTGGAAATTCGTTGAAAATCGCAGTTTTCTAGAAGTTTTATTTGCGAATCTACTTGATCAATCATTCGGAAACTTTTTGAAAATAATAAACCAAAATAATAAACCAAAAAAAAAAAAAAAACCAAAATAAGAAAATAATAAACCAAACCAAAATGCTTCCAAAAAAACAAAAAAAAAAAAATTCCAAATTTGTGATCTTGCACACATTTTTCAAAGTAAATAAAAATCAAGTAAAAAAATACAGAAAAAATCCATACGTATTAAGAAAAAGGAACAGATCATTGTCATAAAAAAAAAAGTTAGGTAGGTAATTTGTTAAAGTTTTTTTTTCATCAGTTAGAGAATTTTTGGAATAATTTTCGTGCAAAATCAATCGGCCGAACAACTTTTTTATCACATTGGAAAACGCTCGAAATGGTAACGTTATTTTCAAAATTTACGAAACAAAATGTTATTAACAAATTAATATGACATGCCATGAATTAACATGTTCTGTTAATAACATTTTGTTATTAATTATTATTATTTTATTATATTATTAACAAGACATTAACATTTTGTTATAAACAAATATATAAAAAATACATATATATAAAAAAATAAGCAATAAAATAATAATAATACATTTCAAAAACAAAAATTCTATCGTCCACGGAGCTCGAAACACGCTTCGCCACAATGCGATACGATTAAAAAACCTAAAGCGATGATAACATAAAAAATATTGTCTCAATAAAATTGCAATGTGGTTTATTTCTTTAGTCTTTTAGCTACGTAAAAATAAAAACCATACATTTTAGAACCCAAAAATAATTTTCCAAATTTTTTTTTTTTTTTTTAATTCCCAATCAATAAAATGTGTGCAAAGTTCGTTGTAAAAACCGATAAAAAAAATTGTGCAATCTCGTCTGAATGTGAAATTTAATTTTTTTCTTTTTTTTTTTTTTTAGGTTACGCCATAACCCCCAATGCGAGATGGAAACGTTCGAAAAATAATTAACGGCGCAGTGTCATTCGTCGGTTTTCGATTTATCGATGAGAGCCGAGAGAGCGTAAAATCGCGTGAACACTCGGGCGACGAGTGTTCGCGTGTTAATTGATGAAAGAACGGATTTCGAGGGTTGTTCGGGCAGCGAAGGCTTCGGCGAGAGCGCGTATGAATGGGCCTTCTGCGGGCAGTGGGTTAAGTGCGAGAAGCTATCGCGGATAGGCGAGTTGGAATATTCAGACTTGCCTCCTCGTCGTCGACATCGTCGGGTGGAAGGATTGACTTGACTTCGGGCGATCTGACGTCGCTGCTTCCCATTCCGCTGTCGAGAATATCAACCTCCTCGATCGAAGCCATATAAGTTACTTGAACGCGGGTTTCGCCCGGCCTTTATTTTCCTTTTTCGGCTCCTCTCGTGCGCGCGTTAAAAAATTCACCGTAGCCGTCTCGTGCGGTACGTGGGGCGCCTCGTTGCACGGCGGTGCGCGTGCGGCGGTACGGCGAACTTTCGGCAGCACCGCGCGGCTCGCAGGCGCAGAATGTCGCGCGCACGAGCCCGCACCGCGGTGGTCAAGATTCGCGACGGGCTCGAGACGGAGGGCTTTTGGTCGAATTGACCGGACATTTGACCGGCTATTTATGTCGCAACTAATTTTTCTATTATTTTGAATTTGTTTTTTTTTTTTTGTTTTTTCGAACTTTTGACCGGACATTCGACCGGCTATTTATGTTTCGCAACTAATTTTTCTATTATTTTGAATTTGTTTTTTTGTTGTTTTTTTGAGCGGACATTTGACCGGCTATTCATGTTTCGCAACCGCTTCTTCTATCACTTTGAATTTGTTTTTTTTTATTTTTGACCGGACATTCGACCGGCTATTTATGTTTCGCAACTAATTTTTCTATTATTTTGAATTTGTTTTTTTTTATATTTTTGACCGCACATTTGAATGGCTATTCATGTTTCGCAACTAATTTTTCTATTATTTTGAATTTGTTTTTTGTAATTTTTTTTCAGAATTTTCACGTTATTTTAAGAATTATTTTTGAATTGTTTAAAAATTCGTTTTTGAATTATTTCGACACTAATTTTCGAAACATTAAGGAATTACTTCTTGCATTATTCTGAAATAAATTTTTCGATGATTTTGAAACCACTTTTTAAATTATTTAAGGTCAATTTTTGAACTATTTTCAATATAATATTTGAATTATTTTGCAATTAATGTTCCAATTTCTTCTTCAATCAATGAATCAGTGCGTGAATTTGTGATATTCCATTTTCTCAAGAGAAACCGGAGTTCGAACTATTTGAATTGAATTTATTATAAAATTTCTCAACAATTACATTGCGCTCTTGATTTTTCTTCTGTAATTCATTTGTTTCTATTTTTTCAGGAAGAAAATAACATGAAACTTTAAAATAGAATTTGATAATAATGTGTTCAAGATTTCAATTGTTGTGATTATTTTTATTTGAATCTCATTAATTTGCACTTTCTTTAAGGAAAATTTATTTTTTAGGCTTTTTAATCCCATTTATTGGTCCGAAGAGTTCTCTCGATATTTTTTTCTCCAAGCACGATATCTTCGAAAGGACAAGTCAGGCGGAAAACGACATGCAGACGAAAGAGTTTTAATTTCCCATGAACTATTCGATACAATCTATTTACATATATTTATATATATTTGTACTTATATTGGTAATACTGCTTTTTGGACAAAAATATAGATATATTTTTTTCCTCGGTTTTTTTCCGTTGGCTCAACTTACAGAATTTACAGGCTGACCGTCAGTGTATGCAGAACCGCCGAGAAAGTTTCCAACGACGAGCGCTCTGACCCAATCTTTAAAAAATGTGAGTAATCTGAGTTCTTCAATGTTACTTTTTCAAGATAACAATTTCTCTCTCGCAGCCTCGGGAAATGCTTCTGTCATCAATTTCAGATCAAGATCGCTGAAGTTGCTCAGTATCTCATCGATCACAACGTCCGGCAGATCGCGACCGATCAAGAAACTCAACGCTCGCTCGCTCGGCTTCGACAATTTTTCCCGCTCTCGAGCGTTCTTGAATTTTCTCGCGATTCTGTCGCGATAGATCGGGAATTTATCTCCGTAATAGCGCGACATCATCGCTTCGACGACGCTCGGGTTGCTCGCGTACTTGGCGACAACGTGGGCGCTCTTCGTCAGAACGTCGCGAAGGGAGACGCACGTGTCGCCGATTCTCTCGCGTCCCATTCGTTCCGCTTCGTTTTCGCACGATCGGCGAAAATCGCGAATTCTCGCCGAGTCGAGATCCAACCATGGTAGAGCAGGCTCGCGCGTGCCCGGATTCAGTACTTTGATGCTGACGAAGTGTTGCTCGATAGAACTGATGACACCATCGGGTGGAGAGTCTTCGCGATCGAATCCGTATCGTGAGCGACGAATCGCCGTTGCGGCGACCGCTCTGCTGTCGACGGTGGCGCCGTACTTCAGCAACAGACTCACGACGCGCGCATGCGCGTTTCTAATGGCGAGATGAAGCGGCGCCGAGCCATCTGTCATTTCGTCGTCGATCCTCGCGCCGTTCGTCAAAAGGCTCTCGGCAATATCGTGACGTCCGATATGAGCGGCGTAACACAGTGGCGTTGCACCCCTCGAATCCCTGCAGTTCACGTCGGCTCCGTGTTTCAGGAGAACCTTAACATTTTTTTTTTGTGTGTTAGTGACCGATGTTGGTTCGCTTTTCCTTTTTTCTGCTGCGGCTTCGGAACGGTCTATTGCTGAGGATACTCTTCAAATGACTTACGAGTGATCCATTTTTCACGTTTCCACCCTGGTCAGGGTCCTCTTCAGAAATTTATTTTTTTCCTAATGATGTTGTGTGAATCCTCTTTGTCGTCGGTGTTCTGTTTATCAGTATTGTATTGCCTCTTGTGTGTAGAGGTTATGTATTGTGCCTTCAATTTCTATGCTTGTGCGTGCTGTTTTTATTTTATAATGCATGTTTTGTCTTGTTTGATATCTTGTTAAATTATTTTGATTCTACCGGACTAGCCGGGTTATGCCTGTTCGTTACATTTTCACCGATGACTCTGGCCTTTTGTGTGTAGAGGTTATGTATTATGTCTTCAATGTCTATGTTATGTGTGCCGTTTTTGTTTTATAATGCATGTTTTGTCTTGTTTGATATCTTGTTAAATTATTTTGATTCTACCGGACTAGCCGGGTTATGCCTGTTCGTTACATTTTCACCGATGACTCTGGCCTTTTGTGTGTAGAGGTTATGTATTGTGTCTTCACTTTCTATGTTTGTGTGTGCTGTTTTTGTTTTATAATGCATGTTTTGTCTTGTTTGATTTCTTGTTAAATTATTTAGATTCTACCGGACTAGCCGGGTTATGTCTGTTCGTTACATTTTCACCGATGACTCTGGCCTTTTGTGTGTAGAGGTTATGTATTGTGTCTTCAATTTTTATGTTTGTGCGTGCCGTTTTTGTTTTATAATGCATGTTTTGTCTTGTTTGATTTCTTGTTAAATTATTTTGATTCTACCGGACTAGCCGGGTTATGTCTGTTCGTTACATTTTCACCGATGACTCTGTCCTTTTGTGTGTAGAGGTTATGTATTGTGTCTTCAATTCCTATGTTCGTGTGTGCTGTTTTTGTTTTATAATGCATGTTTCGTCTTGTTTGATTTCTTGTTAAATTATTTTGATTCTACCGGACTAGCCGGGTTATGTCTGTTCGTTACATTTTCACCGATGACTCTGGCCTTTTGTGTGTAGAGGTTATGTATTGTGTCTTCAATTTTTATGTTTGTGTGTGCCGTTTTTGTTTTATAATGCATGTTTTGTCTTGTTTGATATCTTGTTAAATTATTTTGATTCTACCGGACTAGCCGGGTTATGTCTGTTCGTTACATTTTCACCGATGACTCTGGCCTTTTGTGTGTAGAGGTTATGTATTGTGTCTTCAATTTCTATGTTTGTGCGTGCCGTTTTTGTTTTATAATGCATGTTTTGTCTTGTTTGATTTCTTGTTAAATTCTTTTGATTCTACCGGACTAGCCGGGTTATGTCTGTTCGTTACATTTTCACCGATGACTCTGTCCTTTTGTGTGTAGAGGTTATGTATTGTGTCTTCAATTCCTATGTTCGTGTGTGCTGTTTTTGTTTTATAATGCATGTTTCGTCTTGTTTGATTTCTTGTTAAATTATTTTGATTCTACCGGACTAGCCGGGTTATGTCTGTTCGTTACATTTTCACCGATGACTCTGGCCTTTTGTGTGTAGAGGTTATGTATTGTGTCTTCAATTTTTATGTTTGTGTGTGCCGTTTTTGTTTTATAATGCATGTTTTGTCTTGTTTGATATCTTGTTAAATTATTTTGATTCTACCGGACTAGCCGGGTTATGTCTGTTCGTTACATTTTCACCGATGACTCTGGCCTTTTGTGTGTAGAGGTTATGTATTGTGTCTTCAATTTCTATGTTTGTGCGTGCTGTTTTTGTTTTATAATGCATGTTTTGTCTTGTTTGATTTCTTGTTAAATTCTTTTGATTCTACCGGACTAGCCGGGTTATGCCTGTTCGTTACATTTTCACCAATGACTCTGTCCTTTTGTGTGTAGAGGTTATGTATTGTGTCTTCAATTCCTATGTTCGTGTGTGCTGTTTTTGTTTTATAATGCATATTTCGTCTTGTTTGATTTCTTGTTAAATTATTTTGATTCTACCGGACTAGCCGGGTTATGTCTGTTCGTTACATTTTCACCGATGACTCTGGCCTTTTGTGTGTAGAGGTTATGTATTGTGTCTTCAATTTTTATGTTTGTGTGTGCCGTTTTTGTTTTATAATGCATGTTTTGTCTTGTTTGATATCTTGTTAAATTATTTTGATTTTACCGGACTAGCCGGGTTATGTCTGTTCGTTACATTTTCACCGATGACTCTGTCCTTCTGTGTGTGGAGGTTATGTATTGTGTCTTCAATTCCTATGTTCGTGTGTGCTGTTTTTGTTTTATAATGCATGTTTCGTCTTGTTTGATTTCTTGTTAAATTATTTTGATTCTACCGGACTAGCCGGGTTATGTCTGTTCGTTACATTTTCACCGATGACTCTGGCCTTTTGTGTGTAGAGGTTATGTATTGTGTCTTCAATTTTTATGTTTGTGTGTGCCGTTTTTGTTTTATAATGCATGTTTTGTCTTGTTTGATATCTTGTTAAATTATTATGATTCTACCGGACTAGCCGGGTTATGTCTGTTCGTTACATTTTCACCGATGACTCTGGCCTTTTGTGTGTAGAGGTTATGTATTGTGTCTTCAATTTCTATGTTTGTGTGCGCTGTTTTTGTTTTATAATGCATGTTTTGTCTTGTTTGATATCTTGTTAAATTATTTTGATTCTACCGGACTAGCCGGGTTATGTCTGTTCGTTACATTTTCACCGATGACTCTGTCCTTCTGTGTGTAGAGGTTATGTATTGTGTCTCCAATTTTTATGTTTGTGCGTGCTGTTTTTGTTTTATAATGCATGTTTTGTCTTGTTTGATTTCTTGTTAAATTATTTTGATTCTACCGGACTAGCCGGGTTATGTCTGTTCGTTACATTTTCACCCATGACTCTGGCCTTTTGTGTGTAGAGGTTATGTATTGTGTCTTCAATTTTTATGTTTGTGTGTGCCGTTTTTGTTTTATAATGCATGTTTTGTCTTGTTTGATATCTTGTTAAATTATTATGATTCTACCGGACTAGCCGGGTTATGTCTGTTCGTTACATTTTCACCGATGACTCTGGCCTTTTGTGTGTAGAGGTTATGTATTGTGTCTTCAATTCCTATGTTCGTGTGTGCTGTTTTTGTTTTATAATGCATGTTTCGTCTTGTTTGATTTCTTGTTAAATTATTTTGATTCTACCGGACTAGCCGGGTTATGTCTGTTCGTTACATTTTCACCGATGACTCTTTCACACACACGATCACAGAGTCATCGGTGAAAATGTAACGAACAGACATAACCCGGCTACTCCGGTAGAATCAAAATAATTTAACAAGAAATCAAACAAGACAAAACATGCATTATAACACAAAAACAGCACGCACAAACATAGAAATTGAAGACACAATACATAACCTCTACACACAAGAGGTAATAAAATACTGATAAACAAAACACCGATGACAAAGAGGATTCACACAACATCATTAGGAAAAAAATAAATTTTTGAAGAGGACCCTGACCAGGGTGGAAAGGTCAAAAATGGATCAATCGTACGTCATTTAAAGAGTATCCTCAGCAATAGACCGTTCCGAAGCCGCAGCAGAAAAGAGGAAAAGCGAACCTTAATATTCTCGTCGCAGTCATCCTCGATGGCCCTGTGAAGCGGACTCATTCCCGTGTTGCTTTTGGCGTTAACATTGACGCCTTCGCTTATGAGCAACTCGCTGACGTTTTCGTCGCTGGAGAAGTAGAGCGGCGTCATGCCGTCGCTATCCTCGGCATTCGCGTCGGCATCAAAGTCCAGCAATAGCTTGACGATCTCATATGTGTCGCGAAATTCGCCCGCGACCGCCATGTGGAGGGCCGTTTTGTCGTCGATGTCGGCCGCGTCGACGTTGGCTCTTCGCATCAGAAGGAGTCGAACCGTCCCCAAAAGTCCCTTGCTCACGGCGAGATGAAGCGGTGTACTATTCTTGTAGTTGTCGTTGCGATTGACCTTGCATCCTTCGCTCAGGAGGAATTTGATTACTTCGTCGTTGCCGCTTTCGGCCGCAAGATGGAGCGGCGTGAGCTTCGTCTTCGTGAACGAATCGACCGAAGCTCCGTGGTTCAGGAGTTTCTCAACGATGGCCGATGATCCGATCATCGAAGCTAGGTGGATCGGCAGCATGCCTTTCCCGTCCGGGGTGTCGATATGATCCGACAGAATGTCGTCGTCCAGTGTCTCGCATCCATCTTTTATTGCCAAGTGCAGGGGAGTCGCCAGTGGATCATAATAGCTGCGGTATGAACGCGACATGTTTGATTATTCGTCGAGAACGAAAGTCTATTGACGTCGATTCCGGCTGTGGCGGAATTCGGCAGTTGGTTGGACTTCGCAAGGAATGTTTCACACGAGGACGAGGCTGATCCGGATGAACGCAAAGACCTGGAAACGCAAGATAATGCGGGTGTTCAGTCGGTTACGTTCCTGTGTGAATGTACCCTTTCGCGAACCCTGTCAATCGTACCTTACGGTTGGATTTCGATGAAAATTACTTGGTGTACCGAACCACGGTCTTACAAACAGGTCTGGGCATTCCCTCGTGGCGGTCGTGAGGGAGAGGCCGGGCCGCTACGCATGGGCGGTTTTATTCAGTACAGATTTCCGCCTTGTTTTAACCGCTTTTCGCGAATTGTTCTTAATTCAATTGTATTGCGATCGCAGCTTATGAAAAGGAAAGTAAGGAAAAAGGAAGGAATTACATTGGAGAGAAAAGAGGTCGCTAGTGAGGGAGAGGCCTGTTCGCTACGCATGCGCGATACTTGCGCCATAGCCGATCTGCGGACAAATTTTGAACTTATCAGACTCACTTGTGTCGCGCAAATGTAGGCCGAAATGCTCAGACCTGTTCATAAGACCGTGTGCCAAACCAACCATCGTTCTAACTATCTTGTGAAGCTGGAATATAGAGTCGATTTTTCTGTCGATACAACAAAATTCCGCGAAAGAAAATTCTGACTGAAAAAAAAAAAAAATTCAAAGTTCCTCGCTCTATGCTTAGCAGTATTGACCTCAGCGAAAAGTATTTGATCGAAAGTAATCATTACGTATATTTTTCTGAAATAAATTATCCAACAATTTTCCGAGGTATACGAAATAGTATAAATAAATAAATAAAAAAATTCTTAAATTTGTACAACCTTCTCCAATAACACCGCTTAATTGGCAATAATAATAATAATAATAATAACAATCATGATAAATTTAAAAAACAAAATATTTCTAGAATGCGCAACACTCGAAACATCTCCATGATGTGATACGATTAAATAACCGAAAGCATTAAAAATTAAAAATATATGAATATTGCTATCTCGATACAATTTTATCGTGCCGAATAACCCTGGTCTCTTTGCGCGTTAAGAAAAAATCATACATTTTTATGGACTCAGAACGCATTTTAGAGAAAAAAAAAAAAAAAATTTCCCGCGATAAATCCAAGAAAAAAAAAAGTCCAATCAACAAAATTTCGTCTGAACATAAACAGACAGAAATCGACGAGTTCTAAAAACTTTTTTTAGGTTACGCCATAACCTCTCATACGGGATCGACGTGTTCGACAAGCAATTGACAGCGCAATATCATTTTTTGGATTTTGATCTATCGATGAAAACCGTAAGAGTGTGAAACCGTGTAAAAACACTCGGGTGACGAAATGATCGCGTATTAATTGACGAAAAAACGAGTTTCGAGGACGATTGTTCGCACAGCAGCGTTTCTGTGACGGTTCGTGAGTTGTGGATAGACTAGTCGGAACATTCAGAGTCTTACCTACTCGTCCTCGACGTCGACGGGTGGAAGAATTGATTTTTAACTTCGGGCGTTCTCACGTCGCTGTTTTCTTCGCCGCCGAAGAAAATCGCAGCATCGTCGTACGCACAATGAGCATATGAAGCTGAAACTGGCAGACCTATCCTGTAGACGCGGCCGGCCGCGCGCAGAAGGTTTTGGACAGGATTGTTGGCGCCTTTCCCCTCTCGTGGCGTAGCGCAGCCGGGCTAGTCGGAAGCATCGATCACCATAAACGTCGATATGTTTACGTCTCAGAGGTCTTTCGCGACTATTTCAGCCGTACGTATTTCTGGCCAAAAAACAAAGCAAAAAAAATTGCTATGAATAATTGGCGTTCCACAGCTAGCGGTTTATTGTGACGCTTGCGAACACTGGAACGCCAATTATTTAGAGCAATTTTTTTTGCATCAAAAACACAATAGTTTTTGCCATATTGAAATGTTTCTTGTATTACACTTGGCCCATATAATTTTAGTTCCTTTTTTTCATAGTTTTCGTAAACAGAATTTTCACGTACTTGGCGTACCTTTTTTTTTTTGAAAATTTTTTGGGATTATGGTATCCCTATCAAAACCAGTCACCGTACAAACCACGATGGATACCACCGTAAAACCACGGTAGTCAAGTGACAAAAATTCACCATCAAAAACACCGCGAAACCACCGTCACGACGGTTTGGATTTTTGCGGATGGTCGTTCAGCGGAGGTTTCGCGCGGTACCATGTTAGAAAATCACGGTGGTTTTGCGGTCGGCTCGACGCTGGTTTTTCAGAGATCAACTGTGGGCGGTGGTTTTGGTGGTGGTTCATGAAAAAACTACGATACGAAATTTTTTGCGCTCAGTGGTTCTACGGTGGTTTTGATGGTTAATTTTTGTTACCTAACCACCAGATGGTTTCACAGTCGTTTTGACAGTGGCTCGATGCGATAGGGATATAAACGGTAGGTCGTGCGGAGGTTTCACTTCTTTCCTACTGATCTCAGCGACTCGAAGACGGTAGGTATCATGCTATATAAACGGTAGGTCGTGCGGAGGTTTCACTTCTTTCCTACTGATCGCAGCGACCCGAAGACGGTAGGTCGTGCGGAGGTTTCACTTATTTCCTACTGATCGCAGCGACCCGAAGACGGTAGGTATTATGGTATACAAACGGTCGGTTTGCTCGAAACTTACTGTACGAAATGGGCCCAAGCCCAGCAGATTGGACCGTAAGTTTTGGTTGTTTCGTGACAACCTACCAGCGTACTAACATCAGTGTCGTTAGGTTTATCGGTAGATTTGGCAAACATCACCTGTAGGACTGGTGGCAAAATCACACGATAGGTTTTTTGGTAGATTTACAGTATACGGACCTGCTAGGGCTCGTCTCGCATAGGGTCGGACAATCGGTCCAGCAGTCGGCAAGTCTTGGCAGCCAGGCTCCCACTAAGGGCGCTTTGACTTCAACCAGTACTGGGCTTAGGAGCGTTTTAGAAAACCATGATTTTCAGATAACAATAGGCTCATTGATATTCCGATACCTCGTTGCTAAAGTGTGATGCCCGCAAAATCGCCAGCTTGTAGGGCTTGTACGGTGACGTAGGGCACAGCATTTCCGTGCACGAAGTGGATGCGCACAACTTTATGGTGTACGCGGTATTGTGCATAAACGTCATCCAACCCAAACGTTTACGTGCAAATGGATAAATTTCTGTAAAATATGAAATTTATAAATCGACTTGCCACTTACAGCAGCACGCTTTCTATGCACATGCTTTATTGTTCACATTGTTGCAAGGCACATGCCAATTTATAGAAGAACAAGTATGTGGCTGCAAATAGCACAATGTCATAGTGCACGGACCGTTAGTACACAATGACTGCGTGATAGCGCATAACGCTATTACGCCCACCGTTATCGCGCACATCCAGAATGCACACGACGATGTTGTGCACAATTACGATTTCAATATACGTACGATTGTTCAATAAGACACCAACGTCAGTGCCGTATGGAAACGAATTTTAACCAAGGGCAACCCTAGCAGGTCCAGCCACTGTGAAATTCACGATGTTTTCACGGTGGTTTCCACCATGGTGGTTTTGTGCAAAAAGTTCACTTAATATTTTGTTGAAACCACTACGTAAACCACCAGTCTAATATTCATTAGATGTGGTGGTTTCGATGGTGGTTTTTTCGTTTCACAACTGCACAAACCACCCATCAATAAAGACGACTTTACGGTGGTTTCGACAGTGGAAACCACCGTCCGAAAACCGTCTCGAAAAAAAATTTCTACCCGAGGTGGATTTGAACCCGAGACTCTGCACGCATCAGTCTAGAACTCAACCGCTCAGCTACCGATCATTGATATAATAAAAACTGTTCCTACCAGTATTGGATCGCGCGAAAGTTCTCTGAAATTCAGTCATGAATAATCGATAATTGGTCGATGAATAATTGATTACTCACGGTAAATATTGTCATATCAGCAGAATATTTGAAATAAGTAATTAAATATTCATCCACCATTCACACAACCTCAGATAACTTTTCCGCGATTCAATACTGATAGTAACATGACAGATTAATATAATAATTTGTAGCTTCGCGGTTAGTTGCTAGCCTGATGTTCGCAGGGTCTCGGGTTCAAATCCGCCGCCGGTAAGATTTTTTTCAATATTTTTCGGAACGGTTTTTCCGACGGTGGTTTCCACTGTCGAAACCACCGTACAGTCGTCTTGGTTGATGGGTGGTTTGTGCAGTTGTGAAACGAAAAAACCACCATCGAAACCACCACATCTAATGAATATTAGACTGGTGGTTTACGTAGTGGTTTCAACAAAATATGAAGTGAACTTTTTGCACAAAACCACCATGGTGACTTCAATGGTGGTTTGGTCGGTGACCGGGCTTGCTAGGGAACTGAGAAGCAACAACGTTTCTCGAAACCTTGGTTTGATTCGGTTACTGCAGCAGCCCTGAACAACCGTGATTTCACTATTACGGATTAGTTTCTTTCGACTCAACCGCAAAGCAATTGCGTTCCGAACATTGCTAATTTTTTCGTTTAAGACGGCAGCACCAGAGAACAAGCCTAATTCGACAATCGGTAATTTTTTTATCAAAGTTTTAACATCGCTGATTTTATTGGATAGGACCGCGGCAACTTGGAAGGACCGTGATTATAGTGATTGTAATATTACAGTCGCGAATCGATATCGCATGTCCCTTCATTGGCGATTCATCCGTAGATATCGTTGCGGTATACAAATTATTCAGACTCAGGCATGCCAAATGAAGCAACTGTTGGAAACCATTCGCACCCATTCCGTATTCGAAGTTTGTGCCTGCTCCATCATACTGAGCACACGCGTAGTGGTTGATTTCGGTACCTCTGGCTTCATGAAAGTCGTTAGCCATGCAGTTCACCAGGTTCTTCGCAGTGTTTGTCGCTCTCGCCGGAGGACTGTGTGTGGCACAGTTGAAGATCAAGATCGACAAGAAGGAGGGACTCGTTGAATTTGAGGACGCGGCCGTAAGTCCCTCTTCGACCCTTCGATCATCCTACGGTTTGTAACTGAACGGAATTAAGACTGTAACGATTCAACGGGTTGCAGATCCAACTGTTGACGACTTGCTACGCCGATCGAGACAAGACGATAGTTCTCGTTGGAGACTTTCCGGGGGATTTCATCAAGAGACTGTCGGCCCAGCGAGGCTTTTCTCTAGTTTTGGTGGACGATAAACGTAGGGCGCGCCATAACAACGGGAATTTGCACACGACAAAGCGTCTCAAATTGCACAAAGTACACGTCGTCGTGACGATGTCCTCGTACGGTGAAGATCGACAGTTCATCAACAAGTTCAAGCCGTACTGGTACTCCACATACACTGATACAATGGCGGCCCTTCTCGTACTGGACTGGCCCCTCGGAAGTATCTACCGTATGTGTGACGACGAGTTGGGCAAATTTCTATTTTTCGGAAATTTTCATCACACAAGGTACGGCTTTCCCACGGCAACGCTGCTGTGTCACGATCGTAAAGGGGGGAAAGTGCTTTACGCTTCTAATCCGTTCGTAAATCGCGCCCCCGAACCCTGGCGGCCAGTCGATCCCGGCCAAGTGAACAACAGTAACGTGCATTTGTTCGCGCGGGAATATCCAAAGCACGAGGGAATGTGCGAAAATCTGCATTTCGATAAATCGTCGGATGTTGGTGGCTGGCCGATTGTAACAGTCGACGGAGGCACGGCGCAAGGTGAAAACAACGGTGAAAAGTTCACAATTCCGGATCTACCGACGTTCAAAAGATTGATCATCGATAAATTGATGCATAGAGAATTAAACTCGTTTTTGTCTTATGTAAACGCATCGTGGACAATGGAGATACGCGATATCGGTGCTGCTAATTTCATGTTTAGACTAAACAGCTTGTACAGGACAAATCGTCCTCTCGATAACGTGGGTTTTTTGCCATACACTTATCCACATGAACAACACTGTAGATTGATAGTGACTCAGTTTCGCGGCAACAAATCCCAGCTGGGTAAGATTGCATCCGTGATCGACAACTATTCTTGGGCTGGCATGCTCATAGTTTACCTGATTACTTTGATGTTCTTCAAATTCGTTCGGCGCCAATCTCTCATAGAGGGAACCTTGAACCTCCTCCGACTCACTTGCAACGTCGGTTTTATCGGAACAGCTCCGGATGTAGCCTCGCGTATCTATTTGGCCTGTCTACTTGCCTTTGTGGTTACCATGCAGGGTATTTTTACGGGCAACTTGGCTTCCCTACTCACACACGATCGTCCGGTTCGGCAAGTGAATTCGATTCAGGATCTGGCGGAACTCGGGCACAAGGTTTATGCCAGGTCATCGGAACTTGCGCTGTTCAACGATTCGATCTTCGAAGGTCGTGTCATCAAAAACACACTCAGTTTCCAATATTGCATTCCATACGTCATACGCGATCCGTCAATAGCATGTCTCATCTGGGACGGTATCATGCAAGACATCGCTGAACATAACAATTTACACGTATCCACCGACTGCATTTGGAATACATACGCGACTATGTTTCTCCCATGGAATTGGTTTCTCGCAGAACGAATGAACTACTATCTTGGAATCTTATTTGGCGCCGGTGCCATTGGCAGCTTTTCTGGTATAGTGGCGGAAAAAAGGTTGCGCGAGATCGAATCTCAGGAAATACCCGAAGAACCCGAAGTCATGACACTTCACACTTTCAAATTCGCCTTCGAAATTCTCGGAATCGGCATGGGAATCTCTTTCGTAGTCTTCATCGTAGAGATAGTCGTGCATAAAATCCATCACAGAGTGACGACAACGCGAGTGATCGTACTCTAGGTTTCCTAAAGTATTTCAGAGTTCGCACACGCGTCAAAATGGTCGATCTCTCGCGTTTGCTTCGTACTTTCAATCATTTGCACCGCAAGCGAGACTATTCCGCAAAGCTTAGATGAGGTCGCGATAGCATTACTATTAACCTTTGAATTTGATGAAATGTCGTAATTTCCCGTTTCAGGGCCTCTCCGGTCTTCGTAATCACACCACATTAGAATTGTAGAATTGATCGCCACATTAGAATTGGGTTCCATTGATAAAAGTATCACCAGAAGTTCATCGATGACGAAAAAGGGCTAAGAAAAAATTGAACGCACAAATATTGCACATTCTGCTGAGGACTGTTCAAATTTCATCAATGAACTTCCACTGTAGTGATTGAAAAATGTGTCTCTTATTGTTGTTGTTAACGGGTTGTGGTCACAACTAGCACCACCGACGCTCAGGCCTTCTGGCCCATTGTGTACCCTTGCCCTAATTGTCCACGTTGTGCTCCTCAGACACTGAACAACAACGGACAGGCGTTTTGTCTAGGTCTTTTCCCTCTCTTTTCGCACCGCCATCTGCGACTTGACACCCTTCTTATAGGGATTACCGGTGGCACAGGGGCCTCGACCGGTCATCCGGCCCCCAAGAATCTTTCGTGGTCCTGCCGATCTCTCCGGGGGTACCTTACCGGTCTCTCCGGGGTACCATCCCGTGTCCCAGCGACCCTACTTGGGATTGCCGGTTGTCCTCAGGGTATCTTCGCCTGGTCCACGCTCCCCCCGGCATCCCTATACAGTGAACGATCACGTATTTCCAACTCAGATAATTCCAACCATCAGTTAAGTTGACGAAAAGACGACCAAGTAAGTTGAATCCGGACCCTTTTTCGGCTCCGTCTACCTGCTCGGCGAGGCAACAGCAGTCCCCTTCCCTTTAGATATCTACCAATAATATCGTTGCTGAAATTTGTCTGACATAGAAAGAACGTGGCAGCTAGCATTTGGCGAGACAAAGATCGACGATTCTCTCCTACTCTACAGTTTTTCGTATTCGAGTAGCGGACACATTCCGTCAATTTACCATAAAGGAAAAGTAGACCCGTGCCGTAGTACCATGATGCGCTATTGATACAGATATTTGTCTTATCAGAAACGTTTTTTTTTTATTTCTTGAAAATTTCTTAAAAATGTTCGAATTTATATTCATTTTTCAAAATTTCGACAATTTTTTTTCGAAAATACCAGAAAATGTTGAAAAAATGTAAATGCTGTTGCAAAGTTTTCGTAGTTTTCTGCAGTTTATATATTGTAGGTGCTCTGTTCATTAAAAATAAGTTCATTGCTTAATTCCGCCTCAAGTGATAAAAACGATGGTTGTTATTATAACGGAAATACAAGAATTTTGTGTCGCTTGAGAAAAGTAGTATAAATGGTCATATTTGTGGCCGGGAGCAATCAAAGGGTTAGCGGTTGGTGTAATCAAAATTATTAACCATCGATTGGCCCCGATAGCGGTAAATTCTAACCACTTGTAATATCAACTTTAATATTCACTGGATATTATTGAGAAAACTTTTACTTTTTTTTTATATAGAAGGTATGTCGTTCCAATCCAGTCATGAAAGAATCTCACACAAAAATATTTTCCCACAGTAATTCTTAGCCTTTTTGGCTGGAATCTGATTTTTTTTTAAATAAGGAATGAAATCCAAACATTATTCCTGGTTAAATGATTTAACCACGAAACATGAAAAAAGTAAAAATGCGTGGTTTATAATTTTGCATTAGTTAAAATAAATTGTTTTGAAAGCTATGCTTGCAACCACCGTACATGACGTTGTTGACACGGTAAAAATGATCGCAAGATCGAATCTTACGGTAATTTCCACAACCGTCCTCATCCCCACGCGCTCCACGAGCGGCTACTCGCATCCCCACGCGCGACGCAAAACGGCGTTGGAGAGGGAATTTTTTTCGGCGGAAGGGGCAGGGGGCAAGCCCTCAAGCAGGTAGAAGGAAATTCAGCTTATCTGATGGTGGCGGATTAGTCTGGCTCCCGAATATTGGAATTATCTGATCGTCCACTGTATATGTAGTCAGCTAGGAATTCTGGTCGGCCTCCTCAGAGCCCCAGGTTGAGGAGGTAAGGCTCAGAGTATTCTAGAATGTCGCCTGGTATACCTACAAGCATCGTTGTGTCACACCGAACCCCGGTGCCATGAAGCCCGAGCATGATAGCTTACACTCAGGCCAGGGATAGCTATTGCGAGGCGTTGAGTCTGATACACAGATTGGGTGTCTCGGGCGATGGGTACGCTATGTCCCCTACGCCGGTAAAATATGTCTGTACGATCGATAAAAAAAAATTCTAATAATGATGATAGTAAATAATTATTCAACAATTGCAAAACTTTTTTCGATTTGTTCAAACGTGCAATCTACAGTGCATTCAATGTGTTAGTGAAAAAATGAAAATAAATACTTTGTATAGTTGAAATTTTGCATTTATAATTATTTCTCACGAAGGAACGAAATGTTCAAATCGAAGTCTCTGTGATTATCCGGATTGTCAAAGAAAAAGCTTGATTCCTCGGCGAACTAGGATATCATGATTATTGTACTCTTTTGTTAAAAACTAACTGTTTGTTGACTGTGAAACCATCTGATGGTTACGGGACAAAAATTGACCATCAGAACCACTGTAAAACTACTGTGCGCAATAAATGGTTTGGTGGTGTGGTATGTGTATGGTAGTTTTCTTATGAATCACCCCGAAAACCACCGCCTGCAGTTGATCGCTGAAGAACCGACGTCGAAATGACCGCAAAACCACCGTCCGCAGTTGATCTCTGAAAAACCAGCGCCGAAACGACTGCGAAACCACCGTCCTTTTCTAAGATGGCACCGCCGGAACCACCGCTGAACCACCATCCGCAAAAATCCAAACTGTCGTGACGATGGTTTCGTGGTGGTTTGACGGTGAATTTTTTCTCCCCCGACTAGCGTGGTTTTACGGTGGTACCCACCGTGATTTGTATGGTGACTGGATCTGGTAAGGCGAGGCCGAAAAAAAACTTACTGCCTCTTTGAGTATGGAGTAAATAAAATTGCAATCCTATCCCCAGTGATCTCTCTCCGCTCCCCTCAAGATAAAAAAGAGGACCCGCGCGGCAATAATTACAATGAACTCATTAATTATAATCGGCTCTTATCAGTACATGGACGGAAAAATATAATTTTTATCCTTTCATAATATATGATAATACCGCATGTATTATTATTTCTAGCTTCCATCGCATGACCGGGGCAGATATCGACCCCACATTTTTCTTCTATGTACAATGAGCCCAAGAGCAGTGAATTAGAGTATCCCGCCGTGATTTTTCACAAGGAAAAGAATAGCGGCAAGTTGGATTATATTAAAGTTCGGGGGATGCAATGGCAATGAAATCTTATTTTCTTTAATATGCATGAATTTTTTGAGATTTTCATACCATCGAGAAATATTTGCTTCCATTTTTCTCGAACTCATGCGAAATAAGAGCAAAGCGATGTCACCACCGTAAAGCCTGTATAAATTGTAATTTTCGACGATAAGACGTTCGGACAGAAATTGGTGGGATTTAAAAAGAAGGGCTTCTATTAGTAGCTCACCTACGACCTTTTCGTGCACATAAAATTGAAAAAAATCCTTGACTGTGAAAACTAAACGCATTGGATGAATATTATAGTCGCGAATCAATATCACGACAAAATATCGTGACAAGGGCATAGTCAATAAAGCTGGCGTTGGTATCACCACGCCCACATCCGTCGAGCAACTCAGTTATCGAGGCGTGATACCGATTTCACGAGCATTCAGTGATTGACACATGCACTTGCTGCATCATGTTGAGCATACGTTAGTTGATTTCGGAAACTTTGGCTCCGCAAGAACAGTTAGCCATGCGGTTCGCCGAGTTCTTCGTAGCGCTTGCGGCTCTCACGGGAAGCGTGTGCGTGGCGAAATTCAAAATCAAGGTAGAAGATACTGAAGGACTCGTTGAATTCGAGGACACAGCTGTGAGTATGGAATGTTCGATCTTTGGTGTACGAACGGAATTCATAACTGTATCGTTTCAACGGCTTCCAGATACAACTGTTGAAGACCTGCTATGCGAATCGGAGCAAGACGATACTTCTCGTTGGCGAATTCCCGGGGAATTTCGTTAAGAAACTATCGTCCGAGCGAGGCTTCTCTCTTGCCCTGTTGGATGCGAATCTTCGGACGAGCAACGCCGTCGTGCGAACCATGTCAGCCGAACGACTCAACTTCCACAAAGTGGACATCGTCGTGACAATGTCCACGTACGGTACAGACAGACGATTTCGCCAGAAGTTTTGGCCGGTTTGGGGTTCTATATATGCTAACACAATGGCTTCTCTCCTCGTGCTGGACTGGCCACCCGAAAGTATCAATCATCTGTGCGACGGCGTATTGAGAGAATTACAATTCTTCGGACACTTTCAAGTCCCAGTGTACTTCTTCCCGACTGCCACACTGCTTTGTCACAGTCGTAAACGGGGAAAAGTCCTGTACGCGTCCAATCCTTTCGTAAATCAGGCCCCCGATCCCTGGCAGCCCGTCCCTTCTGAATCAGTCAGCGGCGAAGTTTATCTGTTCGTGCGAGAATATCCAAAGCACGAAGGAATGTGTGAAAATCTGCATTTCGATAAATCGGAAGATGTCGGTGGTTGGCAGATTGTAACAGTCGAAGAAGGCCACGGCGAAACAGTGCGAAACGCCGGTGAAAAGTGGGACATGCTTTACGAATCGACATTCGTCAGAGAAACCATCGCACAGCGAAAAAAGAACTATCTAGTATCATTTTTGTCTCACATCAACGCATCGGTCAAAGCTGAAGTGCACGACATGAGGGACGGCAACTATCAAATAAGTCTACACCTTTTCTATCTGAACTCGCGGCCCCTCGAGACAATAAGAGTTTTCTCGTATGCCTATCCGCATGAACAGAAGTGCAGATTGATAGTAACCCAGTTTCGCGGCAACAAATCGCAGCTGAGAAAGATTTTGTCTGTGATCGATATGTACTCCTGGATTGGAATGTCCATAGTCTATTCAATTACTCTGGCGTTCTTTAAATTCATTATGCGCCAACCTTGGACGGTGGGCATTTTGAATCTTTGTCGTCTCACTTGTAACTACGGTGTTACGGGAATCACTCCGGATGTAGCGCCACGTATCTATTTAGGCTGTCTACTTTTTTTCGTGGTCACCATGCAGGGCATTTTCGTAGGGAACTTGGCTTCACTGCTCACACACGAACGGCCGTTGCAACAAGCAGAAACACTCGACGACATAGCTCATCTCGGTTACAAGGTATACGTTAGAGAGTCGGAATTGCCGTTCTTCAACGATCCGATCTTCGAGGGACGTGTCATTTTGAACGAAATACTCCACGATTATTGCATTCCAAACGTGATAAACGACCCGTCAATAGCTTGTCTAATCTGGGACGGCTACTACGCGGACGTAGCTGAGTATTACAATTTGCACGTATCCTCGGAATGCTTGGTGCGGACATGGGCCACTGCTTTCGTTCCATGGAATTGGTTCCTCGAAAAACGGTTGGACGTTTTTCGCAGAATCTTGGTCAGCACGGGCACCATCGCCGCCCTCGACGGGATGGTAGCTGAGATAAGGTTACGCGAGATTGAAGCTCAGGAAGTAGTTGAAGAACCCGAAATCATGACACTTGGCACTTTGAAATTCGCCTTTGTAATTTACGGAATCGGCATGGCAATATCGCTCGTAGTCTTCATCGTAGAAATAATTTGGTATCGGGTTCATCGCAGAGTGACGACAACACGAGTGATCGTCCTGTAAGTGGTCGACCTCGCATGATTTTGCGCCAATTGCTACGTCCCTATCGCATCGAGCCACTGTCAAAACGACTGAAACCACCTGGTGGTTTTCTAACAAAAACTACAAAAAGATTTTTTCATCCGACCGCGAAACAACCATGCTTGTCTAACATTCCGCATAGAAAAAAGTAGTATGGGAAAGGGTCTTAAGATGAGTATGTAATGAAGTATGGGAAATGGTATGAGCAGTACGAATATTAGTATGGGAAAGGATCTTTTCTGAATATGGCCTTGGCTCCGTTCCCATACTCTGCCCATACGCTATCATAGACTGATTTTCAGATACCGTGAAAAATTCCGGGAACCCTTGGAGCATCGCATCCATACGCTGTTGTTTTCCGTTCGTAGACTCTTTTTTTAGCCTCGCGGAAAGCCGGAAAAATTGATAGAGAGTCAGTTTGATACGCTACGACAATCTATTTTCAGTCATCCGATAAAGTCTCTGAAATCGACGTAGAATCATTGACGTACGCTATATCAGACTCATTTTTATAATTCTTATATGAATCTGTCATGAGTTGTAAAAGAAAAAAAAAATTTACCAATGGAAGGTTGAATTCAAAAATGTAGAAATGTGTCCGGAAACATTATAAAGCGCCAAATTCGTGTTCAACGGATAAGTTTAGACCCTGTACGAGGTTCTAGTAGTTTGCGTTGGGTTAGACTTCTAGTCTACCCCAATAAAGTACCTCAGTACCATACTGAAGTAGGTCCAAATTGATCTTCAAGGATCTATTCGGATTTCTTCCAATACTTCACTGTATTATTGAGGTAGAGCCGAAGTCACCCAACGTAAACGACCGAAAATTCTTTAAGGGGTCGAAACTTATCCGCTGAACAAGAAATCGGCGCATAACATTGGTTCCGGACACAAATCTACATTTTTAAAATTGACCTTCTATTTGTCAATTTTTTATCTTTCTCTTTCAACTCATTGACACATTCATATGAGATTTATAAAAATGAGTCTATTATAGCGCATGAAATTGATTCTCCGTCGATTTTAGAGACTCTGACGGATGACTGAAAATAGTCTATTGTAGCGTACGAAACTGACACTCCGTCAATTTTTTAAGCTTTTCGAGACGGCTCAAAAGGGGTCTAAGAACGAGTCTACAACAGCGTATGAATGCGATTCCAATCGAGTATACGAATGTTTAACATTTTTTCCAATGATCAATCAGGTTTCATCAATATACTTTTAATTTAGCGAAAAATATTTTATTTTATAGCTTTGTCAATTTCTCGGAAGTTTTATTAAAGGTTCTATAGAACTTCATGTTAACAACTACGGCACAATAATGTGGAATAATTCTGCATGAAGTGAAACTCGCTTGGTACGAGAAAGACGTCGAATTTAATGTGTTTGTTCAATAGCGTGATCTACCATTGTGTATTTAATCAGAGTTGTGAAATTATGAAATAAAAACATCGCATACTTGAATCTTACGAGAATCGTTATTTCTTGAAGAATTACGTTTTTTTTTTTTTTTAATTAGTAGAAAGATAAAGCTCCTCGACAAAGCGAAAAAGAGTCGTGTCAGTTTCATCTCGAGCGTTTATAATCACTGAGGCGTCGGCGAGCTATGTCCAGCGATGTAATTATAGGTATTTATTGGACAGTTTCAATTTTTGCATCTATTTTTTCCGAAATTTCAAGGAAATGGTGGTTTGACGGTGAATTTTTTCTCCCCCGACTACCATGGTTTTACGGTGGTACCCACCTTGATTTGTATGGTGACTGGATCTGGTAAGGCGAGGCCGAAAAAAAACTTACTGCCTCTTTGAGTATGGAGTAAATAAAATTGCAATCCTATCCTCAGTGATCTCTCTCCGCTCCCCTCAAGATAAAAAAGAGGACCCGCGCGGCAATAATTACAATGAACTCATTAATTATAATCGGCTCTTATCAGTACATGGACGGAAAAATATAATTTTTATCATTTAACAATATATGATAATACCGCATGTATTATTATTTCTAGCTTCCATCGCATGACCGGGGCAGATATCGACCCCACATTTTTATTCTATGTACAATGAGCCCAAGAGCAGTGAATTAGAGTATCCCGCCGTGATTTTTTACAAGGAAAAGAATAGCGGCAAGTTGGATGATATTAAAGTTCGGGGGATGCAATGGCAATGAAATCTTATTTTCTTTAATATGCATGAATTTTTTGAGATTTTCATACCATCGAGAAATATTTGCTTCCATTTTTCTCGAACTCATGCGAAATAAGAGCAAAGCGATGTAACCACCGTAAAGCCTGTATAAATTGTAATTTTCGACGATAAGACGTTCGGACAGAAGTTGGTGGGATTTAAAAAAAAGGGCTTCTATTAGTAGCTCACCTACGACCTTTTCGTGCACATAAAATTGAAAAAAATCCTTGACTGTGAAAACTAAACGCATTGGATGAATATTATAGTCGCGAATCAATATCACGACAAAATATCGTGACAAGGGCATAGTCAATAAAGCTGGCGTTGGTATCACCACACCCACATCCGTCGAGCAACTCGGTTATAGAGGCGTGATATGGATTTCACGAGCATTCAGTGATTGACACATGCACTTGCTGCATCATGTTGAGCATACGTTAGTTGATTTCGGAAACTTTGGCTCCGCAAGAACAGTTAGCCATGCGGTTCGCCGAGTTCTTCGTAGCGCTTGCGGCTCTCACGGGAAGCGTGTGCGTGGCGAAATTCAAGATCAAGGTAGAAGATACCGAAGGACTCGTTGAATTCGAGGACACAGCTGTGAGTATGGAATGTTCGATCTTTGGTGTACGAACGGAATTCATAACTGTATCGTTTCAACGGCTTCCAGATACAACTGTTGAAGACCTGCTATGCGAATCGGAGCAAGACGATACTTCTCGTTGGAGAATTCCCGGGGAATTTCGTTAAGAAACTATCGTCCGAGCGAGGCTTCTCTCTTGCCCTGTTGGATGCGAATCTTCGGACGCGCAACGCCGTCGTGCGAACCATGTCAGCCGAACGACTCAACTTCCACAAAGTGGACATCGTCGTGACAATGTCCACGTACGGTACAGACAGACGATTTCGCCAGAAGTTTTGGCCGGTTTGGGGTTCTATATATGCTAACACAATGGCTTCTCTCCTCGTGCTGGATTGGCCACCCGAAAGTATCAATCATCTGTGCGACGGCGTATTGAGAGAATTACAATTCTTCGGACACTTTCAAGTCCCAGTGTACTTCTTCCCGACTGCCACACTGCTTTGTCACAGTCGTAAACGGGGAAAAGTCCTGTACGCGTCCAATCCTTTCGTAAATCAGGCCCCCGATCCCTGGCAGCCCGTCCCTTCTGAATCAGTCAGCGGCGAAGTTTATCTGTTCGTGCGAGAATATCCAAAGCACGAAGGAATGTGTGAAAATCTGCATTTCGATAAATCGGAAGATGTCGGTGGTTGGCAGATTGTAACAGTCGAAGAAGGCCACGGCGAAACAGTGCGAAACGCCGGTGAAAAGTGGGACATGCTTTACGAATCGACATTCGTCAGAGAAACCATCGCACAGCGAAACAGAACTATCTAGTATCATTTTTGTCTCACATCAACGCATCGGTCAAAGCTGAAGTGCACGACATGAGGGACGGCAACTATCAAATAAGTCTACACCTTTTCTATCTGAACTCGCGGCCCCTCGAGACAATAAGAGTTTTCTCGTATGCCTATCCGCATGAACAGAAGTGCAGATTGATAGTAACTCAGTTTCGCGGCAACAAATCGCAGCTGAGAAAGATTTTGTCTGTGATCGATATGTACTCCTGGATTGGAATGTCCATAGTCTATTCAATTACTCTGGCGTTCTTTAAATTCATTATGCGCCAACCTTGGACGGTGGGCATTTTGAATCTTTGTCGTCTCACTTGTAACTACGGTGTTACGGGAATCACTCCGGATGTAGCGCCACGTATCTATTTAGGCTGTCTACTTTTTTTCGTGGTCACCATGCAGGGCATTTTCGTAGGGAACTTGGCTTCACTACTCACACACGAACGGCCGTTGCAACAAGCAGAAACACTCGACGACATAGCTCATCTCGGTTACAAGGTATACGTTAGAGAGTCGGAATTGCCGTTCTTCAACGATCCGATCTTCGAGGGACGTGTCATTTTGAACGAAATACTCCACGATTATTGCATTCCAAACGTGATAAACGACCCGTCAATAGCTTGTCTAATCTGGGACGGCTACTACGCGGACGTAGCTGAGTATTACAATTTGCACGTATCCTCGGAATGCTTGGTGCGGACATGGGCCACTGCTTTCGTTCCATGGAATTGGTTCCTCGAAAAACGGTTGGACGTTTTTCGCAGAATCTTGGTCAGCACGGGCACCATCGCCGCCCTCGACGGGATGGTAGCTGAGATAAGGTTACGCGAGATTGAAGCTCAGGAAGTAGTTGAAGAACCCGAAATCATGACACTTGGCACTTTGAAATTCGCCTTTGTAATTTACGGAATCGGCATGGCAATATCGCTCGTAGTCTTCATCGTAGAAATAATTTGGTATCGGGTTCATCGCAGAGTGACGACAACACGAGTGATCGTCCTGTAAGTGGTCGACCTCGCATGATTTTGCGCCAATTGCTACGTCCCTATCGCATCGAGCCACTGTCAAAACGACTGAAACCACCTGGTGGTTTTCTAACAAAAACTACAAAAAGATTTTTTCATCCGACCGCGAAACAACCATGCTTGTCTAACATTTCGCATAGAAAAAAGTAGTATGGGAAAGGGTCTTAAGATGAGTATGTAATGGAGTATGGGAAATGGTATGAGCAGTACGAATATTAGTATGGGAAAGGATCTTTTCTGAATATGGCCTTGGCTCCGTTCCCATACTCTGCCCATACGCTATCATAGACTGATTTCCAGATACCGTGAAAAATGCCGGGAACCCTTGGAGCATCGCTTCCATACGCTGTTGTTTTCCGTTCGTAGACTCTTTTTTTAGCCTCGCGGAAAGCCGGAAAAATTGATAGAGAGTCAGTTTGATACGCTACGACAATCTATTTTCAGTCATCCGATAAAGTCTCTGAAATCGACGTAGAATCATTGACGTACGCTATATCAGACTCATTTTTATAATTCTTATATGAATCTGTCATGAGTTGTAAAAGAAAAAAAAAATTTACCAATGGAAGGTTGAATTCAAAAATGTAGAAATGTGTCCGGAAACATTATAAAGCGCCAAATTCGTGTTCAACGGATAAGTTTAGACCCTGTACGAGGTTCTAGTAGTTTGCGTTGGGTTAGACTTCTAGTCTACCCCAATAAAGTACCTCAGTACCATACTGAAGTAGGTCCAAATTGATCTTCAAGGATCTATTCGGATTTCTTCCAATACTTCACTGTATTATTGAGGTAGAGCCGAAGTCACCCAACGTAAACGACCGAAAATTCTTTAAGGGGTCGAAACTTATCCGCTGAACAAGAAATCGGCGCATAATATTGGTTCCGGACACAAATCTACATTTTTAAAATTGACCTTCTATTTGTCAATTTTTTATCTTTCTTTTTCAACTCATTGACACATTCATATGAGATTTATAAAAATGAGTCTATTATAGCGCATGAAATTGATTCTCCGTCGATTTTAGAGACTCTGACGGATGACTGAAAATAGTCTATTGTAGCGTACGAAACTGACTCTCCGTCAATTTTTTAAGCTTTTCGAGACGGCTCAAAAGGGGTCTAAGAACGAGTCTACAACAGCGTATGAATGCGATTCCAATCGAGTATACGAATGTTTAACATTTTTTCCAATGATCAATCAGGTTTCATCAATATACTTTTAATTTAGCGAAAAATATTTTATTTTATAGCTTTGTCAATTTCTCGGAAGTTTTATTAAAGGTTCTATAGAACTTCATGTTAACAACTACGGCACAATAATGTGGAATAATTCTGCATGAAGTGAAACTCGCTTGGTACGAGAAAGACGTCGAATTTAATGTGTTTGTTCAATAGCGTGATCTACCATTGTGTATTTAATCAGAGTTGTGAAATTATGAAATAAAAACATCGCATACTTGAATCTTACGAGAATCGTTATTTCTTGAAGAATTACGTTTTTTTTTTTTTTTAATTAGTAGAAAGATAAAGCTCCTCGACAAAGCGAAAAAGAGTCGTGTCAGTTTCATCTCGAGCGTTTATAATCACTGAGGCGTCGGCGAGCTATGTCCAGCGATGTAATTATAGGTATTTATTGGACAGTTTCAATTTTTGCATCTATTTTTTCCGAAATTTCAAGGAAATGGTGGTTTGACGGTGAATTTTTTCTCCCCCGACTACCATGGTTTTACGGTGGTACCCACCTTGATTTGTATGGTGACTGGATCTGGTAAGGCGAGGCCGAAAAAAAACTTACTGCCTCTTTGAGTATGGAGTAAATAAAATTGCAATCCTATCCTCAGTGATCTCTCTCCGCTCCCCTCAAGATAAAAAAGAGGACCCGCGCGGCAATAATTACAATGAACTCATTAATTATAATCGGCTCTTATCAGTACATGGACGGAAAAATATAATTTTTATCATTTAACAATATATGATAATACCGCATGTATTATTATTTCTAGCTTCCATCGCATGACTGGGGCAGATATCGACCCCACATTTTTCTTCTATGTACAATGCGCCCAAGAGCAGGGAATTAGAGTATCCCGCCGTGATTTTTTACAAGGAAAAGAATAGCGGCAAGTTGGATTATATTAAAGTTCGGGGGATGCAATGGCAATGAAATCTTATTTTCTTTAATATGCATGAATTTTTTGAGATTTTCATACCATCGAGAAATATTTGCTTCCATTTTTCTCGAACTCATGCGAAATAAGAGCAAAGCGATGTAACCACCGTAAAGCCTGTATAAATTGTAATTTTCGACGATAAGACGTTCGGACAGAAATTGGTGGGATTTAAAAAAAAGGGCTTCTATTAGTAGCTCACCTACGACCTTTTCGTGCACATAAAATTGAAAAAAATCCTTGACTGTGAAAACTAAACGCATTGGATGGATATTATAGTCGCGAATCAATATCACGACAAAATATCGTGACAAGGGCATAGTCAATAAAGCTGGCGTTGGTATCACCACACCCACATCCGTCGAGCAACTCGGTTATAGAGGCGTGGTACGGATTTCACGAGCATTCAGTGATTGACACATGCACTTGCTGCATCATGTTGAGCATACGTTAGTTGATTTCGGAACCTTTGGCTTCGCAAGAACAGTTAGCCATGCGGTTCGCCGAGTTCTTCGTAGCGCTTGCGGCTCTCACGGGAAGCGTGTGCGTGGCGAAATTCAAGATCAAGGTAGAAGATACTGAAGGACTCGTTGAATTCGAGGACACAGCGGTGAGTATGAAATGTTCGATCTTTGGTGTACGAACGGAATTCATAACTGTATCGTTTCAACGGCTTCCAGATACAACTGTTGAAGACCTGCTATGCGAATCGGAGCAAGACGATACTTCTCGTTGGAGAATTCCCGGGGAATTTCGTTAAGAAACTCTCGTCCCAGGGAGGCTTCTCTCTTGCCCTGTTGGACGAGAAACTTCGGACGCGCAATGCCGCCGCGCAAACCATGTCAGCCGAACGACTCAACTTACACAAAGTGGACATCGTCGTGACAATGTCCACGTACGGTACCGACAGACGATTTCGCCAGAAGTTTTGGCCGGTTTGGGGTTCTATATATGCTAACACAATGGCTTCTCTCCTCGTGCTGGACTGGCCACCCGAAAGTGTCAATCATCTGTGCGACGGCGTATTGAGAGGATTCCACTTCTTCGGACACTTTCAACTCCCAGTGTACTTCTTTCCGACTGCTACACTGCTGTGTCACAGTCGTAAGCGGGGAAAAGTCCTGTACGCGTCCAATCCCTTCGTAAATCAGGCCCCCGATCCCTGGCGGCCCGTTCCTTCTGAATCAATCGGCGGCGAAGCTTATCTGTTCGTGCGAGAGTATCCAAAGCATGCAGGAATGTGTGAAAATCTGCATTTCGATAAATCGGAAGATGTCGGTGGTTGGCAGATTGTAACAGTCGACGAAGGCGAGGGCGAAATAGTGCGACACGCCGGTGAAAAGTGGGTTATGCCTCACGCATCGATATTCGTCAGAGAAAGCATCAACAACCGAAAAAAGGACTATCTGGAATCATTCTTTTCTTACATCAACGCAACGGTCAAAGCGGAAGTGCACAACATGAGGGGGGGCAACTATCAAATACGTCTGCACCTTTTCTATCTGGGCTTGCACCCCCTCGAATCAATAAGAGTTCTCCCGTATGCCTATCCGCATGAACAGAAGTGCCGATTGATAGTAACCCAGTTTCGCGGCAACAAATCGCAGCTGAGAAAGATTTTGTCTGTGATCGATATGTACTCCTGGATCGGAATGTCCATAGTCTATTCAATTACTCTGGCGTTCTTTAAATTCATTATGCGCCAGCCTTGGATGGTGGGCGTTTTGAATCTTTGTCGTCTCACTTGTAACTACGGTGTTACGGGAATCACTCCGGATGTAGGGCCACGTATCTATTTAGGCTGTCTACTTTTTTTCGTGGTCACCATGCAGGGCATTTTCGTAGGGAACTTGGCTTCACTACTCACACACGAACGGCCGTTGCAACAAGTAGAAACACTCGACGACATAGCTCATCTCGGTTACAAGGTATACGTTAGAGAGTCGGAATTGCCGTTCTTCAACGATCCGATCTTCGAGGGACGTGTCATTTTGAACGAAATACTCCACGATTATTGCATTCCAAACGTGATAAACGACCCGTCAATAGCTTGTCTAATCTGGGACGGCTACTACGCGGACGTAGCTGAGTATTACAATTTGCACGTATCCTCGGAATGCTTGGTGCGGACATGGGCCACTGCTTTCGTTCCATGGAATTGGTTCCTCGAAAAACGGTTGGACGTTTTTCGCAGAATCTTGGTCAGCACGGGCACCATCGCCGCCCTCGACGGGATGGTAGCTGAGATAAGGTTACGCGAGATTGAAGCTCAGGAAGTAGTTGAAGAACCCGAAATCATGACACTTGGCACTTTGAAATTCGCCTTTGTAATTTACGGAATCGGCATGGCAATATCGCTCGTAGTCTTCATCGTAGAAATAATTTGGTATCGGGTCCATCGCAGAGTGACGACAACACGAGTGATCGTCCTGTAAGTGGTCGACCACGCATGATTTTGCGCCATTTGCTACGTCCCTATCGCATCGAGCCACTGTCAAAACGACTGAAACCACCTGGTGGTTTTCTAACAAAAACTACAAAAAGATTTTTTCATCCGACCGCGAAACAACCATGCTTGTCTAACATTTCGCATAGAAAAAAGTAGTATGGGAAAGGGTCTTAAGATGAGTATGTAATGGAGTATGGGAAATGGTATGAGCAGTACGAATATTAGTATGGGAAAGGATCTTTTCTGAATATGGCCTTGGCTCCGTTCCCATACTCTGCCCATACGCTATCATAGAATGATTTTCAGATACCGTGAAAAATTCCGGGAACCCTTGGAGCATCGCTTCCATACGCTGTTGTTTTCCGTTCGTAGACTCTTTTTTAGCCTCGCGGAAAGCCTCAAAAATGGATAAAAAGTCAGTCTCATACTCTACGATAATCTATTTTCAATCATCCGATAAAGTCTCTAAAATCAACGTAGAATCAATGACGTACGCTATATCAGACTCATTTTTATAATTCTTATATGAATCTGTCATGAGTTGTAAAAGAAAAAAAAAATTGACCAATAGAAGGTTGAATTCAAAAATGTAGAAATGTGTCCGGTAACATTATAAAGCACCAAATTCGTGTTCAACGGATAAGTTTAGACCCTGTACGAGGTTCTAGTAGTTTGCGTTGGGTTAGACTTCTAGTCTACCCCAATAAAGTACCTCAGTACCATACTGAAGTAGGTCCAAATTGATCTTCAAGGATCTATTCGGATTTCTTCCAATACTTCACTGTATTATTGAGGTAGAGCCGAAGTCACCCAACGCAAACGACCGAAAATTCTTTAAGGGGTCGAAACTTATCCGCTGAACAAGAAATCGGCGCATAATATTGGTTCCGGACACAAATCTACATTTTTAAAATTGACCTTCTATTTGTCAATTGTTTATCTTTCTTTTTCAACTCATTGACACATTCATATGAGATTTATAAAAATGAGTCTATTATAGCGCATGAAATTGATTCTCCGTCGATTTTAGAGACTCTGACGGATGACTGAAAATAGTCTATTGTAGCGTACGAAACTGACACTCCGTCAATTTTTTAAGCTTTTCGAGACGGCTCAAAAGGGGTCTAAGAACGAGTCTACAACAGCGTATGAATGCGATTCCAATCGAGTATACGAATGTTTAACATTTTTTCCAATGATCAATCAGGTTTCATCAATATACTTTTAATTTAGCGAAAAATATTTTATTTTATAGTTTTGTCAATTTCTCGTAAGTTTTATTAAAGGTTCTATAGAACTTCATGTTAACAACTACGGCACAATAATGTGAAATAATTCTGCATGAAGTGAAACTCGCTTGGTACGAGGAAGACGTCGAATTTAATGTGTTTGTTCAATAGCGTGATCTACCATTGTGTATTTAATCAGAGTTGTGAAATTATGAAATAAAAACATCGCATACTTGAATCTTACGAGAATCGTTATTTCTTGAAGAATTACGTTTTTTTTTTTTTTAATTAGTAGAAAGATAAAGCTCCTCGACAAAGCGAAAAAGAGTCGTTTCAGTTTCATCTCGAGCGTTTATAATCACTGAGGCGTCGGCGAGCTATGTCCAGCGATGTAATTATAGGTATTTATTGGACAGTTTCAATTTTTGCATCTATTTTTTCTGAAATTTCAAGGAAATGGTGGTTTGACGGTGAATTTTTTCTCCCCTGACTACCATGGTTTTACGGTGGTACCCACTGTGATTTGTATGGTGACTGGATCTGGTAAGGCGAGGCCGAAAAAAAACTTACTGCCTCTTTGAGTATGGAGTAAATAAAATTGCAATCCTATCCTCAGTGATCTCTCTCCGCTCCCCTCAAGATAAAAAAGAGGACCCGCGCGGCAATAATTACAATGAACTCATTAATTATAATCGGCTCTTATCAGTACATGGACGGAAAAATATAATTTTTGTCATTTAACAATATATGATAATACCGCATGTATTATTATTTCTAGCTTCCATCGCATGACCGGGGCAGATATCGACCCCACATTTTTATTCTATGTACAATGAGCCCAAGAGCAGGGAATTAGAGTATCCCGCCGTGATTTTTTACAAGGAAAAGAATAGCGGCAAGTTGGATTATATTAAAGTTCGGGCGATGCAATGGCAATGAAATCTTATCTTCTTTAATATGCATGCATTTTTTCAGATTTCCATACCGTCGAGAAATATTCGCTGCCATTTTTCTCGAACTCATGCGAAATAAGAGCGACGCGGTGTAAACACCGTAAAGACGGTATAAATTGTACTTTTCGACGATAAGACGTTCGGACAGAAGTTGGTGGGATTAAAAAAAAGGGCTTCTATTGGTAGCTCACCTACGACCTTTTCGTGCACATAAAATTGAAAAAAATCCTTGACTGTGAAAACTAAACGCATTGGATGAATATTATAGTCGCGAATCAATATCACGTGTCCCTTCGTTCGCGATTCAAATCTTCCGACTCGACAAATTATCGTGACAAGGGCATAGTCAATAAAGCTGGCGTTGGTATCACCACACCCACATCCGTCGAGCAACTCAGTTACAGCGGCGTGATACCGATTTCACGAGCATTCAGTGATTGACACATGCACTTGCTGCATCATGTCGAGCATACGTTAGTTGATTTCGGAACCTTTGGCTCCGCAAGAACAGTTAGCCATGCGGTTCGCCGAGTTCTTCGCAGCGATTGCGGCTCTCACGGGAAGCGTGTGCGTGGCGAAATTCAAGATCAAGGTAGAAGATACTGAAGGACTCGTTGAATTCGAGGACACAGCTGTGAGTATGAAATGTTCGATCTTTGGTGTACGAACGGAATTCATAACTGTATCGTTTCAACGGCTTCCAGATACAACTGTTGAAGACCTGCTATGCGAATCGGAGCAAGACGATACTTCTCGTTGGAGAATTCCCGGGGAATTTCGTTAAGAAACTCTCGTCCCAGGGAGGCTTCTCTCTTGCCCTGTTGGACCAGAAACTTCGGACGCGCAATGCCGCCGCGCAAACCATGTCAGCCGAACGACTCAACTTACACAAAGTGGACATCGTCGTGACAATGTCCACGTACGGTACAGAGATACGATTTTTGAAGAAGATGGCGCCGGTTTGGGGTTCTATATATTCTAACACAATGGCTTCTCTCCTCGTGCTGGACTGGCCACCCGAAAGTGTCAATCATCTGTGCGACGGCGTATTGAGAGGATTCCAATTCATGTCGGTGAAGTTTGAAACGTTGCAAAGTTGCAACGGTTTTCTGACAGTAGCCTAGAAGGTTATGTCTATCGCCACGATATTTATCCCGTGATATTTCAGTTAAAAGGGCGTGATGGACTTCGAAAAAAGGTACGTATATTTTAAAAAATATTTCTCTATCCGAATAGCAAAGTCAAAAGTCGATGAGCTTAAAACAAAAATTAGGCTCCATGCTCGGGTTTCTGTCGGTCGCTTGGGTGTCGAACACTCAACTCTAGCTACTTTGCGTGAAACGGTCGGGTTCTTTCGCAAAAATGTACAATTTTTCCGTCGATACTCCTTCCCTGGATACCAGAGAACAGTATCCAGGAGTTTTAGCCTTCGGACGAGATTGCGTATCGACGAAAAATCGCATTGTCGTCAAACCCTCGATTTCGCTACTTTGCGTGAAACGGTCGGGTTCTTTCGCAAAAATTGACAATTTTTCCGTCGATACTACTTCCCTGGATACCAAAGAACAGTATCCAGGAGTTTTAGCCTTCGGACTAGATTGCGTATCGACGAAAAATCGCATTGTCGTCAAATCCTCGATTTCGCTACTTTGCGTGAAACGGTCGGGTTCTTTCGCAAAAATTGACAATTTTTCCGTCGATACTACTTCCCTGGATACCAAAGAACAGTATCCAGGAGTTTTAGCCTTCGGACTAGATTGCGTATCGACGAAAAATCGCATTGTCGTCAAACCCTCGATTTCGCTACTTTGCGTGAAACGGTCGGGTTCTTTCGCAAAAATTGACAATTTTTCCGTCGATACTACTTCCCTGGATACCAAAGAACAGTATCCAGGAGTTTTAGCCTTCGGACTAGATTGCGTATCGACGAAAAATCGCATTGTCGTCAAACCCTCGATTTCGCTACTTTGCGTGAAACGGTCGGGTTCTTTCGCAAAAATTGACAATTTTTCCGTCGATACTACTTCCCTGGATACCAAAGAACAGTATCCAGGAGTTTTAGCCTTCGGACTAGATTGCGTATCGACGAAAAATCGCATTGTCGTCAAACCCTCGATTTCGCTACTTTGCGTGAAACGGTCGGGTTCTTTCGCAAAAATTGACAATTTTTCCGTCGATACTACTTCCCTGGATACCAAAGAACAGTATCCAGGAGTTTTAGCCTTCGGACTAGATTGCGTATCGACGAAAAATCGCATTGTCGTCAAACCCTCGATTTCGCTACTTTGCGTGAAACGGTCGGGTTCTTTCGCAAAAATTGACAATTTTTCCGTCGATACTACTTCCCTGGATACCAAAGAACAGTATCCAGGAGTTTTAGCCTTCGGACTAGATTGCGTATCGACGAAAAATCGCATTGTCGTCAAACCCTCGATTTCGCTACTTTGCGTGAAACGGTCGGGTTCTTTCGCAAAAATTGACAATTTTTCCGTCGATACTACTTCCCTGGATACCAAAGAACAGTATCCAGGAGTTTTAGCCTTCGGACTAGATTGCGTATCGACGAAAAATCGCATTGTCGTCAAACCCTCGATTTCGCTACTTTGCGTGAAACGGTCGGGTTCTTTCGCAAAAATTGACAATTTTTCCGTCGATACTACTTCCCTGGATACCAAAGAACAGTATCCAGGAGTTTTAGCCTTCGGACGAGATTGCGTATCGGGAAAAAATCGCACTTTCGTCAAACACTCGATTTCGCTACTTTGCGTGAAACGGTCGGGTTCTTTGGCAAAAATTTACAATTTTTCCGTCGATACTACTTCCCTGGATACCAAAGAACAGTATCCAGGAGTTTTAGCCTTCGGACGAGATTGCGTATCGGGGAAAAATCGCATTTTCGTCAAACACTCGATTTCGCTACTTTGCGTGAAACGGTCGGGTTCTTTGGCAAAAATTGACAATTTTTCCGTCGATACTACTTCCCTGGATACCAAAGAACAGTATCCAGGAGTTTTAGCCTTCGGACTAGATTGCGTATCGACGAAAAATCGCATTGTCGTCAAACCCTCGATTTCGCTACTTTGCGTGAAACGGTCGGGTTCTTTCGCAAAAATTGACAATTTTTCCGTCGATACTACTTCCCTGGATACCAAAGAACAGTATCCAGGAGTTTTAGCCTTCGGACTAGATTGCGTATCGACGAAAAATCGCATTGTCGTCAAACCCTCGATTTCGCTACTTTGCGTGAAACGGTCGGGTTCTTTCGCAAAAATTGACAATTTTTCCGTCGATACTACTTCCCTGGATACCAAAGAACAGTATCCAGGAGTTTTAGCCTTCGGACGAGATTGCGTATCGGGAAAAAATCGCACTTTCGTCAAACACTCGATTTCGCTACTTTGCGTGAAACGGTCGGGTTCTTTGGCAAAAATTTACAATTTTTCCGTCGATACTACTTCCCTGGATACCAAAGAACAGTATCCAGGAGTTTTAGCCTTCGGACGAGATTGCGTATCGGGGAAAAATCGCATTTTCGTCAAACACTCGATTTCGCTACTTTGCGTGAAACGGTCGGGTTCTTTGGCAAAAATTGACAATTTTTCCGTCGATACTACTTCCCTGGATACCAAAGAACAGTATCCAGGAGTTTTAGCCTTCGGACTAGATTGCGTATCGACGAAAAATCGCATTGTCGTCAAACCCTCGATTTCGCTACTTTGCGTGAAACGGTCGGGTTCTTTCGCAAAAATTGACAATTTTTCCGTCGATACTACTTCCCTGGATACCAAAGAACAGTATCCAGGAGTTTTAGCCTTCGGACTAGATTGCGTATCGACGAAAAATCGCATTGTCGTCAAACCCTCGATTTCGCTACTTTGCGTGAAACGGTCGGGTTCTTTGGCAAAAATTTACAATTTTTCCGTCGATACTACTTCCCTGGATACCAAAGAACAGTATCCAGGAGTTTTAGCCTTCGGACGAGATTGCGTATCGGGGAAAAATCGCATTTTCGTCAAACACTCGATTTCGCTACTTTGCGTGAAACGGTCGGGTTCTTTCGCAAAAATTTACAATTTTTCCGTCGATACTACTTCCCTGGATACCAAAGAACAGTATCCAGGAGTTTTAGCCTTCGGACTAGATTGCGTATCGACGAAAAATCGCATTGTCGTCAAACCCTCGATTTCGCTACTTTGCGTGAAACGGTCGGGTTCTTTGGCAAAAATTTACAATTTTTCCGTCGATACTACTTCCCTGGATACCAAAGAACAGTATCCAGGAGTTTTAGCCTTCGGACGAGATTGCGTATCGGGGAAAAATCGCATTTTCGTCAAACACTCGATTTCGCTACTTTGCGTGAAACGGTCGGGTTCTTTGGCAAAAATTGACAATTTTTCCGTCGATACTCCTTCCCTGGATACCAAAGAACAGTATCCAGGAGTTTTAGCCTTCGGACGAGATTGCGTATCGGGAAAAAATCGCACTTTCGTCAAACACTCGATTTCGCTACTTTGCGTGAAACGGTCGGGTTCTTTGGCAAAAATTTACAATTTTTCCGTCGATACTCCTTCCCTGGATACCAAAGAACAGTATCCAGGAGTTTTAGCCTTCGGACGAGATTGCGTATCGACGAAAAATCGCATTGTCGTCAAACCCTCGATTTCGCTACTTTGCGTGAAATGGTTGGGTTCTTTGGCAAAAATTGACAATTTTTCCGTCGATACTCCTTCCCTGGATACCAAAGAACAGTATCCAGGAGTTTTAGCCTTCGGACGAGATTGTGTATCGACGGAAAACGGATTTTTTTAACTAGTTTTCTGTTAACGAAAAAGATTTTATGAACTTTCATTTATACGTTTGTTTTGTCTTGCTTGAGTGACGATTTGATATTGTTGATTCGACGGAATCCGTTCCGTATCGACGGAAAAATTGTAAATTTTTGCCAAAGAACCCGACCGTTTCACGCAAAGTAGCGAAATCGAGGGTTTGACGACAATGCGATTTTTCGTCGATACGCAATCTAGTCCGAAGGCTAAAACTCCTGGATACTGTTCTTTGGTATCCAGGGAAGTAGTATCGACGGAAAAATTGTCAATTTTTGCGAAAGAACCCGACCGTTTCACGCAAAGTAGCGAAATCGAGGGTTTGACGACAATGCGATTTTTCGTCGATACGCAATCTCGTCCGAAGGCTAAAACTCCTGGATACTGTTCTTTGGTATCCAGGGAAGGAGTATCGACGGAAAAATTGTCAATTTTTGCGAAAGAACCCGACCGTTTCACGCAAAGTAGCGAAATCGAGGGTTTGACGACAATGCGATTTTTCGTCGATACGCAATCTCGTCCGAAGGCTAAAACTCCTGGATACTGTTCTTTGGTATCCAGGGAAGTAGTATCGACGGAAAAATTGTCAATTTTTGCCAAAGAACCCGACCGTTTCACGCAAAGTAGCGAAATCGAGTGTTTGACGAAAGTGCGATTTTTTCCCGATACGCAATCTCGTCCGAAGGCTAAAACTCCTGGATACTGTTCTTTGGTATCCAGGGAAGGAGTATCGACGGAAAAATTGTAAATTTTTGCCAAAGAACCCGACCGTTTCACGCAAAGTAGCGAAATCGAGGGTTTGACGACAATGCGATTTTTCGTCGATACGCAATCTAGTCCGAAGGCTAAAACTCCTGGATACTGTTCTTTGGTATCCAGGGAAGTAGTATCGACGGAAAAATTGTAAATTTTTGCCAAAGAACCCGACCGTTTCACGCAAAGTAGCGAAATCGAGTGTTTGACGAAAATGCGATTTTTCCCCGATACGCAATCTCGTCCGAAGGCTCAAACTCCTGGATACTGTTCTTTGGTATCCAGGGAAGTAGTATCGACGGAAAAATTGTAAATTTTTGCCAAAGAACCCGACCGTTTCACGCAAAGTAGCGAAATCGAGGGTTTGACGACAATGCGATTTTTCGTCGATACGCAATCTAGTCCGAAGGCTAAAACTCCTGGATACTGTTCTTTGGTATCCAGGGAAGTAGTATCGACGGAAAAATTGTCAATTTTTGCGAAAGAACCCGACCGTTTCACGCAAAGTAGCGAAATCGAGGGTTTGACGACAATGCGATTTTTCGTCGATACGCAATCTAGTCCGAAGGCTAAAACTCCTGGATACTGTTCTTTGGTATCCAGGGAAGTAGTATCGACGGAAAAATTGTCAATTTTTGCGAAAGAACCCGACCGTTTCACGCAAAGTAGCGAAATCGAGGGTTTGACGACAATGCGATTTTTCGTCGATACGCAATCTAGTCCGAAGGCTAAAACTCCTGGATACTGTTCTTTGGTATCCAGGGAAGTAGTATCGACGGAAAAATTGTCAATTTTTGCCAAAGAACCCGACCGTTTCACGCAAAGTAGCGAAATCGAGTGTTTGACGAAAATGCGATTTTTCCCCGATACGCAATCTCGTCCGAAGGCTAAAACTCCTGGATACTGTTCTTTGGTATCCAGGGAAGTAGTATCGACGGAAAAATTGTAAATTTTTGCCAAAGAACCCGACCGTTTCACGCAAAGTAGCGAAATCGAGTGTTTGACGAAAGTGCGATTTTTTCCCGATACGCAATCTCGTCCGAAGGCTAAAACTCCTGGATACTGTTCTTTGGTATCCAGGGAAGTAGTATCGACGGAAAAATTGTCAATTTTTGCGAAAGAACCCGACCGTTTCACGCAAAGTAGCGAAATCGAGGGTTTGACGACAATGCGATTTTTCGTCGATACGCAATCTAGTCCGAAGGCTAAAACTCCTGGATACTGTTCTTTGGTATCCAGGGAAGTAGTATCGACGGAAAAATTGTCAATTTTTGCGAAAGAACCCGACCGTTTCACGCAAAGTAGCGAAATCGAGGGTTTGACGACAATGCGATTTTTCGTCGATACGCAATCTAGTCCGAAGGCTAAAACTCCTGGATACTGTTCTTTGGTATCCAGGGAAGTAGTATCGACGGAAAAATTGTCAATTTTTGCGAAAGAACCCGACCGTTTCACGCAAAGTAGCGAAATCGAGGGTTTGACGACAATGCGATTTTTCGTCGATACGCAATCTAGTCCGAAGGCTAAAACTCCTGGATACTGTTCTTTGGTATCCAGGGAAGTAGTATCGACGGAAAAATTGTCAATTTTTGCGAAAGAACCCGACCGTTTCACGCAAAGTAGCGAAATCGAGGGTTTGACGACAATGCGATTTTTCGTCGATACGCAATCTAGTCCGAAGGCTAAAACTCCTGGATACTGTTCTTTGGTATCCAGGGAAGTAGTATCGACGGAAAAATGGTCAATTTTTGCGAAAGAACCCGACCGTTTCACGCAAAGTAGCGAAATCGAGGGTTTGACGACAATGCGATTTTTCGTCGATACGCAATCTAGTCCGAAGGCTAAAACTCCTGGATACTGTTCTTTGGTATCCAGGGAAGTAGTATCGACGGAAAAATTGTCAATTTTTGCGAAAGAACCCGACCGTTTCACGCAAAGTAGCGAAATCGAGGGTTTGACGACAATGCGATTTTTCGTCGATACGCAATCTAGTCCGAAGGCTAAAACTCCTGGATACTGTTCTTTGGTATCCAGGGAAGTAGTATCGACGGAAAAATTGTCAATTTTTGCGAAAGAACCCGACCGTTTCACGCAAAGTAGCGAAATCGAGTGTTTGACGAAAGTGCGATTTTTTCCCGATACGCAATCTCGTCCGAAGGCTAAAACTCCTGGATACTGTTCTTTGGTATCCAGGGAAGTAGTATCGACGGAAAAATTGTCAATTTTTGCGAAAGAACCCGACCGTTTCACGCAAAGTAGCGAAATCGAGGGTTTGACGACAATGCGATTTTTCGTCGATACGCAATCTAGTCCGAAGGCTAAAACTCCTGGATACTGTTCTTTGGTATCCAGGGAAGTAGTATCGACGGAAAAATTGTCAATTTTTGCGAAAGAACCCGACCGTTTCACGCAAAGTAGCGAAATCGAGGGTTTGACGACAATGCGATTTTTCGTCGATACGCAATCTAGTCCGAAGGCTAAAACTCCTGGATACTGTTCTTTGGTATCCAGGGAAGTAGTATCGACGGAAAAATTGTCAATTTTTGCGAAAGAACCCGACCGTTTCACGCAAAGTAGCGAAATCGAGGGTTTGACGACAATGCGATTTTTCGTCGATACGCAATCTAGTCCGAAGGCTAAAACTCCTGGATACTGTTCTTTGGTATCCAGGGAAGTAGTATCGACGGAAAAATTGTCAATTTTTGCGAAAGAACCCGACCGTTTCACGCAAAGTAGCGAAATCGAGGGTTTGACGACAATGCGATTTTTCGTCGATACGCAATCTAGTCCGAAGGCTAAAACTCCTGGATACTGTTCTTTGGTATCCAGGGAAGTAGTATCGACGGAAAAATTGTCAATTTTTGCGAAAGAACCCGACCGTTTCACGCAAAGTAGCGAAATCGAGGGTTTGACGACAATGCGATTTTTCGTCGATACGCAATCTAGTCCGAAGGCTAAAACTCCTGGATACTGTTCTTTGGTATCCAGGGAAGTAGTATCGACGGAAAAATTGTCAATTTTTGCGAAAGAACCCGACCGTTTCACGCAAAGTAGCGAAATCGAGGATTTGACGACAATGCGATTTTTCGTCGATACGCAATCTAGTCCGAAGGCTAAAACTCCTGGATACTGTTCTTTGGTATCCAGGGAAGTAGTATCGACGGAAAAATTGTCAATTTTTGCGAAAGAACCCGACCGTTTCACGCAAAGTAGCGAAATCGAGGGTTTGACGACAATGCGATTTTTCGTCGATACGCAATCTCGTCCGAAGGCTAAAACTCCTGGATACTGTTCTTTGGTATCCAGGGAAGGAGTATCGACGGAAAAATTGTACATTTTTGCGAAAGAACCCGACCGTTTCACGCAAAGTAGCTAGAGTTGAGTGTTCGACACCCAAGCGACCGACAGAAACCCGAGCATGGAGCCTAATTTTTGTTTTAAGCTCATCGACTTTTGACTTTGCTATTCGGATAGAGAAATATTTTTTAAAATATACGTACCTTTTTTCGAAGTCCATCACGCCCTTTTAACTGAAATATCACGGGATAAATATCGTGGCGATAGACATAACCTTCTAGGCTACTGTCAGAAAACCGTTGCAACTTTGCAACGTTTCAAACTTCACCGACATTCCAATTCTTCGGACACTTTCAACTCCCAGTGTACTTCTTTCCGACTGCTACACTGCTGTGTCACAGTCGTAAGCGGGGAAAAGTCCTGTACGCGTCCAATCCCTTCGTAAATCAGGCCCCCGATCCCTGGCGGCCCGTTCCTTCTGAATCAGTCGGCGGCGAAGCTTATCTGTTCGTGCGAGAATATCCAAAGCATGCAGGAATGTGTGAAAATCTGCATTTCGATAAATCGGAAGATGTCGGTGGTTGGCAGATTGTAACAGTCGACGAAGGCGAGGGCGAAATAGTGCGCCACGCCGGTGAAAAGTGGGTCATGCCTCACGAATCGACATTCGTCAGAGAAACCGTGCACAACCGAAAAAAGAACTATCTAGTATCATTCTTGTCTCACATCAACGCATCGGTCAAAGCGGAAGTGCACGAAATGAGGGACGGCAACTATCAAATACGTCTACACCTCTTCTATCTGGGCTTGCGCCCTCTCGAATCAATAAGAGTTCTCCCGTACGCCTATCCGCATGAACAGAAGTGCCGATTGATAGTAACCCAGTTTCGCGGCAACAAATCGCAGCTGAGAAAGATTTTGTCTGTGATCGATATCTACTCCTGGATTGGAATGTCCATTGTCTATTCAATTACTCTGGCGTTCTTTAAATTCATTATGCGCCAGGCTTGGATGGTGGGCATTTTGAATCTTTGTCGTCTCACTTGTAACGACGGTGTGACGGGAATCACGCCGGATGTAGCGCCACGTATCTATTTAGGCTGTCTACTCTTTTTCGTGGTCACCATGCAGGGCATTTTCGTAGGGAACTTGGCTTCGCTACTCACACACGAACGGCCGTTGCAACAAGTAGAAACCCTCGATGACATAGGCCATCTCGGTTACAAGGTTTACGTTAGAGAGTCGGAATTGCCGTTCTTCAACGATCCGATCTTCGAGGGTCGTGTGATTTTGAACGAAATACCCCACGATTATTGCATTCCAAACGTGATAAACGACCCGTCAATAGCTTGTCTAATCTGGGACGGCTACTACGCGGACGTAGCTGAGTATTACAATTTGCACGTATCCTCCGAATGCTTGGTGCGGACATACAGTACTTTTTTCGTTCCATGGAATTGGTTCCTCGAAAAACGGTTGGACGTCTTTCGCAGAATCTTGACTAGCACGGGTACCATCGCCGCCCTCGACGGGATGGTAGCTGAGATAAGGTTACGCGAGATTGAAGCTCAGGAAGCACTCGAAGAGCCCGAAATCATGACACTTGGCACTTTGAAATTCGCCTTTGTAATTTTCGGAATCGGCATGGCAATATCGCTCGTAGTCTTCGTCGTAGAAATAATTTGGTATGAGGTTCATCGCAGAGTGACGAGAACACGAGTGATCGTCCTGTAAGTGGTCGACCTCGCATGATTTTGCGCCAATTGCTACGTCCCTTTCGCATCGAGCCACTGTCAAAACGACTGAAACCACCTGGTGGTTGCGTAACAAAAACTACAAAAAGATTTTTTCATGAACCACCACCAGAACCACCAAACACAGTTGATGTCTGATGAACCATCGTCGAAACGACCACAAAACAACCATGCTTGTCTAACATCCCGCGTAGAAAAAAGTAGTATGGGAAAGGGTCTTAAGATGAGTATGTAATGGAGTATGAAAAATGGTATGAGCAGTATGTATATTAGTATGGGAAAGACTCTTTTCTGGACATGGCTTTGGCTTCATCCCCATACTCTGTCCATGCGCTATTATAGACTCATTTCCAGATACCGTGAAAAATTCCGGGAACACTTGGCGCATCCCATCCTTACGCTGTTGTTGACTCGCTCGTAGACTCTTTTTTAGCCTCGCGGAAAACCTCAAAAATTGATATAGAGTCGGTTTCATACGCTACGATTGTTTATTTTCAATCATGCGAGAAAGTCTCTAAAATCGACGTAGAATCAATAACGTATGAACACTCTAAACACGCATGCACGCACGCACGCTATATCAGACTTATTTTTATAATTCTTAGATGAATCTGTCATGAGTTGAAAACAAAAAAAATTGACCATTGGAAGGTTGAATTACAAAATGTCGAAATGTGTCCGGAAATATTATGAAGCACCAAATTCGTGTTCAGCGGATAAGATTAGACCCTGTAACGAGTTTCAAGTGGTTTGCGGTGGGTTGGACTTCTACTTTACCTCAATAACGTACCTTAGTACAAAATATTGGGGTCGGTCCGAATCGATCTTCGAGGATCTATTCGGATTTCTTCCAATACTTCACTGTATTATTGGGGTAGAACCGAAGTCACCCAACGTAAACGACCTAAAATGCTTCAAAGGGGTCGGAACGTATCCGCTGAACAAGAAATCGGTGCATAATATTGGTTCCGGACACACATCTACATTTTTTAAATTTACCTACCAATTGTCAATTTTTTATCTTTCTTTTTAAAGTCATTGCCACATTCATATGAGATTTATAAAAATGAATCTATTATAGCGCATGAAACTGACTCTCCGTCAATTTTTTAAGCTTTTCGAGACGGCTTACAAAGGGTCTAAGAACGAGTCTACAGCAGCGTATGAATGCCATTCGAATCGAGTATACAAATGTTACACATTTTTTCCAATGATCAATCAGGTTTCATCAACAAACTTTCAATTTAGCGAAAAACATTTCCGTCCGATGCGAAAAAATATTAACAATGATGAGTCAGTGATCACTCATTGCAGTTTATTTTCGACGTGTAATAAAAATGCAGCTTTGTCAATTTCACACAAGTTTTATTGAAGGTTCTAGAGAAATCCATGTTAACAACTACGACACAATAATGTGAAATACTTCGGCACGAAGTGAAACTTTCTTGGTACGAGGAGGACGTCGAATTTAATGTGTTTGTTCAGTAGCGTGATCTACTATTGTGTATTTAATCAGAGCTGTGAAATAATGAAATAAATACATCGCATACTTGAATCTTACGAGAATCGTTATTTCTTGAAGCATTTTACGTTATTTTCCAAAATTAGTCGAAAAATAAAGCTTCTGCAGAAAGCGAAAAAGAGTCGTGTCAGTTTCATCTCGAGGGTTTATAATCACTGAGGCGTCGGCGAGCAATCTCCAGCGATGGAATTATAGGTATTTATCAGACTGTTTCAAGTTTTTCATCTATTTTTTCCGAAATTTCAAGGAAATGCATTACAAATGGTTCTCAACTTTTCTCAAATTTATCGATTCCTTTCTTTCAATATTCTCAAAAGTATCCGTGAATCTCCCCCAATATTGCCTACATGTTTTCTAGTTTTTCAGAGTTATTTCTAAGTACTTTGAGCATTCAACAAAACTTTTCGTAATGCTAAAGTTTTTGGCAAATAAATTTGAAATTTTAGACATTGAATTCGGACAAAGATTTCATCCAAACGTCGCGTTTTTCACAGAATAGGCAAAAAAAAGATACAATCCATCCAACTCTTCCCTGCTTATAGTTAAAGCACTTATCTATGTAATTATGATCAGTCGATTAAACATTCGGTGCGATAATTACTTAAAGAGTTCGTGTAGATATGAAAATTAGTACTTGGACACGCGACTGATGGTATCCGTAGTAGTTTTCGATGTAATAACGATTTTCCTGATCAGCTCTTCGTTAGGATAAATCATGAATGATCCACTACGAAGCACAAAATTAACGCCGCCGTTGAAAAAGTTTTGCCACGTAGCCGTACCTCCTCCACGCTATTACGTGTTGGAAATATCATTGCGTCCTTGTACGTCCTTGCACGTTTGCAAATGGAAAAATCGGTACATATTTCTACACGTGGGAAAATGTCATTGTCGATACTCGCTGTTGCGTGACGGTAAAAGTTTTCCACTTTCCTTCTCAATCGATCGTAATAGCTTTGCGGCGATGTGACGCTTGAATTTGTCTAAATATATGTTTATTAAACCGACCACCTATTGATGAATTTTCGAATGTTTCAAACTCTACACGGATATACTGTCAAAAATAATCATTCACTTGCATTCGATCTACAGTCGATGATTTGACTGGCGATCGCACTGTTCCGCAACGAGAAATAAGCTGGAATACGATACCGAATGATGCATCTGTGTTGGTTGCATCGCATCATTTCGCTATCGATTTTAGTACGTACGAACACATATCGATTGCTGCCCCGCACGAAATACAGTCGATTCTGTCTATAGGCGAGACGCCATGTCATCAAAATACGTTTTATCATCCTTGTCTCGAAATATCCGGACGATCCAAGATTTGGCACTGCCTTTGGGGGAAATTAGCGTCAGAGGAAAATTCGCCTAAAGCAAGTCATCTAAAACAATTCGTCTAAAGACAATTCTACTAAAAACGATTCGTCTAAAACAATTAGGGAAGCTGCTACCCTGCCGCCTTCAGTATTGTTACAGTGGACGATCACGTATTTCCAACTCAGATAATTCCAACCATCAGTTAAGTTGACGAAAAGACGACCAAGTAAGTTGAATCCGGACCCTTTTTCGGCTCCGTCTACCTGCTCGGCGAGGCAACGGCAGTCCCCTTCCCTTTAGATATCTACCAATAATATCGTTGCAGAAATTTGTCTGACAGAGAAAGATCGTGGCAGCTAGCATGTCGCGAGACAAAGATCGACGATTCTCTCGTACTCTACAGTTTTTCGTATTCGAGTAGCGGACACATTCCGTCAATTTACCATAAAGGAAAAGTAGACCCGTGCCGTAGTACCATGATGCGCTATTGATACAGATATTTGTCTTATCAGAAACGTTTTTTTTTTATTTTTTGAAAATTTCTTAAAAATGTTCGAATTTATATTCATTTTTCAAAATTTCGACAATTTTTTTTCAAAAATACCAGAAAATGTTGAAAAAATGTAAATGCTGTTGCAAAGTTTTCGTAGTTTTCTGCAGTTTATATATTGTAGGTGCTCTGTTGTTTTAAAATAAGTTCATTGCTTAATTCCGCCTCAAGTGATAAAAACGATGGTTGTTATTATAACGGAAATACAAGAATTTTGTGTCGCTTGAGAAAAGTAGTATAAATGGTCATATTTGTGGCCGGGAGCAATCAAAGGATCAGCGGTTGGTGTAATCAAAATTATTAACCATCGATTGGCCCCGATAGCGGTAAATCATTTTAACCACTTGTAATATCAACCTTAATATTCACTGCATATTATTGAGAAAACTTTTACTTTTTTTTTATTTACAAGGTTCCAATTCCAATCCAGTCATGAAAGAATCTCGCACAAAAATATTTTCCCACAGTAATTCTTAGCCTTTTTGGCTGGAATCTGATTTTTTTTTAAATAAGGAATGAAATCCAAACATTATTCCTGGTTAAATGATTTAACCACGAAACATGAAAAAAGTAAAAATTCGTGGTTTATAATTTTGCATTAGTTAAAAAAAATTGTTTTGAAAGCTATGCTTGCAACCACCGTACATGACGTTGTTGACACGGTAAAAACGATCGCAAGATCGAATCCTACGGTAATTTCCACAACTGTCCTCATCCCCACGCGCTCCACGAGCGGCTACTCGCATCCCCACGCGCGACGCAAAACGGCGTTGGAGAGGGAATTTTTTTCGGCGGAAGGGGCAGTGGGCAAGCCCTCAAGCAGGTAGAAGGAAATTCAACTTATCTGATGGTGGCGGATTAGTCTGGCTCCCGAATATTGGAATTATCTGATCGTCCACTGTAGAAGGAAATTCAACTTATCTGATGGTGGCGGATTAGTCTGGCTCCCGAATATTGGAATTATCTGATCGTCCACTGTACGCTTTGAGGGTAGGGGCTGGATTGAGGAGGTAGGCAGCTGGATTGCTGACCCCCTGATAACGCACTTAATGCGTTATCAGACCTCTCCTCCACGTATGGCGAGAAGAGAACAAGGAAAGAGGAGTTATCAAGGCCTGTAATTCGGGGACCTGAGATCGACCCGACATCCAAAAGCTGATTACTCTCCTCGAGTGAGCCTACTATGCTCAGAGACACGCATGAGAATACATGCGTGCTTACACGGATTAGGAACTAGATTAAAAGAGGCCCCATTCTGGGGTTGTCCCGGAAGGTGTGGTCAATTCTTTTTAGGGATGGGAATGGACCATGAGTGAGGGACGGGTCGGCTCTTATACCGTCCGAGTAGAGTTTCGCTTGCGCGAAACTCGCTCGGCGGCGGCCATCTGGCGGAAAAAGCCAGAACTTACCCGGGGATAAGGACGTCCCGTTACAATACATTTGATTAGATATGTTTAGTCATAATTATATGCAGAATGGTATATTATTACAAATGCTTTTATATGAATCAAACAAACGTATCTGATTCATATATGAACATGAATAACCACACATGATTATGTGATGGTGTGTGTGTGGTATGTTTATTTTTATCGACATGCATTCACCATCGATCTTAGTGTCGAAGTACCGATTTTCATTGAATAATCTTTTATCTATCTCGAGATAACACGTGGCGACGAAAATCGACTCGATCAGCTGAACGCAGTGAAACGCCTAACTCCCGCCTTTTTGCCCTGTTGGCAGTCGGGAGTTAAAAAAAGGGCTTGTGCTGTATTTGGAAATTAATTTTTGAACTATGTTGAAATCAATTTTCAAACTAATTTTTTTACATTGTTCCGGATTTTTTTTCAATTATCGCAAAAAAAATGTTTTTATTTTTTTGGAATTAATGTTTTTATTTTTTTCTAATTAACAAATCAATGCGTAATTTTATGATATTATATTTTCTCAACGAAAACCGGTGATTGGAACTTTTCGAATTGAGTTTGTTACGGATCTCCTCAACAATTTGATTGTACTTTTAATTTTTCATCTGAATTCCATTCGTTTATATTTTTCGAGAAGAAAATAATGTTTTCGAATTTTCCGACAAGTTCTCTCGATGTTTTCTTTTACCGAGCACGGTATCTTGAAAAGAATATGTCAGACGGAAACCGATATGCAGACCAACGAGTTTTATTTTTCTTTGAACTATTCGTTATAATATACGATACATTTGTATTTCACTTAATAATGCTACTTTTAGGGGAAAAATATACGGTTTTTTTTCCTCATTCACCGCGTCGCCTTTTCTTTGACTCGAAAAATGTACAGGCTAAACATCAGTGTATGACGAAACGCCGGCAAAATTTCCAACGACCAACGCTGTTTCAATCCTTCAAAAAAATGCCAATGGCCTCAATTTTGCAACTTTACATTTTCAAAAATTAGGAACCTCGTTGAATCTTGCCTTGCACATTTTTTCATGCCTTCAGATACTATTATTACACAGCTCATCGACGAATATATTTCTCTGAAGTCTTCGCGTTGCGTGAGGATCAAACTGCCGATTTCATTGATCATTCGCAACCTCCGGGAATGCTTCGATCATCATTTTTAGATCATGATCGCTCAAGTAGCTCAGTATCTCTTCGATCACGACGTCCGGCAGATTGCGATCGCTCAATAAATTAAACGCTCGCTCGCTCGTCTTCAACAGTTTTCCACGTTTTTGCGCCATTCTAAATTTCGTCGCGATTCTGTCGTAATAAACGGAGAAACTCTCCCTGTAATCGTCCAACTTCATCGCTTCGACGATGCTCCCGTTGCTCGCGTACGTGGCGACCCGACGCACGCTCTTCGTCAGAATATCGTGAAGGGAAACGCGCGTGTTACCGACTCTCTCGCGTCTCATTTGTTCGACTTGATTTTCGCACAATCGGCGATAATCGCGAATTTTCACCGAATCGACATCCAGCCACGGCAGACGAAGCCTGCGCATGCCCGGATTCAGTGCTTCGAGACTGACGAAGTGTCTCTCGATGATATCGACAACTTCGTTGGCGGTTGGAATGTACGCGTGATCGTATTCGCACTTGGCGCGGAGTTCCGTCGTGCCGTCGATCGCTCTTTCGTCGAGAATAGCGCCGTACTTCAGAAAGAGGCTCACGACATCCGCATAACCGCTTCTGATGGCGCGATGAAGCGGCGTTACGCCATCTGCAGTTTTGTCGTTGACCATTGCGCCGCTTTCCAAAAGGATCTCGGCGAGATCCTTTTGGATCTCTGGAAGAACCTTGGGGTTCTCGTGGCATTCCTCCTCGGCGGCCCAGTGAAGTGGACTCAGTCCGTTGTACGTTCTGGCATTAACAGCGGCCCCTCTGCTTATGAGCAACCTGCTGATGGCTTCCGTGCCGGAGAAGTAGAGCGGCGTCATGCCATTGTTATCCTCGGCATTGACGTCGGCCCGATAGTCCAAAAGAAGCTCGGCGATTTTGGCGTGACTCAGCCATACGGCGGTGTGAAGCGCTGTGCTTCCCTCCCAATTTTTTGCATTCACGTCGGCACCATGATCCAAGATCATTCTGCAGATGACCTCGTCCGTGCAATTAAACAGTGCCGTCTCCCCGTTTTTAACGACGGAATTGACGTCGATTCCGTGATCCAATAATACTCTGGCGACTTCGCGATTCGTCACGCGATGCAGAGGCGTTTCCATGTTCTCGTTTCTCGCGTTCACGTCCGCTCCTCTGTCCAGGAGCCGTTTGCTGATGGTTGGGTCGTTGGAAACGTGGAGTGGCGGCAAGCCGAATCGCGCCTTGGTGTCGACGCTCGCGCCGTTACTCAACAGAAGTTCGATCAATTCGAGACATTCATCCGCGACCGCTATGTGAAGAGCCGTTCTGTCGCTGATGTCGGCCGCGTCGATGTTGGCTCCTCTGCTCAAAAGCAGTTGAACCGCACGTAAGCGCCTCTTGCCCGCGGCCAGATGAAGCGCCGTACTCTCTTCGTAGTTGTCGTTGCGGTCGACTTGGCATCCTTTGCTCAACAGCAATTCCATCACTTCTATGTTGTCACTTTCGGCCGCGAGATGAAGCGGCGTGAGCTTCGACCCCGTGATCGAGTCGATCGAAGCTCCGTGGGCCAAGAGCTTCTCAACGATGGCCGATGATCCGATCATGGAAGCTATGTGGATCGGCAGCATATCGTTCCGGTCCCTGGAGTTGATATAAGCCGACAGAATGTCGTCGTCCAGTGTCGCGCATCCATTCTCTATAGCCAAGTGCAGTGGAGTTGAACCGTTGGATCCGTCGCAATTACCGCGGTGTGATTGCCACATGATTGATTGTTTGCCGAGAACAAAGAGCTTTTTTCTGCCGATGTCGATCGTCCGGCTGTGGCCGAATTCGACAGCTAGATGGACGTCGCGGGGAATGTTCTACGCGAGGACGACGCTGTTCCAGTTGAATGGAAAGACCTGGGAACCCAAGATAATAATGGTGTTCATTCGGTTATTCTTGTGCGAATGTACAATACTCTCCGCGAACTGACCAACCATAACTAACGGTTGAATTTCGATAGTATTTCTCACGATCGACCGCAAGTCAACCGGTCGATTGGAGCACCAAACTAACCGTTAATTCTAGCAATCTTCTGGAGGCTGAACTTTGGGTTGATTTCTCTAATGGAACAACGAAATTCGGCGAAAGGAAAGCTTATTGACCCAAGTTGGGCTCGAACCCGGGGCCTCACGACTACCAGCCTAGACCCTCACCGTCTCCCAACTGGAGCAAAAGAAATAAATGTTGAATAGTTTCAGAGATCACACGAAAATTGTGTTAATAAGAAAAGACGTTAACTGGTAAGTGAACATCGGGAGTTAATCCCCACAATTTATTATGCTTTATTTCATGATTTTTTTTGTTCATGAGTCTGTCTTTAGCAGATGGGAGTTTAAAACAATGTTAAATCGTTTGTTATTTAACCCTTTTTAAAGTTCGCTGGAGAAACATACAGCTGACACGAAATCGTGTATTGGTGAAAGTGAATAAAAACAGATAATAAAAGTAAGAATAATAGTAAACACGTGAATCTTCGCGACTAAGACATTAACTATCCGTCGAACGCTCTTTTCGGAGAGATAGCAGACCGTATTCGACAGGACAGAGCTGGGCGGTACTCGAAGTATATGGTACTTGTTTAGTACTTGAAGTACGACACTTCAAGTACAAATGTACTGGAAGTACTTGGTACTTCAAGTAAAAATGTACTTGAAGTACCTGGTACTTCAGGTATTTGGTACTTTAATTACGTGGAAGTGTTTGGTACTTTAAGTACGTGGAAGTGTTTGGTACTTTAAGTACGTGGTACTGGAAGTATTTGGTACTTTAAGTACGTGGTACTGGAAGTATTTGGTACTTTAAGTACGTGGTACTGGAAGTATTTGGTACTTTAAGTACGTGGTACTGGAAGTATTTGGTACTTTAAGTATCATACTTGAAGTACCTACTTGTAGGTAGAGAAATATTTGGCTCGTTTTTATCTCTCCGTGTTTAAAATCTCATGGATGTAATAATTAAACATTTTTATGTATACCGGACAACAGGTAGCGAGTGCTTTAATTTCTACAGTCTAGTAACTCGCAGTCCCATCAATACATAGTACTATATCTTTCGAGCAACATTGCTTGAGTGTATGTTTTCATTCTATTGAAGGGTATTTCATTGTCCTTCGCAAAGCCTCCTCCAATACTGGACGCAAGCTGGAGTAATTTCACTGTATACATTTTTTTCTGTTGTTTTCAAATAAACGTGAGAAAAATCGAGACGAGCATTACGACGAAACGACGATAGTCAAAAGGTAGTAAACGATAAAAAAAAAATACGAAAACAAAAAAAAACGAATAAACATAAATGTTGGAGCGTCGAGAAAAAATACTTTGATATTCTCAAGCATTCGATAAATCGATAATTTTCCTTTTTTACTCGGGTCTTAAGAATCAAGGAAACTTAATTTATTGAATACACGAAGGTAAAGAAGGTCACGAAAGTGAGAGATAAGAAAATAATTAAAGAAAGGCCCATCATTGAAAAAAAGACTATGAAAATTCTTTGGTGTTTGAAACGATTCGATAACTATAGCAAGGTTTCATCTTAAAAAAAAAAACTAAGAAAAATACTTTAATGTTTCAAATAATTTAACTATAACTTTTTTGTACATGAAAGGATGAAATAAAATGAACTTATTAAAAAACGGTGACAAATAAAAATTGAAAAAAAGTTTCACCATGGAAAAAAAAAGTACTGATATTTTGACCAATCCGACGACTCGAATAATCCTTTCATTCAAAGAAACAAAGCAGAATAAAACAAACTAAACAAAAATAGAAACATTCAATGTATGACTGTTATCCAATTGCGAAACGTCTATTCTTTAAGCTAAACACGCCGCTCCCATTGTCTGCTCCAGTCGAAAGACTCTTTTCTTTCGCGAGCATCGTTAACGCGCTAAAATGCTATGCGTTGAAAGACAAACATTTCTCCAATACTGGACGCAAGCTGGAGTAATTTCATCGTATATATTTTTTTGTTGCTTTCAAATAAAGAACGAATCAAATAATTTGAAATGCATTACTGGGTAATCTTTCACTATTTTTTAAGCGTCGAATATATCACGACGTACCCTTTTTTTGTACTTGCAGTACTTGCCATGACTTCAAGTACCGAGTACTTCAAGTATTGTATTTCTAATAATACTGGGAGTACCTTGCACTTGAAGTATTCCGTACTTCAAGTACTTTACCCAACTCTGCGACAGGACCATCCGAAGCGAGTCACAGGATATGCTGTGAAGTCGTCGATGGTCGAAGCTACCGTCTCATTCGATACGATGGGACTGCGTGTATCGAAAAATTGCCGTCTTTATTTGATCTTACCCTTAATCTTTGTTTTCTTTTTATCCACTTACATTCACCATGGATCATAGTATCGATCTGCCAATTTTCATTGAATAATTTTTTGTCTAAAGAGTTCTAGTTTTCCCTCAACTATTCGATATAATATACGATATATTTGTATTTTAATTGGTAATGCTATTTTTAGGAGAAAAACACACGGTTTTTTCCTCATTCACGGCGTCGCCTTTTCTTTGACTCGCAAAATTTACGGGCCAACCATCAGTGTATAAAGAGACGTCGGCAAAATTTCCAACGACGACGCTGTTTCAATCTTTCAAAAAAATGCGAATGATCTCAATTTTGCAACGTTACATTTTCAAGAATTAGGAACCTCGTTGAATCTTGCCTTGCACATATTTTCATGCCTTCAGATACTATTATTACACGGCTCATCGACGAATATATTTCTCTGAAGTCTTCGCGTTGCGTGAGGATCAAACTGCCGACTTCATTGATCATTCGCAGCTTCCGGGAATGCTTCGATCATCATTTTCAGATCATGATCGCTCAAGTAGCTTAGTATCTTTTCGATCACGACGTCCGGCAGATTGCGACCAATCAATAAATTAAACGCTCGCTCGCTCGGCTCCAACATTTTTTCACGGTTTTGCGCGATTCTCAACTTTGTCAAGATTCTGTCGTAATAAACGGAGAAACTCTCCCTGTAATGGTTAAACTTCATCGCTTCGACGATGCTCCCGTTGATCGCGTACGTGGCGACCCGATGCACGCTCTTCGTGAGAATATCGTGAAGGGAAACGCGCGTGTTACCGATTCTCTCGCGTCTCATTTGATCAACTTGATTTTCGCACAATCGGCGATAATCCCGAATTTTCATCGAATCGACATCCAGCCACGGCAGACGAAGCCTGCGCATGCCCGGATTCAGTGCTTCGAGACTGACGAAGTGTCTCTCGATAACATCGACAACTTCGTTGGTGGTTGGCATGTACTCGTCATCGCATTCGTAGTTGGCGCGGAGTACCGCCGTATCGCCGATTGCTTTTTCGTCGAGAATCGCGCCGTACTTCAGAAAGCGGCTCACGACTTTCGCATGATCGTTTCTGATGGCGCGATGAAGCGGCGTTTCGCCATCTGCAGTTTTGTCGTTGACCATTGCGCCGCTTTCCAAAAGGATCTCGGCGAGATCCTCGTATCCGGTACAAGCGGCGTGATGCAGCGGCGTTTCGCCCTCCGAACTCCGGCAATTTACATCGGCTCCGTGTTCCAAGAGAACCTTGACGTTCTCGTCGCATTCCTTCTCGGCGGCCCAGTGAAGTGGACTCAGTCCCTCGTAGGTTCTGGCATTAACAGCGGCCCCTCTGCTTATGAGCAACCTGCTGATGGCTTCCGTGCCGGAGAAGTAGAGCGGCGTCATGCCATTGTTATCCTCGGCATTGACGTCGGCCCGATAGTCCAAAAGAAGCTCGGCGATTTTGGCGTGACTCAGCCATACGGCGGCGTGAAGCGCTGTGCTTCCCTCCCAATTTTTTGCATTCACGTCGGCACCATGATCCAAGATCATTCTGCAGATGACCTCGTCCGTGCAATTAAACAGTGCCGTCTCCCCGTTTTTAACGACGGAATTGACGTCGATTCCGTGATCCAATAATACTCTGGCGACTTCGCGATTCGTCACGCGATGCAGAGGCGTTTCCATGTTCTCGTTTCTCGCGTTCACGTCCGCTCCTCTGTCCAGAAGCCGTTTGCTGATGGTTGGGTCGTTGGAAACGTGGAGCGGCGTCAAGCCGAATCGCGCCTTGGTGTCGACGCTCGCGCCGTTACTCAACAGAAGTTCGATCAATTCGAGACATTCATCCGCGACCGCTATGTGAAGAGCCGTTCTGTCGCTGATGTCGGTCGCGTCGATGTTGGCTCCTCTCTGCTCAAAAGCAGTTGGACCGCACGTAAGCGCCTCTTGCCCGCGGCCAGATGAAGCGCCGTACTCTCTTCGTAGTTGTCGTTGCGGTCGACTTTGCATCCTTTGCTCAACAGCAATTCCATCACTTCTATGTTGTCACTTTCGGCCGCGAGATGAAGCGGCGTGAGCTTCGACCCCGTGATCGAGTCGATCGAAGCTCCGTGGGCCAAGAGCTTCTCAACGATGGCCGATGATCCGATCATGGAAGCTATGTGGATCGGCAGCATATCGTTCCGGTCCCTGGAGTTGATATAAGCCGACAGAATGTCGTCGTCCAGTGTCGCGCATCCATTCTCTATAGCGAAGTGCAGTGGAGTTGAACCGTTGGATCCGTCGCAATTACCGCGGTGTGGTTGCCACATGATTGATTGTTTGCCGAGAACAAAGAGCTTTTTTCTGCCGATGTCGATCTTCCGGCTGTGGCTGAATTCGACAGCTAGATGGACGTCGCGGGGAATGTTCTACGCGAGGACGACGCTGTTCCAGTTGAATGGAAAGACCTGGGAACGCAAGATAATAAGGGTGTTCATTCGGTTATTCTAGTGCGAATGTACAATACTCTCCGCGAACTGACCAACCATAACTAACGGTTGAATTTCGATAGTGTTTCTCACGATCGACCGCAAGTCAGCCGGTCGATTGGAGCACCGAACTAACCGTTAATTCTAGCAATCTTCTGGAGGCTGAACCTTGGGTTGATTTCTCTAATGGAACAACGAAATTCGGCGAAAGGAAAGCTTATTGACCCAAGTTGGACTCGAACCCGGGGCCTCACGACTACCAGCCTAGACCCTTACCGTCTCCCAACTGGAGCAAAAGAAATAAAGGTGATTATTTAGAAAAGGGGCTTTTCCCAATTTGCATGAAAAAACATTTTTCTTGGCAAAAACGGATGCAGTTTATTGTAAACTTGAAGAATCATGCGGGGAAGCATGAAAAAACTATGATAAGTAATTACAAACCCCAAAAAACCTCAATAAACTTTAAAAAAAAACTTTTAAATTAGAAAATTAATTAAATATCAATTCGAGACTCCTTTTACCCCCCTACGCTCCTTACTGACACTACGCTCGACGAGTCCGGCAAAAAAAAAAACAAGAGAAAAAAAAACAACAAAAAATCTCGATAAAAAAAACCGCCATCGTTCGCTACTTTACTCGGAGAAATGCGTCCCCCCTCGCCCTCGCTGCTTCGCGCTATTGCCTTATAAAGCAAAACATAACAAGATGAAGTGCATTTCGGAGCGCACTTCGGATGATGAATCCCCAATTTTCCAACACTACATAAGCATTACTGTGGTGGGGGGCCGAAAACAACTTTACCTTTAGACTTTATCTATTAGAAATGACCAACAAACGCCATATCCACACACACATCGAGGTGTTAGTGCCGCCAGGCGCGAGCGGCGGATGCCGCGAGCTCACACAGCCGAATTTTTACAACTTTTGGTTCTATTTTTTTTTTCCATTGTTTTTTTTTTTTTCAGTCTCACCCGCCTGATTCTTCAACTTGAAGGTCAATGACATACTTTTCCGATAAAAAATATTGAGATCGACGTAATTTCGGAAAAGCCCCTTTTCTAAATAGTTATCGGGAGTTTAAAAAAATGTTAAATTCTTTGTCATTTAATTCTTTTCAAAGTTCGCTGAAGAAACATACAGCTGACACGAAATCGCATATTGAAATGTGAACGATCTCAACTTTGCAACGTTACATTATCACAAATTAGGGTCCTCGTTGAGTTTCGATTCTTTTGTTACACAGCTCATCGACGAATATATTTCTCTGAAGTCTTCGCGTTGCGTGGGGATCAAACTGCCGACTTCATTGATCATTCGCAGCCTCCGGGAATGCTTCGATCATCATTTTCAGATCATGATCGCTCAAGTAGCTCAGTATCTCTTCGATCACGACGTCCGGCAGATTGCGATCGATCAATAAATTAAACGCTCGTTCGCTCCACTTCAACAATTTTTCACGTTTTTGCGCGATTCTGAATTTCGTCGCGATTCTGTCGTAATAAACGGAGAAACTCTCCCTGTAATCGTCCAACTTCATCGCTTCGACGATGCCCCCGTTGCTCGCGTACGTGGCGACCCGATGCACGCTCTTCGTCAGAATATCGTGAAGGGAAACGCGCGTGTTACCGACTCTCTCGCGTCTCATTTGTTCGACTTGATTTTCGCACGATCGTCGATAATCGCGAATTTCCACCGAATCGACATCCAGCCACGGCAGACGAAGCTTGCGCATATCCGGATTCAGTGCTTCGAGACTGACGAAGTGTCTCTCGATAACATCGACAACTTCCATCGCGGTTGGAATGTACTGGTGATCGTATTCGTAGTTTTCGCGAAGTTCCTCCGTATCGTCGATTGCTCTTTCGTCGAGAATAGCGCCGTACTTCAGAAAGAGGCTCACGACTTCCGCATGACCGCTTCTGATGGCGCGATGAAGCGGCGTTACGCCATCTGCAGTTTCGTCGTTGACCGTTGCGCCGTTTTCCAAAAGGATCTCGGCGAGATCCTCGTATCCGGTACAAGCGGCGTAATACAGCGGCGTTTCACCCTCGGAACTCCGGCAATTTATATCGGCTCCGTGTTCCAAGAGAACCTTGACGTTCTCGTCGCATTCCTTCTCGGCGGCCCAGTGAAGTGGACTCAGTCCGTCGTACGATCTGGCATTAACAGCGGCCCCTCTGCTTATGAGCAACCTGCTGATGGCTTCCGTGCCGGAGAAGTAGAGCGGCGTCTTGCCATCGTTATTCTCGGCATTGACGTCGGCCCGAAAGTCCAAAAGAAGCTCGACGATTTTATCGCGATGCAGCCATACGGCTGTGTGAAGCGCCGTGCTTCCCTCCCAGTTTTTCGCATTCACGTCGGCACCATTCTCCAACATCATTCTGCAGATGACCTCGTCCGTGCAATTGAACAGTGCCGTCTCCCCATTTCTATCGACGGAGTTGACGTCGATTCCGTGATCCAACAATGCTTTGGCGGCTTCCCGATTCGTCACACTGTGCAGAGACGTTGCCATACTTTTGCTTGTCGCGTTTACTTCGGCTCCTCCATCCAGGAGTAGTTTGCTGACGATTGGATTGTTGGAAATGTGAAGTGGCGTAAAGCCGAATGAAAAGACCTGGAAATGCAGGAGGTTGGGACTGTGTGTTTAGTAAAACTGGTGTATTTATTTCAGTTTACCCTTAATCGTTGTTTTTTTTGTCGGAATGCATTCATCATCGATCATAGTATCGATCTGGCAATATTCATTAAATGATTTTTTGTCTATCTCGAGGTAACACGTGACAACGAAAAATCGACTCGATCAGCTGATCGCAGTGAAACGCACAACTCCCGTCTTTTGGCCCCGCGGGCAGTCGGTACTTGAAAATACTGTATGTAATGAAAAAAGAAAAATCGAAGAGAAAGAAACTTCTTACACTTGTAGAACCTTCTCAGAACAAGTATATTGAAGGCCGACACTGCAGATGTTTCAAATTCACTTCAATTCATCCAAATTTTGAGACCTAGAAATGTTTTTCAAAATAGCTCACTACGACAACAATAACAACAGAAACAACAGTAATAATAAGAATAATAATAATAATAATAATAATAAAGTTTTTTTTGTCGAAATGCATTCATCATCGATCATAGTATCGATCTGGCAATATTCATAGAATGATTTTTTGTCTATCTCGAGGTAACACGTGACAACGAAAAATCGACTCGATCAGCTGATCGCAGTGAAACGCACAATTCCCGTCTTTTGGCCCCGCGGGCAGTCGGTACTTGAAAATACTGTATGTAATGAAAAAAGAAAAATTGAAGAGAAAGAAACTTCTTACACTTGTAGAACCTTCTCAGAACAAGTATATTGAAGGCCGACACTGCAGATGTTTCAAATTCACTTCAATTCATCCAAATTTTGAGATCTAGAAATATTTTTCAAAATAGCTCACTACGACAACAATAACAACAGGAACAACAGTAATAATAATGATAATAATAATAATAATAATAATAATAATAATAATAATAATAAAGTCAGCATTTACAATTGGCAACGAAAAAATCCGAGGCCAAGACAATGATAAAACACCTGTGAAACGATTGATTTTCTGAGTATTTTGAGCGATGTGGTTCGTTTGAAAAAAAAAGGTTATTGAATCGAGTTGGGTCAGAACCAACGAGCTAGCGATGATTGCGTGCGTACGCAATGATTCGATTTGAAAGACATTAAAAGAATTCGAGCGATACCTTAATTAGGCACATATGCAAATATATATTTCGCTTTTCCATTCGAAGTTTGCGGCTTACCTGTTTTTCCGAACTTCTCAAAATTTTCGTTTCTATCTACTGATTATGTTGCGGTGATTATCAGTGATCACAGCACAGCTGTGTATCGCGAAGTCAACGACCCGATACAACCGACGAAGATCACTGAGTATGGCAATAATACGTACAACTTCGAGATCTCGTGAGAACGTTGTCAAGGATGTGATTTGGAAGGATCTATTGTGCAATGGAATGGCGCTCGGGGTGCTCTCGGAATGGACACTGCTTACTTGATGCAACTGGTGAAGACAACGATAGGCGAGACGGTGGTCAGAGGTTCTACAAAAGTCTCAGGTCGGCAGCACCTCGCTGACCGAGCCTTATGTCGTCGATCGGGAAGTGCTCGCTGTTATCGACGAGAGATATGTGCTAAATGGAATAGAGAACAAGGCGAAGCAACATACCACGGTCGGTAACTAAAGCTGTAGTCGAGTTTTTTAAGCGGGTTAGAATTCTAACGTTAAGGACACGCGAAATCGCGCGGTCGGTCACAAAAACTGTAATGGTATTCTTTCGAGAGTTTTTGAACTCGAGTCTGTGAAGGAAATAGAATGCCACTGCATACAATCTGTGAAAATCACTGGAACGTTCCGATTCGAGCTTTTCAGACGAATGGTCAGCGCAAAATTTTCACCAGGGGAACAAATTCTTTTCCTCTGTAAAAAAATACCTTTTGTTTCATAGCAATACGATCGCTAATAACGACAAACTCGGCTACGGCGCTACGGCGTCGTGCGTGTCACTCATAGATATGAAAGAAATCTTACAGATGCATATCAATATCGCGTTCTGATTAGGCTACGATATTGAAATATGTTGCAGGTCTGCATTAGGTATACCAATTATTCTGATTACGAACACGTGGATAATGGCGAATCGATTTTTAAATTGAGACACGTTTACCAATTTGTGCACGCGTTATAAAAGTGTAGCCTGCGAAGTTTTCACAGAAGGGTTTGTTTCTGCGGGTTCGACGCGCATTCAATCGTCGACGGTGCTTCTCACTGCATCATGTCAAGTAACAGTCGACTTCGATAGTTTCGGTGTGTGCAGAAACGTTCGCCATGCAGCTTACCAAGTTTATCCTGGTATATCTGGCTCTGGTCGGAGTAACGTGTCATTCGAAAATAGTGATCGACTTAAACGACGGATTGGAAGAACTCGAGGAATCAGTTGTTAGTTAATCCTTTTTTGACATACTAGAAAGTTCCACTACCTCCGCCCGTCAATCTTCCCGTTATTGCTGCCTATTTCTGAACTTAATAAATTTCTATCAAATTTTTTAAACTATAATCTATTTATAGTCTAATTACTGATGAATCCCTAGCGAAAATATCTACTAATGTAGCCACCATGTAGCCATTTGTGTGCTACGAGGTGTGTACCTGCCATTCTGCCACCGTCAAGTTTGTGATTTCCACCATGTATTTCACTTCGAAGTGAGTCCCCGTTATCAGTCGTATACTAGTGTATTCCACCGGTATTTCACCATGTTAGCTACTAACATTTAGTGGACCCAAAAATGGGCCTTAGGTGGGATACATGACAAGGCCACCGTGAATTCCACTATGTATCACACCACCGTCCGCATCGCTCGATAGTGGCACACGGTGGTTTAGCCAAGTGTGCCACTATCGGCGGTGAAATACATGGTGGTTTTGATGGTGGTATACGTGGGGAGGGCACTGTATGCCACAATCGACAATAGAAAAACCAGTGGGTTTGATGATGTCTTTCGTGGGTAAGCCACCGTATACCACTATCAACGATGAAGAAAATGGTGTTATTCATGGTGGCATACACGTGGCTAGTCCACCGTATGCCACTATCATTTGAATGAGAGAAAAACCTAACTCAAAGCTGGGATCGAACCGGAGACCTAACGATTACTAGCCTAGAACCCTAACAGCTACGCTACTGCCTTATATTGGTAGTCAAATTATTTTCAACGATATTTGAACGACATAAACGTTGTCTTATAGAAAGTGAACAATTAATGAATTCTCAATTTGACCACTGTCAAAACCACCATGTATTCCACTGTCTATAGTGGCGCACTCTGCGAGGCCACCGTGCTCCACTATCGTATGCCACTATGGAGCGATGCGGACAGTTGTGGGGTTCATAGTGGCATTCACGGTGGCCTAGCTATGTATCACACCTAAGGCCCATTTTTGGGTCCTCTGAATGTTAGTGGCTAACACGGTGAAATGGCGGTGGAATACACTAGTATACCACTGATAACGGGGACTCACTTCGAGGTGGAATACATGGTGGAAATCACAAATTTGACGGTGGCAGAATGGCAGGTACACACCAGGTGGAATACATGACGGGTTAATTGGTGGGTGTTTTTGCTAGAGATACTGTTATATTTCGGGATGTCATCAGAAGATCCCGCCGCAGTCGTGTACACCCTAGCAAACCCGACCACTGTGAAAATCACTACGTTTTCATGCTGATTTCCACCATGGTGGTTTTGTGCAAAAAGGTTAGCATTTCGTCTGAACCACTAAGCAAACCACCGCTCCTCCGACAGGTCTTCGTTTCGACGGTGGTTTTCATGGTGGCTTCGACAGTAGTCCGTTTAAGCGGGTTTAAGCAGAACCCTATCATTTTAATCAGTTTATAGGAAGATATTCGCTACAAAAAGCGTCTTATCAGATAGGATCAGAGATGGTTTAATATATCCCTCCTCTATGATCAGATATGTCTCTACATGATCAGTCTCGGCCAGACCGTGGTAAATTTTAAGTATTTTAAATGAGTCATTACGATAGCCGTCATACAAGCCGCGGAAGCGCTGTTTTGCCGAATATACGCAGTGTTATTGTCAGAAACAAAAATTTCGGAATATGAAGGTGGCGTTGAATGTATTTTGTATTTTGTACTTAAAGTACCATGAAAGCATTCAAGTATTTAAAATACTTGAAACATAGCACGTGCTTAAAATACTGCCCAGCTCCGCTTTCATCAGCTGTGCTATATGGACACAAAACGATTGACACATATCGACTGTTCGCAGATAGACGTATTGACAACTTGCTATGCAAACAAATCCAACACGATCTTGGTCGTCGGAGATTTTCCTGGGAATTTCGTCAGAAGACTATCGTCCTACCGATCCGTCACGATAGTTTCAGTGGACATCAGGAATAGAGCGGAGAACAATGTCAACCATTGGAAAGACGATTTAAAGACGAAATGGAGCCACAGAAATATAAACAGAAAGCATAAAGTGCATATGATCGTAGCAATGGCCGCAACGGCGGAGCGAGTGATACAAGTGGCAACAGCGATCCAACGATCACCATACACCAATAAGGCTGCTTCCCTTTTTATACTCGGCTGGTCTCCTAAAAATAAGTATTCCGTCTGCGACGGTGAACGTGAGATCACTGCAGTACTTTCCTTCGCCGTTTGGAATGAGTATCTGAATACAAAGTTGATGTGTCGAGATCGCACTAAGGGAATAGTGATGTACGCTTCCAATCGTTATACAACTCAGGCACCCGAACCCTGGCGCTTGGTTCGATTGGAACGGAACAAATGGGACTATGCGTCGTATTTCATCAGAGAATATCGAAAGCATGGAACAATGTGCAAAAATCTTGACTTCGACATAACGGAGGACATGGGCGGCTGGCCAGTCACAACGGTAGTGAAGTGTGGTCTCAAAACTGCTTGCTTGGGAAACGCACCACCGGCATTATCCAAGGACCATCGCACGCGACTCGAAGAGAAGAAACGCTTTCATTATATAATCGACTTCGTTAATTATTTGAACGCGTCTCGGTGGACCGTATGGGCCAACCCGACGGAGACGGATTTCTTCTACGATCCCATGGACGGTATTTTGTCCCAACCGTTTCAGATGATCGGCTACGTGGTGGATCGCTATTCCTGTACCTACCCTCACGGAACATCGTGTATATTCATAGTAACCCAGTTTCGCGGCAACAAGTCGCAATTGGAAAAGATTCTTACGGTGGTGGATAGCTATTCGCGAATTGGAGTGGGCGTCGTTTGTTTCATTACCCTGATGTTCTTCAAATTTTACATCGGACTGCCACTGATAGCTGGAATTTTGGATGTCTCCCGTCTGATTTGTAACACTGGCATCGTGACAGAAACCCCGGATGTAGGGCCGCGTATCTATCTGGGCTGCCTACTCTTTTTTGTCGTTACTATGCAGGGTATCTTCACCGGTAATTTGGCTGCCTTGCTGACACACGATTTTCCTGTTCAACAAGTAAATTCAATAGAGGACCTCGCGGACCTTGGTTACACTGTTCGCGTCGCCGGCGTTTATCTGAATTACTTCAAGGACCCCGTCTTTAAAGGTCGCATCATTGAAAGTTTCCCTCACGAAGATTGCGTGGAGTATGTCGATCGCGATCCCTCGGTTGCCTGCCTCGCGCCAGGCTTCTCCGCTAGATTAGGGATCGCCAACGCGAAATTTCACAAGAGCGAAGGTTGCATCATAACCGCCTACATTATTGAGATAATCACATGGCAATGGTTTTTGGAAGAAAGACTCAACAAGTTTCTGGGAATCTTGAGCGGCGGCGGTATTATGATGGACTTGGAGGGAATAGTACTCGACGTGAGGATGCGCGAAGCCGAATCTGAAGAAATCCCTTTGGAACCTCGGATCATGACTTTGGACAATTTACTCTTTGCGTTCGTTATTCTTGGAATCGGTTTGGCCTGCTCGTGGATAACTTTCATCTGCGAAATATTAATTTATCGATTTCAACACAGGGTAAGGAAAACGCGAGTAATCCGTCTAAAATGACTTCTACGTATCAGTGTCGATGATAAAGGCTCACTCGCGCGCAGATTTACGATTTGGCATCTCGAGTTGTCTTTAATAAAAGCGCTTATGCCAGATGGGATTTCTTCATTTCGTAGTGGAACATACATTTTTGGGAAAATTCAGCAACCCTGTCGTTCCCATCGGCGCTCGACGTTTTTCTTTTCCGTTTCCTTTTCGGCGTCGTCGTTCTGAGCCATTCGGGTATTTGGTCAAGGGACTCCGCTTACTGATAACCTGAAACTGTATCATGACGTTTTCATCTTTTTTAAAGTCATCCGACAAAACCGACAGAAATCTTTCGATGTATACAATTCCCCAAGCCATGGAATATTCTAAACTAAGGAGAGGACTCGAAGTATTTCGTATTAAGAGGGGACTCAAGAAGTCCCTCTAAGGGGGACTTAGAACATTTTAAGCCACGGGGACTCAGAATAATTCCAGCAAGAATATTTTCCTCACCTTGTCAGGACATTTGTTGACCCAAACCCCTCGTTGGCGCAGTTATTGACCCTCACCCCTAATCAGGTCATCTTGTCGGCCAAAATATTGAGCTTCACCCCTTATCGGGCTCTCTCGTCGGCCCAACTATTGACTCCGACTCCTTATCAGGCTCTCTTGTAGCCCCAATTATTGAGCTTCACCCCTTGGCCTTGAGTTCGATTCTTGAAAACAGCGGCGGCGAAATTTTTTATAATATAGAGACATTCAGTTATCACCATGATTGCCATTATTGAAAAATTGTCAAAAGGTCGTGATCGTTTCAGACCGTAAGTGACCGATGTCGCTTGACCAAATACTGGAAAGGCCCAATACGATGTCGCTGGAACCGTCGCCAGACAGTCGTCAAAGCGTTGTCGGGAACGGCAGGTAATCGACGTGGCATGTATCGCAACGAATTGCGTTAGCATTTCTTCACATAATAGCAACAGCACTTTTCGGCGAAAGAATTGACCAACGATAGGACAAAAGTACGGAGATCGTTCAACTGAAATTCGGACAAACGGGCCAATTTGTCGGAACACTCCGTGACTCGAATGCGGACAGCCGGGCATGTGGCCAAGGTTGCGAGGTCAACCGCAAAGGCATCACCAATTTTTATAAACCGACATTGCACTTCGATAAACAAATAAAATTATTCTGCATAATTTGAAGAACAGCACGTACAATAAAGTATATTTATGCACACAATGACCATGTATGCTTATCAACTATGTCGACCGCAACGTTGACGTCGTCGTCGCATAAATAAATCATTGAAACCTTGAATTCGAAAGAGATTTTCCTCATAGAACATATATACCACTCGTGTTCGAACCACAAGCGCAAGGAATGGATATGTTAAACAAGATTTTTATTATTCAGAAAGGAACAACACGTTGTACAATCGAATTTACTTATAAGTTTCTTCGAAAGGAAGATGAATGGGCGGTTCAGAAAAGCGGTTCTGTGACCACGCCTATCCATAGGCGAGAAAGTGCTATTCTCTTATTTTTTAATAAACAAAAAAAAATTCTTGGGATGTAATATACGTACAGTATTCGTACAGTAAGTTTCAAGAAAACCTACAGTTTGTATATCGCGAAACGCGCCCTTGTGAGCGTTTGTTAAACCGCGCCGCGTGAAATGAAATGACACAAGTGGAAATGAATATGAAACTTCGATCTTTCGCAACGTCATAGGGTTGGTAGGTACCTTGGTAGGTCGTGTGGGGTTTCTAAGCTTTTCTGGTGACAGCTGTGAGACGGTAGGTATCACGGTCGATCGTGCGCAGGTTTCACTTCTTTCTTACTGATCACAGCGACTCGAAGATGGTAGGTATCATAGTGTACAAACGGCAGCTTTGCGCGACACTTTCTGAATACAATGGGCCCGGACCTGCCAGGTTAGACGGTGGGTGTACAATCGTTCCATGAAAACCTACTAAACGTACGAAAATTAGCGTCGGTAGGTTTCTTGGTAGGTTTGGTACACACCACCAGTAAGTCTGATTTCAGAATCCTACGGTAGGTCTTGGTAGGTATTACAGTCGGTTTTGGAAAAATGATGGCAGGTTTCACGGTATAAGAAACTGCTCTAGGGTCTTTGCATACCTCGGGAATCAGCCAACACCCGCAATTAGACGGTGGGTGTACAGTCGTTCCATGAAAACCTACTAAACATATTAAAATCGGCGTCGGTAGGTTTCTTGGTAGGTTTGGTACACATCACCAGTAAGTCTGATTTCAGAATCCTACGGTAGGTCTTGGTAGGTATTACAGTCGGTTTCGGAAAAATGATGGCAGGTTTCACGGTATAAGAAACTGCTCTAGGGTCTTTGCATACCTCGGGAATCAGCCAACACCCGCAGTTAGACGGTAGGTGTACAGTCGTTCCATGAAAACCTACTAAACATATTAAAATCGGCGTCGGTAGGTTTCTTGGTAGGTTTGGTACACATCACCAGTAAGTCTGATAGCAGAATCCTACGGTAGGTTTTGGTAGGTATTACAGTCGGTTTCGGAAAAATGATGATAGGTTTCACGGTATAGGAAACTGCTCTAGGGTCTTTGCACACCTCGGGAATCAGCCATCACCCGCGTCAGGAATGACCAACTTTCCTACGCTTCGTGTATAACTTTCTATTTTGCGTTCAGGCGCTTTCCACGATCGGCTTATTGAAAAGAATGGATTTTTTTTTCCACCGTGCATTTTTTCCAAAGAAACCAACTGGTTCTCCCACGATCGTCAAGAATGCCTAGGTCTGCTGAGATCTTTGTCTAACTCTCGTCTTCATAAGTATCGAGGTAATTATAATTCTCACTGTTTCATTAATTCTTTGTTTAATAGTCGTCTTCGTATCATACATAAAATATACATTTAAACTCTAGTAATAATATATTTCTACGACGTCGACGAATAGAATGGAATGGATTACATTATCAGGAAGAGGTCAAAATCTCGAAAGTCAAACCTTGAGCTTGTGGTTACAAGGATCTTCTCGGTACAGACACCTTTTTTGTCTCGAACAACCAATACGATCCTTGTTTTGCCAATACCAAGTGTGTGAAAAACATATCCGCAAGTTCGATTTTAACGAACAGATTCAAGATTTTCAAGAATGTACACCATTTTTGAACAGAGACGAATCCTCCGTCGAATTACGACTTTCGGCAACTGCCACGACACGGTCGTCTCATTCGCGGCACACGATGCACGGGCGCTTCCTCAGCCTCGTTTTTCGCGTCCACGTCGGCTCCTCGATCCAGAAGCAGTTTGCTGATGGTTGGGTTGTGGGAAATGTGGAGTGGCGTAAAGCCGAATCGCGCTTTGGCATTGACGCTCGCGCCGTTGTCCAAAAGAAGTTCGATCAACTCGAGAAATTCGTCTGCCACCGCTATGTGAAGAGCCGTCCTGTCACTGATGTCAGCCGCGTTGATGTCGGCTCCTCTGCTCAAAAGGAGTCGAACCGTCCGTAAACGTTTCTTGCTCGCGGCGAGATGAAGCGGCGTACTCTCTTCGTAGTTGTCGTTGCGGTTGATGTTGCATCCTTTGCTCAACAGCAATTCTATCACTTCTATGTTGCCACTTTCGGCCGCAAGATGAAGCGGCGTCAGTTTCGATCTCGTGATCGAGTCGACCGAAGCTCCGTGGGCCAAGAGTTTCTCAACGGTGGCCGATGATCCAATCATGGAAGCTACGTGGATCGGCAGCATACCGTCCTCGTCCCTGACGTCGATATAAGCCGACAGAACTTCGTCGTCCAGTGTCGCGCATCCATTCACTATCGCGAAGTGCAGTGGAGTGGTCCTATTGATGGCGTCGTGATATCTGCGGCGTGCTTGCCACATGGTTGATTGTTCGTCGGGAACGAAGATCTATTCTCTGCTGGTGTCGATCTTCCGGCTGTGGCTGAATTCGACGGTTAGAAGGACTTCGCGGGGAATGTTCTGCACGTGTACGACGCTGTTCCAAATGGACGAAAAGACCTGGAAACGCAAGGTTATAATAAGGGCGTTCATTTGGTTATTCTTGCGTGGATGTACAAATACTCTCCGCGAACTTCCCAAATGTAACTAGCGGTTGAATTTCAATCGTTTTTCCCACAATCGGCCGCAAACCAACCGGTCAATTGGTGCACCGAACTAAACGTTGATTCTAACGATCTTCTTAAGATTTTTTTTATTAGAATGATAGGTTGACTCAGTATTTGTGGTATTGACTTGCGGTTCGCAGATCGGAGGATTGCAGCCGGAAGGATTTGAAATCAAATCGAATAACCTAATGATAAAAGGCCTATTAAGACCGAGTCAATGAAATATGCGAATGGACAATAAATATCTAAAGAAGACATTGAAACTACAACACTCTTCTGGCATCGTCAATGCGAGCACGCGAGCAACAATAACTTGCTAGTGAATACATAATTTACTTATTTTTAATGTCTTGCACTATTTTATTATAGAATGTGTTTGAGAGCTACAAATATTTTTAACAACAATAGCTTATAACAACAATAACATCAACAACAATAAGAATAATAATATTACTAATAATAATAATAATAATAACAACAACGAATGTGACCGCTGGACAAGACTGAGACAGGAACTAGAATCAGCCGTCGGAAATATCACCCATGACAACGTCGTCGAGGTGAAGCTCCACGGAAACGAAGAATGGCAAAATATCGCCACATACATAGAGACAATACTGAGACGGAAAAACGCAGACGGCTGCCTGACATGACAGACCAGACGCGGCAGATGAGACAGAAACAGAACCTATACACAACATGACGAGACAGGCACAGACAGACCCCCGATCAGAAGTAATATTAACATAGTTTTTGGTCGGGGGCGGACGCAAAGGAGGCTGCGGGTAAGTGGGTAGGCCAGTCGGGAGTCCCACATTGTCACCAGTCCGCATGGCTGGTGTGAATCCGTAAAAATCATTCCGCAATTCCTCGGAAAAAAACAACAACAACAACAATAACATCAACAATAATAATAATGATATGAAACAAAAAACATACGATCATCTCACCTAATCAAACCCCGGGAAATCCGGACTTTCGAAACGTCATCGAATGAAGTTTCTACTATTGGTGATGGAAAGATGCGAGGCCAAGACAACGATAAAATATCTGTGAAACGAATGATTTTTTTGAGTATTTTGAGCAATTTAATTTTTGAAAAAAAAAAAATGGAATTGAATCGAGTCGGGTCAAGGCCGATACGACCTAGCGTCTCCGTGCCCTCGCTCGGCGTGTTTGCGCGATCCTCACTGCGTACGTACGCAATGGTTTGATCTGAAAGACATTCAAAAATTCTAACAAATTCTCAATGCCGCGCATATGCAAATGTATATTCTGCTTTTCCGTTCGAGGTTTCAGACGTACTTACCTGTATTTCCGAACTTCTCTTCGAAATTTTCGTGTCAATCTACTAATAATTTTACGACAATTATCAGTGATCACAGCGCAACTGTGTATCGCGAAGCCAACGTGGTAGAACCAACGAAGACCACTGATTTCGACGAGATCACGTACAATTTCGAGATGCTCTCGTGAGAACGTTGTCAAGGATGTGATCCGGAAGGATGTATTGTGCACTGGGATATTGCCCGGGGAGCTCGCGGACCGGACTGTGTTTACTCGATGCAACTGACGAAGACAGCGATAGGCGGGACGGCGGTCAGAGATTATACAAAAAGTCTCAGATCGGCAGCACCGCGCTGGTCCGAGCCTTATGTTGTCGATCGGGAAGTGCTCGCTGTTATCGACGAGAGATATGTGCAAAATGGAATAGAGAACAAGGCGAAGCAACATACCACGGTCGGTAACAAAAACTGTTGTCGGGTTTTTTGAGCGGGTTAGCATTCCAAGGTTAAGGGCATGCGAAATGGCGCGGTCGGTAAAAAAAACTGTAATTATATTTTTTCGAGAGTTTCTGAACTTGACTCTGCGAAGGAAATAGAATGCTACTGCACACAATCTCCGAAAATCACTGAAACGTTCTGATGCAAGTTTTTCAGACAAACGCTCAACGAAAAATGTTCACCAGGTGGACAAATTCTTTTCCGCTGTAAAAAAAAATGGGTTTTGTTCCACAACAATGTGATCGCTAATGACGACAAACTCGGTGCCGCGCGTGTCACACATAGATATGAAAAAAATCTTACAGATGCATATCAATATCGCGTTCTGATTAGGCTACGACATTGAAATGTGTTGTAGGTCTCCATAAGGTATACCAATTATTTTGATTACGAACACGTGGATAATGGCCAATCGATTTTAAAATTGACACACTCGGTCTCAATTAGTGCACGCGTTATAAAAATATAGCCTGCGACGTTTTCACAGAACGGCTTTTTTTGCGAGTTCGACGCGCATTCAATCGTCGACGGTCCTCACTGCATCATGTGAAGTAACCGTCGACTTTGATAATTTCGGTGGTATGCAGAAAAGTTCGCAATGCAGTTTACGAAGTTTTTCCTGGTATATCTGACTCTGGTAGGAGTAACGTGTCGTTCGAAAATACAAATCGACGTAAACGACGGATTAGAAGAACTCGAGGAATCAGCTGTGAGTTAATCCTTTCATACCATAGTAGGGGGCTCCGCCCTCTGCGTGCGTCACTGCCCCATTATTTTTGCCTATATTGTCGCTTAATAAATTGCTGTAGAATATTAAAAACTGTAATCTTCTGATAAATCCTATTATACAAGTATCCACCGTGAAGGAAAATCGAGGTTTAAGGGCCGGGAGTACTTGCCTGCAATGGAGAGCGCGGAGGGCTTTGGTGGTCTGTGGGACCGCATTGCCTCAAATATTTTAAGTTCCCCCAGAAATTAAACTAGGTGCTCTAGCGGAAATATTCAAAGCCCCATTGCCTTCAATTCTTCCAAATTCCCCTTCGCTCAAAATATTCGAAGTCCCCCTTGGTACAAAATACACTGAGCTCCTCTTCAGCAGGGCTCGCGCGGTTGCGGTCGGTCTATCATAAAAAAGCCCTACTATCGTCACAAGTCACAGTAATCGGGAATGTCAATTTCCTCTATAACCGCCCTTGAGGGTTCTCTGAAATTAGTATATTATGCTACAAGGGAGGAAAGTGCGTTATTTTCACCGAGTGTGAAGTTTGCTACCCGAGCGCTGCGAGGGCAGCGATCACACGAGGTGAAAATACGCTCCTCCCGAGTGGCATACGATACTTTTTTTCCGACTCGCTAAAAAGATCATACTTGTACGCCTGCAACAGCGCCGCGGTGCATTTATACTAAAAATAGGTGGAACGCGAAAAGGGGGTCCAGGGGCGCAGCGTCTGGTGGGGTGCGGGGACGAAGCCCCCACCCCCCCACTTACAAAATAAATAGTAATTAAGTAGTAATCACAGTAATAATAATAATAAATAAAATGATTCCTGTGTAGTAAGTCCATCCAATTTTACAAAATCGTATCATTATTTCTGTCATCCTTTTTGATTCTTAGAAGAAAACTAAAAAGCGGGACGAAAAGTACGCTTTTCATCCCGCTTTTACAAAAGCTCCCGGGTAAGGGAGAAGAAAGCGGGTTCTTTCCTTCCTTGGGAGTTATTTTCGCCCTGTAGAGCGAAGAGCAACTTCCAAGGGAAAACAGTACCCGCTGTCCCCCCTCTCATCAACGAGCCAAGTAACAGGTGCATGAAGAAATTTTATGTTCGCTGCAGGCGCCGTTAGTAGACCTTCTCGTGTGCTGGACATGCCCTTGGTGTGCAAACAGAACCGGAGGGGCCCTCGGTTTCTGTTTGCACACCAAAGGCATCAGCGAACACCCGCGTCAGGAATTACCAACCCTCCGTCCTTGGTGAACAAAACACTATTCTCTTTATTCAATAAAAATTAACGTATGATACTGTACCACTTGCCTTATATCAATTTCATCCAGTTTCTTATTATATTTCGTACTTAAAATACCACGATAGTACTTGAGGATGCAAAATTCTTGAAATATACCATGTACTTAAAATACTGCTAAGCTCTGCTTTGACTAGCTGTGCTGTTTGAAAATGAAATCATTGACACATATCAACCCGTTGCAGATCGACGTATTGACGACTTGCTATGCAAACGAGCACAAGACGATCTTGCTCGTTGGGGATTTTCCTGGAAATTTCGTGAGAAGACTATCGTCCTACCGATCCTTTGCAATATTTTCAGCGGACATCAGGAATAGAGCCGAAAATAATGTTAACCACTGGCAGGATGAGAGGAAATGGAAATGGAACGACAGAAATGTGAACCGAAAGCATAAAGTGCATATAATCGTAACAATAGCCGCAACGCTGCAGCGATTAACAAAAGCCATTGCAGCAATCCAACTATCACCATATGCGAATAAGAGGGCTTCCTTTCTTATCCTCGGCTGGTCTGCGAAAAATAAGTATGCAGGCTGTGACGGTGGACTCAAAACCTTTGAATTATTACTTACCGCCAGTTGGAATAAGTATCTGAATGCAAAGTTGATGTGTCGCGACCGCACTAAGGGAATCGTGATGTACGCTTTCAATCATTTCACAACTCAGGCACCCGAACCCTGGATCTTAGTCCAATCAGGAATCCTGTACAATTGGGGCCGTTACATGTCTTATTTCATCAGAGAGTATCGAAAGGGCGAAAAAATGTGCAAAAACCTTGACTTCGACACGACGCAAGATATGGGTGGCTCACCCATCACAACGGTAGTGAAGTGTGGACTAAAAGCGGCTTGTGTGGGAAACGCACCACCGACATTATCCAAAGACCATCGTACCCGACTCGAAGAGAAAATACGCTTTCATTATATAATCGACTTCGTTAATTATGTAAACGCGACCAGGTGGACCGTATGGGCCAATCCGAAGGAGACAGATTTTTACTACGATCCCATGGACGGTATTCTGTCCCAACCGTTTCAGATGATCGGCTGGGTAATAGAACAGTCCTTCCACACTTACCCACATGGAACATCGTGCATATTTATAGTAACCCAATTCCGCGGTAACAAGTCGCAATTGGAAAAGATTCTCACTGTGGTCGATAGCTATTCGCGAATCGGATTGGGCATCGTTTATTTCGTTACCCTGACGTTCTTCAAATTTTTTCTGTGTCAGCCACTGGTAGATGGAATTTTGGATCTCTGTCGTCTGACTTGTAATACTGGCATCGCGACAGAACCCCCGGATGTAGCGCCGCGCATTTATCTGGGCTGTCTACTCTTTTTTGTCGTTACCATGCAGGGACTCTTCACCGGCAATTTGGCTGCTTTGTTGACCCACGATTTTCCAGTTCGACAAGTGAATTCGATAGAGGACCTGGCGGATCTTGGTTACACCGTTCGCGTCGCCGGCGCTTATCTTAATTACTTCGAGGACCCCGTCTTTAAAGGTCGTGTCATTAAAAGTTTCTTTCACGAAGATTGCGTAGAATATGTCGAGCGCAATTCCTCGGTTGCCTGTCTTGCACCAGGCTTTTCCGCTAAACTAGGAATGGCAAGGCGGAAATTTCACAAAAGCGAAGGTTGCATCATAACCGCCTACATTGTTGAGATAATCGCATGGCAATGGTTCTTGGAAGAAACACTCAACAAGTTCCTGGGAATCTTGAGTGGCGGTGGCATTCTGATGGACTTGGAGGGAATAGTACTCGATGTGAGGTTGCGCGAAGCCGAATCGGAAGAAATCGAACTGGAACCTAGAATCATGACGTTGGACAATCTAGCCTTTGCGTTCGTTATTCTCGGAATCGGTCTGGCATGCTCGTGGATAGCTTTCATCTGCGAAATATTAATTTATCGGTTCCATCACAGGGTAAGGACAACGCGGGTAATCCGTCTAAAATGACTTCAATCAGTGTCAATGATGAAATCTCGATCGCGCGCACATTAAAGATTTGGTATCTCGAGTTGTCTTCAGTAAACGCGTTTATGCCGGGTGGGATTTCTTCAGCTCGGATTTCAACGAAAGAATTAATTAACAATAAAGTACAAAAAACGATCAACTAAAATTCGATCCACCGGCCCAGTTTGTCGAAAATATGGTACTCCTTCACTCGAAAGCGAAGAATCGGGCGTTTGGCGAAGCTTCATTGTAGGGTTGGCCACAAAAGCTAGAGGCGAGAATCTAAATGTTGTTGATAAAAACTATTGAAGCATCGCCAATTTTTCGAAATAGACATTGCACTTTGATAAATAAAAAAACACCATTCTGTACTATTTGAAGAACAGCACGTTGAACAATGTAGATTTATACAAACAATAAACCTCTGTGTTTATCAACTAATATCAACCTCAACGCTCAAGTCGTCGTTGCACGAATACATCACTGAAATATTGAATTTTGAAGAGATTTTCGTGATAGAAAATATGTAGCAGCCGTACTGAAACCAAAAATGTACGGTACGGAAATGTTTAATAAAATGTACATTAATCAGAAAGGATGAAGAAACAATACGATGTACGTTTGTATTTTACTTATAATTATCTTCAAATAAAAGATGAAGGGGCGGTTCAGAGAAGCGGTTTTCTGAGCAGACCTATCCATAGCCGAGAAAATGCTATGGTTTCCCTTATTTGTTAAGAAATGAAAATAGATAGTTAAATAAATGTATTGGGATCGTACCTACAAGCCGACACTATCCTACGCGAGAGGAGGCGACTGCACAACAGCCGTCGGAAGTCCGCTTTATCGTACGAGTATCGCACGAATATTTATTGTGGAAAGTGCAGCCCTATCAAATCCAGTCACCATACAAACCACGTTGGATACCACCGTAAAACCACGGTAGCCCATTTTTTTATTTCCTGTGAACATTTGAACGTTGTAAAAGTGGTCCGACCTGACGTGAAAATCGATTTGACCGATCATACTCGGACACCTGTTTCATAGCAAGTTTACGAATGATAAATAATCATCCATAAAGAAATTGCCTGAAAAATGCTTCAGACATCGATGATTATTCGATAAATAGTAGACATTACTCTCAAAGATCCCAAAAAAGCTCTTATTTACATTTACATATTGCTTCCTCCATTTTCATCTTCGGTCTACTCAGCTTTCTTTGTGAAAGAGTACGACGATTACATTTGGCTTCCTCATGATTACTGTCTTCAATTGTTGTTCACAACGGAGCTAAAACTTGCACAGACCCTTTTGACTACTTACTAGCATTTGTAAGGTCCCAGGTTTCAGCCCAACTTAGGTTGTTAAGCTTTCTTTTCACCAAAGTGTGTAAGTCATGTAATATATGTGTATGTGCGTATCTTAAAACGATGTAAGTCATGACGATTATTTGGTTAACCGAAATCAATTTTTTACAATATACTTAACTTCATTTTAGGTGTGCTAGCCATCGTAAAATTAATTTGTAACCGATCATTCATGCCGTCATAAGCACCGTCGAAGCCACAGTCGAAATGAAGATCCGTCGAAGCAAGGATTCGTTGGAGGAGCGGACGTTTGCGTAGTGGTTTAGGTTCGCCCAGGTTCGAGCCCAACTTAGGTTGTTAAGTTTTCCTTCACCAAAGTTTGTAAGTCATGTTATATATGTGTATGTGCGTATCTTAAAACGATGTAAATCTTGACGATTATTTGGTTAACTGAAATCAATTTTTTACAATATACTTAACTTCATTTTGGGTGTGCTAGCCATTGTAAAATTAACTTGTGACTGATCATTCATGCCGCCATAAGCACCGTCGAAGCCACCATGGAAACCACAGTCGAAACGAAGATCCGTCGAAGTTTGCGGTGGTTTGCGTAGTGGTTTAGGCAAAATGCTTCGTAACTTCAGGCGCTCTCTACGATCGGCTTATTGAAGAAAATGACCCGTTTTGCCATCGTCGTTAATTTTTTGCACGATACAACCGATTCTTCCACGACCGTCAGGAATGCTGCGTTCTGCCGAGACATCTGTCCAACTCTCCGTTAGTATCGGGGTAATTATGATTCTCATTCTTTCATTAATTCTTCGTGTAATAGTCTTTTTCGTATCATACATAAAATATGCAGTTAAACTCTAGTAATAACATATTTTCACGACGACAGCGAATGGATTAAATAATGCGGAGAGTCAAAGTCTCGAAGGTCAAGCCTCAATCTTGCGATTGGAAGGATCTTCTCAGTACAAAGACTTTTTTTCGTCTCGAACAATCAGTACGATCCTTGCTTTGCCAAAACCAACAAAGTAAAAAAAATCCGGAAGTTCGAATTCGACACCGGAATCGAAATCAAAAGAAATTTGCACTATTTCTGCAAAGGGACTGATTCACCGTCGAATCACGAGTTTCGACAACCGACAGGACACAGTCGTCCCATTCGCGTATTTTCAGACCACCATTCTTGTTCCTCTACAAAACGAATAAATATATATGTATATAGTTTCATAATAAATTGTTGATCGTTATCACACGCTACAGATGCCACGTACGATTCTTCAGCTCGAATAAACAAATTTTTTCCCGCAATCACACAATCGCGAGAACATAAGAAAAAACCTTTCTTTTTCATAGTTTTTCGCTCGATTCATTGCACATTGTACGATCTGTACCGCACGCATTGCTTCAACTCACCATTCTCCTACGAATTCGTCGAATAAATTGAGAGACCGAGACGCACTTGCTCGGTCGGTAAAAAAAATTCGTTATCGTCACAGATTGTAGATTTTTCAAGAAAAACGAAGCTTCGCAAATTTATTTTTCTCTTAAAAATCCGGAACCTTCGGATGACTCACATCGCATTACTTTTTACCGACCGAGCACGGGCGGTCCGGGCGGACGAGACGGTCGTTGGCTGTCTCAGATTACGAGTGTATAAAACCGGGCGAGGTGCTGTACGAAAATTTGTGCATGTGACTGTGGGCGTCGATTTGTTGCTGGTGAGGAAACGACGATTCCATGAAATCGTCCTCGTCGGTCTCGTCTTTGGCGGCGAACGAGCCCGAATCGGTCTCGTTCGAGGTCGTAACCGTGCCCTGATAGTGAAGATATATCGGCGCTATGCGATGCTCGCTGCGCTGCAGCACGTACGGATCGAACGGAAAGAACGTGTCCAGCCACGTGGTGAAGCGATTGCTCGTTTGCAACACCGGCAAATTGCTCCGCGAGTTGTGCTCGATCACCGTGTAACAGTAAGCCAATTGATAGGAGCGCGTCACAGCGGCGAAATGTTGAACCACCGTCGGCAAACACACCCGCAACGGATTCAATCGGCACGTAACGATTTTCGTCAGGTTCAGACTCTGCAGAAACAGCAAATCTGTAAAAATTGAAAAAAAAAAAACATCAACAGAAATTAATATGATTTATAATCAATGATTTATTAATAATAAATAGAATTTGTAATACTTGAGTTCAGCGATTCGATTGGAAAAAAAAGAAACGTTACAGGGGAAGATCTATTGAATAGAAAATTGGCAGAACGAAGAGTCGTGCACGTTTTCGATCCGTGATCGGGCGAGCCAAAGCTTGATTTTTCGAGTCTTCCGCGCTCTTCAACTTCTATATTCGGATTTTTCTGAATCACGAAGGTATCGCGATTTAAGGGTGCATTTCGCATCGATTCCCGATTAAACGTTTCACGCGAACGCTATCTCAGTGCCTCCCGATGTGCCGGAAGTCTGAAAAAAATCTGTAGCATTAATGATTTCGGGAGCTTTGATTTTGTATTACCATTCCGAAAAGTTATTAACAAAATATTTCGGAAAAGTTATTGTTCCGCGGAAATCAGCAAACCTTTGATTTTGTCGTTTGAAATAAGGTTCTTGATTTTTTAGAATTCATATGAATTATTTTAGAATTTTCTTACCTTAGGAAAATTCTTATCAAAATCAACGCAGAGGCACGAATTTTGTACATTCTTCCGTAGCACGATTTTACGGTACACAAAAGTTTGCGCCGATTGCGTCAACAGTTCCGCAATTACGACGTTACAAAAATGTCGATAACGGAAATTTCAAAAAAATTTCAATGCATTGAAAAAAATTCACGCGGGTTTCGAAAAATTAGCGTATTCATTTCAAAAGCACCAGAAAAACGTTTACCGATTATTTGTTGGACAATTAATTTTTTGGCAAGTCGTTAATAAGTTTTTAACATTACTATTAAGCTAAATTATCGTTTTTCCCAACTTTAATGCGGGTGAATTTTTTTTCAGGTTTTTTAGATTTTCTTTCGATCCCATCGGAAAGTCTGCGAATTTTCTTTTGAACTGCCGTAATTTCGAAAAAGAACACGGCCGCTTTTCGTGATGATCTTCTCAATTTTACAGCCGCGAAAGGACTAACACAGAAAATTGATCAATGCCGGATAACGCCAGAAATGAAAAAGGAAAGCTTGAAAAATTAATCGCAACTTACTTTTCTTGGTATCGACGAGATCCTTGTGTCTGAATCCAATGATGTAGAACATCGCTTGGCAAACGGAGTAGAAAACTGTGTGAACTCTCACGTCGCTGTTCGCGCACTCGAGACTGTCCTGGGCTGCTATGTAACTGTGGGTCCACGCAACCATTTCGGCGAGTATCCTCGTCAGGGTGCTGTTTTTGGAAAAAAACGAAAGATCATTAGAAATCGTAAAGAATACTTTCCAGGCAACGTGAAAGTACTTCAATATTTCGCGGTACAACACACCGACGATTTTTCAAGGCCATGCTGCTCAAGTTCAACTTCCCTTTACCCTTTCGATCGCACGCGTCGAGCATGACGATAAACAATTCCGGCTCGACGAGACGGTAATAAAAAAAATGTTTAAACATATTTTTGTAAAAAATGTAAAAAGGACGCCAAGTAGTTTAAAAATTGAAACAATAAAAAACCCTGTATTTATTTCTGTTCTAAGGACTCGCCAAGATTTTTTTTGAAGTTTACTTGGCTCGTATGTTTTTTTATTGTTTTAATTATCAAAAAATGATTTGCAAACTATTTTTAAACTACTTGGCGTCCTTTTTTACATTTTTTACAAAAAAATGTTTTTTCATTTCTATTTTACTCTTCATTGAAATTCGTTCCATATTACTTAATGTGTGATGTAGTGTCCCGCACTTGCGAAACTGTGATAGGGTTCTCGGAAATTTGCGCTCGTAAGAGTGTTTCGTTGCCCTGGCTTCGATGAAGCTACGATGTTCGCAATTATTTCAATAAATAATTTCATTACACGCGCGACACTTTTTTTTTACCGCGTGAGATTTTTCAAATTGTAATTATTATGCGCCTGTGATAAAAAAAAAAACATCATTCTAACACGCGCACGACACATTTTTTTAACCGCGCGAGGTTTGTTTAATTAATTTTCACGAAAAAACTAAAATACGTAACTTTATTACGATTTAATGAGTATTTCGTTCGCTCGGTTGAGTGAAATATTCGCGGATATTCACGAATTGTCGCTTAGAATTCACGAGATGACATTTGGAAATCGAAAACAACTGATCGTTGGTTTCCGCGTACAGGATTGCGCATGCACGGCTCGCGCATGGACGCACCGCCGCGACACACTGACAAAACGGGACATCGGACAAACGGGACATACTGGACATTTTATTTTTATCGCCAAAGTGAGGCATTTTCGGGGCAATATCCTCATATCTCTGTATTGCGTGCACCGATCGGATTGATTTTGGGCTCATTTTAAAGCTTATATTCGATTTATTTCGTGGAACTATCTCTAAAATTCCGTTCCGATGTCTCGTTTCCGAGAAAAAAATTGTCAAAGTTTAGGGAGGCACGATATTGGCGTATAAGGACACGGTAGTGCTGGACGCGCGTGGACTTTTTACTTTTTAAACTACTTGGCGTCGAGAAGCTGCCGCGTCTCTTGATATGTTTACCTGATTGGCACAAAAGTCGCGCGAGCCAGAAGACTCGCGATGTAAGCAACCGCCGACTGTCGGAGGACCGGCGCGACGTTCGGATTCGATACTTTTTGCCACAGCCAATTGAGGAAAGCTTCGGCTACGCTTGGCCTGAAGCTGCACAGGTAGAACATGACGAATTGCACGTGATGACTCGCCCACGTCGGCAGTATCGTCGTCTCGAAGACTTTGATCAAATCGAGATACAGGCCCTTCAGCGATTCCATGTCGAGAACTTCGCGCGGATGGCAAACTTTGTGAACGTAAGCGAAGAACATCTCCATACAGACGTCCAACGTGTGAGCCAACGGATGCTCCTGGCTCGATTTCGTCTCGCTAGGCGCGGCGTTCTCGTCCGTTTCCGTCACCGAATCTATCTTGAATATCGCGCCGCCACCCGCGTCGTCCTCCTCCATCTCGTCGTCGCAGTAACTGTCGATCTCCGAACGCGGCGCGTTAACGTCAAGTACGACGAGTCTGCGAAAAATGTTGTGCCGTTTAATTCACAATTCGAGATATGCGACGCAAGAGTTACAGCAAAAAACGACGTTGGTTCGTTCGACAGGCATGAATGAATTTAATACATTTCATTAAATTCAAGGAATGTTTATTGGCTTAAAAAAAATTGGGTATTCATTTTTTGTGACCAGAAAAATTAATTCGGTTTTCTATAAGTAAAAAAATTTGTCCAACAAAACTTGCTTTTTGCAGCAATTAATCCGTTTTTTTGAGATATACGAATTTCTCTAAATTTGTCTAATATTTCGTTTTTTATACCAAGTCACGAGTTTTGGATAAAAATTGGGAAACACTGCATTGCGCAAAACAGAATTGCGGCCAATCGACCGGGGATATCATCGTTTAACTAAAAGTTAAAAAAAAGGGGGCTTTTCTTTACCTGTTTATTATCAAAGACAAAATATCGGAACGCAACTGCGGCGCGTACTCCAATATCTGCAGCAGCGAGTGCACGTAAATCTCGTGTGCATGGGTGCTGCTCTTGTGATAGGGATATCTCGACGACAACGATTGCAGAAGAAGCTCGCTGCACCTGTGTAACAAATAACACATGTTAAAAGTGTAATAACAATCAAGGACTATTTTTTTTTTCCTTTCATCGGAGTCGAATAAATAAATTTTAACAAAAGTAAGAAATAAAATTCTAAGTTACGTATTTCCACGAGAATGAAAGAATTAATTTATAAACAAATAAATGAGCTGGAAAAATTGAAATGAAAGGAAAAAAGAAATCTTTTTTATCGTTTGTAAAAATCTTACATCGGTACGATTTTGAGAAATTTGTACAAAACATCGTGGACGTGATACAATCTTCGCGAATCCTCGTCTCTCGGCTTGCCGTCTTCCCATTCGCTTTCGTCGTCGGACACTGAAACAGCATTGAATCATAAAATTATTGCAATGAAGAGAACAAAAAGGAAAATTACAATATGAATTATTTCAGTCTATAAAACATAGATTTGGGTTAAATTTGGATTGAAAAAACAGATTTTTCAAACATTCTTGGATCATTAGCGGATATAGAAATTCACGATTTTATGAAAACAAAATTTTCAACGCTTCGGGAGCGAATCTGAAATAATTTTTATCTTTTTATTTTGTTTCTGCGTCGAAAAAATTTCACTTTTAGTTTTTTTTATTTACTTTTTTCTTCTTACGTGGACGAGGACGTAGAAAAATGCACTTACAGGGCTTGAATTGTCCAACGAGTTTGTCCAACACGAATTTGCAGTGATATATGTGAACGCACACGAGATCCTCCAAGAGTCCTTTGTAAGCCGTAGTCGCCTCCGGCGATCGGCTGGTCCAATTTATGTTCAGCAACACTTCGACGAATAGTTTGTGAGTCGGCCCGAGCAACGATATGCATTGTCTGACTTCGACGATCAGTTCCAACAGTTCGTTGTCCTTGAATAAAAAAGAAAAAAACATTTACCACTATCGATTTCTAAAATATTTTTCGTTGCAACGCTACAGCCAAAAAATTTACTTATCTTTCTCATTCAATTAATTGAATTACTCAATTTGAATAAACATTTAACCATTTTTTTTCATTTACGACAAAATCAATTTATTTTGCTCAATAAAATGAGTTCGTTTCATGAAGCAAACTCAGTTAGTTAATGATTTTAGTTCATCTTGTTCAAGGAAGTTATTTTGTTTAATAAGTCGAGTCTATTTATTTAATAAATTTTGATTTTTGATTTCGATTTTTTTTTCATTGCGATTTTTTTAATACTTGAAAAAATGTATCGATACGGACCTTTATCTTTGCGTCTCTGAGTGTGCAGATGAGGTCTTCGTAGACCTTGCGGTCGCATCCATTCTCAAAGTTCAAGAGTATGGCTTTGAGGTTCTTCGGAAGCTTGAAATTGACTCTGTTCTGTTGTCCGACGAGCTTCGCCCTCACGCCGGGGCCCTTCAGAATGGACGCGACGCTACTCGCACGCGACGATACCACAGACATCTCGAAGCTGACGGAACAGAAAAAATATTTCCGTTTTTGCAAGACGAATCAGAATAATCATTATGTGAACGGAAAGAAAAAGCATTCTAATGGAGGTTCGCGTTTCAGTCCTCAAGAGAAAATTACATAGAATTTTGTACAAAAATGTAAAACGTCGAACGATTCGTTCGCTCAAAAAGTCGCACAGAGCGATTGTGTTTGACGCAAAGAAAAGTCGCTATCTTCAAAAAAATTGTCTCGGTGAAAGGTTTTTCAAAGAATATCAAAAAACAAAACAAAAAAAACAATTTTCCAATGAAAAAACGATGACGATGAGTTTGTTAAATCAATTTCGAGGCAGTAACAGCTATAAACGCTCCGGAGTGCCCGAGACATATGGGTGTCCCAGTGAGTGACCGCCTACCGACGAGACGCGAATTTCCGAAAAATCGAGAAGTTCTTAAAAGAATCGTCGATATTACTCCGCGTTCATCGAAACTACGTTTATCGACGCGAACAAAGCGTTTTGCGACCGAAACGCAGAGATTTGGCAAGATTGGCGAGTGATTTTGAAGAATTAAAAAAAAATCAAAGCGGTCATCCACTGGTGCAGTGGGATCGGGTGTCGCGAACGAGGAGGTTAAGCGTCTTCGATCGTCGCAACGAGACTCGGGGAGTAAAAAACAACGACTCTTAACGACTGTGTCGACGAATAATCGTATCGTAACGCAGGATTGCGCGCCGATTGACGGAAAACAATGATGCGGCTGTCGGAAGTGCGATTCGGCTGTCGGAGCACGAGGTGCGAACTCCGGACAAATTGAGGTTACCGTGAATGTTTCAAAACGACGGAAAGAACTCACCTTGTGTATTATATCCTGTAGCGAAACTGTATAACGAGTTAAATACTGTACGGCAACGTTCGGAAAAGTGTTACTTATCGAAGACACTTCACCGAGTGACGATATCGTCGGAGTGAGAGACGAGTCGCTGTCTGTTAACGACGCATCAGTGCGCCTCGGAGCACATGTGTTTTTAAAGGGTCGAACACAAATTGCAACGAGCCGTGCAATCGTATCGACTTTCGGAACAGCGCCGCCAGTGAGGCGTGTGAAGTCGCCGAAACACTGTGTGGTGCGCGCGCAGCACAGTTGCGGTTCTGTTCCCATCGAAAATACGCGAGACCCGCAGTCCACAGTTTCGTTATGATCCGGCGTCGCGATGTCGAACGCGAGATACGAAAGGAAGAATTCCGGGAGGATTTTTAGAAGGGAAAAAATGTGTGAAGAATCAAGCGCGATGCTAATCAAATCAAGGGACGTGCTAAAAAGGCAGACTTCGCATAGTAACAATACCGGAGAGTTATCAACTAATTGACGAAACAAATATTGTTCAATTAACCTAACTTTTTTTTTTTTTTTATGAATATAATTGTTTAAGCGTAGCAACCCATGTAGTGAAAAACCGCTCGAAACGATAGTCAAACTTCGTTCCAGAACAACAAGGTATGGATGTTAGTTACAATTTCGCCAAAAGTTAGTTAATGCAAATCAAATGAAAATCTGAAGACGAACAAGCATGTACAAGATGCTAAAAGGATGGTTTTTAATAATAATAGTCTCAAAATGTTATTAACAAATTGATGAAAAAAAATTTCAACTAATCACTCGTCAACCTGAATTTTTTCAATAAAAGTCATTCGTTTACTTAACTAAATACATATGAATTTTTTCATAATTTCGTCTAATTCTTCAAAATTTCGTATTTCAGATAGAACCAACGAATGAAAACGCAATTTTTCCAATGATTAGACAAAATTCTGAGAACATTCATACGTATTCGGAAAAATAAACGAATTATTTTTATTGAAAAAAAAAAGTTAGGTTGACGAGTGGTTTGTTAAACACATTTTTTTATCAATTTGTTAATGACGTTCTGAAATTGTTATTATACAAAATCAATCTTCTCGGCACATTCTACGTGCTTGATTTTTCACAGATTTTTATCTCATCGAGAAGTATCGAAAATTCTCTCCGAAACGCACGTTTCGCGGGACCACCCCCCACACATCCTTAAGATTATTGACTCCGGACCTGAACGGTAAGTACAACCATCTGACAATGCGTGCAGGCCGGTAAGAGTTCTCAGTTGCTCGCTGGCTATTGCACAGCATGGTCAAGCAGCGTGCTTGGGTTGGGAATCTACCTCGCGTTCCCGTTAGTGTTTTGTGTAGGTAAGTGATTTTTTTTATCCGAAGGACTTTCACACTTAACTTATTATTATGTAATTTGTAATTTGTTATTTGTTTTTGTATTTGTGTGTATTTGTATGTATTTGGGGTAAATCTACCAGTGAGTGGATAGTTAAGCAGACGACGAAACCCAGTAGATGGACGCTTTTTATGCACGTGCTTTTACAAAAAGTGTCCATTCACTGGTGCCCGTCTATTCACTGGCTCGTTCATCCTACCCTGTCGTTCCCGCGACGACGCTTCGATGACTGACGACGTTTTTACAGTTTTTTAATAATTGCGATCGTAGTGATAACTGATTAAAAGTAGTGAAAAGGCAACTAGAAGGAAAACATTGAAAAAAAGTAATCGTCATAACAATTGAATAAACGTTACGAAATAGTTACGGTAATCGGGTCGTATTGATAAACGATAAAAACGTCGTGAGATAGTTTTAGGACATCACTTGACCGGATATTCGAACGGCCTAGAACGGGGTTGCTGAAAGCTTCGTTCGACCGTCATTAGTAATAACAGGGTAGCCGTCAATTTTTAGTGTCTTTTTATTTTACGACTTAAAAAAAAAAAATTTGTTGAAGCGGTATGTGGCGTCCAAAGAAAGACGTAAACATTTCCTTTCTGTCCGAGAGTAGGTGATCGGAAAAAACTAATATATTACCCAAAAAGCTGCAGTGCTGTTGGCGAGGAGCACCGAACTGGGCACTGCATCGATTGTCCCTGCGTCAAGTAAATCGGTTTCGCCAAGACTGTTGCACTGATTTTTCATCAAAGTTAGATTTATCGTAATTTCTTACAATGTACCACGAACAATGAATCTTAAAACTCATGCAAAGCCCATTTTTTAACAGTTTTAAAATATTTTTCCCATATCATCAGTTTTCGATTCCTTTCCATATCGAGATGTCGAAATAGATAGACTTTTTCAATGGAATCCAATAATACTTCGACAGACATATAAAATACCTGTCTACGTTCGAGTTTATTGGCACTCTTCCTTTTTTGTCCGTCGCAGTTGGGCGATTATCTGTATCTGAATTGATTATCATAGATTAAGATTGTTTCGAGATATACTGACGGGCATTGTAGAGGTTCTAGCACTAGTCGCACTACGAGTAGTCACAATGTGGTGAAGAATATCGAGCGCGCAGACTCGAGTCTCTCGATTTGCACTGTTGCCGTCAACCCGACTTCAACGCGCGGAAGGGCAATTTAAATGTCTCCTAAGTCGTAGACACTCCACGTGATTGTACTCAATAAATAATGAGATAAAACCCCATAATTTCTAGAAAATAAAGTTTCTGACGAGATCGGTGAGGGGATACAGCAATCCTATTCCCAATGTAGTTGTCGAGCGAACTTCGTGATACAATGGACTTGTTTGAACACCGTTACTACCGATTGAATAAAATTTTGCTGAAATGCGTTGGACTTTGGCCATATCAGAGTGTTCGTGAATGTGTAGTCATTCTTGGCGTTGAACTTTTGTATTCCTCCAGCATATTCGTACCTCAAGTAACAGCTTTTTTGAATCATCTTGATGATCGGTACTTTATCATGGCATGCTTGGAAACACTAATTTTTAGCAGCTTCTGCTTGATTAAGGTCCTCACCTCTATATTGAAATCCGAGAAGGTTGGTTTTATGTGTACACTAGGGTTTTGCAGAGCTCGCGCGCTCGCGGCCATTTAAAAAAACTGACGGACATCGCTAGATGTAAAAAAAAGGGGGGAGGGGGGCATGAAATATTTTTAATCAAGAGGAAACTCAACAAGGTTGACTATTTTTGGTCGCAGAATGCTAAAAAGATAGGGTGGGTTTCTAAGTTCCTCTAAGGGTGACTTAGGACATTGTCGATCGAAGGAGTAAGGACTAAAGGAAGGAAAGGGGAGAGATTGAGAGAGACTTAGAGGGACTTAGAGGGACTTAGAATATTTAGAGTCAAGGGTGGGACTTGGAATATTTTTGACAAGGTTAGGGGGGGACTTAGAATATCTCCCTCACTCTTTGTCAGGCCGCACTGTCGGCCCAGCTATTGACCCTCACCCTTAAGTCCTGAGCTCGATTCTTGTACACGACGGTGGACCGCGCCCCTCCCCTTTTTGATATAAGTGCGGAAAAGCGAACTTCCGGCAAAGGTTGTGGCTATTTTATGTTGAACCCTTTTTTTCGGCTATTACGGTGAAATGTATATCTTATCATGTTTGTACAAACTCTGCTTGTTTTAATTCAGCCAGACCGGACTCTATTCTGCACTTTCCCTACAGTTTTCACCTTTGGTCAATTACTGTAGTAGGGGTGGAGTTTGGAAAGTTGAGTTATGACGTATATGAGTTTGTACTTGATCTGTTGTACTACTATGTTTGACCATATATGTTCTCATATGATCAGATATGAGCTTGTATGATACATACGAGCGTGTCTGATCCATATTTGAACTACTATAATCAGACATGACTTCCTTCCCCGCGTATTGTGAAACGATTGACATGAGCCCATCCTTATCACATCGTGTTAAAGCGGAAACAACCACTTACGAAAATCCAAACTTTCGTGACGGTGGTCCATTCACCATATTTTTTTTTTTCACTTATTCACGGTGGTCTTATGGTGGCTTCCACTCCGGTTTTCACGCTTACTGCATTTGATCGGGATGTGCTCTTCATGTCGCTAGATTGACAGACCAGGATCAGAAGAGGGTTGACCGATAAGCATTGAAAAATGATAAACAGATGTTTGATCCGTTCAGATGTTACGATTATTAAATCATATGCGCACGGATTGGGAAGTTTGGGGTCGGGATTGTGATGTCAACATTCTTCACGAATACGCTGGAAATGCAAGAAAAATGACGATATTCTATGCAGGTTGGGTGTGTTATGATAATTAATAGTTCTATTATTCATGAATTATAAATACGTTAATGTTCCTTCCTTCCAGTAATGATGATCACATCTTCTACTATGTCAGTAAGCCAACCGGTTATACCAAAGATCATCGATTTATTATTAAAGAACGGTACTGAACCTGGCCAGTTTCCAGTACCCGTCGAATATAATTATATTGATATGCAGAAATATTATTTTTACATTGTTGTACACTGTGCCTCATGCACATATCTTGGATTCTTCCTGGGAATAGCATGGGACTCTATGGTCATGGTTTACGTACAACACGGCTGTGGATTGTTTGCGATGTTGAGGTCAGCCGAATTTGTTGATGTCTCTAAGAAAATGAGATTTCTCTCAAAATTCTGAAAAAGCTGAACGCTTTTATAAAATATGCTAATAGTTTCAAAAAGCTTTGCTTCGCATTCAAAAGAATTGGATGCAGCCCACCTTTCAAAAACTGATGTCCGCTAAGTGTCGATGCATGACATGCAAGCGTTTAAATTTTTTTTGTAGTAAATTACGTATTTCACCAACCATTAGCTTTTAATACGTGGAATAACACTGGGCGGTATGAGAGTTAAAAAAAATGATGGGTCTATCCAAAACTTTCTAGATTAAAATTAGAACGGCTAGAGAGGAGTCGAATATCAGCGGTTTCGGAAGATACTCCATATGGATCGGGTAAACCGTTGAGAGCGTGCGAATTTCTTGCTTGGTGCATTGAGAAGCACAATCACGCTATAGAGTGAGATTGTTTGAAGTATTCGTTTACTTGAGCAGATCTTTAGAACTATAAACGCGCTTATTTTAGCATATTTGCAGATACGCCGAGCTTATTGACTCAACTTACTCGTGGTGTTTCTTTTTTGTGGCTGCACTCAACATGATCCTGATCAGTATAAACGGAGTTCAGGTAAACGAAACGAATTGGTGTCGCACTTTTTGATTGAGCGGCTTATATTAATAATATATTCAGGTCATCGAAAGTACAAGTGAACTGCAACTAACGATAAGATTGGTGGGAAGCATTATCATGGCTATGGTGCATCTCTACATCGAGTGTTACATGGGTCAAATTTTAATGGATCACAGTATTAGTATTCGCAATTTTCTGTTCGTATCGAAGGGCCGATCGATGAAAAAATAATGTGACGTATTAAAAATGTATTTTTTCGTTGCGTAGACTTAACGGCGAATGGTACGTGCTACCATTGAAGGCTCAGAAACTTCTGCCTATGATAATAATGCGTTGCAACGCACCTTGCAAGCTCACCGTCGCAAAATTGACTGTGATGTCCATTGAAACTTTTGGCGTGGTAAAAACAGATTTTTTTCAAGAACTCTATTGTTCTTCACATATTAATTAGTCGACGAAATTAATTAGTAATGTTATCAATGCAGATTTTGAAGACATCACTGTCGTATTTTACAGTTTTGCGTTCCGTGTAAGGATGTTGGTCCTTTTAATCGTCACACAAATGCAGTTTATCATCCTCGAGGGTATTGCAGATCTTATAATGATTCGTACAGTTAGTCTGCGTCAAACATCAGCCATGTCGTTAGATTTGATGAAATTCCTTATGGGGTTTTAAGAATATGTATAAGCGCTTTGACATTGTTATTCAAAGACACAATTAAATCAATTACGCATAATGAAGCATCAAAGAAGTTTATATTTCGAAATGTCGTAAAATGTTATACGCGATTCTATTGATTTAGGTTCATGACATTGCATTCCAGCAAACCAACTGTTGCCATTATCGCTAGTGTACTTTTTCCTGCCACCGGCATATTAGAACCGCAAATGCCAATTGTCACGAAGCATTTTTACGATTGACATTTTATCATGGAGTGCTTATCACCTGTAATTTTTTCATGCCTCTTTAAGACCAAGGTTGTTAATACTTTAACTAACTCCTGCGAGGTTGATTATGTGTATATACGGATTATTCATTATTTATATTGAACGAGTGCAAAAAAGATTACAAGCATCTGTCATGGATCACATTAGGTTCACAAGGATAATCCTGAACTGAATAAAATCTATGTAACAGACAAAAAATGTGATGAATGAATGTTTCATAAATATTAATTAGCTGATGAAATATTAATTGGACATTTTAACACTCCAGATTTTGAAGACATCACTCTCGTATTTTACAGTTTTGCGATCCGTGTAAGGACCTTGGTCCTTCTAATCATCACACAAATTTACTTTATCATCCTCGAGGGTACTGTAGATCCAGAATACTTCGTATAGCTGGTCTGCGTCAATCATCCGTCATATCACGTGACTTCATTAGATTTTTTGTGGAATTCTAAGGAAATGTGTACGCCTTTTGATGCTGTTATTCAAAATTACAATCAAATTAATTCAACATAACAAAGCATCAATGAAGTTGAAATTTTGAAATGTCACGAGATGTGTTGGAAATGATTGAATTCTCCGCGTTCAACTACGCCAATCAGCATACACAACATTACTGCGGGCTAATGCAAAGGGTTGCGGGTTTCACACGAAAAATTTGTTCATGACAAAAACAGTGATAATCGCATTCGTTAACTTCAGCGGAGAGGAAGACTAACACAAGTACAAAATTCGTAATATTTGATTTTGCATTGGTATCGAAAATTCACTTTGAAAATTATGCCGGGTGTCGTTGCACATGATGTTCTTCACATGGTAAAAATGACCGCGCGATCGAACCGTCGCGTAATTTTCAACTCTATCCTCATTCTTACCCGCGCTACGAGCGGTCAATACGTAACCCAACACACGACGCGTAACAGCGTTAGGGAGGGAATTTTTTCCGGCGGAAGGGCCAGTGGACAGGTAGGGGAGAGCGGGGCAAAATGGCATACCGGGGCAAAATAGTACGAAATGGTCAAATAGAGTCCCCCGTATGATAGAATTAGGGCAAAATAGGACAAGAGGAAGACCCATCGAAGTAGATTTTTTTGCTGTCCCATTTTGCCCCAGTACCATTCTGCCCTAGTCCCATTGTCCGTGAATACCATTTTGCCCCGGTATGCCGTCTTGCCCCGCTCTCCTCTACTTCAGCAGGTACTAAGAAATTCAACTTATCTGATGTCGCCAAATAAGCTGGGTTTACGAACCTTTAATTTATCTGATTGCCAACTGCAGTCCTTACGTCACAGTCCGGTGCCAAACGTGAAATATGGAAAGAAACATTTTGAGAAGGCTTTTAGATGGGACGAAAATCTAAAAAAAATAGGCATATAAGAGATACTAAAATTTAATTGATCGTTATGTCATTTGAACCTATGTAGTCGCCATTATTTTGGGTCTATATGTTTGACGATTTACAAAAAAGAATCAACTGTTCATCGTTACGTCTTACAATGTATCACGCACAAAAAATGTTGAAGCTCATGAAGAGCCAAATTTTTTTATTGGTATTGGTATTACATGTCGAAATAAATAAACATTTTTCTATGAAACACGACGATACTTCGACTCACACTAAAATGTAAAGTTCCTCTATACTTTCGAGATTATTAACACTCCCTCGTTTTTTTCTGTTGTAGTTGAAAAGTAATTCGTATCTGAATTGACTATCATCGACGAAAATTGTTCTGAGACATAAACCGGTACTGTAGAGTCTCCAGTCCTAGTCGCAATGTAGTCGTAATGTAGTGAAGAATATCGAGCGCGAAGTCCAGCCCCTCGATTCGCGCTGTCAACGTCAACTCAACGTCAACGGGTGGAAGGGCGATTCAAACGTCCGCTAAGTTGTGGACAGTCCATATGATTATACGTAATAAATAATGAGATGAAACCGCACAATCCGTGGAAAATAAAGCTCCTGGCGGGATCTCTGAGGGAAAATAGCAATGCGATTTCTAAAGTAGTAGTCGAACGAAGTTGGTAGCACGATGGACTTGTTTCAACACCGATATTACAGATTGAATAAAATTCTACTGAAATTCATCGGACTGTGGCCCTATCAGAGTGTTCGCGAACGTGTGGTCTTTCTCGGTGGGACACTTTCATTCGCCTTCAGTATATTCGTGCCTCAAGTAACAGCTTTTGTGAATCACTTTGATGATCGGTACTTCATCATGGAATGCGCTCTATCACAAATTTTCAGCAGCTTCTGCTTAATCAAGATAACCACTTCAATAGTGAACTTCCAGAAGGTTGGTTTTACATACATGGTATTATATAGACATAACAAAGATATTAAACAAAAACAAAAGTATTTATAATATTTTCTATGAGGCATGTTTTATGTATAATTGCAGTATGGCGGAAGTATATTTAACGGATGAAAGGAATTAGTAACCGTTCATTTACTGACTGTTCACTTCACAGTAATAGTCCATAGAGTATATTTTTTTGAAGATTCTAGAAAAGGCAAATTAATTAAATCCAAACAATTTTACTTCATTTTATTGGAATTCGGTTGAAACAAACTCATAAGAAGTATCTATTTCTTATAGCTGTGTCCATGCCACTTTTCAAATTGTAGGGCTCAGTCGGACGTCCATGTCATAGATCCTTTAACCCTCTGATCATCCAAATAGACGAGACATATTTGCCGGGGAATAAATATCATATCTGATCATGTATAATCATGCACAGTCGGTTGGAGATAATCAGACTAGAAAAGTAGCCAGAGCTGATCATATAGATCTGATCTGATCAAATATGGCCATGCCCCTGTTTTCTTAACTCAGTGGGACGGACACTATTGCTATTCTGTACTTTCCCTGCAGTCTCCACCCTCGGTAAGTTACTACAGTAGGAGCGACGAGGCGCAACAGTTGGAGGGCTTGAAGCAAGGTGTACGGATGTAGGGAACATTCAGTTGAGCGAAATCGTTGCCATGACAACGAGTTCAAATAAGCGAGAAGTGGATTTAAGTGAAGTTGAGAAAACAGAGGTCCCACTGTATATGAGTCGATACGTGAACCGGGACGGTACTGTGTTTGACCAAATATGGTCTCATATGATCAGATATGATTAGTTAAGATTATAGGTCACGTTGTATATCATCAAATACGATCTTATATGAAACAATTACGATCTTATGTGAAACAATCACGAACGCATCGGATTCAGATATGAACATGTATAATTAGACACGATTTTCTTACCCGCGCAATGCGAAACGATTGACAGCGCCCATCCATATCGCATCGAGCCAATCAAAACGACTGTACAACTACCTAGTGTTTTAGTGACAAAAATTAACCGTCAAAGCTACTGTAAAACTATTGTGCACACCAAATGTCAGAATAGTAGTTTCCTCATGAACAATCACCAAAAGCCCACGCCCACGGTGGATTCATGACAAAGCACTGCAGAAACGACCACAAAATTATCGTGGTTTCCTAACGCATCACCTCCGAAGTGTTGAGGGAAGGTTTCCCTCAACACTAACAAAAGTTCAAACTCACATGACGGTAGTGCCATGGTCGATTTTCGGTTACTTTTGGTTATTATACTACGATGATTTTGTGGTGGTTTCTACTGTAGATTTCATGGTTACCACATTTGATAGGGATGTGCTCTTCATGTCGCTAGATGGACAGATCAGAATCATCGGAGGGTTAACCGATAAGCATTGAAAAATGATAAACAGATGTTTGATTCGTTCAGATGTTACAATTATTAAATCATATGCGCACGGATTGGGAAGTTTGGGGCCGGGATTGCGATGTCCATATTCTTCACGAATACGCTGGGAATGGCAGAAAAATGACGATACTCTACGGAGGTTGGTCGTGTTATGATAATTAACAGTTCTATCATCGATAAAAGATCAATACGTTTATTGATGTTGCTTACAGTAATGATGATCACAACTTCGACTATGGTCGTAATCCAACCGATTATGCCTAAGATCATCGATATGTTGTTAAAGAACGGTACTGAGCCCGGTCAGTTTCCAATACCCGTCGAATATAACTATATTGATATGAAGAAATATTATTTTTACATTGTCGTACATTGTGCCTTGTGCACATTTCTTGGATTCTTCCTGGGAATAGCATGGGACTCTATGGTCATGGTTTACGTACAACACGGCTGCGGATTATTTGCAATCTTGAGGTGGGTCGAATTTGTTGATGTCTTAAAAAAAATAAGATTCCTCTCAAAATTTTGAAAGAGCTGATCATTTTTAAAAGAATTGGGTAACATGCCGACGACGATAATATTTTTGTAATAACTTAAATAGTCCACTAGTAATACACTGGCCCAATTGTTAGCCACTGGTTGGGCCCTGTCACAATAATGAGCATCGTACAAAAAAGAATTGTGTATGAATCAATAACTTAAACTTTCTAGATGTAAATTAGAACGACTAGGGAGAAATCAAATATCAGCAGTTCCGGAAGATATTCCGTATGGATCCGGCAAATCGTTGAGGGTGTTCGAATATCTCACTTGGTGCATTGACAAGCACAATCACGCCATAAAGTGAGAGCAAATTTTTTTGAATGTACCCGCGGTCATGTTGACTCATCCACAAGGAAACATCGTGTGGTTGCCCCATCTGATTTTGATGAAACTTTGTGGGATCGTAGATAGGTCAAAACTTTCAGTATTGATTATTTCGACCTGTTTTATAATTCTGCAAAGTAGCATCAATATCACAGGGGACACCCGGGCCTGGAACCACATCACATGCCACTGTCATGGTGTCAATGCTAATCGTGTAGGCAAAGCGACGTTACCCTGTTGGAATCGGCAACCGGTGGTTCGACTATTAGTCGACCGCAAACTCGACCGATAGGTTCTTTGCCTGAAATCGACTTCCGAATGACTTAGCGGAGAGCGGGGCAGACTGGCATACCGGGGCAAAATGATACGAAATGGTCAAATAAAGTTCACCGTATGGTAGAATTAGGGCAAAATGGGACAAGAGAAAGTGCCATTGCCGTTGGTTTTTTTGCCGTCCCATTTCGCCCTACTACCATTCTGGCCATGATCCCATTGCGCGTGAATACCATTTTGCCCCGGTACGCCGTTTTGCCCCGCTCTCCCCTACAAGCAACGATTTATTAAACCGTTGTCTGTAAGCTGTCCGCCAATCGCAAGTGCTAGGAATTCTTCGTCGATTTATTGTTTTTCGATCGCAAATTTCTGTCTATTTCCAATTTATCAATAGTCATACACGTTTTTACGACCACTGATCGAAGGGGACATAAATAGCCTTACGATTGATCTGATAACATAGTAGCAGGTTAGTTGAGTGGTTAAAGTGACATGCTGGAATTCTGAAGGTAACGAGTTGTAAATCTGACGCTGGTATTTTTCTATTCGGCTATCGGTTTGTTATCGTTTGGCTGACAATTTCTGGCCAAAAAACCACAGGTCGATCTTGCGATTGAAAGGCAGCCGACGGTGTCGACAGAGTAGCATGATATGGATCCAATCCCTGGTGCCTCCGCCTTGTTCGCTACTCAGTATGATCTTTTCGTTATTTTCGAGAATTAACATAATATGAATGTTTAATTTGTAGATACGCGGAGCTTATTGACGCAACTTACTCCTGGTGTTTCTTTTTTGTGGCTGCACTCAACATGATTCTGATCAGCATAAACGGGGTTCAGGTAAAGGCGACGGTTCGCGTCACTTGCGAATTGTGTTTCACTTTTTGAATGAGCGGATTATATCAACAATATATTTAGGTCATCGAAAGAACGAATGATCCGCAACTAACGATAAGATTGACGGGAAGCATTGTCATGGCTATGGTGCATCTCTACATCGAGTGTTACATGGGTCAACTTCTAATGGATCACAGTATTAGCATTCGCAATTTCATGTCAGTATCAAAAGGCTGACATATGAATAAATAATGTTGAGTATTAAAAATTTATTATTTTGCTGCGTAGACTTAACGCCGAATGGTACGCGCTACCAATGAAGGCTCAGAAACTTCTGCCTATGATAATAATGCGTTGCAACACACCTTGCAAGCTCACGGTCGCAAAATTGACTGTGATGTCCATAGAAACGTTTGCCGTGGTAAAAACAATTTTTATTTGTCAAGAACTCCGTCGTTCTCTGAATATTAATTAGTCGTTTTAATACTGCAGATTTTGAAGACATCACTGTCGTATTTTACAGTCTTGCGTTCCGTGTAAGGATGTTGGTCCTTTTAATCGTCACACAAATGCAGTTTATCATCCTCGAGGGTATTGCAGATCTAGAATGATTCGTACAGTTAGTCTGCGTCAAACATCAGCCATGTCGTTAGATTTGATAAAATTCCTTATGGAGTTTTAAGAATGTGTAAGCGTTTTGACATTGTTATTCAAAGACACAATTAAATCAATTACGCATAATGAATGAATGAAGCATCAAAGAAGTTTATATTTTGAAATGTCGTAAAATGTTATACGCGATTCTATTGATTTCGGTTCATGACATTGCATTCCAGCAAACCAACTGTGTCCAATATCGCTAGTGTACTTTTTCCTGCCACCGGCATATTAGAACCGCAAATGACAATTGTCACGAAGCATTTTTACGATTGACACTTTATCATGGAGTGCTTATCACCTGTCATTTTTTCATGCCTCTCTGAGACCAAGAATGTTAATACTTTAACTAGCTCCTGCAAGGTTGATTATGTGTACATACGGATTATTCATTATTTATATTGAACGAGTGCAAAAAAGATAACAAGAAATTTATCAGCATTTGTCATGGATCACATTAGGTTCACAAGGATAATCTTGAATTGAATAAAATCCACGTAACAGACGAAAAATGTGATAGCCGATCATTTCTCGCTAGTTTTATTAACTTCCGACTGCCCGCTAGGGCAAAAAGACGGGAGTTATGCGTTTTACGGCGACGGACGATTTCGTTGTCCGGAATGTTCTTCAAAACGGCGGAAAATTACTTGACAACATTTTCTACACAGATCTTATCACGCACAGTTAAGGTTGCTTTCATAGTAAAATTTCAATCCGTGGAAGATCGGTAGAAATAAAAGCGAGTTACTAAACTGTCAATCGAATATATCGAAGATGGCCGCCATCTTCTGCGATACGGTTACATGTCAAAATAGCACATGCAAAAATAACACGTCATAATATCGCACGTCAAAATAACACACACAAATGAAACCCACAAAAAAATATCACACCACAAAATAACACAGCAAATCAAAATAACACACATTGATAAAACCCACAAAAAATATCACACCGCAGAATAACACAGCAGATCATCTAATCCCACAATCATTGCTTCTACAATTTTCATTTTATGTGATGTCGTTTTCGCGTTGTGTTTATTTCATTTGTGTTTTGTGCAAAGTGTAAACATAATAAATGGTATTTATTCCTTCGGTCAGGGGGCTTCGCCCCCCCCCCCCCCCCTCCAACCCCCCACCGGGGCTTCGCCCCTAGACCGCGGCAGGAGCTATGCCCCTACACCTCGTCGGCTACCATTTTGAGACGTGTTTCTTCTGTTTTTGATTTCGTTATTTTGTCGTATGCTTCTACAATTTTAACGGCTAAATGAATAAAAAAAAAAGATCTACTTTCATTTGCGTGCTATTTTGTTTGCCGTGTGTTTATTTTAGGTGATGTTGTTTTCGTCATTCGTTTATTTCATTTGTGTTGTTCTGACGTGTGTCTTTTATGTTATGTTATTTTTGCCTGTGATATCACGGATACATGTTATTTTGACGTGATACCGGATAGATAGTACGATACCGCACTGAATGTTGCGCATCGGTCGCAAGTGCTCGCAAGACACTTGGTCTCCGTGCGGCATAACCTCAAATTCGCGGAGGTATAAGTTTCGGTGAAAACATCTTCTCCAAAAAAGATGAAATAAAAAAATGTTACGAAAAATTAAAAAACTCCTTACTGAAAAAAGAGTGAAATAACAATTAATTATTGACGTGTTATAATCGGGAGATTTCCATACTTAATGACGAAAAAATCCCCCGACTATAACACGTCAATAATTAATTGTTATTTCACTCTTTTTGCAGTCGTGAGTTTTTTAATTTTTCGTAAAAAATTTTCTTGCGATAATAGTCCACAAGGTATAGTTCTTCACAGTTCTGGAAATTTCATGTCAAAAATGCTAAGTGAGTTAGAATTTCATAAAATTTGTTGGAGGAAAAAACGCTTGATAATGGCATGTAAAAAATACCTCACTGTGCAGTAGATTCTTGGGTTCATTGTTCCAAATAACCAACTAAAATATTGATTTTCTCTCGGGTATGTACACTGACATACAAAATTCCCCTCTACGTCGGAGTTTATTAACACTCTTTTGTTTTCCCGTCAAAGTAGAAAAATAATTTGTATCTGAATTCACTACCATAGAAGAAAACCGTTCCAAGATATATTGACTGCTATTGTAGAGGTGTACGGTCTAGTCGCAACATAGTCATAATGTGGTAAATAATATCGAGCGCGGAGACTCCAGTCCCCCTCCATTCGCACTGTCAACGTCAACTCAACGTCAACGAGTGGAACAGCAATTTAAACGTCCGCTAAGTTGTGGACAGCCCATATGATTATATGCAATAAATTATGAGATGAAGCCGTACCGTCAATTATGAGATTAAAAATGAAACCCCTGACAAGATTTCTGAGGGAAAACAGCAATCTTATTCCTAAGGTAGTCGTCGATCGAACTTTGTGGCACAATGGACTTGTTTCAACACCGTTACTACCGATTGAATAAAAATTTACTGAAATTCATTGGACTCTGGCCCTATCAGAGTGTCCGTGAACGAATTGTCTTTCTCGGCGGTATACTTTCATTTGCCTTTAGTATATTCGTACCTCAAGTAACAGCTCTTGTCAATCATCTCGATGATCGGTACATTATCATGGAATGCGCCCGAACACAAATTTTTAGCGCCTTCGTCTCCATAAAGATATTAACCTCTATATTGAACTCCCAGAAGGTTGGTTTTACATATAAATGATACATAAACAAACTAATTAAGATAATACATTAGAAACATTTTTATTGTAAATTTCGTTGTTTTTTCTATGAAGTATAGATTATGTGTAATCTCAATTTGGAGAAAGTATATTTAACGGACAAAAATCAATAACGGTTCATTGACAAATTCGCTTTACTGTAATACTCCCGAAAATATATGGTTTTATGATTCAAGAAATTATTAATGAATAAAATGAAGTCTATTTTACTTGATTTGATTATAATTTAATCGAAAAAAAAATCGGATACTTCGAGGAAACGTTTTTGTATCGAATAGCTTGTTATAAATTGACTTCAATAATGCGGTTTTGCTTTCTGTTACGACTGGAACCAGACGCGACACTTACAATAGTTATTTGTTAACACTTCTCAATAGGATTTGGGCAATAGCGCGCGCGAGTTAATAGCTGTAAGCAAACTGCATATCGGATGCTATTCTATATTTTCCGCACTGAACGAGAATTAAATAGCAATTCTTATCTGAAGGCAAGGTGACCACGGGAAACCACCAAAACGATTTGTTTCCCTCCCCGTTCCATTCACGAGAACTGTCAAATTTTGGGGATTTTTAAACGGCATGCTTGAGCTTTCGTAGATTTGTAGATTTTGTAGATTTTATTTCTTTTTCAAAAGAGCGTTTCAATAACAAATACAACCCCGCTATCCACTTAGCCAAACTTGTTTTGGGGACAATTTATAAAGTTCAATAACATATAAGCATCACCTAATTTCTTCAGAGCGTTTTTGTCGGCCATTACGGTGAGATGCATATATGAACAAATATGGACGTACAGTACAATCCTTGTTTTCGTAATTCGCACTCAATGCGTTATCAGAGCTCTCCTCCACGTATGGCGAGTAGAGAACAAGGAAAGAGGAGTTATCAAGGCCTGTAATTCGGGGACCTGCGATCGACCCGACATCCAAAAGCCGATTACTCTCCTCGAGTGAGCCTACTATGCTCAGAGACACGCATGAGAATACATGCGTGCTTACACGGACTAGGAACTAGATTAAAAGAGGCCCCATTCTGGGGTTGCCCCGGAATGTGTGGTCAATTCTTTTTAGGGATCCCTTCGCTTGCGCGAAACTCGCTCGGCGGCGGCCATCTGGCGGAAAAAGCCAGAACTTACCCGGGGATAAGGAGGTCCCGTTACAATATATATGATTAGATACGTTTAGTCATAATTATATGCGGAATGGTATATTATTACAAATGCTCTTATATGAATCAAACAAACGTATCTGATTCATATATGAACATGAATAACCACACATGATATTCCTCCCCAAGCAATGTGAAAGGATTGACAGCGCCCATGTGCCCTCCGTGTGGCTAGATGGACAGATCAGAATCATATGAGGGTTGACCGATATTAACTGAAAAATGATAACGTTTGACTCGTTCAGATGTTACAGTTATTAAATCACATGCGCACGGATTGGGAAGTTTGGGCACGAGATTCTGATATTCATATACTTCACGAATACGCTGAAAATGGAAGAAAAATGACGATACTTTACGCAGGTTGGTCCTGGTATGACAGTTCTGTTATTCACAAATTTCAAAAACGACGATTGATGTTACTTACAGTCTTGATGATCATAACTGCTATTATGTTTCTAATCCAACCGACTATACCAAAGATCATTGATACGTTGTTTAAAAACGGCACTGAGCCCGGCATATTTCCAGTACCCGTCGAATATAACTACATTGATATGCAGAAATATTATTTTTACATTGTTGTACATTGTGCATTGTGCACATTCCTTGGATTTTCCGTGGGTATAGCATGGGACTCTATGGTCATGGTTTACGTACAACACAGCTGTGGATTATTTTCGATCGTAAGGTGAGCCGAATCCGTTGATCGTTTTTAAAAGAATTGGATGCAGCCCACGGTTCAAAAACTGATTTCCGTTGAGGGTTAATGGGTGACATGCAAGCGATTATGATTTTTGGATGGTACTTTGAATAGTCCCTTCGATACTTGGGGAGTGACACAAGTTGGCCTCTTTCGAAAAAATTGTTTATCTATCATTAACGAAACCTTTCTAGATGTAAATTAGAACGATTAGGGAGCAATCCAATATCAGCAGTTTCGGGAGATATTCCGTATGGATCAGACAAACCATTGAAGGCGTTCGAATATCTCGCTTGGTGCATTGACAAGCACAATCACGCTATAAAGTGAGATTCTTTGAAGTATTCACTTATTTGATTAGATTTTTGAAAATATTCTCGCAGTTATTTTGGCTCATTTACAAGGTAACGTCATGAGGTTTCCTCATCTGATTGTGATGAAACTTTGTAGGATCGTAGATGGGTCAAAAACGTCGGTACGTATGTACAGTGTCATATTAAAAAAAAAGTATTGAATATTTTGACCTGTGCTACAACTCTGCAAAGTATCTACAATATCGTAGAGGACACCTTAACCGGGACTGACAACATCGCACATGCTAATGTCATAGTGCTAATGCTAATAAACTAGGTAAAGTGACGTTAGCATGTGATGTGAATCCGAGCCCTAACATCTTTTCGTTGTTAGCTTCTCAGCATGATCTTTTGGTTATTTTCGAGAATTAGTGTAATATGAATGTTTGATTTGCAGATACGCAGAGCTTATCGATGCAACTTACTCATGGTGTTTTTTTTTTGTGGCTGCACTCAACATGTTGCTGATCAGCATAACCGGAGTACAGGTGAGAATGGCGAATTGTACAATTTGCGAATTGTGTGTCACTTTTTGAATGAGCAGATTATATTAATAATATATTTAGTTCATCCAAAGAACAGATGAACTGCAAGTAACGATCGCATTGACGTTCGGCATTGTTATGGCTATGGTGCATCTTTACATCGAGTGTTACGTGGGTCAAATCCTAATGGATCACAGCTCTAGTGTTCGCAATTTTATGTCAGTATTAAACTGCCGATACACGAAAAAAAATGTGTCCTGTCAAAAATGTATTACTGTTCTATGCAGATTCAACGGCGAATGGTACGTGCTGCCGGTGAAGGCTCAGAAACTTCTGCCTATGATAATAATGCGTTGCAGCGTATCTTGCAAGCTTACAGTCGCAAAACTGACTGTGATGTCGATAGAAACTTATGGCGCGGTACATTCGAATATTCTTTTCAAGAACTCCGTCGTTCCTCCAATATTAATTAGCTGATGAAATATTAATTAGACATTTTAACACTCCAGATTTTGAAGACATCACTCTCGTACTTTACAGTTTTGCGATCCGTGTAAGGACGTTGGTCCTTTCAATCGTCACACAAATGCAGTTTATCATCCCCGAGGATACAGTAGACCTAGAATAGTTCGTTTAGCTGGGCTGCTTCAACCATCCACCATGTCGGTAGATTTCATGAAATTTTTTATTGAGTTTCGAGAAAAAGTATAGCGTTTTGACATGTTTGTTACAGTTAAATTATGATACGATAAAGCATCAATAAAGTTGCAATTTTGGAACGTTATGAAATGTTATATGCGATTCTATTGATTTTGGTTCACGAGATTTTGTTCCAGCAAGCTGGATGTTCGATTTCCTTTCTGACGGATATGCCAGCAATGGGCGCGACGCGGTATCAGTGGGAAAGTTTCAAATCTAACTTATTATCATGTGATGTGACGTGTATTACATTTTACGACTTATAAAAAAAAGTGTATTATTTTTTACGATTTATAAAAAAAAGCATCCGTTGAAGGACTATGTGACGTACCAAAAAAGCCGTGAAGATGCCCGTTTTGCCCGAGATTAGCTGCATCGTTATTTCGCACAATGTATCAGGATCAATGCATCTTAAAACCCATGCAAAGACAATTTTGTTCCGTTTTATGTTGATATTTTCCGTTTTAGCAGTTTTCGGTTTCTCCCATATTCATATATCGAAATCAATAGATTTTTTCAACGGAACACAATGATACTTCGACTAGCGCTGAAATATGAAATTACCAACGACATCCGCGTTTATTAATACTGATCCGTTTTTTTCGTCGTAGTTGAAGAATAAACTATCTGAATTGACTACCATAGAAGGGAATTGTTCTAAGGTATATTGACGAGTATTGTAGAGGTTCCAGCGCTAGTCGTAATGTAGTCATAATGTGGTGAAGAAAATCGATCGCGACGACCAGCCCCTCGATTCGCCCTGTCAACTCCGACTCAACGTCAACGCGTGGAAGAGCAATTTAAACGTCTCCTAAGTTATGGACATTCCATATGATTATACGTAATAAATTATGAGACCCGATCGCACAATTCGTTGAAAATAAAGCTCCTGTCGAGATCTCAGGAAAAAAACGCAGTGCCATTCCTGCCGTAGTCGTCAATCGAAGTTTGCTGCACAATGGACTTGTTTCAACACCGTTACTACCGATTGAATAAAAATTTCCTAAAATGCATTGGACTTTGGCCATATCAGAGTGCTCGTGAGCGTGCAGTCATTGTCGGCGTTGTACTTTCACTTGCCTCCAGCATATTCATACCTCAAGTGACAGCTGTAGTGAAACATCTTGACGATCCGCGCTATATCATGGAATGCGCCGAAACACAAATTTTCAGTGCCTTTTGCACGGTCAAGATTATCACCTCCATATTGAACTCCCAGAAGGTTGGTTTTGCATCTTATGTATATTCTGAAAAACTGTTCGTCCCATTCACGGACACCCCACGCAGACGTCCCTCCCGAACACCCCACACACACACCCCTCACAGCTGAAAGGATTCACGCGGAAAGGATTTTTGGTCTCCCTTAGATCCCATCGAATCCATTAACCAATGAAATCCACCAATAAGAATCACTATAAAACCATGGTGGTTACGTGACAACAATTGACCGACAAAACCACCACGAAAGTTTAGATTTTTGTGGACAGTTGTTTAGTGATGGTTTCGGCAGTGATGGTTTCGGAAACTACGGTGATTTCTGCGGTCGTCTCAACGATGGTTTGTCAGGAATCAACAGTTGTCAGTGGTTCGGGTCGTCGTTCATGAGAAGACCAAAAAAAAATGGGGAAATTTTTACCAACTCCATACCAAGTCACGTTTGGAGAGAATTTGCTGCCCATTCCCCTTAGGCAGCGGCTTCCCTCTCCATGTTAGCTCTCCTTTTGGGTAGCCATTGTGTTACTCTTAAAGACAAACAACTGAAGTCAAAGGAAAATTCGTACTTGTTTGATATCCAATATTAATATTAAATGTTGAAATATTGTTTAATATCTTTAAGCGCTCTTAATCTGCTATGAGACAGGTGGCGAATGCGTCGCTGCCGTCCGACGCGTTCCGGCGTTCAATTTCAAAGCAGTCCGTATTCGAAATCTGCATACGTTCGGATAGTGGTTGATTTCTGGTCGAGATACAGGTGGGGCTGTTTGGTCCCCGGCAGACCGGTTTCTGGCAAGTTCGGTTCTTCAACTAGAGAGCGCTGGTGTAGGTCAGATAAAGGTTCCCTGTCGGGACCGCCGACCACATTGCGACCATGAGCCGACGGTCGGAAAGTGCAGTACTTTTCGACCGCGAAATAACCCTATTCAGTCCCCTTACCAGACAGTTTTAGGTGACGCTAGTTGTCCGTATATTCGAGTGTGTGGACGAATAGAATTGAGGCATTCCGTCCGCCCGACGACCACTTACCAACCTTGCTAGATATGGTGTTCCCAACTGTCTCGACCATAACGCGACCACGTAGCAACCATTCATTGGATACTAAAAACTGACCGATTCGACTGTAATTTTATCGTAGTACAAGCATTTGCTAATGTTACAAATGCTACCGCTCCGACAATAATGCGACCGCATTGCAACCATTCTCATGTTTATGGACTGCGGTTCTAGTGCGATCAGGGTGGTCGGATTTCAGAAACCCTCGGATGGTTGCAATGCAGTTGCAGGACAGTTCGACCCGGCGAATTGGAAGAACCGGCAAATGGTTGCAACGCAATCGCATCACAGTTAGACCGTTGTTGCAATGTGGTTGCATTGTTCTCAGAGCAGTCGGAATTGAAAGGCTGTGCACGTTCGGGAAGAGGTTGCCTTTTGGTCGAAATACAGTCGGGCCTGTTGTGTCCGATGCGGACGCGCCAGCCGGCAAGATCAATGCGTCTACTAGAGTGCGCTGATGTCGGTCTGATGAAGGTTGGTTCACGGTTGAAAAATAGTGCATCTCCCGACCGTCGAATGCCGATTTGATTATGGTCGTAGGAGCGGTCGGCCGTCCCGACAGGGTTGTTTTGTGGTTGGCAAATATTGCATTCTCCATCAGTCAAGGATCCGTCGGATTGTAGTCCCAGGATCTTGACCCTCAGAGATGTTCCAAATGCACAAGACGCATTCCTGTGAAATTTGTGACTGTGCCCGTACGTTAGTAATACCTAACAGTAGGCTTAGAAATGCATTATTGAACACATAACATGCACTTCATGTCGCTTGATGAGCAAATCAGGATCATGGGCGGGTTGACTGATATTCACTGAAAGCTGATAAACGGATGTTTCATTCGTTCAGATGTTACAATTATTAAATCATATGCGCACGGATTGGAATGTTTGGGGTCAAGATTGTGATGTAAATATACTTCAAGAATACGCTGAAAAAGGACGAAAAATGACGATCCTCTACGCAGGTACGTTGAGTTGTGATAAGTAACAGTTCTATTATTGATCAATTATAAATCCGATTGTTGGTGGTGCACACAGTAATGATGATCACAACTTCTATTATGGTTGTAACCCAACCAATTCTTCCAAAGATCCTCGATTTGTTGTGGAAGAACGGCACTGAGCCCGGTCGCTTTCCAATACCCGTCGACTACAACTACATAGATATGCAGAAATATTATTTCTACATTGTTCTACATTGTGCGGTGACCACATTTCTTGGATTTTTTCTGGGAATAGCATGGGATTCTATGGTCATGGTTTACGTGCAACATGGCTGTGGATTGTTTGCTATATTGAGGTGAGTCGAATTTCAGACGTTCACTTCTTCGTTTAAAAGTGAAATCCCCGCTTTTGTACGAATCGAATGTCGTCTACGGTTAAAAAAGTGACACTGTTCAATTATCCATGTGGAACATGCAAGTAACTACAATTTCTTAGTCGTAACCTCGATAGTCCACCCTCATTGGTAGTGAGCTTCTAATACTTATGAATTCTTACAATAGCGCGCCGCCTACGTAAAAATGATTGATTTATTAATAACATTTTACCAAAAAATTTCCAGATGTAAATTAGAGCGACTCGGGAGAAATCAAATATTAGAAATTTGGGAAGATATGCCGTGTCGGTCGGACAAACCTTCAATGGCATTAGAATATCTTGCTTGGTGCATCGACAAGCACAATCATGCCATAAAGTGAGATTGTTTAAAGTATTTCTTTACTTGACCCAATTTTCAGAGATACACTCGCGGTTATTTTAGCTCACGCACTTACAAGAAAACGTCATGGGATGAGCCCATCTGATTTTGATGAAACGTTGTAGAATCGTGAATGGTTCAAAATCTGTAGTGCGTATATTTTGTCGCGGAACCACGCATCTAAGGATGAAAGGCATCCCTGAAAAGTGTGGATTCTTTGTCCCGATTATAACTCGTAAGCGAGCAGAGATTTGCAACTAGTTTGAATTGCGAAATCGATGACAGTGAAGTTTTTATACCATCCCATTTCCTACACGAGTTGTAGTAAAACTCGGATCATAAGATGACTTTTGAGAACGAATTCTCCGATGCGAGATATCGCAAAAATCGGAGAACACGTATCGGTTACTCATCTATGCTTCCTCTATGCATTTGCAAAGGTTCATTTTAAATTTTAAATAAATTGTACACCGTTTTCAATGCCTTTCTACCGTTTTCATTCCGCAAAGTTGAGCTATCTTCATTGAAACGAACTCCTATCGCGAATCGCTTACGAGTTGTAATCGAGAAACGAAAAAGGAATCACAATTCCGAAAAATGGCCTTCGATGTGGGGTCCCGCAAAGAAATCTATTAAATGTTTCAACCTGTTCTATGATTCCTCAATGTTTCATTGATATCGTAGGGGACACATGACGACGTTTCCCTGTTGGCTTCTCAGCATGACGTTTTCCTTATTTCCCAGAACAAATATATTATAAATGTTCAATTTGCAGTTACGCGGAGCTTATTGACGTGACTTATTCGTGGTGTTTCTTTTTCGTGGCTGCACTTAACATGATCCTGCTCAGCATAAACGGAGTTCAGGTACAGAGCGCCGTTAGACAACGGAATCCCGAATTGTGCTACTATTCGAATGAGCGGATAACATTCATAACCTGCTTAGGTCATGGAAGGAACGAATGAACCGGAAGAAACGGTAAGATTGGCGGGATGCATTGTCATGGCTATGGTGCATCTCTACATCGAGTGCTACATGGGCCAGATTCTCATAGATCACAGCATCAACATTGGCAATTTCATGTCAGTATCGAAGCCCCGACGGGTGAATGGAAAATATGGCGTATTAAAAATGTTTTATTGTGCCGCGCAGACTTAACGCCGAATGGTACGCGCTGCCGGTGAAGGTTCAGAAACTCCTGCCTATGATAATAATGCGTTGCAACGTGCCTTGCAAGCTCACAGTCGCAAAACTGACAGTGATGTCCATAGAAACTTTCGGCGTGGTAAAATCGAATATTTCTTTCAAAAACTCTATCGTTCTCCGAGCATCAATTGGCCGACGAAATTAATTAGCCATTTCGACACCGCAGATTTTGAAGACATCAATGTCGTATTTTACAGTTTTGCGCACCGTGTAACGATGCTGATCCTTTTGATCGTCACACAAATGCAGTTTATCATCTTCGAGGGTATAGTGAATCTAGCATACTTCGTATAGCTGATTTGCGTCAACCATCTACCATATCGGTAGATTTCGTGAGATTTTTCGTCGATTTTTAAGACAATTTATCAACGTTCTGGCATTGTTATTTAAAATTACAATCGATTTGAATTGAAGATATTAAAGCATCAACAAAGTTGAAATTGAATGGTTAAGTTGGTTGAGTTGAATTTTCGTGTAAATTTCCATGATGATGGTAGCATTGTGATGTTGCCCCACAACTTTAATCTGCTACGGTAGGTTTTGCGGTAGCCATTGCGTGGGCCTTGTCTTCAGCCGACCGAGCGTGATGACGCATCGTTGGTAGATTTCTGAGTGGGTTTTACGCCAGCCAGAATACGTAACCTAACGAGCGTGACGACGGCCAGACCGATAGGTAATGCGGTTGACCCCAAACGACGTTTGGTTTGGATGGCGAGAGACTGCCATGAGTTTTATGGCAGGTTCTGGGGTCGGATCGGAGTGGTTTCACGATTTGCAGACCTGCCAGTGAACGCGGATTCCCAATGATAGCAGACTCTTTTTTCGGCGGTTATACGCTCTGAGCGTTTACCCGGCTCATCCAAGCAACCTGTTGACACGACGCCATGATGACCTACAGAATGACAATCGGTGCTCTCCAAGAAAGGATTACGCGTGACCTTTCTCACATCTGTGGGCTGGGGCGGACGAATGGGAATGCTGGGTCGATTTTACATGTCAACGGTAATAGTCCGACCTTGGGTGAGTAAAGTGATGCGTGACATGCATGCGTTGATTGCGATTCTAATGAAGGCTCATTATGGCAAATAAGTTATTTAGATAAATAAGCGGTGTTCTATTACGCTTTCCTCGAATGTTCTGTCGGCGGTTTCAGTACTCGATGCATCGCAGTACCATTCGGGTGGCTTCGAAAACTTTGACTGTAATAAAAACAAAAGACAGCCATGCAGCTCGCGAAGTACTCCGTTGTGTTAGCAGTTCTTATAGCAAGAATATGTGAATCCGCAATCACAATCGAGGTGAAGAAACCGGACGAATGCGTCGAACTTGAGCAAGCAGCTGTGAGTTATCTTCTATCGAATAATCGTGTGTCATACGCCCAAATGGTATAATGTTTCTGAATATTCAAATCGTCTGCAGGTCAGCATTTTGACAAATTGCTATGGCCATCACAAGACAGCGGCTTTAATAGGAGATCATCCAGGAAAATTCATAGAAAGACTATCGTACAAACGATCGTTTTCCTTGATCTTGGTACACGACAAAAAGAGAACGACGGATGTGACTACACCGTTCGTCAATAAAGATCCAGCAAGAAGAATGCATAAAATTCACGTTGTCGTCGTGACAGGCGCACATTACAAAAGGCTCTATGAAATGTTGTGGCCGTACGTAGACTCGGCGAATTTCAGCCCAATGTCCGCATTCCTCGCACTCGGCTGGTCTCCCCAAAATAATTACCGAATCTGCGACGGACAAGGGCGTACCCTTGAATACATGTCCACAATTAAGCCACGCATCTTCCTGAATTTCAAGATGATGTGTCAACATCGTGGAAAGCGAATCCTCATGTACAACTCCAATTGGTTCACAAACGAGGTTCCGGAACCTTGGAAGCTTATCACATCCGTCAGACGGGCCGTCGGCAGGCCATTTCGCTTGTTGGGCCAGTTATATTACGACCATGAGGGAATGTGTAAAAACCTAGACTTTGACAAGACTCGCGATTGGGGTTGGTCGCCGGTGAAACTGATCATGGTGTCGGAAGGTACAGTGGCCAAGAACAAAGGGACCAAAGGTCTACATGGTAAGCCTCAACACTTGAGGTGGAGAACGATCTCACAGTCAAAAGCAATACAACCATTCGTAATCTTTTGTCATTCCATAAACGCGACACCGCAATTTGTGTATGAACTTGTTATCGTTGGCGTCAATGCCCCGTCCACAAACTGCGATTCCGTCGACACACGGCCGACCATTTTGAAGGCGATACAAAAATCTGGGAAGCCTTACGCCTACCCGATTGATACAGAGTGTGGATATTTATTGACACAGTATCGCGGCAATAAGACCCAGTGGAGAAAGATCTTCGATGTCATAGACGGCTATTCGTGGATTGGCATATTCATGGTTTATGTCATTACGCTGATTTTCTTTAAATACTTTCTGCGTCAATCTCTGATAGTAGGAATTATGAATCTCGCTCGTCTGACCAGCAATTTTGGCCTCACACTATTATCGCCGAGCTTGTCGACGCAGATTTATCTTTCTTGTCTACTGTTCCTTGTGGTCACCGTGCAGGGCATTTTTGTGAGCAACCTAGCCGCCCTCTTGACGAACGATATTCCTGTTCGACAGGTCAATTCTCGGCAGGATCTGATAGACCTCGGTTACAAGATTCATATCGATGCCATCTATTCGAACATGTTCGACGAGCCGGTTTTTAAAGGCCGTGTAATGATAAAATTATCGGATGAGGAGTGCACTCATCTCGTACTAGGCGACCCATTAGCCGCTTGCATCACCTCGGGCCCTTATCGAATAGCCTATGCTTTGTCATTGGATTTATACGTGGGAACCAAATGCTTGATGAATCAATATTCTGCTTATTTCATTCCACATTATTGGGCGCTGGAAGAGAAATTCAATAAAATCATGGCTATCTCGTTTGCGGCTGGCATTTTGACCCCCTTCGAGACGATGGTGGATGAGAAACGATTGATCGAGTATCAATCGCTGGAAGTCGATCCTGAACCCAGAATAATGACCTTGGCAGATTTGGCCTATGCGTTCACAATTCTTGGAATCGGTCTGAGTGTCGCATTGTCAGCTTTCATGGCAGAAATAATACATTTCCGATTTGTGCACAGAGTCAAGACAACGCCAGTGCTCGTTCTGAATTGATTTATCACCGCAGGGTCCATAAATGAAGCCGAATTTCATAGATCTCATAGATTGAGTAGAGCCGTTTTTTACTGATAGCGGGACAGTAGAGCATAATCCCGTTTGAAACATTGAATTGAATGGGGAAAGTCAATTCAAAGATATGTCAAAGAAGCGGTTTTTTCAAGATACTTCAGGGCTTTTGAAAGAGACTCCAATCAACATTTTTTATTGCCGTATGACATTTCTACACATTCCTCAGTTCCGCAGGCCCAAATCACGCAATCGACACAAGTGGGGCAGTTGGTAAATGAATCATAACGCAACTCAACACAGATTCAACTGGGTAAACGAGAGATATCGCAATAAGGCGAAGAAAGGAATGCGCTCAGTTCTGTCAGTCTGTCTCGCAAATGCCTTGTGTGACGTATGTGTCCAGCTTTGCATATAAGTAGACAACACGAATGATAGAATGATATGGAAGGTTATAGCGCAGTGGTTAGCGCTCTTGATTAGTACCTGAACAACCCGGGTTCGAATCCCGGGGTCACCATATTTTCTATCATTATTTCTGGACCTACCCGTCGCATCACCGACCATCATCTCTCCTGCGAAGTTACGGCCGTTCCTTACACTTGTCGGTACAGAGTTTCGTTCGTGAGTTATTCGAGTTGATGCAGTTTGTAACGATAGTGTTACCGACGACTCTCTTTTCTTTCTCTTTGCCCTACCACTGCTCCAATGCGCCAACTGCTCTTTAAACGCTGGTCCGTGCATCCCGGCCTTTTCGAGGAAACACGAAAACGTTTATCCTCCTAAATCGCCTATGAGTTACGCAAGCATACGCGCAAGCACGCCAGAGTCCCACCGATTTTCTTCCTCTTAATTCTCACCACCGACTGACCTTCCAAGAATCGGAAACACCTGGATTTCCCAACATTTTCCAGCATCTTCCGACTTCCAAATTCTCTCCCCACCGACGACCTCTTCTGACGCTTACTCTGTATAAGAACCACCCTCCGTCTAGGTCAGACAATCAGTAAGTCACCGGAGAACTGCGCGCCCCTGTTACACTATCACACTGTCAAGCTGTTGTTTGTACTTCATAATAAACGTCTTAAGCAGTTCGATTATGCGTTTACCGAGTCTTTCTCGTCCTACAACTGCAGTCCGTAGCCCAGTTGGTAAAAAAATTCCTTCGCGACATCACAATATCGATTTGATGCGTTGTCGAAGTTGAGGTAGTCCGAGCGTTACAGTCCAAGGAAATGCGAGGTTCAGAGAGAACTTCAAATGTTTCCCAATAGGTTAAAAATTTGAAAAAACAAATCGATCATATGGACGTTGTTCGAAATATCGATATTAGATAATAATAATTCCATAAAGTTATTCACAAATTGATGAGAAAAAAACTTGCTTAACAATTTGCACCGCAACTTAACCCCTTTCTGATGAAAATGACTTGTTAATTTGTCCTAATACGTATGAATTTTTCCAGACTGAATTTTTTTTTTCCAGTTTTGACGAAATCGTGGAAAATCACGAACTTTGGACATGTATTTGTTATCAGATCGCTTATTATTCTCAACAAGCTTTCGTATGATTAATCGGGTGAATTCGCAAATACAGCTCGAGCACCTTTTGAAAAATTCAATTTTCAACGAATTTCGACTTCTTGATAAAATGCTGAAAAAAATAATATGTATTAGATAAAAAAAAAGTATAAAAAAATAATATGTACAGGGGGCGTTTGACACACTTCGATCGTATTTTTACTCAGTAAACAACAACATATTTACAAAGTTAGCTATAAATTTTAATTATGTTAAGACGTTTTTTAGTAAGTTAAAGTATCAGTGTTTATATCAAAGAAAGCAACCAAGCGATCCGAGGAGTCGATCCGTCGTCTTGGATGCTGGACGGGAATAGTAACTTTAGGTTAGGATAACTAGGTGGCTTAATCGCGACAATACAGCAAAACACCGCGATAATTTCTTGAAATGAGCTCGCCGGGAGTCAGAAAATGCAGTGCATGCGATCAGCCAGGTGACGCTGAAAAGCCACTGGTAGTGGAATGCGATGGATGCAAGAGTGTATTTCATAAAACATGCTCTAAGCTCTCAGCAACGGAGATCAGAGTCACCGAGCTCCAAAAACGGCTAATGATATTTTATTATGAAAAATGTACCGATACGGTAAAGTATGTGCCCCAATTATATCGATCGACAAAAATGCTTGCGAGTGAAGTTGAAAACATTAAAGGTTCGCTCAAGGAAGTAAAGGACCGGTTAGAAGTCGATGGAGTTACGACGAAGGAGGACATTAAGGCATTAGAGGTTAACATCAATGGAGTCAGGGCGGAGCTCGTTCCGATACGGGAGGATGTAAAAGCCCTCGGTGAGGACGTTAGGGATATCAGGGAAAATTATACACCACTCGTCGAATTCAACAAAGTTGTAAGTGACCTCAACAGTAATGTAAGCGAAATGCGTGAGACGGCAAAAAATTGCCAAGACGCATTAGAAGCCAATACGCGGGCTCTTCAAATGCTCAATGGGATTCAGAGTGATGTACAACGCAATGCAAAAACCATAGAATTAGTACAGTCATCTTACGACCCTGATACATTCCAGGCAGAACTCGAGGACAGACGCCGTCGGTCACAAAATATAATAATGTTCAGGTTGAGCGAGCAATCCGGAGGACCGGTATCAAAACACAAAGAGAAGGATTTAGCGGACGCACTGTCAATATTAACCTCGATAAAGCAACTAGACGGGGACCTTACTGGAATCAGGGTATCCAGATTGGGCAAGTACGATGCTTCGAAAGATAGGCCGCTACTTATAACGATGAGATCGGGAACAGAAGTTCAAGAGATTTTAAGAAATAAAAGGAAATATAAAGGGACCGTCATTATCGCAGAGGATCGCTCATCGGCGCAGAGGAAAAAATATGGACAAGTGAAACAGGAGCTGAGAGAGATGATGAAATCAGATCCATCGGCACTTAAAAGAATAATAACCCGTAATGGAATTCCGATGATTGTCGATATTAAGAAAAATCCAACGGGTCGAGCTATGGCAGAAGGGCAACCGGAAACTGACAGGGAGGTCGAGATATTGCCACCGCAGTCAAATGGACGGCATGAAGGACCCAACGGGGCCCCAACAACGTCGTCAAGCAATATTCCCAAGGAAAGCAGACTCAATGAACGCCAAGGCAGCCGAAAAGATCATCCTCCTCCACCCCCGCCGTCAAAAAACTAATAAACACCAGTGGACTGAGATTCTACTACCAGAATGTACGCGGGCTACGCACTAAGCTAAGGGATTTAAGAGAGACATTCCCACAGAAAGCGAGAGAGTACGACGTTTTGATCCTGACCGAAACCTGGCTACACGAGGGAATCTCGAACGCTGAACTAGGACTCAGTGACTTCGAAATTTACCGAAGGGATAGAGGGGGAAGGTCATCATCTGGGAAGAGAGGAGGAGGAGTTCTCATCGCGGTCCACCGGTCGATCTATAGCCTGCAATGCGTGCTGCACAATCAAATCGTCGAGCAATTACTTGTAAGTATCACCAAGGGGAAAAAGAAAATCTTATTGGGTGGAGTCTACATTCCACCGTCGTCCAGTGCGGATATGTACGGCGAACACTTAGCCCAGACAGCTGAATGCGCGGAACAACATCCAGATCATGAAATCATCCTAGTCGGTGATTACAATCTACCGGGTGTGACCTGGAAAAGATGTGATGAAGAGGTTTTGTGCGACTTTACTAGAGCAGATGCGGCTTGTCGAGAAAAAGCCGAAATACTAAGCGACGGATGCAACTTCTTGGGTCTGTATCAGTGGAATAACATTAATAACAATCATGGAAACGTTCTCGATTTGATCTTCTCGGAGTCTCCGAGAGAGATGGTGGGCGTTGATGACCCACTACTGAAAGAAGACAAAGATTTTCATGCGACATTATCTTTTGAAATATTGACAGAGCACTGGGAAGAGGAAAATAGAATCGATCGCCAAACTGAATACGACTTTCGCAAAGCCGACGGGGCGGCATTAAACGAATCCCTCGAATCAGTGGACTGGGCCAGCATTCTGGAAACATCATCCATCGAGGAAGCCGTATCATCCTTCTACGAACACCTCTACATTGCAGTGGAGAGGTTCGTTCCGAAGAGAATAATGGTCTCATCATCGAGACCGCCATGGATGACAAAGGAGCTTTTAAAATGCATCGCGGATAAAAAACAGGCACACAAAATGTATAAACTAACAGGCCAAATAGCGGACTACGAGTGCTTTAAGGTGCTGAGAAGTCAATGTAAACGGAAAACGAGCGAATGCTACGAACGTTACGTTGAAGAAGTAGAAGACGGAATATCCGGTAACTGCAAGGCTTTTTGGAGCTACGTCAACAAACGGCGCTCTGAAAGAAATCTACCAACAAAAATGACTCTCGACGATAGAGTAGCTGATACCGGTCAGGAAGTTGCCGATTTGTTCGCGGAATTTTTCGAGTCGGTTTATACCTGTCACGATGCCAACGGGATGAGAGTTCTACCAGTCCCCTCGACAGTGAACGTTTCATCGGCCTCTTTCCCGATTAATAAGATTCGCGAAAAACTTCGAGATTTAGATGAGCTAAAGGGGCCTGGCCCAGACGGAATACCGCCACTGCTCCTAAAAAAGTGTGCTGAAAGTTTGGCTACACCGATATGGCTACTATTTGAGAGATCTCTAAGAGAGGGGGTTTTTCCAAGCACATGGAAACTTAGTTACATTACTCCGATCCATAAGAGTGGATCAAAGGCGGATGTCCGAAACTACCGGCCAATATCTATAATAAGTACAATCCCCAAGATCCTCGACGACATAGTAGCAGAGTTTCTCTCGTTTCAACTTAGAACAACAATTATAGACGAGCAGCATGGATTCGTGGCAAAAAGATCAACGACAACAAACTTAACGGTATACGAGAGCTATCTTTCCGAAATGGCAGCAAGCAAAACTCAAGTGGACTCCGTGTATACAGACTTTTCAAAGGCCTTCGATTCTGTCTGTCAAGATTTGCTAGTGAAAAAGTTAGCAACACTGGGCATTCATGGCACAATGCTACAATGGATCTCGGACTACTTAACCGGAAGGTACCAAAGTGTGCGATACAAACAGTTTCGCTCCCGGAAAATTACCGTTACATCGGGGGTGCCCCAAGGGTCGCATCTTGGACCGCTTCTATTTAATGTTTTTATAAATGACATCAACTCATGTTTTGTTCATACGCATTTTTTGTTATACGCAGATGACTTGAAACTTTATAAGAACATTGGCAACGAGCGTGATTGTGCAAGGATCCAAAATGATCTGGACAACTTGTGGGAGTGGTGCAATTTGAATAAACTACAGTTAAATATAAAAAAATGTAAAGCTATGACATTTTCAACGCAAAGGAGTTGGATTGTGCATACGTATAAATTGGGCGGAACTGACCTTGAGACGGTAGAAACGATAAACGATTTAGGAATATTGTTCGACAGAAAGCTAAAATTTGTGCAGCACATCGAGTGTATGGTCACGCGCGCGATTAAAACGTTGGGGTTCATCTCCCGCTTCAGCACTGAATTCAAGAGAGCTCAAACCTTCAAAATTTTGTATTTAACACTGGTAAGGCCGATTCTACTGTATGGATCTGAGGTATGGAACCCGGCATTTGCGGTCCACTCCTCCAGAGTGGAAGGAGTCCAACACAAATTTTTAAGATTAGCAGCGTTCAAACTGGGGTGCCCAATGACACGTGAATCTCACAACTACTCAGGGATTGCGCAACAACTTCAAATTCCAAGCCTGGAATCACTAAGGCGAAGCAACGATATTATCTTCCTCGCGAAAATCATATCAGGCATTGTAGACTGTCCATCCTTGTTACAGAAAGTATTACTTCACGTTCCATTAAGACAAACAAGACTGGTGCAATCGTTCCATATACCGATAGCTCGTAACACCCTAGTTAGTCGATCGACAATCAATAGAATAACGGCAGCAGCAAATGAGTGTGAAAATGTCCAGTTATTTAACGTCCCTATCGGAGAAATCAAATTCGGGGTTAGAAACGCGGTACTTCGCTACGAGTGACCTCATGCACGGAATTAGAGATCAAACAGGATAAATTATAAATTGTAAAAATAATACATAGGCAAAAGAAAAAACGATTAAAATTATAATATATAACTTACGTACAAATACCTATACAAAATAAAGGAAGTGTAAATTAAATGTACAAAGGGGCTTGTCCCCGTAAAATAAATAAATAAATAAATAAATTAAGGAAAATTAACAAAAATTTTAAATGCAGGTAATATATCTTTGCTACGGGACATTGTTCTTTCGATCATTGTGTGAATGTGTGTGGCAAAATTGATCAGACAATATCGATTGTTTGTCTTTGACCGTGAATTCTCATATCCGTCTCCGCTGCGATTTGTTCATCCGATGCAAAGCGACATCGACACCTGTAACAGAAATAAAATCATTTGTGGCATATATTGTTTGTTTTTTCTCACAAAAAAAATCGGAATGTAACGACAATGTGTTTTTTCGGTGGACCCAACGGTGACCATTAGTACACACAATGGTAACTATTGCATTTTTTAACCTGTCTCATTGCGTTTTTTTTACTAGTAACGATTGAATTGTCTGTTAGCAATAATTGTATGAAATAAGAAGAAATACAAACTTTATTCTTGCGTTGCCATGTCTAATATTTATTTCTATTTTGTATATGACAATCTGGACGTCCCTGTCAAGAAACAGATGTTCCTTGCCTTTCAATCCAGCTCACGTATCGGAAGATGCTTGCCGAAACGTTTAGTGCCAAACCGTTCCAAAGCCCAAAAATCTCTGAAGCGAAACGGTCGCGACGAATTAATCGCGCCAAATTATCCTCTCCCCCCCCCTTAAGACGTTGTTCCAAAGTTCGCATCTGTTCCTCTGATGCGACACAAATTCGAAGGGCCTTCGGGCTTATGTGCAAATTTTTATTAACAAATTGATAGAAAAAAATTTGTTCAACATATCGTTCGTCAACCTAACTATTTTTTAATGAAAATTATTGATTTGTTTTTCTGCATTCGTATGCACTTTTTTTTTTTTTTTCAGAATGGTGCAAATATTTCAATGTCAAGAGTCATCGCTTACAGTTTCAAGAATTCGGTGTCGAATTGTTTGGTGTAGAATTGTTCGCATGTAGAGTCGGTTGGGGTTCACTTTTGGTGTAGAGTTGAATTCGTATCGAGTTGGGGGGTGTAGAGTCGGTCTCCACCCACGCGTGGTTCCACGCGTGAACCTGCACTGCGGTGTGTAAATTCAGCTTAAGACAACACCAACCCTTATACCTACCTTAACCCATTTTTCTTCCAGTGTCCTGTTTGTGAATTCACGAATGATCAATATTGATGAGATTGCAAACCGGCGAGAGGGTTGTAGTGCGTACCCGTTCATGGCGCAACGAAATATTGGTCAAGGATCTTTTCCACCTTCGGACACATCAGCGGAGCCATTTCAGAAGGATTATTTATTTCTATAAATGATTGAGTCTGCGATTCAACGTCCACGAACGTCAATCCACTCCGACAAAAATTATTCAGTGCGTTCAGTTATTGATCACAACTAGATGATTTTTTTGATTCATTAATGAAACAATGTATTCGAAGTTTTTTTTTATCAGCCGATTCAAAATCGGAGGGGAAATTTAATTTTTTTTTTTCCGAAAAAGCTAACATATGACAAAACGAAATTTTGAAATATTCTTGGAATGTATTTCAGTGAAAATATATAAACGCACCTCATGAATAGTCGAGGCAATTGTTCGAAACCACTCTGATTGATACGAAACGATAAGTCAAATTAAATTGCGAACCGTACTTATTACATTTTTACAGCTTTTTTTATTAAACACACAGTTGTACAGAAATATTGATGACAATCGTGGACAATCAACATGTCTAATCTGTGTCACATTTAAAGGTATTATTCTCTACGAGAAAAATCCGCTTCTAGTTTGGAGTAGAACTCCTCAATGAAATAAAAATCAGGAAAAAATCGGTCACGAAGGCCCGGACGAAGCAAAATTTTACTGACAAATCAATAGAAAGAAATGTATGAATTTTTCGGTCCATTGTTTAATTATTTAAAGACGCTTTTTTTTTCGATGAAATCAACGAACGAAAACGCGATTTTGAATGATCAGACAAGATTCCGAACAGTTTCGAACGAACTCGGAGAAGAGAATGCATCATTTCAGTTAGAAAAAAAAAAAAATTTGGTTGTCTTGGTTTGGTTTTTTGAAGAAATTTGTGAAAATTTGGTCTTGTTGAAGAATTGTTTTTTACCGATTCGTTAATGATTGTTTGATATTATGATCATGCACAATCAATCATTTCAAGAACTTCTATAGAGATGGACGTTTTCGAATTTTTATTCCATTGAGAAGTGTTCGGGATATTCTTTGCGTCTCGGATTTTGCGAAGATGCACCGCGAGTTTCTTCCTATGTGTGGTAAGACGACGAAAGTATGGCGGTTTCTTTGTTCTTTTAGGTCGATTGAGCTCGACAACCCGGGTTGTTGTGGCTCTACGATGAATTCGATGGAGTACTATTTCGCCAATGAATACAATAAGAGCGAGTACCAATCCAATAGCGAAAATTGTGAACGCGAAAGCCAAATCACGAAAAACCATAATTCTAGGCTCCACATATACTTCCTCGGCTTCAAGCTCTAGGCGTCGTATTTCAAAAACTATCGCATTCAAGTTTGTCATGAAACCGCCGCCCTTGGCGATTCGCAGGAAGGTGTTCATTCTCTCTTGTAATGCCCAATCCGATGGCAGCGCCTGAACAATGTAATCTTCTATAATGCAACCAGGGCTTACATATAAATTATTTTCTCTGGCCAAAGTTAAACCGTCGGCACCCCAAGTTAGACAAGCAATCCACGGTGCGCGTAGAACATATGGCGCGCACTCCTCATTAATTGGCATTATGATAACGTGACCTTGAAAAACCGGATCATCGAAGAATGTTTCATATCCGTCAGAGACATAAGTCGTGTAATTTAGCTCGGCCAAATCTTTTATCGAATTTACTTGTCGAATCGGAATATCCTCTGTCAGAAGTGCCGCTAGATTTCCGCAAAAAATGCCTTGCATTGTCACTACAAAGCACAGCAGAGAGGTCAGATAAATCTGCGACGCTGCGTTCGGTGGCAATGTCGTTAGTCCGGAGTTACAAGTTAGTCGGCAAAGATTCAATATCCCGACCTGCAGGGTCTGACGCATCAAATATTTAAAGAAAAATCAGTGTGACGATGTAGGTCGCAAACATGCCGTACCACGAATAGCTATCTATAACATCGATAATCTTTCTTAGTTGACTCTTATTACCTCGAAACTGCGTTAACAGATATAAACATTCTAGTCCGCGCACGTCGGAGAAAGTCCTCGATGCAATATCCCTAATTATATGTGGTGCGTACTGAACTTCATTGGTTTCACGATGAAGATCGTGACCTACAACTGTTGGCTTCATGACAAATTTTTCCGTTGCATTTACGTAAGTAAAAAAATTTTCCAGAAAATCGCCGCATCTTTTTTGCTCAAGCCATTGATGACTAGTCCGTAATTGCAGATTTCCCGCCAAAATTTCTGATGTCGATAACGTGAACGGTCCGATGTCAAACGGTTCTATGCCAACAGGGACTGCATTTTTGTCCATGTAACCAATAATATTCTTTGAATGGATAAAGTCTCGTTGATTATGACGCTGTTGGCGAATGCTCTTTAATTCAGTTTCATCATTTTTTATCACATTTCTGCTTCTATAGATGACTCTGATCGCGTGATTACCCAAATCGCGGGTTCTGTCAAAATCAAGATTTCTACACATTCCTTCATCTTGACGATATTTTCGGGCGAACCATGAAAAACGCGGATATTCTCGAAGATTGAAAATTTTAAATAATTGCCAAGGTTCGGGTGCTTGATTTGTAAAAGGATTCGAAGTGTACAGCACTTTTCCCTCCGTACGATGTCGGCACAACAAGTTTACATTTAGCTTCTCATCCAAATTCGAATTGTACATAAAATCTAAGGTAGTCCATTTGTCATTACAGGGCGCGTACTTTTGTTCGGGAGACCAACCGATCAAGAGACCGGACGCCATGGTATTGTAATATCGCGAACGCTTGAAATCTGTGGATAATTTTGCGTGGTGTGTCCGAAACGCCGCTACTATTACGAAGATGTGTACCTTGTGTACTGAATTTTTATTCATGCCTCTTGAATAGTCAATATTATCCATTGCCCGTCTTGAAGTGTCCAACAAAACGAGAGCGTGGGATCCGTGAGACGATAGTTTTTTGATGAAATCGCCGGGAAAATCGCCAGCGAGAACAATAGTCTTGTCCTTGTCCGCGTAGCAAGTAGTCAATATCTTCATCTACAATCCATCGCATCGGATGGTTAAAAATTTTTTTTGTTGCAAAACAGACGAAAGAAAAATGAACTTACCGCTGCATCTTCCAGTTCACCGATTCCATCCGATTTTACTGGATTGATGATAATCTTGGATAAACATGTCCTTCCGAGAAGAATCACGAGTATAACGACGAACTTATTGATGCGCATCGCGAACTTTTTTTTAAAGATCAGCCGTGCAAAACTGTTTAGCCGTACGTGCCACTGCCTTGTATCTATGATGCGGAGCGCGCAAGCATTGATGACTGACTACTCGTAGAAAGGGCATTAAATGTTCCGTGTGATGAAGGACAATATTTTGTGGCGTGCCTCCGATGCCTTGTAATCTGAATAATTGATAGAGCTTATCGACAGCTACGCCAAACTGTAATCGCATGCAAGAGACAATGCACGGCACGTGGTGCGCGATACCACTATAATCCCTGGCATTTCATTTGTGTCGAGAAATGATTAATACTATGGGAGTATGAAGGTTTGGAAGACTATATTAAAACCAGGTGTCGAATTTTCGCTGAAAAATTATCGAGATTTTTTGGAGAAACATGTCCTTTCGATAAGAACTCTAAGTACAACGATGAATTTATCGAGTTGCATGGATGACATTGTTTCGAAAACGAATAGTGCTAAAGTCGAGTATCCCGTAACTAAGATACGGCCGGTGCAAACACTGACGATCGGCTGCACGTGGAACGATCATGAAGGTACTATTATACAGATATCAGATCGGAAAGTTTCAGGCGTGAATACGATAGCTTGTAGCCTGAGTAATTGACATAGCGTATCGACAGCGATGCGAAACTGTAATCGCATGCGAGAAAAAAATACGACAACGCGATATCAATACGATACGATGTGTATGTGGCGTAGTTTATTTTTTCTAAGACAAGGAAAAAAATTATTTGCGAAAGTACTCGTCGAATGAAAGAATTTGGAAAACCCTTTACCGCGACAAAACTAAATAACTGATGAAAAATCTTCGCGGTGGAAAGCATCATTCGAACAATCATCAGCGATTTACTCCAATGATATTCAAATTGACTATGCATGTTACCCCGAGAATTCTTGAACTAATGAGGCAAATTAATTTGCAAGCAGCGGCCTTATTCTCTTCTCGTGGTTGACAAAAGTGCATTTAAAAGAAAAAACGCTCGCACTTTTTTTTAGCTTTCTCGCGGAGTATTTTTGTAATTATTGATCAAGGCGATCAAGTTCGATCAGACAATAGTCGTCGCCGTGCATATTTAATTGTTATAAATTATTGATACAAGTATTTAAGTCATATCATTGTATCAATATTGTAAGATTGTATTGTTATTTAACTATGAGAACCATAATCCGCGAAAATCGCTTTTTTCTGTACTGGGCTAAAATAGCCACATTCCTGCACACTGACGCGAAGCAAGTAGACATTTTAAACCAACAGGAAAGAAAGTATCGTATGCTACACGGAAGGGAGCGGATTTTCAGTTCTCGTGATTTCGCCCAATAGTTCGACAACAGTGACGATAGGGAAAAACGAGCTACATGTAACGCGTAAGAGGGGAGTTGAGCAGCCACCCGCTCGTCGTATAAGTGGCACAGATCGAAATTCCAAATAAGGAAGTTACCTGACGGAAGACGCTGTCTATCGGATGAGCCCGGGCGATGATTGAGGCCCGCTTATGTTAGATGAATAACTATTGTAATAGAAGGAAACCCTTAGCCTAAGAAATATTATCTAAATGTATACACTTCTATGAGTCAATTATTACTCTATAATAGAAAACGAACAGGATTTAAGAAACTGCAAGTCTTCAAATTCACCGACGATTTCAGTTATTTAATTATTCAACTAATTAAGAACTTTTTGCATTACCTCTAAGACAAGTAAACGAATGGCGTTCCAAGCCCTATCCTTAGTAATTTTCCTCACGGTTGGACTATTAAATGGGAAGTTGCGCCGATAGTTGATGTCAGGAGTGGTAAAGGAAGGACTAGAACTCTCTTGACCAGCGCGCATTCAATGGTACTCGACGTAACATCGCGTCAAAAATTGGGTGAAAGAGAAAACGCCTACATTAACGACGTAACCGAACGAAGGCAATTGGTATTTGACCGGAAACTGCTCGAAATCATAAGGGATCGTCTACGATAGCTCGCCCTGCTCTAGCAGGGTAGGTTAGAAACCGTTAGGTCTGAGCCCAACAACAACAAGCCCTACTTGCGTATTAAAATTTCATTTCTACAATAATGTAACCATGTTAATGATGAGCGGGAATTGCAGACAATAACTTTGAAAGCGTATATCAAAACGCAACATTTTTTCAACTTCGTTAGTCTAACCCGCCGGAGTAGGTTTCGCGGTATGTATTGCGTGCGCCTTGTCGTCAGCCTACTGCGCGCGAAGGCTCTTCGTTGGTAGATTCCTCGGTGGGTCTTCAATACGCAAGGATACGAATCATACCGAGCGTGACGACGCAAGGAGGATAGGTTGCTATAGGTTGACCAGAAACGACAGTTGGTTTAGACGGCAAAATTCTACCGTAGGTTTTACGATAGGTCGTTGGTGTTGCAAACATGCTCGGGACTTTCCATTGTGGATTTTCCTTCGTCTTCATCGTGCCTACTGGTTGAAGTGAGGGAGGAACGAGTGGTTGAACAATAATTAGCACAATAGCGCAGTTATTTATTTTCATGTTCAAACACTCGACTGATAATCGTGGATACATATTTCTTACGTTCGAAGCCCGAGACTTCGATTTCGTCCAAATTGTAGTGTGTGTTGAAGTGCCGTTTTATCATTCGTCATCCAATCTGCATTACGCAGATTACAATCCGATGCCCCGCTTACAGACATTATCGAGAAGATCGTTGCTTCCTACTTCGTAGACCATTCGTCATTCCCAAATGGTATATATATACATCTGACCACGGTAGGCTATCCAAAAATGGCGATTAATAAAAGTCACTTTTGTTCGATGAATATTCAAATAACATGAACATGTATATGACTTACCGGACAGTGGCTAGCATCAAGTTCACTGTATGGGCATTGTTCTCTAACTTGGGCGGGTCTTTGCCCACTGGGACACTCCATATGCATCATTTCGTGATCGAGCTCTTGTTGCTGGAATACAATATAATCGACAGATCAAAATACTTCTTGCTTCGACCATCTTTCACAACGAATCAGCATTGAATATCCAATTGTTCTGTTGTACGAAACATGAAATCGACACCGACAATCGCGATTATCCTAATATGTTCCATAGTTATTGCACGGATACAGCATAAATCGAAAACGAATGGACTGAAAGTTGAACTCCGTACCGTTTTTGCTGGCGTAGTCGGAATGACGTATCCCTTTCTCGGAGGGGTTGACTCTTCGAGAGCGAATTTCTTCGGGACGCAGCGGACGGTAGGGTGCTAATTGGAAACAAATCATGATATATTTGAGTGAATAAGTTTCATCGAAAACTGATAATGAAATGAAAAATATTATCACTTACGGGGCATTCGGAAGAACTTCTTGCTCCTCTTGGACACATTTCTTTTACGAGTGCTACAGTCGACAAGTCATCGCATTCGGTCCACCTCATATCTGTCTCGTAATCTTGTTGCTGAATTCAATATTATGAACAGATAAAAAGAAACAACAGTTTTGTAGCGCAATCATTTTGGGCCTGCGCAAAACGGTGGAGTGCGGTGTTTGTTTGTAATACCACTTGTCTGAACGCATGTCTGGTTTCATGTTAAATTCGAAACATCAAACATGTGTGTGTGTGACAGTATGTTCAGAGTATAGCAGCATGAATACATTCGACTTGGTCCAGGACTCGTCCCAAAATCGAAGTTTACAACGGAATCTCTTTAATAAATAATAGCTAGGTCCAATCATGCGGGTTGATATGTAGCTTTTTGTTACTAGCTGATATCATAAAGACACAAATTTCTTGTCATTACCGTTTTTGTCTGCCATTCCGAGAAGTGTGGAAGATCCCCGACCCTATTTGGATCGTCGAGTCCCCACCATGATTGGACACATTTGACGTCGGAAGGCTGATGGCAAATCGTTATCCATCAAACTGACATATATTTGATGAATCTTTCGATCAAATGAATATGTGCATGACCTACCGGACAGTCGGCATGAATGTTAGCACCATACGGACATCTTGGTTTTACCAGCGCTGGCCTTAAACCAGCGGGACAGTTCATATGCAGCATTTCGTATTCAAGAGCTGCTTGCTACATTCAACATCATGAACAGTGAATATTGATTGCACTTATATAAAATTTGTGTAATATGATTGCTTGAATCGATATGCGACACAATAGATCAAAGAACAGAAATGAATGATTACACCGTTGAAGTGAATGTCATCATTCACTCGTACACTTAAAATAAAATCGGAAATTAAATAGTTTGGCAGTTTTTTTTAATACCGATTTCGGTGCTGATACTGCGCGATTACCATCCGTCGATGGATCACTTGCCGGAGTATTTCCAAATGTTACGGAAACGCATCTGACCTCCGTAGCCTATTCACAAATAATTATTCGTTGTAATTGTGATTCGAATCCATTTTTCATTCAGAAACATTTCAGCTGTTCAAGCAAGTTTATAATTTACCGGACAATCGACAGTATCCAACACTCCTGGCGGACATCTTTGTTTTACGTACGCCGGCCTTTGCCCAAAGTGACATTTCTTATGATGTAATGCATAATCAAGCTGGTACTCCTAAAGTCAAATTCAGTTTTTTTTTTAAATTATTTCCGTAGGGTAGATCCAAATTTACGAAATAAATTCTGTCAACACAATAGATGTATTCTAAACTCTGCCATTGCATTCGATCGGATTATTAATAAATTGTTCCAACAACATTTTGTAATTCAATACCGAATAGCGAAGACCCCATATGCGTCCTCGTGTGGTTGCCTCGGCGTTTCCAAATGATTCATAGACGCACTCAATGCGAATAACCTGAATAAAAAAATGTTCAACAATCAGTACATTTTTCGTTTAGAGAACAATTGAACGAAACAAATGTTAAGGACTTACACCACAGTCTTTGTTATCTCTCACATTAGGGCATGCTTTTTGTACTCGCGCTGGCCTCTTTCCAAAAGGACAATGCATCTCCATCATTTGTCTGTCGAGCTCTTCGTCCTGAAGTCAGTATGATTATAAGTGGAACAGGTTTAGACAAAACAATGAAGTTTTTGAAGGTCTGCCAATGGATTTGATCGAATTAATTATCAAGAATATTATTCGATAATATTTCGTATTCCAATACCGTCTGTGGTGATCCCGTTGAACCAGTTTCTGGCTCAAGTACGATTGTCCCCTCGTTCATAACGCACTTAATGGCAATGTACTAGGTGAAAATGTACAGAATAGATCAATAAATTTTTGTTCATCGAATGTTCGAACGACAGAAAAATGTTCAGGACTTACAGAACAGTCGAAAGGGTCTATATCAGCAGGGCAGTTTGCGAATACTAGTGATGCATGTTGGCCATCAGGACATTTCGTCAATGCCTTCTCTCCGTCAATATCATCTTCGTGCTAAATTCAACGTTAACAAGTTGAATAAATTTCGACAAAGTTGATCGATCAGATCGAATTCATAATTGAGTGAAGTGGTCGAAAATATTTTGTATTTTCATACCGAATTTCGTCGTCCCACTAAAGCGCCTGGAATGTCGATGCATAGCTGACGATGAACCTTGGTAAAAGTAAAAAAAAAAAAAATCAAAAAATTTTTGTTCAGCAAATATTCGAATGTAAGACAAAGTTTTAAAGCCTACTCTACAGTCCCTGGGCTTATCCTCTCCAGCGCATTTGAGGTCTACTTCTTTTTTTTCTTGCCCACGAGGACAGCTTGAAGGTTTTCCGTAAACGACCGCTGAGCAGGCTAACAGCAGCAAGTAGCACTTCATGATGACTGTTCCCTGGTATCTGACTTATGAAGTTCTCCGCACGTTTGACCCAGAAGACCTACTGATTTTCCATTTAAATAGTCAGATCGCTCCGAAAATCCGATCCAGATTGTTCAGTCTTCACCTGAAACAATAGATTGCGCACTAAAAAAAATGTCCCTGAGGCAATAATGTTTTCGAAGCGAAACCTCTTCACGCGCGGTACAGCACATCCATATGTCGAAATTGGTCGGTGAAGTGAAAAAGATATCGCCGCCGTCGCCGCCGCCGTGTACAAGAATCGAGCCTCGAGCTCTGGACGGCGTGGACGCATTGGAAAACCGGAGGGCCCTGGTATTTCCGGAAATTCTAGGCAATTTCGGGATTTTTGACCGAAACTCACAATGGGAAAAATGGGTTTTCAATTCGGGAATTTCAGGAATTTCGGGACTATCGGGAATTTCAGGATTTTCGGGAATTTCAGGGATTCCGGGATTTCGGGACTTTCGGAAATTTCAGGACTTTCGGGAATTTCAGGAATTTCGGGACTATCGGGAATTTCAGAAATTTCGGGAATTTCAGGAATTTCGGGAATTTCGGGAATTTCGGGAATTTCGGGAATTTCGAGAATTTCAGGAATTTCAGGAATTTCGGAAATTTCGAGAATTTCAGGAATTTCGGGACTTTCTGGATCTCGAAAACCGGCCTCTGGAAATTAGAGCGCTCGGAGGGTCTTGGGGGCGATATTGTCAATTTTTTCTTCTATTAAATATCTCCCGCCCCTAATTGGATGCTTACCCCCTCAACCAACGACGTTCTAACTTTCTCTTGCACAGACCGAGGAACTACGATTTCGGTACGATGAAGCGCACGGGAAGGCACGTGTCGTCAGATGTCGATATTATTTTTCAAGAATGATTCCACCACATGTCGAAGCACATTGACGAGATCCATTAACATAAAATACATCGAAGGTCGAGTTGTATTGACAACAACCAATCTCGTATTGAGCAACTTTCAAAGATTGTTACAATCCGTTGTTCCAAGTGCGGACTGAACGAATATTGACTACAAGACCGAAGCGAACAATCACAAATATGGATCGACATCTGCGTGAGTCTAGGATCTCTATTTTCGTCCTGAATTTCAGTTTTAGTTCGACTGTTTAAATTAAAGATGAGGAATCCCGGTCAATCGTGCAGGGACACTTATGGGTATATAAACAAGTGCGGTGCCCGACTCTGATCGCAAGGTATAATTCCAAAATCGTGTAGAGAATTGTAAACACAAAATTGAACTTGCAATTTTATATTGGATTTAAGACGAACGGATTGAAGCAGAATATCCAAGCAAGAATTGCCCTTCTGCGCGAAGGCTACCACGAGCATGGGATAACTGCCTCTACGACAAAAAACGCTCGCGGCCTCAGTTTTGTAACTCCCAAACCCAGTTTTGTAAATCTATCATTCAGATATTTGTTGCTCAAAAATATATTGATTTTGAAAAAATTATAGAGAATTGAAATCGATAGCATACACAGAAGAAAATAATAAGAGAGTGGAGCAAGAATTGCAGTCGATTTCATTGCAATCGCTGGGAAGTATATGGATGGTGATGTTCTGTAGTCAAAGATACTTATGTATTATTGTGAAAAAATTTTACCGCAGTTGTAGTTTCTTCGGCGATCGTCCGCTGGTAGTCTTCGCTATAGTAAAAAGCCGTGGTATTCTTACCTTAGTATTTTTTTTCATTATAAAATGAATTGGGCGTAATGATCGATATAGCTTTGATACATTTATATCATGATATTGCAAAAAAAATCCACAAATAATCGATCGAAGTACGTGTGCCAGAAATAACGATCAAGTGGAGAACGGCAAATCCGTTTTCTCATCAGTAAATAATAAGCTAAGTGTCATAAGCACCTTTTACGATTTTTGCGTGTTTTCGAGTTTCGCGTTTTTTTAAATTTACGCACAGGAAAATAAAAAAATTATCGTGGCAATTTAATTTTAAACACATTCTATAATACTTTCTACGTTTGAAAACGATCAATTACGCGGAACAATTTTTTCCGAAAGATTTTTCAATTCTTACCAGGACACAATATGGACATTGCGGTCCAAAAACGGCGAGCTATGTCTTGCAGTTATAGCGTCGATAGACACGATTTTTAGGCGATTTTAAAGTGCGATATCTGGGCGGTTCGATAGAATTTGAAGAGGACCAAGGTTGCTCATCCAGAAGCACTTTTTTATTCCTCCGTAACTTTTTTTTTATACTCAAAATACATTTATAGAATAAATTTCATAACAGTTACGAGAATATATCTATATGTTACATGTAACGTGGATTTCTTACAACACGGAAATTCACTTCTATTTCAATATTGAACTGAAACAACCGATTCTTTGGTCGATGCAGTTAACATTCAGTGTGATTATGATCACAATATTTACATATTTCGATTTTTTTACATTACACATTTCGTAATAAATTTAAATATAAATGATCTAATTTTTTTAAAGGGAAATTTCTTTAGCGTGTGCACAACTTGGAAAGAGAAATCAGACTTGAAAATTTAACATCAGGTATGATTTACATTATTAAGCGGAGTAGAGTGAGCACGCCAGGTTTCACCGTATCATTTCTCCATTGGGTCAGCAGGGGCTATCAACGAAGCTATACAAAAGCAAAAAGCAACTCGAAAAGCAATTTCGAGAAATACAAATGATTTTGATGCCTTAAGGAACTTCGTTTTAGTGAATATTTTCGTTTTCGAGATTTTCATGGAAACGTATGCAGAATTACCAGAAATGTTGTTAAATGACGTACGGAAACATTTTTCGAATACATGTGTGTGTGTGTGTGCAAATTATTTAAACCTCGTGACTGGCGAACGACTTAAAATATATAAGACTGACATTTATCACCCGTGTTGTGGAGACAATTCCTCTGTTTTCATTTCATATAGGTGAAATGTATAAAGTCGTATAATTTTCACACGATTCTGATTGATTTATAGAATATTCGTGCGCGCTATAATTATCGCAATTGTTTAGAAACCGAGTTCAAAATTATTATAAAAATTGGTTATTATCAACCGATGATTGGTGTCAGAATTGGAAACTACGATTGACACAACTGGGTACTTGGTGAATTAAAAAAATACATTGTAATTTTTGTATGCCGGTTGTCACCAATCACTTGTCTTACACGATCAAAGAATGCACGTTAGAATAACATACCCATTTTCATGTCCGACTTTCTATGATAAGCTTGAATAACTCTCTCAAATAACTACCCTTATCATTTTCTAACAATGCAATCATCGCATTTTCCTTCCCATGCACTCACCAGCGGAAGTTTCACTTTGATCGTGCCTGAGGATCACGCGCACGGACCGTTATTCTTCTATGTTTGGTAGCACGACGAAAGAACAACGGTCTTCTTTCAGGTCGATTCAATTTGACTACCCGCGTGGTTTTGACTCTGGGATAAATCCGATGGAATATTATTTCGCCAATGAATACAATAAGAGAGAGTACCATACCGATGCCGAAAAATTTGAACGCAAAGGCCAAATCACGAAAGACCATAATTCTAGGTTCAACAGGCACTTCTTTGGCTTTAAGCTCACGGAGCCTTTTTTCAGCTACTATAGCATCCAGTTTTGACAAAAAACCACCGGCCGCGGCGATTCGTATGAAGGTGTTGATTCTCTCTTTCATTGCCCAATTTCGTGACAAGTCGCGGATAACAAATTCATGTATAACGCAACTACGGCTTCTGTGTAAATTGTGTTCTCTGGCGTGATCGAGGTTTTCAGCACCCCAAGTTAGACAAGCACTCCAGGGTTCGCGTACGACGTATGCCCAGCAACTTTCATGTGGCAACATTACGATGACTCGACCTCGAAAGACTGGATCATCAAAAAAGTTTGCGTACTCTATTGTAGTATAGACTGTATAATTCAGTTCGGCCAAATCTCGTATCGAATCTACTTGTCGAACAGGAATATCCTGTGTCAGGAGAGCCGCTAGATTCCCGCAAAAAATGCCTTGCATTGTGACTACAAAGAAAAGCAGAAAGCTCAGATAAATGCGGGTCGCTGCGTTCGGTGGTACTGTCGTTAGACCGGAGTTACAAGTTAGCCGACAAAGATTCAATATCCCGCCCAGTACAGATTGACGCATAAAATATTTAAAAAAAATCAGCGTGACGATGTAAGTCACAAACATGCCATACCACGAATAGCTGTCTATAACATCGATAATCTTTCTCAGTTGCGATTTATTCCCACGAAACTGTGTTAACAGATAAATACAGGCTGTTCCATACGCATCGGTGTGAGACTTCATTAACTTTCCCCTCATTAGAGTTCCTGAACCCCAAATACCATCTTTATAAACATAGACCTGTCCTAAAAATCTCTGCACCGTTATAAACTTTCCAGTTGCGTTAACATAAGACAGAAAATTCGCCATAAAATGATAGACTCTTTTGCGCTCAAGCCATTGATCACTGGTCCGTAATTGCAGGTCTTCCATCGATTTTTCTAGTTTCCTTAATATGGACGGTCCGGTCTTGAACCGTTGAATGCCAATATCGTCCGCAAAACTAAAAATATCTTTAAAATTCGTAAATCGTCCTTTGTTGAGGCGCAGTGGTCGTGTGGTCTTCAATTCAGTTTCATTAGCTTTTAACACACTCTTGGTGAAACTCAGTATTTTGATCGGTAACCCACCCAAATCGTGTGTTCTGTCGAAATCAATATTTTTGCACATCTCATGTTCACGATATTCTCGCACAAACCACGAAAAAAGTGGATACCGTCGGAAATTGTAGGTTTTGAGTAATTGCCAAGGTTCGGGCGCTTGATTAGTAAAAGGATTCGAAGTGTACAGCACTATTCCCTTCGTGCGATGGCGGCACAAGAAGTTGACATTTAGCCTCTCGTTAGCATTGGAATTGAACAAGAAATCTAAGGTAACCGAGTCGCCGTCGCAGGCGGAGTATTTTTGTTCAGGTGACCACCCAATCAAGAGAACGGATGCCATGCTATTGTAATATCGTGAATCCGCGATATCTTGGGCCAATCTCACCTGGTGCATGTAAAACGCTGCGACCATTACGAAAATATGTACTTTGTGTACTGAATCTCGATTCATGTCGAGCCCATAATCAATATTATTCTTTGCCCTTCTTGTACTATCCAACAAAACGACGGAGAAGGATCCGTGAGAAGATAATCTTTTGATGAAATTCCCAGGAAAATCTCCAGCGAGAACTATCGTGTTATCTTTGTTCGCGTAGCAAGTAGTCAATATTTTTATCTGCAAGTCATTGAATCGGATCGTTGAAAACCCGTCGTCTTCTTCTTGTTGGAAAAATAAAAGTCAAGAACTTACCGCCGCATCTCCGCGTTCATCGAATCCGTCCGATTTGATTGGATCGGTGAGAATCTTCGATAAGCATGTATTTGCGATCAGAACCACAAAAACAACGATGCACTTTTCGATTCGCATGATGAGTTTTTTTTCTATTGTATTTTGAAAAAATCAACTGTCTCAGAGTCAGCCGGTCTGTCTGCGTGTCTGGCTCGCGACTATGAAGTTGACTGAGCAAACATCGATGAGTGACTGCTCGTGGCGAGGCTATAAAATGTATCTAATGCAAATTCGCGATAATTTCTCGCGTGCCTCTATTCCCTTGTAGACTGAATAATTGACAAATTTTATCGACGGCTACACCGAACTGTAATCGTATTCAAGGTACAATGCGAAAACGTGATACTGTATTATACCAGATATTGTATTCGTGACGAAAAATTATTTTTCAAATGAAAATAAAAAAATGATCATAATGATATCAAAACTAGGTGCCGAACTTTTACTAAAATGTTATTAACAACGATCTTAATTGAATTTGGGCGTCTTTCCCTCCTTTACTTTTTATTTTTCTCGAAGGTCACATACCGGATTCTTTTATGTATTACAGCTTCGCGAACGGGGACCAGTATACTATGGACGTTTTTATACCAAGAAGCAAGGCCCTTTCGATCCAAAAAAATGGATTTTCCAGTGAAAGATATTTACAGATTTGAAATAAGGAAAAAAAGAAAAAAATATATGGAATCCTAATAGGGTAGTCTTATAACAGCGATTCCCTGTTGAATTAATTTTTGTTTACTCCTCTCTTAAATATTGACGAATTTTTATTTTTTTCAACGCAAGCATATTGTCCTCAATGTCCATTCCTGTTTTTCGCGGTAATTTATGGACAAATTAATTAACAGATGTGAAAAGTTCGAGAAATTAAATGGCAAGTATCGCTGCAATAATGAAAAAATTGTTATTTGTGTAACAAGGGCGTGGAAAATAAGGGATTCCACGAGTCCCCAAGGGGATTTTTGTTTTTTCGAAAAACACGTTTTTCCAATGGGAACTTCACATACAACGATGAACTTGTTGCGTTGCGTGGGTGACTTTTTTTACATAGCCAATGATGTTGCAGTCGAGTATCCCGTAACTAAGATACGAACGTTACAAACATTTCCGACGGGCTGCACGTGGAACGGTCGTGAAATTACAATTATACCAATATTACATGTGATAGTTCCATGCGTGCTTACGATCGCCTGAAGACTGAGTAATTGACATAGCGTATCGACAGCTACGCCGAAGTTGAACCGCATGCAAGAAAAATTGCGACAACGGAATATCAATACGATACGATGTATATGGGCCATAGGTTTTTTTTTTTCAAGGCAACGCAACATTATGACTCTTCGCTAGTAATCGTCGGATGAGAGAATGCGTAAAACGGTTTATCGCGAAAGGAATAATTGATTTCGACCAAAACTTTAGTGGAACAAGTCATCACGCGAATTTCTAGCAACTTACGACGAATATATTCAAACTGAATATACACTTTGCGCTGAGAATTTTTTAAATAAAGAGGCGAATTAATTTGCAACCAGCATTCTCATTTTTTTATTGTACCTGACAAAAGTGCATTTTTAAGGAAAATAAACTTGCTTTTTTCTGGTTTCCTCGCGAAGGTTTTTTTTTCATTATCGAAGGAGACGTTGGAAAAATAAAGAGACGTCGTGCAAATGTAATTGTCATCAATTTCTACAATACATCCTAGTTTTGGGAATGAATTAAAAACACTTTCGTTTTTTGAGATTTCAACGATATTTTCCTTGGATTTGATTAGGTTTTTTGTAAAAGAAGCATCAAGATTCGGGATCGGCAAAGGGAGAATAACGAGTTTATGGTATTTAGCAGAAACGAGGGGCAAGAATTATTTTTTTCTTTTTAAATAATAATAATAATAGTGAATATTATGATTATGTTTCTTCGTGTAGAATCATTAGAACATATTGGGTGTACGAGATATTAGATGATTGATGATCAATGATCATTTGATTCGTTTAGGTGATGGAATTGTTGAATTACATACGTGCGGATTGGGAAATTTGGGGGCGGGATCACGACGTAGATATTTTTTTACGGATACGCTTAGGAGGGGAGGAAAAATGACGTTACTCTATACAGGTTAGTCAATTCATGGTAATTGCCAGTTTAACAGTTGATAAGTCCTAATGGTTTGTATAGTGACTGGATTTGATCGGGAAGGGTTTGAAAAATCGACCGCTGCAAGATTTTCCAGCCCATTTTCGTACTCGTTATTTATTCGGCTGATAAAAAAAACGACCACCCTATTGCAATTTGACTGGCAGTTGATTTACTGATGTTTAGACTTCAAGGGCACCCATCATTGGTCATCTCAGCATAATCTTGCGGGAAATCTCGAATGTTACTGTATTGTGAAGGCTTTATTTTTAGGTATGCTGAACTTATCGACGCGACTGACTCCTGGTACTTTTTTTTCGTGGCTGTCTTCAAAAGCCACAACCATGATCCTGATTAGCGTGGAAGGAGTTCAGGTAAAAATCGCAAATGATGTTACTTCGACAAGGTGCGTAATATGTTGAAAATGTATTCAGATTATCGAAAGAACAAATGAGCCGGAAATGACAATACAATTGGTATTCTATGTTATTGTGGCTATGGTGCATCTCTACATCGAGAGCTACATGGGACAAATTTTGATGGATCACAGTATCAGTATTCGAAATTATATGTAAGTGAACGATTGTCATTGAGTAAATGAAAAAATGGACCGAAAAATGAAAAATTCTTTCGTCTCCTTAGACTCCAGGGAAAATGGTATACGTTACCGTTGAAGGCTCAGAAACTCTTACCGTTGATAATGATGCGTTGCAACATACTTTGCAAGCTTACGGCTGCCAGACTGACTTTTATGTCGATAGAAACTTTTGCCGTGGTACAAACGATCATTTTTTCAAGATCTCCACTGTCTGCAGAATGTTTTGTCAGCGAACGTAATTAATTAATCATTTTCACGCTCCAGATATTGAAGGTGTCGTTGTCGTACTTTACTCTTCTGCGCTCTGTATAACGATGATGCTTTCTGAGGTCATGCAATGGTTTACTATCGGGGATGGTATCTTTAATAATCTAGCATTCAAAGCTAGCATGTATCAATGATGGAATAAGTTGAGGTAGTCCTTATTTTGTTATGTCCGATGCCACCAAAATTCGAGGGAGGAATGACCGCGATTGAGAACACTTTTTGAGGGATGAAAATCTGAGAAACATTCAAGCCTATGGAAGGGTTTTCAAATATTATTCTTGCATAATAATAATTCGAAAATGTTTTCAACAAATTAACCGGCATGAATGTGCAACTAAAAAAGTACCGGACACTGTACCGATTATTATCAAAAGACTACAGTGTAGCTTGTGTGATTTCAGAAAAAGTGAAGCTTTTCGGGCCAATTGTATTCGGAATTTCATATCACATTAAGTTGACCATAATAAATAGTCGGAAAAGTCAACCCTTCAAAATGTTCACCAAATCTTTGGACCTATAGCAAACCATGCATCGTCTAAAACGTCGAAGTTTCGCCATGTCAAGTTTCCGGTGTCGAAAATTCGCCGTGTCGAGTTTTTGGTGTCGACATTTCGCTATGTCGAGTTTTTGGTTTCGACTTTTCATCTCGTCGGGTTTCCGGTGTCCACTTTACGCCGTGTCGGATTGTCGGTGTCGACTTTTCATCGTGACGAGTTTTTTTTCATGTGTGCAGGTGCTTTATGTGCAGTTTAGATAGTTGGATGGTGTACAGTTTTCCGTGCAAAGTTATTCGGTGTTGACCTGTCCGGGTGTAAAGTCATTCGACGAATAGTTTTTATTGAGATTCGTCGCTTAGAGTTTTAAGAATCGGTGTCGAATTGTTTGGTGTAGAGTTGTTCGCATGTAGAGTCGGTTGGCATTCACTTTTGGTGTAGAGTTGAATTCGTATCAAATTGGGGGTGTAGAGTCGGTAGTCTTTACGCAATTTAGTTGTAGCGCCGAAAGGCCCGATTTTCAGGAGTATGCGAAGTGGGATATCCCGGAGGTTCGATGGAATTTGAAGAGGACCAAGGTTGCTCATCCAAAGGCACTTTTTTATTTCTCCACAACGTTTTTTTATATTCAAGATACATTCATAGAATCAATTTTATAACAGTTATAAGATATATCTATATGTTACATGTAACGGGGATTTTTTACAACACGGAAATTCATTTCTATTTCAATATTGAACTAAAACGACCAATTCTTTGGTCGATGCAGTTAACATTCAGTGAGATTATGATCACAATATTTACATGCTTCGAATTTGTTTACATTACACATTTCGTAATAAATTAAAATATAAATTATCTCATTTTTTCAAAGGAAAATTTCTTTAGCGTGTGTACAACGAGTCCGTCGTTTGGAAAGAGAAATCAAACTTAAAATTCAAGCTTCGATTATTATTAAGCCGAGTAGAGTAAGCACGCCAGGTTTCACTATATCCTATCGGGTCAGCAGTGAGCTATCATCGAAACTATATTTTAAAACAATTTCGAGAAATACCAATGATTTTGATTCCTTAAGGAACTTCGTTTTAGTGAATATTTTCGTTTTCGAGATTTTCATGGAAACGTATGCAGAATTACCAGGAATGTTGTTAAATGACGTACGGAAACATTTTTCGAATACATGTGTGTGTGTGTGTGTGTGTGTGTGTGCAAATTATTTAAACCTCGTGACTGGCGAACGACTTAAAATATATAAGACTGACATTTATCACCCGTGTTGTGGAGACAATTCCTCTTTTTTCATTTCATATAGGTGAAATGTATAAAGTCGTATAATTTTCACACGATTTTGATTGATTTATAGAATATTCGCGCGCACTATAATTATCACAATTGTTTAGAAACCGAGTTCAAAATTATTATAAAAATTGGTTATTATCAACCGATGATTGGTGTCAGAATTGGAAACTACGATTGACACAACTGGGTACTTGGTGAATTAAAAAAATACATTGTAATTTTTGTATGCCGGTTGTCACCAATCACTTGTCTTACACGATTAAAGAATGCACGTTAGAATAACATACCCATTTTCATGTCCGACTTTCTATGATAAGCTTGAATAACTCTCTCAAATAACTACCCTCATAATTTTCTAACAATGCAATCATCGCATTTTCCTTCCCATGCACTCACCAGCGGAAGTTTCACTTTGATCGTGCCTGAGGATCACGCGCACGGACCGTTATTCTTCTATGTTTGGTAGCACGACGAAAGAACAACGGTCTTCTTGTTCTTTCAGGTCGATTCAATTTGACTGCCCGCGTGGTTTTGACTCTGGGATAAATCCGATGGAATATTATTTCGCCAATGAATACAATAAGAGAGAGTACCATACCGATGCCGAAAAATTTGAACGCGAAGGCCAAATCACGAAAGACCATAATTCTAGGTTCGACAGGCACTTCTTCGGCTTCAAGCTCGAGGCGCCGTTTTTCGACTACTATAGCATCCAGTTTTAACAAAAAACCACCGCCCACGGCGATTCGTATGAAGGTGTTGATTGTCTCTTCCATTGCCCAATTTGGTGACAAGTCTCGGATAACAAATTCACGAATAATGCAACCACTGCTTGCGTGTAAATTGTGTTCTCTGGCGTGATCGCGGTGTTCAGCACCCCAAGTTAGACAAGCACTCCAGGGTTCGCGTACGACGTATGTCCAGCATCTTTCTTGTGGCAACATTACAATGACTCGACCTCGAAAGACTGGATCATCAAAAAAGTTTTCGTAGCATTTTGGAACATAGACTGTATAATTCAGTTCGGCCAAATCTCGGATCGAATCTACTTGTCGAACAGGAATATCCTGCGTCAGAAGTGCCGCTAGATTCCCGCAAAAAATGCCTTGCATTGTCACTACAAAGAAAAGCAGAAAGGTCAGATAAATCCGGGGCGCTGCATTCGGTGGTACGGTAGTTAGACCGGAGTTACAAGTTAGCCGACAAAGATTCAATATCCCGACCAGTACAGATTGACGCATAAAATATTTGAAGAAAATCAGCGTGACGATGTAAGTCACATACATGCCATACCACGAATAGCTGTCTATAACATCGATAATCTTTCTCAGTTGCGATTTATTCCCACGAAACTGTGTTAACAGATAAATACAGCCCGTTTCATACGCGTCGGTGTGAGACTTGAATATCTTTCCCCTCATTAGAGTTCCTGAACCCCAAATACCATCTTTATGAACATAAACCTGTCCTAAAAATCTCTGTACCGTGATAAACTTTCCAGTTGCGTTAATATAAGACAGAAAATTCGCCATAAAATGGTCTATTCTTTTGCGCTGAAGCCATTGATCACTGGTCCGTAATTGCAGGTCTTCCATTGATTTTTCTAATTTTCTCAATATGGAAGGCCCGGTTTTAACCCGTTCAATGCCAATATCGTCCGCAAAACTCGAAATATCTCTAGAATGAGTAAATCGTCCTTTGTTGAGACGCAGTGCTCGTGTGGTCTTCAATTCAGTTTCATTAGCTTTTAACACACTCTTGGTGAAACTCAGTATTTTGATCGGTAACCCACCCAAATCGTGTGTTCTGTCGAAATCAATATTTTTGCACATCTCATGTTCACGATATTCTCGCACAAACCACGAAAAAAGTGGATACCGTCGGAAATTGTAGGTTTTGAGTAATTGCCAAGGTTCGGGCGCCTGATTAGTAAAAGGATTCGAAGTGTACAGCACTATTCCCATCGTGCGATGGCGGCACAAGAAGTTGACATTTAGCCTCTCGTTAGCATTGGAATTGAACAAGAAATCTAAGGTAACCGAGTCGCCGTCGCAGGCGGAGTATTTTTGTTCAGGTGACCACCCAATCAAGAGAACGGATGCCATGCTATTGTAATATCGTGAATCCGCGATATCTTGGGCCAATCTCACCTGGTGCATGTAAAACGCTGCGACCATTACGAAAATATGTACTTTGTGTACTGAATCTCGATTCATGTCGAGCCCATAATCAATATTATTCTTTGCCCTTCTTGTACTATCCAACAAAACGACGGCGAAGGATCCGTGAGAAGATAGTCTTTCGATGAAATTCCCAGGAAAATCTCCAGCGAGAACGATCGTGTGATCTTTGTTCGCGTAGCAAGTAGTCAATATTTTTATCTGCAATTCATTGAATCGGATTGTTGAAAACCCTTCGTCTTCTTCTTCTTGGAAAATAGAAGTAAAGAACTTACCGCCGCATCTCCGCATTCATCGAATCCGTCCGATTTGATTGGATTGATGAGAATCTTCGATAAGCATGTTTTTGCGATCAGAACCACAAAAACAACGATGCACTTTTTGATTCGCATGATGAGTTTTTTTTCTATTGTATTTCGAAAAAATCAACTGTCTCAGAGTCAGCCGGTCTGTCTGCGTGTCTGGCTCGCGACTATGAAGCTGGCTGAGCAAACGTCGATGAGTGACTGCTCGTGGCAAGGCTATAAAATGTATCTAATGCAAATTCGCGGTAATTTCTCGCGTGCCTCTATTCCCTTGTAGCCTGAATAATTGAAAAATTTGATCTACGGCTACGCTGAACTGTAATCGTATTTAAGGTAAAATGCGAAAACGCGATACTATATTATACCAGATATTGTATTCGTGACGAAAAATTATTTTCCAAATGGAAATAAAAAAATGATCATAATAATATCAAAACTAGGTGTCGAATTTTTACTAAAACGTTATTAACAACGATCTAAAGTAAATTTGCGCGTCTTTCCCTCTTTTGCTTTTTATTTTTCTCTAAGGTCACATACCGGATTCTTTTATGTATTACAGCTTCGCGAACGTGGATCAGTATAAAGACGTTTTTATCCCAATGAGCATGGATCTTTCGATCCAAAAAAATGGATTTTCCAGTGAAAGATATATACAGATTTGAAACAAGGGAAAAAAGAAAACATTATATGGAATCCTAATAGGGTAGTCTTATAACAACGATTCCCCATTGAATGAATTTTTTTTTACTCCTCTCTTGAATATTGACGAATTTTCATTTTTTTTTAACCCAAGCAAATTGTCCTCAGTGTCCATTCCTGTTTTTCGTGATAAATTGTGGACAAATTAATTAACAGATGTGTAAAGTTCCATGACTTAAAGGGCAAATATCGCTGCAATAATGAAAAAATAGTTATTTGTGTAACAAGGGCGTGGAAAATAGGGGATGCCATGAGTGCGAATTGCGGCACGAGCCAAAGGTAAGTCGCCACGCGCGGGAAGTCGCCCACGCTACGCAACAAGTTCATCGTTGGATGTGATGTTCGGTTCCACGACGGTTCGGTTCGGTATTTTTACATAGCCAATGATGTTGCAGTCGAGTATCCCGTAACTAAGATACGAACATTGCAAACATTTATGACGGGCTGCACGTGGGAAGGTCATGAAAGTACGATTGTACCGATATCACATGTGACAGTTTCATGCGTGCTTACGATCGCTTCTGGACTGAGTAATTGACATAACGTATCGACAGCTGCGCTGAACTTGAACCGCATGCAAGAAAAAATGCGGCAACGCGATATCAATACGATACGATCTATATGTGCCATAGGTTATTGTTTCATGGCAACGCAACGCTACGACTATTCGCCAGTAATCGTGGGATGAGAGAATGCGTAAAACGGTTTATCGCGAAAGGGCTAATTGATTTCGACAAAAAACTTTGGCGGAACAAGTCATCACGCGAATTGACAGCAACTTACGCCGAATATATTTAAACCCAGTATACACTTTGCGCCGAGAATTTTTTGAATAAAGAGGCAAATTAATGTGCAGCAGCATTCTCATTTTCTTATCGTAGTTGACAAAACTGCATTTGCAAGAAAAAAAAACTTGCTTTTTTTTGGTTTCCTCGCGATGGTTTTTGTTTTTCATTATCGAACGAGACGAATTAAAAACGCTTCCGTTTTTTGAGATTTCAACGATTTTTCGTTGGATTCAATTAGATTTTGTGTGAAAGGCGCGTTAAGATTCGTGATCAGAAACGGGAGAATAACGAGGTTATGGTATTTAGCCCAGAAACTAGGAGCAAGAATTTTTTTTTAAATCATTTTCTTTGAAGAAAAAGGATTTCTTCAAAATTCTGGAAAATCTCATTTCCGTTATGGAAATTGGGCATACGGCCCACATTGAAAGTCGACGCGACTATTAAGGAATCACTTCGTCACGTAGTAACAATATAGCAATGAAAACTTCTGGGCGAAAATTAGAACGAATCGATAGGAATCGAATATCGACAGAATCCGGACGAATCGCTGTTGAGCTGAATAAACCGGCTCTGACTTTTGAATATCTGGCTTGGTGCATTGACAAGCACAATCGTGCCATCGAGTGAGATTAGTCGATGTACATTTGTCCAATCACCGAGCTTAATATTTTGCGTATACCGTGTTTTGGTCTACCCACATTATCATACTACAATATTAAAAATTGCTAGTGCGCTCTAGCAAAATCGGCATTCACAATAACAATCGGAAAATCAACCGGTTATTTTGTCCAAAAATGCAACCACTCAAAAGACTAGCCAAGCAACCGCTCATTGGAATAGTTTGAGGACCGTTTTTTAGAGGTCGTACCAGTCTGGTTCTTTTCTTGAAAATCAACCAAGCAAAGGACCGTTAAACATGCCAGTCGAAGTGCCAGAGCTGGTATCCTCAAGTCTTATTCACTTTAGAGCACTAAGGCTTCTTATCTTTTCCCACTAAGTTTAAAGCGCTATTTCACGCTAACGCGAACGGCGTAGTGACGGTAAGTTAATTTAAGCATGACTTTACGACCATTTGGACGAGGTACGGATCAAAGAGCGACAGTCTATCCTGCTGTGATGGGAACCTGAAGTCCTGGATCCGAGATCTGGGTGATATTTTTTATCGAAATATGATCGAAGTGCTCGAAAGTAATGCTCAAATTCACCTTAATGGCACTACAGTATTGGCACTACCGCTAATAATCGATGGAAAAAGAATAATAACTTAGTTCTCTAAAGATAATAGGATTTCAGGATCCTAGCTCAGTCCCAAGGTCGCTATGAGAAAAAGTACCGATCAAACGACATTCAACGGACTTCCTTGATAGTTTGTGCAGCGGTCACTTTAAAAATATGACTGAAGAAACGACTGTGAAACCACCTGGTATTTAAGTGACAAAAATTAACCGTCAAAACCACTGTAAAACCACTGTGGGCAGAAAACTTCGTATGGTAGCTTTCTCACGAACCACCACGAAAACAACCGAGTACAGCTGATCTGTGAAAAACCACGATCGAAATGACCGCCAAACGACCGTGCTTTTCTAACATGGCACCGCTGAAACGATCGCTGAACAACCATCCGCAAAAATCCAAACTGTCCTTCCGGTGGTTTCGTGGTGGTTTTGACGGTGACTTTTTATTACTTGACCACCATGGTTTGTATAGTGACTGGATTTGATCAGGAAGGGTTTGAAAAATCGACCGCTGCAAGACTCTCCAGCCGATTTTCGTACTCGTTGTGCGCGAATGATGTTACCTCGTCAATGTGCATAATATGTTGGAAACGTACTACTAAACGTACGTACTACTAAAATGAATGATCATCTAGCATTCAAAGCTAGCATGTATCAATGATGGAATAAATTGAGGTAGTCCTTATTTTGTTATGTCCGACGCCACCAAAATTCGAGGGAGTAATGACCGCGATTGAGAACACTTTTTGAGGGGTGAAAATCTGAGAAAAATTCAAGCCTATGGAAGGGTTTTCAAATATTATTCTTGCATAATAATAATTCGAAAATGTTTTCAACAAATTACCCGGCATGAATGTGCAACTAAAAAAGTACCGGACCCTGTACCGATTATTATCAAAAGACTACAGTGTAGCTTGTGTGATTTCAGAAAAAGTGAAGCTTTTCGGGCCAATTGTATTCGGAATTTCATATTACATTAAGTTGACCATAATAAATAGTCGGAAAAGTCAACCCTTCAAAATGTTCACCAAATCTTTGGCCCTATAGCAAACCATGCATCGTCTAAAACGTCGAAATTTCGCCGTGTCGAGTTTTTGGTGTCGACATTTCGCCATGTCGAGTTTTTGGTTTCGACTTTTCATCTCGTCGGGTTTCCGGTGTCGACTTTACGCCGTGTCGGATTGTCGGTGTCGACTTTTCATCGTGACGAGTTTTTTTTTCACGTGTGCAGGTGCTTTATGTGCAGTTTAGATAGTTGGATGGTGTACAGTTTTCCGTGCAAAGTTATTCGGTGTTGACCTGTCCGGCTGTGAAGTCATTCGACGAATAGTTTTTATTGAGATTCGTCGCTTAGAGTTTTAAGAATCGGTGTAGAATTGTTTGGTGTAGAGTTGTTCGCATGTAGAGTCGGTTGGTGTTCATTTTTGGTGTAGAGTTGAATTCGTATCGAATTGGGGGTGTAGAGTCGGTAGTCTTTACGCAATTTAGTTGTAGCGCCGAAAGGCCCGCTTTTCAGGAGAATGCGAAGTGGGATATCCCGGAGGTTGGATGGAATTTGAAGAGGATCAAGGTTGCTCTTGCAAAGGCACTTTTTTATTCTTCCACAACTTTTTTTTATATTCAAGATACATTCATAGAATCAATTTTATAACAGTTATAAGATATATCTATATGTTACATGTAACGGGGATTTTTTACAACACGGAAATTCATTTCTATTCCAATATTGAACTAAAGCGACCAATTCTTTGGTCGATGCAGTTAACATTCAGTGAGATTATGATCACAATATTTACATGTTTCGAATTTGTTTACATTACACATTTCGTAATAAATAAAAATATAAATTATCTCATTTTTTCAAAGGAAAATTTCTTTAGTGTGTGTACAACGAGTCCGTCGTTTGGAAAGAGAAATCAAACTTAAAATTCAAACTTCGAGTATTATTACGCCGAGTAGAGTAAGCACGCCAGGTTTCACTATATCCTATCGGGTCAGCAGTGAGCTATCATCGAAACTATATTTTAAAACAATTTCGAGAAATACCAATGATTTTGATTCCTTAAGGAACTTCGTTTTAGTAGATATTTTCGTTTTCGAGATTTTCGTGGAAACGTATGCAGAATTACCGGAAATGTTGTGAAATGACGTACGGAAACATTTTTCGAATGCATGTGTGTGTGTGCAAATTATTTAAACCTCGTGACTGGCGAACGACTTAAAATATATAAGACTGACATTTATCACCCGTGTTGTGGAGACAATTCCTCTTTTTTCATTTCATATAGGTGAAATGTATGAAGTCGTATAGTTTTCACACGATTTTGATTGATGTATAGAATATTCGCGCGCGCTATAATTATCACAATTGTTTAGAAACCGAGTTCAAAATTATTATAAAAATTGATTATTATCAACCGATGATTGGTGTCAGAATTGGAAACTACGATTGACACAACTGGGTACTTGGTGAATTAAAAAAATACATTGTAATTTTTGTATGCCGGTTGTCACCAATCACTTGTCTTACACGATTAAACAATGCACGTTGGAATAACATACCCATTTTCATGTCCGACTTTCTATGATAAGCTTGAATAACTCTCTCAAATAACTACCCTCATAATTTTCTAACAATGCAATCATCGCATTTTCCTTCCCATGCACTCACCAGCGGAAGTTTCACTTTGATCGTGCCTGAGGATCACGCGCACGGACCGTTATCCTTCTATGTTTGGTAGCACGACGAAAGAACAACGGTCTTCTTGTTCTTTCAGGTCGATTCAATTTGACTACCCGCGTGGTTTTGACTCTGGGATAAATCCGATAGAATATTATTTCGCCAATGAATACAATAAGAGAGAGTACCATACCGATGCCGAAAAATTTGAACGCAAAGGCCAAATCACGAAAGACCATAATTCTAGGTTCGACAGGCACTTCTTCGGCTTCAAGCTCGAGGCGCCGTTTTTCGACTACTATAGCATCCAGTTTTGACAAAAAACCACCGCCCACGGCGATTCGTATGAAGGTGTTGATTCTCTCTTCCATTGCCCAATTTGGTGACAATTGTCGGATAACAAATTCACGAATAATACAACCACTGCTTCTGTGTAAATGGTGTTCTCTGGTGTGATCGTCTTCAGCACCCCAAGTTAGACAAGCACTCCAGGGTTCGCGTACGACGTATGCCCAGCAACTTTCATGTGGCAACATTACGATGACTCGACCTCGAAAGACTGGATCATCAAAAAAGTTTGCGTACTCTATTGTAGTATAGACTGTATAATTCAGTTCGGCCAAATCTCGGATCGAATCTACTTGTCGAACAGGAATATCCTGTGTCAGAAGTGCCGCTAGATTCCCGCAAAAAATGCCTTGCATTGTCACTACAAAGAAAAGCAGAAAGGTCAGATAAATCCGGGGCGCTGCATTCGGTGGTACGGTAGTTAGACCGGAGTTACAAGTTAGCCGACAAAGATTCAATATCCCGACCAGTACAGATTGACGCATAAAATATTTGAAGAAAATCAGCGTGACGATGTAAGTCACAAACATGCCATACCACGAATAGCTGTCTATAACATCGATAATTTTTCTCAGTTGCGATTTATTCCCACGAAACTGTGTTAACAGATAAATACATTCCGTTTCATACGCGTCGGTGTGAGACTTCCCTACCTTTCCCCTCATTAGAGTTCCTGTGCCCCAAATGCCATCTTCATAAACATAGACCTGTCCTAAAAATCTCTGCACCGTGATAAACTTTCCAGTGGCGTTAACATAAGACAAAAAATTCGCCATAAAATGATAGATTCTTTTGCGCTGAAGCCATTGATCACTGGTCCGTAATTGCAGGTCTTCCACTGATTTTTCTAATTTTCTCAATATGGACGGTCCGGTTTTAACCCGGTCAATGCCGATATCGTCCGCAAGACTCAAAATATCTTTAAAATGAGTAAATCGTCCTTTGTTGAGACGCTGTAGTCGTGTAGTCTTCAATTCAGTTTCATTAGCTTTTAACACTTTCTTGGTGTAACGCAGTATTTTGATCGGTAACCCACCCAAATCGTGTGTTCTGTCGAAATCAATATTTTTGCACATCTCATGTTCCTGATATTTTCGCACGAACCACGAAAAAAGTGGATACCGTCCGAAATTGTAGGTTTTGAGTAATTGCCAAGGTTCGGGCGCCTGATTAGTGAAAGGATTCGAAGTGTACAGCACTATTCCCTTCGTGCGATGGCGGCACAAGAAGTTGACATTTAGCCTCTCGTTCGCATTGGAATTGAACAAGAAATCTAAGGTAACCAAGTCGCCGTCGCAGGCGGAGTATTTTTGTTCAGGTGACCACCCAATCAAGAGAACGGATGCCATGCTATTGTAATACCGTGAATCCGCGATATCTTGGGCCAATCTCACCTGGTGCATGTAAAACGCTGCGACCATTACGAAAATATGTACTTTGTGTACTGAATCTCGATTCATGTCGAGCCGATAATTAATATTATTCTTTGCCCTTCTTGTACTATCCAACAAAACGACGGAGAAGGATCCGTGAGAAGATAGTCTTTTGATGAAATTCCCAGGAAAATCTCCAGCGAGAACTATCGTGTTATCTTTGTTCGCGTAGCAAGTAGTCAATATTTTTATCTGCAATTCATTGAATCGGATTGTTGAAAACCCTTCGTCTTCTTCTTGTTGAAAAATAGAAGTAAAGAAATTAACTTACCGCCGCATCTCCGCTTTCATCGAATCCGTTCGATTCGATTGGATTGATGAGAATCTTCGCTAAGCATGTTTTTGCGATCAGAACCACAAAAACAACGATGCACTTTTTGATTCGCATGATGAGTTTTTTTTCTATTGTATTTTGAAAAAATCAACTGTCTCAGAGTCAGCCGGTCTGTCTGCGTGTCTGGCTCGCGACTATGAAGTTGACTGAGCAAACATCGATGAGTGACTGCTCGTGGCGCGGCTATAAAATGTATCTAATGCAAATTCGCGATAATTTATCGCGTGCCTCTATTCCCTTGTAGCCTGAATAATTGAAAATTTTTATCGACGGCTACACCGAACTGTAATCGTATTCAAGGTACAATGCGAAAACGCGATACTGTATTATACCAGATATTGCATTGGTGACGGAAAATTATTTTTCAAACGAAAATAAAAAAATGATCTTAATGATATCAAAACTAGGTGCCGAACTTTTACTAAAACGTTATTAACAACGATCTAAATTAAATTTGGGCGTCTTTCCCTCCGTTACTTTTTATTTTTCTCGAAGGTCACATACCGGATTCTTTTATGTATTACAGCTTCGCGAACGTGGACCAGTATACTATAGACGTTTTTATACCAAGGAGCACGGCCCTTTCGATCCAAAAAAATGGATTTTCCAGTGAAAGATATTTACAGATTTGAAATAAGGAAAAAAAGAAAAAAATATATGGAATCCTGATAGGGTAGTCTTATAACAGCGATTCCCTGTTGAATTAATTTTTGTTTGCTCCTCTCTTAAAAATTGACGAATTTTCATTTTTTTCAACGCAAGCATATTGTCCTCAATGTCCATTCCTGTTTTTCGCGGTAATTTATGGACAAATTAATTAACAGATGTGAAAAGTCCGATAAATTAAATGGCAAGTATCGCTGCAATAATGAAAAAATAGTTATTTGTGTAACAAGGGCGTGGAAAATAAGGGATTTCACGAGTCCCCAAGGGGATTTTTTTTTTTTTTCGAAAAACACGTTTTTCCAATGGGAACTTCACATACAACGATGAACTTGTTGCGTTGCGTGGGTGACTTTTTTTACATAGCCAATGATGTTGCAGTCGAGTATCCCGTAACTAAGATACGAACGTTACAAACATTTCCGACGGGCTGCACGTGGAACGGTCGTGAAATTACAATTATACCAATATTACATGTGATAGTTCCATGCGTGCTTACGATAGCCTGAAGACTGAGTAATTAACATAGCGTATCGACAGCTACGCCGAAGTTGAACCGCATGCAAGAGAAATTGCGACAACGGAATATCAATACGATACGATGTATATGTGCCATAGGTTTTTTTTTTTCAAGGCAACGCAACATTATGACTCTTAGCTAGTAATCGTCGGATGAGAGAATGCGTAAAACGGTTTATCGCGAAAGGAATAATTGATTTCGACAAAAACTTTGGTGGAACAAGTCATCACGCGAATTTACAGCAACTTACGACGAATATATTTCAATTGAGTATACACTTTGCGCCGAGAATTTTTTTAATAAAGAGGCAAATTAATTTGCAACCAGCATTCTCATTTTTTTATTGTAGCTGACAAAAGTGCATTTTTAAGGAAAATAAACTTGCTTTTTTCTGGTTTCCTCGCGAAGGTTTTTTTTTCATTATCGAAGGAGACGTTGGAAAAATAAAGAGACGTCGTGCAAATGTAATTGTCATCAATTTCTACAATACATCCTAGTTTTGGGAATGAATTAAAAACACTTTCGTTTTTTGAGATTTCAACGATATTTTCCTTGGATTTGATTAGGTTTTTTTGTAAAAGAAGCGTCAAGATTCGGGATCGGCAAAGGGAGAATAACGAGTTTATGGTATTTACCAGAAACGAGGGGCGAGAATTATTTTTTTTTTTTAATAACAATTATTATAGTGAATATTATGATTATGTTTCTTCGTGTAGAATCATTAGAACATATTGGGTGTACGAGATATTAGATGATTGATGATCAATGATCATTTGATTCGTTTAGGCGATGAAATTGTTGAATTACATACGTGCGGATTGGGAAATTTGGGGGCGGGATCACGACGTAGATATTTTTTTACGGATACGCTGAGGAGGGGAGGAAAAATGACGTTACTCTATACAGGTTAGTCAATTCATGGTAATTGCCAGTTTAACAGTTGATAAGTCCTAATGGTTTGTATAGTGACTGGATTTGATCGGGAAGGGTCTGAAAAATCGACCGCTGCAAGATTTTCCAGCCCATTTTCGTACTCGTTATTTATTCGGCTGATAAAAAAAACGACCACCCTATTGCAATTCGACTGGCGGTTGATTTACTGATGTTTAGACTTCAAGGGCACCCATCATTGGTCCCAGCATAATCTTGCGCAAAATCTCGAATGTTACTGTATTGTGAAGGCTTCATTTTTAGGTATGCTGAACTTATCGACGCGACTGACTCCTGGTACTTTTTTTTCGTGGCTGTCTTCAACAGCCACAACGATGATCCTGATTAGCGTGGAAGGAGTTCAGGTAAAAATCGCAAATGATGTTACTCCGACAAGGTGCGTAATATGTTGAAAATGTATTCAGATTATCGAAAGAACAAAGGAGCCGGAAATGACAATACAATTGGTATTCTATATTGTGGTGGCTATGGTGCATCTCTACATCGAGAGCTACATGAGACAAATTTTGATGGATCACAGTATGAGTATTCGAAATTATATGTAAGTGAACGATTGTTATTGAGTAAATTAAAAAATGGACCGAAAAAAAAAAAATTGTTTCGTCTCCTTAGACTCCAGGGAAAATGGTATACGTTACCGTTGAAGGCTCAGAAACTCGTACCGTTGACAATGATGCGTTGCAACATACTTTGCAAGCTTACGGCTGCCAAACTGACTACTATGTCGATAGAAACTTTTGCCGTGGTACAAACGATCATTTTTTTCAAGATCTCCACTGTCTGCAGAATGTTTTGTCAGCGAACGTAATTAATTAATCATTTTCACGCTCCAGATATTGAAGGTGTCGTTGTCGTACTTTACTCTTCTGCGCTCTGTATAACGATGATGCTTTCTGAGGTCATGCAATGGTTTACTATCGGGGATGGTATCTTTAATAATCTAGCATTCAAAGCTAGCATGTATCAATGATGGAATAAGTTGAGGTAGTCCTTATTTTGTTATGTCCGACGCCACCAAAATTCGAGGGAGGAATGGCCGCGATTGAGAACACTTTTTGAGGGATGAAAATCTGAGAAAAATTCAAGCCTATGGAAGGGTTTTCAAATATTATTCTTGCATAATAATAATTTGAAAATGTTTTCAAGAAATCACCCGGCATGAATGTGCAACTAAAAAAGTACCGGACTCTGTACCGATTATTATCAAAAGACTACAGTGTAACTTGTGTGATTTCAGAAAAAGTGAAGCTTTTCGGGCCAATTGTATTCGGAATTTCATATCACATTAAGTTGACCATAATAAATAGTCGGAAAAGTCAACCCTTCAAAATGTTCACCAAATCTTTGGACCTATAGCAAACCATGCATCGTCTAAAACGTCGAAGTTTCGCCATGTCAAGTTTCCGGTGTCGAAATTTCGCCGTGTCGAGTTTTTGGTGTCGACATTTCGCTATGTCGAGTTTTTGGTTTCGACTTTTCATCTCGTCGGGTTTCCGGTGTCCACTTTACGTCGTGTCGGATTGTCGGTGTCGACTTTTCATCGTGACGAGTTTTTTTTCATGTGTGCAGGTGCTTTATGTGCAGTTTAGATAGTTGGATGGTGTACAGTTTTCCGTGCAAAGTTATTCGGTGTTGACCTGTCCGGGTGTAAAGTCATTCGACGAATAGTTTTTATTGAGATTCGTCGCTTAGAGTTTTAAGAATCGGTGTCGAATTGTTTGGTGTAGAGTTGTTCGCATGTAGAGTCGGTTGGTGTTCACTTTAGGTGTAGAGTTGAATTCGTATCAAATTGGGGGTGTAGAGTCGGTAGTCTTTACGCAATTTAGTTGAAGCGCCGAAAGGCCCGATTTTCAGGAGAATGCGAAGTGGGATATCCCGGAGGTTCGATGGAATTTGAAGAGGACCAAGGTTGCTCATCCGAAGGCACTTTTTTATTTCTCCACAACGTTTTTTTATATTCAAGATACATTCATAGAATCAATTTTATAACAGTTATAAGATATATCTATATGTTACATGTAACGGGGATTTTTTACAACACGGAAATTCATTTCTATTTCAATATTGAACTAAAACGACCAATTCTTTGGTCGATGCAGTTAACATTCAGTGAGATTATGATCACAATATTTACACAATAATATATGTTTCGAATTTTTTTACATTACACATTTCGTAATAAATTAAAATATAAATTATCTCATTTTTTCAAAGGAAAATTTCTTTAGCGTGTGTACAACGAGTCCATCGTTTGGAAAGAGAAATCAAACTTAAAATTCAAGCTTCGATTATTATTAAGCCGAGTAGAGTAAGCACGCCAGGTTGTACTATATCCTATCGGGTCAGCAGTGAGCTATCATCGAAACTATATTTTAAAACAATTTCGAGAAATACCAATGATTTTGATTCCTTAAGGAACTTCGTTTCAGTATATATTTTCGTTTTCGAGATTTTCGTAGAAACGTATGCAGAATTACCAGCAATGTTGTTTAATGACGTACGGAAACATTTTTCGAATACATGTGTGTGTGTGTGTGCAAATTATTTAAACCTCGTGACTGGCGAACGACTTAAAATATATAAGACTGACATTCATCACCCGTGTTGTGGAGACAATTCCTCTTTTTTCATTTCATATAGGTGAAATGTATGAAGTCGTATAATTTTCACACGATTTTGATTGATTTATAGAATATTCGCGCGCGCTATAATTATCACAATTGTTTAGAAACCGAGTTCAAAATTATTATAAAAATTGATTATTATCAACCGATGATTGGTGTCAGAATTGGAAACTACGATTGACACAACTGGGTACTTGGTGAATTAAAAAAATACATTGTAATTTTTGTATGCCGGTTGTCACAAAACACTTGTCTTACACGATCGAAGAATGCTTGTTAGAATAACACACCCATTTTTATGTCCGACTTTCTAGAATCAGCTTGAATAGCTCTCTCAAATAACTACCCTCATAATTTTCTAACAATGCAATCATCGCATTTTCCTTCCCATGGACTCACCAGCGGAAGTTTCACTTTGATCGTGCCTGAGGATCACGCGCACGGACCGTTATTCTTCTATGTTTGGTAGCACGACGAAAGAACAACGGTCTTCTTGTTCTTTCAGGTCGATTCAATTTGACTGCCCGCGTGGTTTTGACTCTGGGATAAATCCGATGGAATATTATTTCGCCAATGAATACAATAAGAGAGAGTACCATGCCGATTCCAAAAAATTTGAACGCAAAGGCCAAATCACGAAAGATCATAATTCTAGGTTCAACAGGCACTTCTTTGCCTTTAAGCTCACGGAGCCTTTTTTCAGCTACTATAGCATCCAGTTTTGACAAAAAACCACCGGCCGCGGCGATTCGTATGAAGGTGTTGATTCTCTCTTCCATTGCCCAATTTGGTGACAAGTCTCGGATAACAAATTCACGAATAATGCAACCACTGCTTGCGTGTAAATTGTGTTCTCTGGCGTGATCGCGGTGTTCAGCACCCCAAGTTAGACAAGCACTCCAGGGTTCGCGTACGACGTATGTCCAGCAACTTTCTTGTGGCAACATTACGATGACGCGACCTCGAAAGACTGGTTCATCAAAAAAGTTTGCGTACTCTATTGAAGTATAGACTGTATAATTCAGTTCGGCCAAATCTCGGATCGAATCTACTTGTCGAACAGGAATATCCTGCGTCAGAAGTGCCGCTAGATTCCCGCAAAAAATGCCTTGCATTGTCACTACAAAGAAAAGCAGAAAGGTCAGATAAATCCGGGGCGCTGCATTCGGTGGTACGGTAGTTAGACCGGAGTTACAAGTTAGCCGACAAAGATTCAATATCCCGACCAGTACAGATTGACGCATAAAATATTTGAAGAAAATCAGCGTGACGATGTAAGTCACATACATGCCATACCACGAATAGCTGTCTATAACATCGATAATCTTTCTCAGTTGCGATTTATTCCCACGAAACTGTGTTAACAGATAAATACAGTCCGTTTCATACGCGTCGGTGTGAGACTTGAATATCTTTCCCCTCATTAGAGTTCCTGAACCCCAAATACCATCTTTATGAACATAAACCTGTCCTAAAAATCTCTGTACCGTGATAAACTTTCCAGTTGCGTTAATATAAGACAAAAAGTTCGCCATAAAATGGTCTATTCTTTTGCGCTCAAGCCATTGATCACTGGTCCGTAATTGCAGGTCTTCCATTGATTTTTCTAATTTTCTCAATATGGAAGGTCCGGTTTTAACCCGTTCAATGCCAATATCGTCCGCAAAACTCGAAATATCTCTAGAATGAGTAAATCGTCCTTTGTTGAGACGCAGTGCTCGTGTGGTCTTCAATTCAGTTTCATTAGCTTTTAACACACTCTTGGTGAAACTCAGTATTTTGATCGGTAACCCACCCAAATCGTGTGTTCTGTCAAAATCAATATTTTTGCACATCTCATGTTCACGATATTCTCGCACAAACCACGAAAAAAGTGGATACCGTCGGAAATTGTAGGTTTTGAGTAATTGCCAAGGTTCGGGCGCTTGATTAGTAAAAGGATTCGAAGTGTACAGCACTATTCCCTTCGTGCGATGGCGACACAAGAAGTTGACATTTAGCCTCTCGTTAGCATTGGAATTGAACAAGAAATCTAAGGTAACCGAGTCGCCGTCGCAGGCAGAGTATTTTTGTTCAGGTGACCAACCAATCAAGAGACCGGACGCCATGCTATTGTAATATCGTGAATCCATGAAATCTTGGGCCAATCTCACTTGGTGCATATAAAACGCTGCGACCATTACGAAAATATGTACTTTGTGTACTGAATCTCGATTCATGTCGAGCCCATAATCAATATTATTCTTTGCCCTTCTTGTACTATCCAACAAAACGACGGAGAAGGATCCGTGAGAAGATAGTCTTTTGATGAAATTCCCAGGAAAATCTCCAGCGAGAACGATCGTGTGATCTTTGTTCGCGTAGCAAGTAGTCAATATTTTTATCTGCAATTCATTGAATCGGATTGTTGAAAACCCTTCGTCTTCTTCTTCTTGGAAAATAGAAGTAAAGAACTTACCGCCGCATCTCCGCATTCATCGAATCCGTCCGATTTGATTGGATTGATGAGAATCTTCGATAAGCATGTTTTTGCGATCAGAACCACAAAAACAACGATGCACTTTTTGATTCGCATGATGAGTTTTTTTCTATTGTATTTCGAAAAAATCAACTGTCTCAGAGTCAGCCGGTCTGTCTGCGTGTCTGGCTCGCGACTATGAAGCTGGCTGAGCAAACGTCGATGAGTGACTGCTCGTGGCAAGGCTATAAAATGTATCTAATGCAAATTCGCGGTAATTTCTCGCGTGCCTCTATTCCCTTGTAGCCTGAATAATTGAAAAATTTGATCTACGGCTACGCTGAACTGTAATCGTATTTAAGGTAAAATGCGAAAACGCGATACTATATTATACCAGATATTGTATTCGTGACGAAAAATTATTTTCCAAATGGAAATAAAAAAATGATCATAATAATATCAAAACTAGGTGCCGAATTTTTACTAAAACGTTATTAACAACGATCTAAAGTAAATTTGCGCGTCTTTCCCTCTTTTGCTTTTTATTTTTCTCTAAGGTCACATACCGGATTCTTTTATGTATTACAGCTTCGCGAACGTGGATCAGTATAAAGACGTTTTTATCCCAATGAGCATGGACCTTTCGATCCAAAAAAATGGATTTTCCAGTGAAAGATATATACAGATTTGAAACAAGGGAAAAAAGAAAACATTATATGGAATCCTAATAGGGTAGTCTTATAACAACGATTCCCCATTGAATGAATTTTTTTTTACTCCTCTCTTGAATATTGACGAATTTTCATTTTTTTTTAACCCAAGCAAATTGTCCTCAGTGTCCATTCCTGTTTTTCGTGATAAATTGTGGACAAATTAATTAACAGATGTGTAAAGTTCCATGACTTAAAGGGCAAATATCGCTGCAATAATGAAAAAATAGTTATTTGTGTAACAAGGGCGTGGAAAATAGGGGATGCCATGAGTGCGAATTGCGGCACGAGCCAAAGGTAAGTCGCCACGCGCGGGAAGTCGCCCACGCTACGCAACAAGTTTATCGTTGGATGTGATGTTCGGTTCCACGACGGTTCGGTTCGGTATTTTTACATAGCCAATGATGTTGCAGTCGAGTATCCCGTAACTAAGATACGAACATTGCAAACATTTATGACGGGCTGCACGTGGGAAGGTCATGAAAGTACGATTGTACCGATATCACATGTGACAGTTTCATGCGTGCTTACGATCGCTTCTGGACTGAGTAATTGACATAACGTATCGACAGCTGCGCTGAACTTGAACCGCATGCAAGAAAAAATGCGGCAACGCGATATCAATACGATACGATCTATATGTGCCATACGTTATTGTTTCATGGCAACGCAACGCTACGACTATTCGCCAGTAATCGTGGGATGAGAGAATGCGTAAAACGGTTTATCGCGAAAGGGCTAATTGATTTCGACAAAAAACTTTGGCGGAACAAGTCATCACGCGAATTGACAGCAACTTACGCCGAATATATTTAAACTCAGTATACACTTTGCGCCGAGAATTTTTTGAATAAAGAGGCAAATTAATGTGCAGCAGCATTCTCATTTTCTTATCGTAGTTGACAAAACTGCATTTGCAAGAAAAAAAAACTTGCTTTTTTTTGGTTTCCTCGCGATGGTTTTTGTTTTTCATTATCGAACGAGACGAATTAAAAACGCTTCCGTTTTTTGAGATTTCAACGATTTTTCGTTGGATTCAATTAGATTTTGTGTGAAAGGCGCGTTAAGATTGGTGATCAGAAACGGGAGAATAACGAGGTTATGGTATTTAGCCCAGAAACTAGGAGCAAGAATTTTTTTTTAAATCATTTTCTTTGAAGAAAAAGGATTTCTTCAAAATTCTGGAAAATCTCATTTCCGTTATGGAAATTGGGCATACGGCCCACATTGAAAGTCGACACGACTATTAAGGAATCACTTCGTCACGTAGTAACAATTGTGACGAGGCGTTCGTGAGTGTTCGCGTACGCTCGTCGCAACGTGCAAATGTTAAGGGGCTAGATACAGAAGGATCGTTGCTCGTCGCTCTCGCCGCTAGTCATATGGTATAGCGAACGCAATGCTGCCGAAATTCGGATTATATTTCAGGCAGTTCGGCAACGGTGCGAGGAGAGACGGCGAGTACGATAGCGAGGACCCGAGGATCCTCGGTACGCGACGCTCGATGCGAGAGCGCTCCCCCTTCTCACCGGCGAGAAGAGTCCGGTGGATCGACGAAGCGTCGTCGATAACGACAGTTAGCAGCTAGATTTGAGCGAGATAAGAGATAGCTTTTGGCGCTTGATAGAGGAGATAGCTTTCGGCGCTTGGAGAGTTAGATAGAACTTAGCTAACTGCTATTTAGAGTCATTGCAGTCTATTGTAATTTATTTCTGGTACGACTAAAATAAGGGGTATTGAGTTTGGATTTAGTTTAGAAGAATTAGTGATAAAGCGTGAATTACCAAAGTGGCCGTGCCGTACACGGGACTTGGATTAAGATATCGCCGAGCGAAGGCGAAGCCGTTGAAGGTCGAACCGAGGACGCCGAGCGAGGCGTAGAGTCCACGTGGACGAAAGAAAATTGTAAAAGGTAGGCTCGTGACCGTTTCTCTTTGGTAAATTTTCCGAGTGCATTGGCTCTCGTTTTTCGTAGTTGAACACGTGTGGAATTCGATCCTCGGCCGTGCCGGCTTCCCCGGCGAGTATCTCGCGCGCCGCGTCGAGAATATTTAATATTGTAATAGTTTATTTTCCGCGAAGAGTATTATTGTTTCTTTTCTTTATTTTCTCTTGTAAAATAATTAACATGGTTCTTTGAATAAATTGTTATTTTTATTGTTTGCTTAATTGGAAAGTCGTGTGCATCTTTTTTGGTTGCTATTGAGTTATTTCAGCCCGTCGAATTGCACCCCCATCGCTAGCCGGAACGGGGAAAAGACATTGAATAAAGTGATTTCCTTGGTGTTTGGGAAATTTGGACAAACACCTGGCGCCTAACGAGGTCAAACAGAGGAGAATCGCAAGGGCGCGATTCTCATAGAAAATTCACACAGGCGTCATTATTTGTTGGTCGTGGTGGTTTTAGCGTCGCCGAATTGCGCTGAAACGGCCCGTCACACAATATAGCAATGAAAACTTCTGGGCGAAAATTAGAACGAATCGATAGGAATCGAATATCGACAGAATCCGGACGAATCGCTGTTGAGCTGAATAAACCGGCTCTGACTTTTGAATATCTGGCTTGGTGCATTGACAAGCACAATCGTGCCATCGAGTGAGATTAGTCGATGTACATTTGTCCAATCACCGAGCTTAATATTTTGCGTATACCGTGTTTTGGTCTACCCACATTATCATACTACAATATTAAAAATTGCTAGTGCGCTCTAGCAAAATCGGCATTCACAATAACAATCGGAAAATCAACCGGTTATTTTGTCCAAAAATGCAACCGCTCAAAAGACTAGCCAAGCAACCGCTCATTGGAATAGTTTGAGGACCGTTTTTTAGAGGTCGTACCAGTCTGGTTCTTTTCTTGAAAATCAACCAAGCAAAGGACCGTTAAACATGCCAGTCGAAGTGCCAGAGCTGGTATCCTCAAGTCTTATTCACTTTAGAGCACTAAGGCTTCTTATCTTTTCCCACTAAGTTTAAAGCGCTATTTCACGCTAACGCGAACGGCGTAGTGACGGTAAGTTAATTTAAGCATGACTTTACGACCATTTGGACGAGGTACGGATCAAAGAGCGACAGTCTATCCTGCTGTGATGGGAACCTGAAGTCCTGGATCCGAGATCTGGGTGATATTTTTTATCGAAATATGATCGAAGTGCTCGAAAGTAATGCTCAAATTCACCTTAATGGCACTACAGTATTGGCACTACCGCTAATAATCGATGGAAAAAGAATAATAACTTAGTTCTCTAAAGATAATAGGATTTCAGGATCCTAGCTCAGTCCCAAGGTCGCTATGAGAAAAAGTACCGATCAAACGACATTCAACGGACTTCCTTGATAGTTTGTGCAGCGGTCACTTTAAAAATATGACTGAAGAAACGACTGTGAAACCACCTGGTATTTAAGTGACAAAAATTAACCGTCAAAACCACTGTAAAACCACTGTGGGCAGAAAACTTCGTATGGTAGCTTTCTCACGAACCACCACGAAAACAACCGAGTACAGCTGATCTGTGAAAAACCACGATCGAAATGACCGCCAAACGACCGTGCTTTTCTAACATGGCACCGCTGAAACGATCGCTGAACAACCATCCGCAAAAATCCAAACTGTCCTTCCGGTGGTTTCGTGGTGGTTTTGACGGTGACTTTTTATTACTTGACCACCATGGTTTGTATAGTGACTGGATTTGATCAGAAAGGGTTTGAAAAATCGACCGCTGCAAGACTCTCCAGCCGATTTTCGTACTCGTTGTGCGCGAATGATGTTACCTCGTCAATGTGCATAATATGTTGGAAATGTATACAGATTATCGAAAGAACAAATGAGCCGGAAATGACAATACAATTGGTATTCTATATTATTGTGGCTATGGTGCATCTCTACATCGAGAGCTACATGGGTCAAATTCTGATGGATCACAGTATCAGTATCCAAAATTATATGTAAGTGAACGATCGTCATTGAATAGATGAAAAAATGGACCGAAAAATAAAAAATTATTCCGTCTCCTTAGACTCCAGGGAAAATGGTATACGTTACCGTTGAAGGCTCAGAAACTCTTACCGTTGATAATGATGCGTTGCAACATACCTTGCAAGCTTGCGGCTGCCAAACTGACTTTTATGTCGATAGAAACTTTTGCCGTGGTACAAACGATCATTTTTTCAAGATCTCCACTGTCTGCAGAATGTTTTGTCAGCGAACGTAATTAATTAATCATTTTCACGCTCCAGATATTGAAGGTGTCGTTGTCGTACTTTACTCTTCTGCGCTCTGTATAACGATTATGCTTTCTGAGGTCATGCAATGGTTTACTATCGGGGATGGTATCTTTGATAATCTAGCATTCAAAGCTAGCATGTATCAATGATGGAATAAGTTGAGGTAGTCCTTATTTTGTTATGTCCGATGCCACCAAAATTCGAGGGAGGAATGACCGCGATTGAGAACACTTTTTGAGGGATGAAAATCTGAGAAACAATCAAGCCTATGGAAGGGTTTTCAAATATTATTCTTGCATAATAATATTCCGAAAATGTTTTCAACAAATTACCCGGCATGAATGTGCAACTAAAAAAGTACCGGACACTGTACCGATTATTATCAAAAGACTACAGTGTAGCTTGTGTGATTTCAGAAAAAGTGAAGCTTTTCGGGACAATTGTATTCGGAATTTCATATTACATTAAGTTGACCATAATAAATAGTCGGTAAAGTCAACCCTTCAAAATGTTCACGAAATCTTTGGACCTATAGCAAACCATGCATCGTCTAAAACGTCGAAGTTTCGCCATGTCAAGTGTCCGGTGTCGAAATTTCGCCGTGTCGAGTTTTTGGTGTCGACATTTCGCTATGTCGAGTTTTTGGTTTCGACTTTTCATCTCGTCGGGTTTCCGGTGTCCACTTTACGTCGTGTCGGATTGTCGGTGTCGACTTTTCATCGTGACGAGTATTTTTTCATGTGTGCAGGTGCTTTATGTGCAGTTTAGATAGTTGGATGGTGTACAGTTTTCCGTGCAAAATTATTCGGTGTTGACCTGTCCGGGTTTAAAGTCATTCGACGAATAGTTTTTATTGAGATTCGTCGCTTAGAGTTTTAAGAATCGGTGTCGAATTGTTTGGTGTAGAGTTGTTCGCATGTAGAGTCGGTTGGCATCCACTTTTGGTGTAGAGTTGAATTCGTATCAAATTGGGGGTGTAGAGTCGGTAGTCTTTACGCAATTTAGTTGTAGCGCCGAAAGGCCCGATTTTCAGGAGTATGCGAAGTGGGATATCCCGGAGGTTCGATGGAATTTGAAGAGGACCAAGGTTGCTCATCCAAAGGCACATTTTTATTTCTCCACAACGTTTTTTTATATTCAAGATACATTCATAGAATCAATTTTATAACAGTTATAAGAATATATATGTTACATGTAACGTGGATTTCTTACAACACGGAAATTCATTTCTATTTCAATATTGAACTAAAACGACCAATTCTTTGGTCGATGCAGTTAACATTCAGTGAGATTATGATCACAATATTTACACAATAATATATGTTTCGAATTTTTTTACATTACACATTTCGTAATAAATTAAAATATAAATTATCTCATTTTTTCAAAGGAAAATTTCTTTAGCGTGTGTACAACGAGTCCGTCGTTTGGAAAGAGAAATCAAACTTAAAATTTAAACTTCGGGTATGATGTACATTATTAAGCCGAGTAGAGTAAGCACGCCAGGTTTCACTATATCCTTCCGTTATCGGGTCAGCAGTGAGCTATCATCGAAGCTATATTTTAAAGAATTTCGAGAAATACCAATGATTTTGATTCCTTAAGGAACTTCGCTTTAGTGGATATTTTCGTTTTCGAGATTTTCGTGGAAACGTATGCAGGATTACCAGAAATGTTGTGAAATGACGTACGGAAAAAATTTCCGAATGCATGTGTGTGTGTGTATGTGCAAATTATTTGAACCCCGTGACTGTCGACCGATTTGAAGAATGAGACTGAAATTTATTGCCTGTGTTGTGGCGACAGTCCCTCTTTTTTCGTTTCAAAAAGGCAAAATTTATGAAGTCGTACTACAGGTTTCACACGACTTTGATTTCTAACATGTTCGTGCGCGCTATAATTTTCACAATTGTTTAGAAATCGAGTTCAAAATTATTATGAAAATTTATTGTTATCAACCGATGAGTGGTGTCAGAATTGGAAACTACGGTTGACACAGTATTCCCGGGGTACTTGGTGAATTAAAAAAATATATTGTAATTTTTGTATGCCGGTTGTCACCAATCACTTGTCTTACACGATTAAAGAATGCACGTTAGAATAACATACCCATTTTCATGTCCGACTTTCTATGATAAGCTTGAATAACTCTCTCAAATAACTACCCTCATAATTTTCTAACAATGCAATCATCGCATTTTCCTTCCCATGCACTCACCAGCGGAAGTTTCACTTTGATCGTGCCTGAGGATCACGCGCACGGACCGTTATTCTTCTATGTTTGGTAGCACGACGAAAGAACAACGGTCTTCTTGTTCTTTCAGGTCGATTCAATTTGACTACCCGCGTGGTTTTGACTCTGGGATAAATCCGATGGAATATTATTTCGCCAATGAATACAATAAGAGAGAGTACCATACCGATGCCGAAAAATTTGAACGCAAAGGCCAAATCACGAAAGACCATAATTCTAGGTTCGACAGGCACTTCTTCGGCTTCAAGCTCGAGGCGCCGTTTTTCGACTACTATAGCATCCAGTTTTGACAAAAAACCACCGCCCACGGCGATTCGTGTGAAGGTGTTGATTCTCTCTTCCATTGCCCAATTTGGTGACAAGTCTCGGATAACAAATTCACGAATAATGCAACTACTGCTTGCGTGTAAATTGTGTTCTCTGGCGTGATCGCGGTTTTCAGCACCCCAAGTTAGACAAGCACTCCAGGGTTCGCGTACGACGTATGTCCAGCAACTTTCATGTGGCAACATTACGATGACTCGACCTCGAAAGACTGGATCATCAAAAAAGTTTGCGTAGTATTTTGGAACATAGACTGTATAATTCAGTTCGGCCAAATCTCGGATCGAATCTACTTGTCGAACAGGAATATCCTGCGTCAGAAGTGCCGCTAGATTCCCGCAAAAAATGCCTTGCATTGTCACTACAAAGAAAAGCAGAAAGGTCAGATAAATCCGGGGCGCTGCATTCGGTGGTACGGTAGTTAGACCGGAGTTACAAGTTAGCCGACAAAGATTCAATATCCCGCCCAGTACAGATTGACGCATAAAATATTTAAAGAAAATCAGCGTGACGATGTAAGTCACAAACATGCCATACCACGAATAGCTGTCTATAACATCGATAATTTTTCTCAGTTGCGATTTATTCCCACGAAACTGTGTTAACAGATAAATACAGTCCGTTTCATACGCGTCGGTGTGAGACTTGAATATCTTTCCCCTCATTAGAGTTCCTGAACCCCAAATACCATCTTTATGAACATAGACCTGTCCTAAAAAGCTCTGTACCGTGATAAACTCTCCAGTTGCGTTAATATAAGACAAAAAATTCGCCATAAAATGATCGATTCTTTTGCGCTGAAGCCATTGATCACTGGTCCGTAATTGCAGGTCTTCCACTGATTTTTCTAATTTTCTCAATATGGACGCTCCGGTTTTAACCCGTTCAATGCCAATATCGTCCGCAAAACTAAAAATATCTTTAAAATGAGTAAATCGTCCTTTGTTGAGACGCAGTGGTCGTGTGGTCTTCAATTCAGTTTCATTAGCTTTTAACACACTCTTGGTGAAACTCAGTATTTTGATCGGTAACCCACCCAAATCGTGTGTTCTGTCGAAATCAATATTTTTGCACATATCATGTTCACGATATTCTCGCACAAACCACGAAAAAAGTGGATACCGTCGGAAATTGTAGGTTTTGAGTAATTGCCAAGGTTCGGGCGCCTGATTAGTAAAAGGATTCGAAGTGTACAGCACTATTCCCTTCGTGCGATGGCGGCACAAGAAGTTGACATTTAGCCTCTCGTTCGCATTGGAATTGAACAAGAAATCTAAGGTATCCAGGTCGCCGTCGCAGGTAGAGTATTTTTGTTCAGGTGACCAGCCAATCAAGAGACCGGACGCCATGCTATTGTAATATCGTGAATCCATGAAATCTTGGGCCAATCTCACTTGGTGCATATAAAACGCTGCGACCATTACGAAAATATGTACTTTGTGTACTGAATCTCGATTCATGTCGAGCCCATAATCAATATTATTCTTTGCCCTTCTTGTACTATCCAACAAAACGACGGAGTAGGATCCGTGAGAAGATAGTCTTTTGATGAAATTCCCAGGAAAATCTCCAGCGAGAACTATCGTGTTATCTTTGTTCGCGTAGCAAGTAGTCAATATTTTTTTCTGCAAGTCATTGAATCGGATCGTTGAAAACCCTTCGTCTTCTTCTTGTTGGAAAAATAAAAGTCAAGAACTTACCGCCGCATCTCCGCGTTCATCGAATCCGTCCGATTTGATTGGATTGATGAGAATCTTCGCTAAGCATGTTTTTGCGATCAGAACCACAAAAACAACGATGCACTTTTTGATTCGCATGATGAGTTTTTTTTCTATTGTATTTTGAAAAAATCAACTGTCTCAGAGTCAGCCGGTCTGTCTGCGTGTCTGGCTCGCGACTATGAAGTTGACTGAGCAAACATCGATGAGTGACTGCTAGTGGCGAGGCTATAAAATGTATCTAATGCAAATTCGCGATAATTTCTCGCGTGCCTCCATTCCCTTGTAGCCTGAATAATTGAAAAATTTTATCGACGGCTACGCCGAACTGTAATCGTATTCAAGGTACAATGCGAAAACGCGATACTGTATTATACCAGATATTGTATTCGTGACGAAAAATTATTTTTCAAATGAAAATAAAAAAATGATCATAATGATATCAAAACTAGGTGCCGAACTTTTACTAAAATGTTATTAACAACGATCTAAATTGAATCTGGGCATCTTTCCCTCCTTTACTTTTTATTTTTCTCGAAGGTCACATACCGGATTCTTTTATGTATTACAGCTTCGCGAACGTGAACCAGTATACTATAGACGTTTTTATACCAAGGAGCAAGGCCCTTTCGATCCAAAAAAATGGATTTTCCAGTGAAAGATATTTACAGATTTGAAATAAGGAGAAAAAGAAAAAAATATATGGAATCCTAATAGGGTAGTCTTATAACAGCGATTCCCTGTTGAATTAATTTTTGTTTACTCCTCTCTTAAATGTTGACGAGTTTTTATTTTTTTGAACGCAAGCATATTGTCCTCAATGTCCATTCCTGTTTTTCGCGGTAATTTATGGACAAATTAATTAACAGATGTGAAAAGTTCGATAAATTAAATGGCAAGTATCGCTGCAATAATGAAAAAATAGTTATTTGTGTAACAAGGGCGTGGAAAATAAGGGATTCCACGAGTCCCCAAGGGGATTTTTTTTTTCGAAAAACACGCTCTTCCAATGGGAACTTCACATACAACGATGAACTTGTTGCGTTGCGTGGGTGACTTTTTTTACATAGCCAATGATGTTGCAGTCGAGTATCCCGTAACTAAGATACGAACGTTACAAACATTTCTGACGGGCTGCACGTGGAACGGTCGTGAAATTACAATTATACCAATATTACATGTGATAGTTCCATGCGTGCTTACGATAGCCTGAAGACTGAGTAATTGACATAGCGTATCGACAGCTACGCCGAAGTTGAACCGCATGCAAGAAAAATTGCGACAACGGAATATCAATAGGATACGATGTATATGTGCCATAGGTTTTTTTTTCCAAGGCAACGCAACATTATGACTTTTCGCTAGTAATCGTCGGATGAGAGATGGCGTAAAACGGTTTATCGCGAAAGGACTAATTGATTTCGACAAAAAACTTTGGCGGAACAAGTCATCACGCGAATTTCTAGCAACCTACGACGAATATATTCAAACCTAGTATACACTTTGCGCTGAGAATTTTTTTAATAAAGAGGCGAATTAATTTGCAACCAGAATTCTAATTTTTTTATCGTAGTTGACAAAAGTGCATTTTTAAGGAAAATAAACTTGCTTTTTTCTGGTTTGCTCGCGAAGGTTTTTTTTCATTATCGAAGGAGACGTTGGAAAAATAAAGAGACGTCGTGCAAATGTCATTGTCATCAATATCTACAATACATTCTTGCTTTGGGAATGAATTTAAAAACACTTTCGTTTTTTGAGATTTCAACGATTCTTTCCTTGGATTTAATTCGATTTTTTGTAAAAGAAGCGCTAAGATTCGTGATCGGCAAAGGGAGAATAACGATTTTACGGTATTTAGCCCAGAAACCAGGGGGAAGAATTTTTTTTATCGTCTTTTCGAAAGTGACGATTTGTAAGAGCTTTCAAAATGCGATATCTTGGTTTTCCAATGGCTTTACGAGTGAACCGACGTTGCTCATCCAGAGACACTTTCTAATTTCTTCCCTTTTTTTAAATTCAAGACACATTTATAAAATAGACTTCGTAACAGTTATAGCATTATATCTGTGTGTTACATGTAACGATATTTTTTATAACAAGGAAGTGTACTTCTGTTTTGACATTGAACTATTACATGCCAATCTTTCGTCAACGCACTTAGCATTCGATGCGATGATGACCAGAAGAACAAATTGTGTTTCGAATTTTCTTTCAACTAAACATTCCATAGTGCATTTAAATATACATCAACTAATTTTTTTTGTGAAACTTCTCGAGCCGAATCTGTTGCTTACGAAAGGTGTACACAATTGTGGAGTTCTAACGTGGTAACGGAAGGACTACCTCGAAATGAATTTGCAAGTAAAAAAGTACAGGACCGTGTACCGATTATTATCAAAAGACTGCAGTCTAGCTTGTGTGATTTCAGAAAAAGTTGAGCTTTTCGCGCCAATTGTATTGAGAATTTCCTATTACATCAAGTTGACCATAATAAATAGTCGGTAAAGTTAACCCTTCAAAATGCTCACCAAATCTTTTGCCCTGGCAAACCATGCGTCGTTTAAAACGTCGGCAAATTCATCGTGTTTATTAATTAGCTATCGAAAAACCATCGTGAAAAGTGACCGTCCAGAAATGCTCCGCTGCGGTTGCTTTTCTGGATGGCCGCTTTTCCGAGGCTCGTCCAGAATGATCGTCTCTCGTTTCGGTCCTCCGATTGGTCCGTTCTCTCGGGATGGGATCCCATCTCGCGGAACGAGCCAATAGCAGCGTCGCAAGAAGTGATATCGTTCCGACGAGCGACTGGAATGCGCCAATCACACGCCATACCGGACTGCACCGTCAATCGTTTCGGTCGTCCGATTGGTCCGTTCTCTTAGGATAGGATTCCATCTCGCGGAACGAACCAATAGCAGCGTCGAAACAGGCAATGATCGTCGTTCCGACCGTTCCGACCGTTCCAACAAGCGACTGGAATGCATTAATCGCGCGCCACTACCGGACTGCACCGTGGCCGGCGCAGCTGACGACGCGCACACTGACTCGTTCAACATTTGAGGTTAAAACTTTGACGTTTACCAACTTTTCACCTGACAACTATTAACGTTTATCTCCGAGATAAGAAAAATGACGAATTCTCTCTTCGACCATTTATCTTCGTCGACTAATCAATTAATCTTTTAGTGTTTTCCTTTTTTAATCAAGCCGAGCTTATCGGAGTTTCGCTTTCTCGGATCTTTGTTTGCCTTTGAGGTTATGTATCTCGAGATTTTCAACGGCTTTTCAGTCTCCGGAGCCGGTCACTCGATAACGAGGCGAGCAATTGCAATCGACGCGAATTTATTCAACTTTTGAAATTGGCCGAAAGGCTATTTTTTTGTATATATAATTATTTATCGAAATAAAAAATATTCGCGAAATATTAATTTCGCGACGCTAAAAGAGATTTGTTGGAGTCGAAACGGGAGCGGGTTGCGAGATTTGCGATGGAAACGGTCAGAGCCTGCGGATGCAAAGGTATAAGGACTTGTTTGATATGCGAAGAGGAATACAACATCGAGAAAGCCGATCCCATCGAAGACCTAAGAGTAATATATTTATATGCATTTTTTTATTTTATAATTTACAATTTATAAAAAAAATTTACACTTTTTTAAATTTATTTATATATTTTATATATTTTATAATTTATAATAAAAAAAAAAATTTACACTTTTTTTTTCAAATTTATATATTTTATATATTTTATAATTTATAATTTATAAAAAAAATGTATTACATTTTTTTTGTCTATCGTACTTTCGTGAATTTACAATGTCATCGTTCGCAGAGAGGGCCCTGTTACGTTTACTGTCCGGAGTGCGAAAAAGCCTGGCCCGGATGGGACGCCGATGTGCGAGAAATCCATCCGAATCATACGGGCGATCCAATCGCTTATCCAGGAGTCTACATCGAGGTATCGCAATGAGTAATCCGCATGTCCGGTCAAGCCGGAATTCCGGGAAATCCTGGAAATGTCCTTGACATTTTTTTTCCCGAAACGGTCCTGGAATGTCCTGAAATTCCTTTGCCGGTCCTCATTTGTTGTCTCTTTTTCTTTCAATACCAATTTTTCAAGTTTTTTTAATCGAATGTGTCCAGTGGACCCGAAAATTCAGGAAGTCCTGGGAATGTCCTTGAATTTCTTCACCAATCCTAGAATATTAGTTCTTTTAATTCCTTCGAATTCCGATTTTTTAAATTACTTTTTAAAATACGAGACATTTTTGAAAAGTCCTTCAAATTTTTTGTACTAGGATGTCCTTAGATTTCTTTCCTGATCCTTGAATATTTTTTTTTCTTGCATGTCCTTAAATACCGATTTTTCAAATTACTTTTTAACCCCGTTCAGCGGAGCTGGAAATCTCGGAAGTCCTCGGAATGTCCTCGAAGTTTTCTCGTCCTGGAAGAGTCGTGGAATTCTCTTGAATTTTTTCGCTGATCACTGAATACTTTTTTTTATTATTTCCTTGAATACCGATTTTTTAAAAATCGCTTCTAAACTCATCGTGCCCCGTGAATCAGAAAGCCCGTAAAATTCTGGTATCTTCAATAATTTGATTTGAAAAATTGATTTCAATAAAAAAAATGCACTCTTCTCAATTTTATCACCGAATTCGTTTTCTCTTTTCGCGATTTATTTCACTATTTTATTTATTTTTATTCTCCACCTCCTGAATTTTCGTCGATGCGCAAATAACGTTTAATGGAAAGCGAAAAAAAAGAGAAGAAAATTGAAGAAAATAAAGAAATTTCCATAAATTACAGGACAATTTCTTGAGACCCGACGAGGCGAATTATCTGCTCGAAGATTTGGACTCGCTGCCCTGGGAACGTTCGCAAAGCGGCCGAAGAAAACAGGTGAAATATCGAAAAGTTTCAAATTGAAAAAAAATGTTCAACAATAAATTTTTTGAATAAATCAATTAATTAAAAATTTCTTCGACGTTTCAAAATTTTCAGAATTACGGGCCGAAGTGTAACTTCAAAAAGCGTCGTTTGCGCGTTGGAAGCTTCGACGGTTTTCCCTGCAAAACGAAGTACGTTCAGGATCGTTTGTCGGCCTGCGGATTATTGAAGGATTTTCAAACGATCGAACAGTGCAGCCTCGAGTACACGCCGGAGCGCGGGGCGTCGATAGATCCGCACATCGACGACTGCTGGATATGGGGCGAGAGAATCGTCACCGTCAACGTCGTCGGCGATTCGATTCTCACGATGACGCGTTACCGCGGCCCGAAGAATCGCTACAATCTCGACGACGTCGCGACTTATCCGCCGGTCGTTCGACGCGATTTCGGAACGCGCGACGACGACGGGACACTCGCGGAGGCGCCGGAAAACGCCGTTGTTCGATTACCGATGCCAGCGAGATCTTTGATCGTTCTCTATGGATCGGCTAGGTGAAAAAAATTAAACTCTTTTGATGAAAAAAAAAAAAAAAAAAAAAAAAATCCATCATTATTTTAGAATGAACGTAATCCGAAAGCTTCGATTACAATCGAAAAAGAACGATTTTGGTTTTTTTTTTTTCCCATGACAAGAAACCGATTAGTCTGTTAGAATTTCAGTCGCTTTTTTTTACACGCCAAAAAGATTCTTTTATGAAAATCTTTCTATAAAAAAATAATAGAATCCATCGTTATTTTGGAATGAAGGTAATCCGAAAGCTTCGATTACAATCGAAAAAGAACGATTTCTGGTTTTTTTTTCCCATAACAAGAAACCGATTAGTATGTTAGAATTTCAGTCGCTTTTTTTTCACACGCCAAAAAGCTTCTTTGATGAAAATTTTTATATAAAAAAATAAATAATGAAACTTTTTACATAAAAAATAATAAATAATAACATTTTTTATATAAAATAATAAATAACAAAATGTTGATAATTTTTTTGAATTGCAGGTACGACTGGGAACACGCTGTTCTACGCGAGGACATAGACTCGCGAAGAGTGTGCATTGCTTACAGAGAATTCACACCGCCGTATCTGCCGCGAGGCGACAAAAGCGCCGATTCTCGGGAAATATTAGAAAAAGCATTGAATTTCTGGTAAAAAAAAAAAAAAAAAGTTTCAATAGGATAGCAAGGACGAAACGGAGGCTCCGACTTGGATTTAGATAATTAATTCCACTCTAGGTCGTAAAATAACGAATTCAATTGAAAAGTAAACTTTGACTCCGATTTTATAGGATATTTATAAGGAAAAAAAGCGATGGACGAAGAACAAAATTGTGACGAGAAATTTTTATCGATTTGTTAGGACGATTATTCGCGACGAGGCCTCGGCGCGATCGACTATTTTCCTCAGTCTTAGCCGCATTCGACGTTGAAAATCGGAGAAAGAAAAATCTTTTTTTGTACATATTCAATCGAATTTGGAAGACACTGATTTTCCGCTTAATCGAAACGAGTATATATTTTTTTTAACGATAGGACGAATTAGATAATCAAATTTGGGCTATGGCAATACGGCGATTATTGTACATTAGAAAATGAAGGAAAAAGTAGGAAAAAAGAGAAAAACGGATGGACATCATTTGTGTAGAGTTGACAGAGAATTGTAGAATTATTGTTTATATTCGAGAAGAAAAAAATGCAGAATTTTTTCCGAAAATTCCGAAAAAAAAAGAAATGCCGAATGTGAGAATTTCGTCGGTTTTAAATTTCCGACGATAGTATTCGCCGACGAAGTGTTAAAAATTACTCCAGAATTCGTGCCCTTGAAATTTTTTTAACGCACCAACGCCGCAGGTGGATCGGAAATGAATTTACTTTGTACGAAATTTACGAATCATTTTTGGAACAAGAATGATTCGTTTTAAAATCGCGAATTCTGTAAAATATTTCAAATAAATGAGAAACAAATGTATGTATTTTGTTTGTTGTCAAAGATGATTCAAGATCGAATTCTTGAAATTTGTACCGCATGCTGAGGAAACAAGTCCCCGGTGTTCCAATATTTAGCGAAAATTATTCGGTCCTTTTTGTGCGTCGAAGCGCTCCAGAAGCGAAATTCTTTGCGGCGTCGGGTTCAAATTTTGTACAGAATCGAACTGTTATAAAGGATTTGCGGAAAATTCGTCTAAAACAGTTCGTCTAAAACAATTCGTCTAAAAAAATTCGTCTAAAATCATTCCGTCTAAAAAAAATGGTCTAAAATCATTTAGTCTAAAATAATTGGTCTAAAATCATTTCGTCTAAAAAAATTCGTTTAAAATCATTTCGTCTAAAAAAAATCGTCTAGAATCATTTCGTCTAAAGCAATACGTCTAAAAAAATTCGTCTAAATCACTTCGTCTAAAAAAATTCGTCTAAAAACAAATCGTCTAATAACAATTCATCTAAATAATTCATCCAGACGATAGCTCGTCTTAAGAAACGAATTTAAGTTTCATACTTTTGTCAAGACTTTCCATATATATATTTTTTAGATAACATCAGGAATTATCTATCGAGTTTGTCAACTACAACGGAAATATTTATAGTTTTTCGATTATACCGAGAAACGTCTAATTTTTTTAGGCAAGGAGCGGCTTTTTGCAATTTGGACGAACCGTTTTAGACGAATCGTTTTCGGATAAATTGCTTTTTTACTCCCAAATCTTCCGAATCCTCGAACTATGCCGCGATCGTTTCTAAAAAGGCTTTTCGAAATGCAACGTAGATTCTTCACTCATTTCCAAAACATTGAAGTCTAATATTCTATCAACAAGAATTTGTTAAATAAATTCCATAAGAATTATCACGAATTATTCGTGCCAAGTTTGCGTGCCGCATTTATCGTTTTTTCATGATCATTTTCCCTCCAAATTAGATATTTGTGGAAATTCTCGTAACTCTACGAGTTTAGAAATAGTGAACAAAAAAACTAAATTTACGTTACATGTAATTTATTTTACATAGATATATATATTTATGACAAAACGTAGAATATAGTACAATTTATACAATTAATTTTTTTCTTAATTATTATTAACATTTTTTTTTAAGTCGCAAACTTATTAAATAACTGTAGATTTTCAACGCCCCGCCGACGTCCCGACGAACGATTAACAATTCGCCGGAGTTTTGAGGGGGTGGTCTTGTTGCATGTAGATAACCGGAAACGTCGTCAACGGATCGGCCTTTCCGAGCGGCTGATATCCGTTCACGAGACTCTCCCGCAGCTCCCAGCGTCGCCGTTCTCGCTCCGTTTTTTGGCGTCTTATCGCACGGCCGAGCGTACACGCGAACATTATACCTGTCAACTATGGTAAAAAAAAAAAGAAGAATATTCAATATCGGCAATGAAAAATAAAAAAAGGCATTTTTTCTTTTTTTCTTGGGGAAAAATGCAAAAAATAACGCTTAAATAACAAATGAACAATAAAAAAAAATGCATTTTTTCTTTAATTTTTTTTGGGAAAAAATGCAACAAATAACGCTTGAATTACAAATGAAAAAAAAGCAATCCATAAACATTTTGGACTATTGAAAGTATTCTATTCTAGTCCGTTGAAAAATACTGTACAATTTCGTCTAATTGTTTACAACTGGAAATATGACTAATTCATTGATTGGTTAATTGATTATTAATATTATTAGTGAAAATCAGGCATGTGGTAAGTACTGACAAAATTTATTTTTTATGATATTACCGAAACAAAAAAATTAATGAATCAACTAATAATAATTAATCATTAATTAGTGTACGCACTTGAAAAAAAAAAATCATACCGTTTTTAATTTTTATTGAAAAATAAAAAAAAAACAATTTATTGAATAAATAAATAAATAAAATCGATACGATTTTTTTTGTTCATTTTATTCGATAAGAAAATATTATTATAAATGGAATTTAATTTTGAAGTAATGATAATAATAATAATTTATTTCTAATGATTAGCTGTTAAATAATTAATTAATAATGTCATGAAAAATTGTGCGTTACCTGAATAAGGGCAATCGCGATGGCACCGGTGCCGAGATTTAAGGCGCTACGATTGACGATCATTGCGAGTCTGTCGATGCATCCGACGCTGTAAACACCGCCGCAAAAACGGTCCCCGTTTCCGTTGTCGTTCGACAATTCGGTCCAGGCGCAGCAGGACGGCGGAAAACTTATACCGTTCGGTTGCGGTTCGCGGATTGCGTCCCAATCGGCTTCGCTCTCGATACCGCAGCATCGCAGCTGCGGAAGAGAAAAATCGAATCGATGCTCATTAAAAATATTCAACATTGTTCTCTTACTTTGATATTAAATGAATACATTTTTTAAATAAAATAAATAATGAATAAAAAAAAAAAAAAATCCCATCTCTTTAAACTCATAATTCTAAATAATTATTTAAATGGATTTTTTTTAAATACTTTATTATAAACAATAAAAGCTTTCGATGAAAAAAAGTAGGTGCAAAATAAAATTCACTCGACTTTTTTCGAATTTTTTTTTTTTTTTTCATACAATTTGAATGATTCCAATTTTGAATTTTTTTTTTCATTATCGATCAAATCAAAACACGTTTTGTGGAAACTGCCGAAACTTTGGTTTTTTTTTCTCTGGTAAATTGGAAGAAAGGAAAATCGTTCTTACCCGGGACTGCATAAAGTCCATCGCGTCCGTAGCCTCGACGTTGATCTCGTATTTGTGCATCGTTCCGTTTATCTTGTCGGCGAGAAGGCTCTTAATGCCGTCTTGAAGTGCGTAAGCCGATATCGCGGCGGCTACTTCCAGGATTAGAACGACAGAAAGGGAAACTGCAAACTAGAAAAAAAAAAAAAATGTATGAATAAATCAATCATTTTTTAATTGAACTAATTTAGCTGTTGAATTTTAGAGGCCAATTTTTTTTTCATTATTTAATTCAATTGTTCAATTTTTTAAATAAATTTCGTACGTATTATTATTATTATTATATATTGAACTTTTTCTCGATAATAATAGTATAATTAGTTATAATATTTACTTACCGGAAAAAAAAAATCGTATCGATTTTTCAAAAAATTAAAAAAAGTTTGATACTTTTTTTTTTTTTTATAAAAAAGGGTACATTACTTACCACGAGTACCATGCAGGTACTCTCCTTGAGTGCGCCGCAGCACCCGAAGAATGCGATTATGAAGACGAGGACGCCGACGACAATGAGAAGTGTCGCCGGTGAAAAGTAACTTCGATCGAGGAAGTGCGCGAAATCATCGTAAACCGTGTATATCGTCGTTCCAACGGATATTATCATAACACCCGTGAGCTGCAATAAAAAAAATTATCAATATTATAATAATAATACCCATATAATATAATATATTATAATAATGTATAATTATTAATATTAATTCTTTATTCGTTAATCGGACGAGACTTACGAATGATAAAATGAAACGTCCAATTTGCCAGAATGCATTATGATGCAAAAAACAAATTATCTCGTTTCCGGTCGATTCAATGGCAAATACGATAACCAGCAAAATTGTAGAGGGCAAAATTATCAACAAAAAGGGTTATAATACATTTTGCCGTAGGAGCGATAGCTTCCAAGCGGCAGCCGGTAAAAGTAGAACGAGAGAATTTTTAATTTTTATTTTTGAAAAAATATAAATTAATTTCAAATTAATCAAATTACTATTATTATAATTTTTTTAAGTTATAAAAAGAAATAATCATAATAGTTATCTAAGTATGATATCACGTATGAATTTATTATTAATATTAACAATAATATGCAATAATCAATTTAATACTCGAATTTTTTTTTAATAGAAAATTATTAACTTTGTTAGAATGTTCGCAAAACCCATCTCAGTCCTTCGTTTTATCTACCCGCGAATCATGTATCGACCTCGCGAGCGATAACGTTATCACTCCGATAGCGCACAAAAGAACGAGCCCGTAAATGTATATTTTGTGTATCGTTCTCGATCGTTGACGCGTCGCGCGAAATCTTCGAGATCTCGCTTGGGTTCGTCGCGCACTGTGGACTCGTTTTTATCGTCGATATCGATTTCTGATAAGCGGAGCCCGCACGTTTCAGAACATAAAACGATCCGGGAAACTCCTTTTCGCGTCTCAAAAGTCTCGATTTTTGTTAACATGTTTCTAACAATTTTCGCAATAAAATTTCTCCATTCGAACGATTTTTTTTCGTATCGGCCAATTTTGCTTGACGAATTATCTTTCGCAATACAAATAAGATGTACTAGTCGAAAAATCCTGAGAGGATTAGTTTTGTATAATAATAGTTCCCAAAAGTTATTAATAAAGTAAATAAAAAAAAATTATTGTTAATAATTAATTATCGATGAATTAATATAAAACAAAAATTGTTCAACGAATTAATCGGCAATCCAACTATTTTGAAAATATTGATGAAGTCTTTTTTTTTTAAATATACAAATTTGTTAAGAATTTCTTAAATGTCTCAAGATTTTTTTTTGTGCATGGGTAATAACGATATTTTGATACGAAGAATCGTTTCGAGATAATAGAGAAACAAACGATTCGGTGTTCGGTAAAGTGATTCGGTGGAAAAAAAAATTTTCGTATCGCGTTGCGACAAACCTCAAACGACTTGTAGATTACCGTTATCTATTCGTAGCCGTGTAATCTACGATAGAGAGACATCGAAGTTGCATGTCGTCCAATTCCATTTGAAACATTGTAACCCTGCACGGGAATGTGAGAGCGTTTCGTACAACGGAAATGAATTTTTTCTTTTTTGGGGCTCTCGAATTTTTGAAGAAAATTGCATTTTTTTTTTATGGTCGTATTCGCATTCCTCGTTCGAAATTGAGCAAATCTTCCCTTTGAAATTTTTTTCCTCGATGCTTAGTTCTCGAGATACGCGTTGTCAGAGTTTTCGACCAATCAGGAGGCTCGGACCGACGTGGCGCCATCTCGCGAGTACCGCTGATTCGCCGAAATCTTTGAAAGCTCGTAACTCGAGAACCACGAGTCGGAATGAATTCTGGCAAAGGGACAGTTTGTTCAGTTTTCGATGCTGAACGCGACTGTGAGCTCAACTTGTCCAATATCTTAAATCATTTGGTAAATCATCATCATTTTTGGGCATTCTAACTGGGCTGTTTTTGGAAAAATGTGTGTTCATTCGACGGTTTTACGATTGAGGCTTTCGGAACATTTACTCCCTCAATTATGAGAGATTTTTTGACTTTCCCATTTTCAACAAATATTGAAATTGTAGCATTCTTAAAATAGTAAATTTTTCAAATTAATAATAATAAAAAAAATATAAAAAATCGTAATACGTTCTTTGCATGCAATCAAAATTCTACAATGATTAATGGCCGAGTAAAAATCGATAAGTAATTATGTGCATTGACGATCCCAAACGAAAGTTTCTATTGTAAGGCAAAAAAAAAAAAAAGGACTCAATTTGCAACGAAATGCATCGGAGCTCGATAGAAACGACGTGGACTCCTCACTATATCGACCGTGCGACCGTGTGCGTGTTTTGTGCATTATTGACCGTCGTCGGCTCCGTTTTTTTTTCCTCGCCTCGCAACGTATGCCAGCAAAAGCAATACAGTGCACATATGCACACGCTGAAAGACTCGTATTAAACGCGATCCTTCTATCCCCGTTTCGTTGCAGCACCGACGCGCATCGCGGGTATGCACAAGACGTAGAAACTTGCGGGTTGATTTCGTTGAGTGACAACGAAGGGAGATCAAATTACGCGCTGTTTTTTTGCCATGACTACACTCGTCCCTGTCCGTGTCGTTGTCATTGCCCCTTCACTCGACGGCACAATAATAATACCATTAAGATCGCCGATGCAACATTTGAGAATATATAAACATTAATATATCATTAATATTGAATATTATTAATAATATTAAAAAATTAATTAAGCATTAATATTATTAATAATAATTGATAATTAATTATATAAAAATGTAATTAATTATTAATATTATTTATTATTTATTTATCTATTTTGTTTTATTGAACAATACTTTCTTTTGTTTTCCATATTTCGTGTGGAATGGAAAAATGTAAAAAAATGCCCAACAACGTTTGAATGTTGCTAGCTTTTTTTATCACGGTATATCCGGCTCTGTAGAAACGATGCGTTCATCACTTTTGACTTCCAGGAAAGCTTTCTTTTCCATTAGTTCAAGGTTCGGAACGAATTTGGGACAAACTTAATACCAAACCTCGTCAGATAAGAATAAGTAGCGATAACTACCAATTAACAATAATAAAATATTAATTGTTGTTATTATTTTTGAATTAACAAATAAATAGTTGCTATAAATAATAATAATGACTGATTTAACTAATGCGTATATTAATTATTAATGATTATTGTTAAACATTAACACACCGAACAAAAAAAAAACAATTTTTTGATTAAAAATAAATTAATTGCGAATTACGGATGCGGTAGAGAAAACAAAAAATAGGAAGTTAAGCAAATGTCCAAAGATTAACGTCGTCTTCTAAAAGCTACTAAAAAGATCAATTTTGCATAATAATAATTCCGAATTGTTATTAACAAATTGATGAAACAAAAAATTGTTCAAGAAATTTCCCCGCAACACAACTTTTTTTTCAATGAAAATAATCCTTTTATTTTTCTGCACACTTATGAATATTATCAGATTTTTTAATCGACTTTGAAATTTTTGTTCTCAAATGGAAAAAATGTGCGGAAAATCATAAAATTCAAAGTCAATTAAAAAATCTGAAAAAATTCATACGTATTCGGAAAGATAAAAGAATTATTTTCATAAAAAAAAAGTTGTGTTGTCGGGAAATTTCTTGAACAATTCTTTGTTTCATCAATTTGTTATTAACAGTTTGGAATTATTATTATGCAAAATTAATCTTTTCCGCAACTTTGATGTGCATGAATTTTTTCAGATTTTTATACCATCGAAAAGTATTTGCAATTTACAAAATTTTACATATAATAATAATAATAATACTAATAATAATAATGATAATTAATGTATTATTATTATTTTTTTTGCTATTGCTAAAAAATGGAATGACGAATTCATTTGGGGCCGCAAACAGTCATCTATTTGCATTTCCGGTAATTTTGATCAGAAAGACAGATTGTCCGATTTTCCGGCAGATTTGCGGGTGGATTACGATTGTTTCGCGCGGCACACCGTTGAAACTCCCCTATTTTTCGCGATCCCCCGTTCGTGTGGGCTGCAAAAGTATCTTTGGGGGCGCGCGGAAATTGTACGCCCACGACATAAATTATACGTCGGTGCAACTTTGCTCGTAAATACTTAATCGACCATTCCCTTCCTTTCCGCGCCCCTCCCACGATCGGCAGCGGTTTCCCCCTTCGTTCTTCCATCGATACACGACTGTCTCGTCGTGAAAACTTTCAACCAATCGATACTTTTTTTCATTCCTCTTTATAATGCACGATTTTTACCGCGACGATTTATACATTTTTCGACGCTTCGATATTCGCTATTTTTGGGAAAAATTAGTAGAAAAAAATTATTAAACATTAGGAAATATTGTTATTAAAAAAAAAATTGAGCCAATAATTTTGTTATGCAATTTTCAGTCTACGATAAAGTTATATAAAAAATTATCGTTATTTTATCCCACGCATTTTCTAAGGGTTAGAAAAATATGTCGATAGAATAACTTTTTTTTTAACAATAATCTCGAAAAATAATAATTGAAATAATCGATGGAATAATTTTCATTTAACTTCACCAAAGAAAATCTGCGGTCGAGTGAGAAAAATAATTGTTTTTTTGCGTGCAATAAAAAAAAAAAAACCAAACTAGCGTTTCATGAATATTATCGATTTTCAGAGCTCTGCGATTCGTCACACGATCCTCTCCGACTCCAAGTGAATAAATAAAAATCCTCTTTTTTTATGTTTCCGTTATTTCGATATTGCGGGGGAATTTTCTCTCGTCGTTATTCCACAATTATGCGATCGATCGCGCACGATTGTCAAGGTCGGTAAAAGTCGGTTGAACGGTTTCGAACGCGTTCGCTCCGGTGCGAGCTGTGAAAACAGAAAAACAAAAAAAAAAGGAAGAGAGAAGTGCGTCTCGCTTTTTGCCTTGTCGGGCGAAACGATGAAGTTTCTTGTCCCAACAGCGGGCCGAGCGCGCGATAAGAAAACCGATAACGCGTATTTTTATCGTCGAAAATAATTGGAGGCTTTTCGCGACATTGTTGTGTCGGAACCTGGACGCAAAATCTCGGAAATAATAAAAAAAAAAAAAAAAAAAAAAAAGACCTTTCAAATGCAGTCGTGAAAAAGTTGAGGAAAAAAAAATAGTGTCGAGCGGGAATGCGGTAAAGCGATTACGGCCAACTACGACCGACAGACACGTACGGGACTGGCCAGTATTCAATGCCAATGTTACGATGACGATAAATTTTTTTTTTTCCTTTTTTTTTGCCTTTTATTATTTTCCCCCTACAAACACGTGAGATCTGTGACTCATAAAGATACTGGAAGTATCCTGTGGAAAATTGTACGCGGATAAAATTACGAAAACGAATTGACTGAATAATTGTCGGTTGAACGTTTTTCTTCGATACGAGCTGATACAACTCAGATACAACTGCAGATTGAAAATATATATCGATTATTTATATTTCACTTTATTACGTTAATATATGAATATATTGATTAATAATTCATTTGTATAATAATAATTATTATTAATAATTATTGTGATAATAGTATTAATAATTATTATTATTAATAATTATTGTGATAATAGTATTAATAATTATTATTATTAATAATTATTGTGATAATAGTATTAATAATTATTCATTATTAAACACTAATATACCGAACGAAAAAAATCAATTGGTTAATTAAAAATCAATTAATCGCGAATTTCGGATTGAATTTTTTTAGATTTAAAAATCACAAATCTCACTTCTAGCCGATAATATAGCCCCAATTTCTTCCTTAAATCCACTAAATCCTAAAAGCATTGATTCGAAATATCGATTATGCGAAAAATGGCCCGATTTTTTTTATGTTTTATTTTTAAAAATTGATTGAGATAAAAAGTGAATTTACAAAAAAGAGAGGAACAATGATCGACAGCGATCGAATTCTGTGAACGTAGTTTTTTTCAGATTGCAACATCACAAATTTCACTCCTAGCCGATAAAATTCTCCCTTAAATCCACTAAATCCTAAAGGCATTGATGGAAATATCGATAATGCGAAAAATGGTCCAATTTTTTTTAATTTCTTAAAAATTGGCCAAGATGAAAAGTGGATGAAAAAAAGAGAGGATCAATGATCGACAGCGATCGAATTCTCTGAACGCCCTGTTTTTTTTCAATTTTAAGATCACAAATCTCACTTTTAGCTGATGAAACAGCCGCAAATTCTTCCCTAAATCCACTAAATCCTCAAATCATCGAATCAAAATATCGATTATACAAAAAATGGTCCGATTTCTTCTATTTTTTATTTTTTAAATCTGGTCAATTTCAAGAGTGGATTTAAAACAAGAGGATTGATGATCGATTTCTGCAAATGTACTTTCTTATCAAATTTGAAAATTACAAATTTCACTCCTGCTGATAAGATTCTCCCTTAAATCCTCCAAATCCTTGAAAGTATTAAGTCAAAATATCGATTATGCGAAAAATGGTCAAAATTTGTGTTTTTTCATTTTTCAAAAATTGGTCAAGATGAAGAGTGGATTGGCAAAAGAGAAGATCAATGATCGAGAACGGCGAAAGATTTACAGACCACGAACAGAGCGTTGACCGCACATAGAAGATATTTGATGCAGCGAAGACCCATGTCGAGGTGAGTCGCTGCCATATTGTTGGCGACGTAGTTGTATTGTTCGCGCAGTAAATGTTCCAGGTGCAACTGAACAGCGGCTCGAGCGAGCGGGAGGAAACGAGAAATAGGCGGTTATAGCGCGACGACGCGTTGTTGACGGTCTTTTCGTTCGTTACACGCGAATCGCACTGACCGACGATAGGAAGTTGGTTCGTGAGCGCGGTACGTTTCAATGTTCCGCGGGGGCCCCTCCACCGCGAGGAAGACTTCAAGCTCCAGGCTACAGCGCAGCCCGTGCGGCCTCCAGAGATAGATCAGGTGCGCCGCCCCCTCCCCGCGATTTTTCTTTCTTTTTTTAGTATTATCAGCTCGGCTAGCTGATAAGACCGGCGAAGAAATTGCGACACGACGAGCAACCGATGTTTTACGAAGCGTAAAACGTAAAGAATTTTTTTTTTCGTACTTCGACCAGCGCTAATGAAGGATTTGTATTGCGGAAAAAAATCAGTGCGATTAAATGATGGGGTATTTTTGTGACGAAAGAGGTGCGGAGAGAAGTTAGAATGGCATGGAAGATTTAGCGGCGCATAACTAAGCGACGATCGGTTTTAGAGCATTTCGACAAGAAAGCTTTTTTGTAGAGGGTACAGTTTTGGACAAAAAAGGTTCTTGGGATATTGTTCGTGGGATTGAAGGGTTTTGAGATAATCGGTGAGTAAGCTTTCTATGAATGGGGATCACAGGGATGAAGGCTGATAAGTAAGAATGGCAAGAAAGATTTAGCGGTGTATAACTTGTCGACGATCGGTTTCAAGGCATTCCAACAAGAGAGCTTTTTTGTAGAGGGTGCAGTTTTGCACAGAAAAGATTCCTGGGATATTGTTCGTGCGATTGAAGATTTTGCGATAATCGATGATTTAGCATCCTATGATTGGAGGGCTTCAAGATACGGGTTGCCGATAACGCCAACCGGTGTTTCGTGATTTTGATCGATAACGTGATCTCTGCCACTCTAAATGCATAGGACCTTAATTGTAGCGCACAAAATTCTCTACGAAAGAGCTCCCATAAGTTTCAACCATTGAGTCGTTCCTTGTCTTGGTTTTCTACGTTGAAAACAAGAAAACCCCTCCAACTTTATTTTCGATCCTACAAGAGACTTCCTCGAATCAAAACATGAATGGCGCTGTATTTGTGGTTTAACGATCCCCGTTTTGCGGCTTCCGTGTCGGCTACAATAGCACTTCTATTTTCGTCGTGGCAGGTGGACACCCTTGTTTTTTTTCCATTCATTTCCTTGCGATACGAAATTCACAATCCAATTGTATTCCAGTGGTTTCCTTTCCCGCCTCGACTTTCGCTTTTCGATTCCTTCAGCCGACTCCGGCGCATAAATATAAATATGAGTGCTTCGCCGCTCGTTGTGACACGTTGCGAGAGCCAGAGCGAGCGAAGAACGGAGTCCGATAAGAGGATTCGCGTGGCGTGAGTCACCGCCGTGCCTCATATCGAAATGATTGGTGGCGAACGAGTCGGCCACTGTATTTATCGTTCCGTCGTTCTAACTCAAGGAAGCGTAGATCGACCGGTGAATGAACGAGTTCGCTTACATCGTAAATACAAAAAAAAAACATATAAATCGAAAAAAAATGTCGGTATGTAAATTAAGAAAAAAAAATCGCCGATCTTATCGCTATTTTGGTCCCAAAGCCGTTTGCGACGGATCGATTCTAGACCTGGTGAAAATATTTCTCTGTGCCCGAAAATTCATCCGAAAATCTTGGAAAATTTGTCTGAAAACTTCGCTCAATTTCTTGAAATTTTCGCACTTTTCGGAGATTTTTTTTTTATTCTCTGAAATTATAAATTGAACTCATTTTCTAAGTTTGTTTTTCTCTGTTCGTTTATTACAGATCTAAGGATCGGGGAGATTCGTTTGAAAAAAAATCAGGACGCGTTTCGAATGCGAGTAAACATTTGTTTTTTTTATTAAAAATTCATAAATGGTATTTAAACAAAGACAGGAACAGGAACGGCGAATCTCAAGTATTTCTTAATAACTCAAGTACAAGGGCCTCGGAGCGGTCGGTATCGTCTCGCGCGACGAGTAAACGACCGCCGATGTCTTTCGATAAAAAAAATCGAATGTACAAATCGAATTTTTTCGATTCACAATGTCGATTTTTTTTTCTTTCGACTGCGAGATAAGTTTGGGAATAATTGAATAAGGCTTTTATACGATATTAGAACATCGGTAATTAACTTACACGCCGTGATAGAGGGATAAAAAAATTTCAACGCTAATTTTGCGTCGACGCGGAGTGTTTTGCGATACCGATCTTTCGATCGATCATTCGGATTTAAATGTAAACGTGACAAAACGAAGGACTGCTGCACGATTTTTCGGGCCGTCCGATGAATCCCGCGACGAATCTTCATTTTTTCTCGGATTCCTCGACGATCCCCTCCGTCAGATCTTGACCAGCTCTCTCTTCTAGACCGTCTCGTAGCTGTTCTTTATCGATCTGGCCAGGTATATTGCGAACCAGATTCCCACGGCCTTGAAGAAAAAAATGTTGTGTTCGTTAAAACAGATTACAAAAACAAAATAACTAAAAACTATTGATACGATTTTGTGAAAATTCCGCCCGTCGGCAGGTTTTACGAATCGTGTAAATGAGGGGTGCGAATACAACCTTAAATAAATCGGGTTGGTTTATCCGAGAACTGGATTAGGAGCGCTGGAATGCCAATTATTTGACACCCATAGCAATTCGCGCTTCCGTTTCACCGATTGAAATTGCAACGATTAATGCATATACCATACAGTACGCGTTCCGTATTCTTGACTCGACGGGACCGGGCATGCTCCCTTATCTTGACTCCCCCTACCGTCCTCACTCCCGGTTTGTTTCTACGAGCAGGGGTAAAAAGGGGTATACGTAGCGCAGCGCTCCAGTCGGGGTGGGGACAACGGGCGCAGGAGAAGTCAAGTTAGGGGAATTCGTTGCCATGTTGTTGTTCTTGTTGTTAACGGGTTGTGGTCACAACTAGCACCACCGACACTCAGGCCTTCTGGCCCATTGTGTATCCTTGCTCTAATTGTCCACGTTGTGCTCCTCGGACACGGAACAACAACGGACAGGCGTTTTATCTAAGTCGTTTCCCTCTCTTTTCGCACCTCCTTCTGCGACTTGACACCTTTCTAATAGGAATTACCGGTTGCACAGGGGCCTCGGCCAGTCCCCCGGCCCCCAGCAATCCTTCGTGGTCCTGCTGGTGTCTCCGGCGGTACCTTATCGGTCTCCCCGGGGTACCATCCCGGGTCCCGGCGGGTTACTGGGAGACGGGGACCAATCCCAAGTAAATCCGGCAATCCCAAGTAGGGTTTACTTGGGATTGCCGGATGCCCCCAGGGTATCTTTGCCTGGTCCCCGTCTCCCAGCAACCCGCTGGGACACGGGATGGTACTCCGGAGAGACCGATAAGGTACCCCCGGAGACACCGGCAGGACCATGAAGGATTGCTGGGAGCCGGGGGACTGGCCGAGGCCCCTGTGCAACCGGTAATTCCTATAAGAAACCAGGCAAAGATACCCTAGGGGCATCTGGCCATCTCAAGTAGGGTTTACTTGGGATTGCCGGATGCCCCCAGGGTATCTTTGCCTGGTCCCCGTCTCCCGGCATCCCTATATATGTAGTCAGCTGGCGATTGTGGTCGGCCTCCTCAGAGCCCCAGGTTGAGAAGGTAAGGCTCAGAGTATTCTGGGATGTCGCTGGTATACCTAGAAGCATCGTTGTGTCGCACCGTACCCCGGTGCCATGAAGCCCGAGTACGATAGCTTACACTCAGGCCAGGGATAGCTATTGCGAGGCGTCGAGTCTGATACACAGATTTGGTGTCTCGGGCGATGGGTACGCTACGTCCTCTACGCCGGTACATCGTTGCCATGGTAAGGAGTCAAGTTAGCGGAGGTTGAGAATACGGAGCGTGTCCTGTATGTAGCAACTAACAGCTGAGCCGACTGTGGCGACGAGGGCGCCACCACGGTCATTCGACGAACCGATGAAGATAGTCGACATATATATTTGGGACATTTCATAATCGTTTGTTAAACTGACCTGTACGAATGCAACTCCAATTCCAACGCCTCCGAGTTGTACAGCATGGCCTTTGATAAACCTTCCAAACGTGTAGAGACAACCATCTGGATATAGATTGGATGAATTACTATTGCAGATCGCCTGATCGAGAGCACCAACCATGTCCTTGCAGCAACTCATCGGTATCGTACGATTCTTGGCTTCCAACCAATCGGTCGCGTTGTTCACGCCGCAACATTGGAACTTATAACGATTGAAAAATCAACGATTAAACATATGAACGATAAGTGTTTGAAAAATTGAAGAAAAAATCATTTGGTTCAGTGTGTCGACGAAGATTTTGACAGAAAAGACATTTTTCATTACTTCTCTCTGGATGGTGTCCCAAGCTGAGGCAATTTCACTACCATTTTTGAAATCCGGTAACGTAGCTTTCATCTTCTCTTCGATCATGTCGCTCGCCTGATTTCTGAGCGCATACCCGGAAATTCCACCCGCCAACTCCAGTATGAAGATGAGAACCATGAGCGTTGCAAACTGTATAAACGAAAAGAAAAAATTCGTCAGAAGAGAAAAGATTTTTGTTGGGGCTCGATGTTCTTTACTCTCATTTATTTATTTTCTTCGCGCGACTCACCGTGACGATCATGCAATAATTTTCCCTCACGGCGCCGCAGCAGCCGAAGAAGGCGAGGAGGAATATTATCGCACCGGTGGCGATCAACAGATTCGGAACCGAGAAGAATTTGTTGTCGAGGAAGTGCTGGTAGTTGTGATAGACGGCATGGATAGTCGCTCCAATCGACACAAGTATTATTCCCGTTATCTGCAAGAAATCAATTTGTTCATATGTGAAAAAAAAATGTAAGAAATTTATGTTTTGAATGCGTGAGAGAAACTGCAGAAGCTTGCGCGTTGAATAAACGGAACGTTTTTGAATTCGGAGGCTGAAAGTGTCGAGGGGTATTCGAAGCAGCGCAATCGAGACTTTGTCCCAGGTGTTTTACGGCTTCCTCGCAACCCCTGCATCGATATTAGCACGCGCTTCCCCCGTTTCCGTTCGAAAGCGAGGGCACGCGGTGCGCAACGTGGCGTGGAACCCGACGACTGGCAAAGCCAATTATTGTTTCCCTAAGAGCGATTTTTCAACTGGGCACATAGGACATTATTGTCGATTGACGGATTCGAGAGTTACTTTGCAATGTTCATTCAATTAAATGGATCTAAGATGTATCTGCGAAATTGTCTGTTCTATGGAAGTTGAACGCGATTCCGCAACATTGTAGCTTTGGCACAAAGTAGACAGCCGAACAACACAAATTGTGATTGTGACGCAATTACAACTTCGACAGTTCCCACTTTACCAATATTGATACCAATTTATAGCGGATTAGTATTTAACTTGGTGTAATAGCATTTTGTAGCAGAAATGCGCTGCAAGTGTGACTGATCAAACAGCAATTTGCAATTCTCTTTCTAAGTCTATTGTATGACAACTCTGTGAGATCGAACTGCAGCTTTGCAAGTCCGCCGCTTTACAATTCTTTCAGATTGCAGCATCAAAGAAGCAGATCAAACGGCGGTCTATAAATCATTGTTTGTTAAATATTTTTGCAGCTCGAAGCCTATGGCCCGATCGGGCGAAAGAAAACGAACGTTTTGCAAGTTTCTCGCTCATGGACCGATCCGACGGAGGGAAACGAGATTCTTGCTCATGGCACGATCGGAAGAAAAATCTCGAATATTTTTCAAGCTTAGAGCGTATGGCCCGATCGGACGAAGGGAAAGATACGTTTTACGAGATTCTCGCTCATGGCACGATCGGAAGGAAAATCTCGAATATTTTTCATATTTAGAGCGTATGGCCCGATCGGACGAAGGGAAAGATACATTTTACGAGATTCTCGCTCATGGCACGATCGGAAGGAAAATCTCGGATATTTTTCAAGTTTAGAGCGTATGGCCCTATCGGACGAAGGGAAACATACACTCTACGAGATTCTCGCTCATGGCACGATCGGAAGAAAAATCTCGGATATTTTTCAAGTTTAGATCGTATGGCCCGATCGGACCAAGGCAAACATACACTTTACGAGATTCTCGCTCATGGCACGATCGGAAGGAAAATCACGGGAACTTTTAAAGTTTAGAGCGTATGGCCCGATCGGGCAAGAAGAATTTTGTGACTTCCTCGCACGTGGCCCGATCGGACGGGGTATTTCGAATGTTTTTGAAGTTTTAAGCTCATGGCCCGATCGGACGGGGTATTTCAAATGTTTTTGAAGTTTTAAGCTCATGGCCCGATCGGATACAGTATTTTTAATATTTTCGAAGTTTTGAGCGTATGGCCCAATCGGACGAAGGAAAACCTAAAATTTACGAGATTATCGCTCATGGCCCGATCGGAAGTGTTACAATCGCAGGATTTCGAACAATAGGATCGGGTCTGCCACACGCACACATACTAAATGTGATTTTTCCATGTTTTGGCACATTCTGAACACGTTTACATGAAAATCTCGAAAAAAGAAACTTTCACGAGAACAAAGTTTCTTGAGCAAGCAAAAAACGATCGTGGATTCTTCTTTCGAGGTTTATTGATGTATTTTCTACCATATGTTGCCATTCCCAAGGTCAATTGAACATCGTTCGCATTACATTTTCCGTTTGCGTGAAAAAAATCCCAACAAATGGCGCGATTGCGATAAGGAGCTTCCTGATTGCGTAGCTCCGTGCGAAACGATCGAATCGAATCCTCTCGACTTTCGCGTCGCGCTCGTAAGACCGTGAAAATGACTCACCAAGATTATCTCACCGAGCAGCGATTCAATAAATCCTACATTGAGCCGCGCAATCGATTTCTCAATATTCCGTCAAATTCATCGATGAACTTGGAAATGAAAAAATTAATGCAATAATTTTCAATGATTCGGGGCGAAACAAACACCGATAAGAGGCGATATTTTTTTTCGCCGAATCGCCCGACAAGTCGACAAATATTATTCGCAACGATCGAAGCTTCGATATTTTCGATTGATGTCGCCTCGAACAATCGTTGCTTCGCATGTGCTGCGGTGTCCGAGCGGTTAAGGAGATGGACTTGAAATCCATTGGGTTCTACCCGCACAGGTTCGAATCCTGTCCGCAGCGGATATTTTTTTTTACCGATTTTTCCCTTTTTTTTCGCCACTCGAGGAATTCACGAATAAATCGACAATTCGCGGGACGAATTTTTCGGCGATTCGGACGGGATTTCGAAGGTTTTTGGCGTCGTTGAAGGGACGACCGAGGGAGTGACGCAGCAGCAACGAGCATAGTATATGCTGCGAGGTATGCGCCGAGTCGAACAACAGATGTGTGAGCGTGCGCAGACCCGAGCGGCGTTACGCCTCGCAAACGAAGCCGAGCCGATAGCCCCCTCCACCCGACACCTCTTGATTATTCTTCGCATTTTGCCTCTTTTTTTTTCTTCACCGTCTCCGTCTCGACGGTGAAAGTAAAAAAAAAAAATACATTTTATCAAAGTACGATGAAAGACTCCGGGGAAATCCTTTCTCGCGGCTCAACAAAAGGCGACGATCATTTCTTCAAAGTTTTAACGAGCAGATTTTTTTTTTTTTTTTTTTTTTTAAGCTTCTGATTTTCTTTACATGGTTGAAAAAAAAAATTCTTGCAAGAAACTTGTCGTCCACATAATTGGATTTTCTAGCGAGGGACAACGATATACAAATGTTTTCAGGACGGGCAGTTCGGATCACTAAAAATAGGAGGGAACGGGCAATGGTCATCGAGTAAACTTAGTTAAATTTCGATTTTTTTTTTTTTTCAGTAGAATAATTTGTCGGATGTTTCGGCGTTACTTCAAATTGTTCAAAGACGCTCCAAAGAATGTACATTCATTTTTCTCGTTATATAAGAGAAAAAGTGGCGATTTATTTCATTTTCCTGCGTTCTCGCAAGGCCGCCAGCGAGCCGGTTGCGGTCGAAACATCATAATGAATTATAATGTTTTATCGATCGAGAGACTATTTACGCAATGCACTCGCGGTAGACAATAGAATGTTCGTATTGCACAATGCGGTGAAAAAATTAATACGATAAATTTGCGACTACGTTGATCTGATCGATTGGACGTTTATGCAAAATTCGTATTAAAACACATTCTTTTAATTGAATTTTACGTCAGTAATAATCAAAATGCATGATTTTTTTCTTCGACCGATTTCCCCGATAGATCTCGAATTTTCACAAAATAACGACTTTTTGAAATTAATTTTACTAGTTTTTTGAGTAGTGGAAGCAATTAATTTTTGTACGAATCATCGTTAATGAAAAAGAATAAAAAACACAACTAAAATAAGGATTGTTAAAATTAAAAAAAAAAAAAAAAAACCATTGATATTTATTATCGAGATCGAAGGTCGTCCGCGATTTCGATGCACGGAAAGTGAAAGCAAAATGGACCGGACAGGTGTCACGAGGTAGTCATTTTGACCGCGTGTCGAAAATTCTCCCTTCGAATAAAAATTCAATTTCAACCACATTAAAATTACCATTTCGTTAGAATTTATCAACAGTATTTTAAATACGTTTATCGTATTTAATTATTTTTTTAATAATAACAATAAAATTGTTGTTAAAAGTAAAAAAATGTCTGAATCATCGAAACTCGCCATATCGTTGAAAAAAATCCACACGGAAACAATTCGATAAATGAAATAGCGTGTCTGACGTAGATCGATGCATTGCCACGTGCCGTTTCATCACGGAGCGTAATAATACACCGCGAATTGCTGCACTGACAACTCATTCGCGTTGAAAAAAAAAAAAAAAAAAAAAAAAAAAAAAAAAAAAATCCCATCGAAAAGAATTTCCCAAAAAAAAAATCTCCCGGACCCAGAAAGGTCAATGATTGCCCAAGAAATTTCGCGAAAACGTGCGATTACTCACCACGAAGAGGAGGTTGAACACGAACATAAGGTACTTGACGCACCGCGAGCTCGCGGAGAGCTTCAGCGCCGACATGTCGGCGATATTGAATTTTCCCGATACCGATTCAACTACGTAGCACAGATCTGATCTAAAAACAAAAGTAACAATTTCACACTTTTTGCCATAAAAAAAAAAGACTTAAAAAAAAACTAATAAACAAAAAAAACCAAAAACAATTAATTCACTGAATGCGTACTTAATCCTCGTCGATAGCAGCCGAATTGGAAAACTTGCGGATTCACAGGGAGGTTAAGAACTTTTGGTGTCTTTCGGCGTTTTCCGCGGTGCGGCAATGTGCTGCGATCGGTTTCGAGTGTGCTGGCAAACTACCGAACGGAACTGGTCGTCCGCGGTGACTCGACCAGCAGCAGCAGCAGCAGCAGTTCGGGGCCTTCGTTGTGACGAGAGCACGACAACGACGACGACGACGACGACCAACAGCGACGACGTTAATCTTATCAGAGCCGCGCGCTCGCTTCTCCTCTTTGTGTATGTTGAGAACGAACAGCTAACGTAGGAGCGCAATAGCTTCTACGGTTCTTCACTGCCAATTGGCGTATTGCATGATATATACGCGGGCTCCAACTATAACAAGGCTTCCAGTTGTAGTGCCCTGTTTGCGGAGCTTCTTGTGCGCACAGCTGCGTGTCACATCAGAGGCGCCTTTCGTGGTCGAGTCGAGCAACCACTGAAGAATCACACTGTCGCGAGACGATTATAGCCGGTAGCGGTGGGCCTCGTCGAAGATGTGGAAGGAAAGCGAAAGGACTGGTTTGGTCGGATTTCGAAGCGAGCCGAAGTGCGGGCATTCAAATGCTGCCTTCGCAACAGCTACGAGAGCGAACTGTAGATCGGGCGTTCAGGTTTTGAGTTCCGAACGGAGCTGCCTCGCGCTAACCCGATATTCAACAGATGGTGGAGGAGCTCGGAGTTGAGTCGGTCGGCGCTTTGCCGGCTGAACTCCTGGACCGGGACCGAGATCGGGTTGGGGAAGGCAATTTCTGATTCGCGGGAAATTCGTCTAAAAACGATTCGTCTAAAAGAATTTGTCTAAAAACGATTCGCCTAAAAGAATTTGTCTAAAAACGATTCGTCTAAAAGAAACTGTCTAAAAACGATTCGTCTAAAAGAATTTGTCTAAAAACGATTCGTCTAAGATAATATAGATTTTGCACTATGTACAAAATTCTCGTCTATATTTTAAAAAAGTGGCATCCATCGCGATCCAAAAACAAATGCCTTTGAATCAGTAACGCTAAGGAATCGCTACTTTCCGCCGGTTGTTCCACACGCTATCATTTCAAAGATGAAGATAAAGAGCTGCCCACTCAACGGTAGTCTATTTATGTCACAAAACAAGTTTTGCTCTCGAGCTTATCGAGAAATGGATCGCCGCGCTGTAGAGGATGTGTAGTTTTAGCAGACATTTCGTGTAGTTTTACTGAGTATGCCTCAATGTCTGCTCCTTTTTTCATGGTTTATTGAAATTTGCTAGCGCTCCGGAAACACAGAAAAAATATTAGTATTTTGCTTCGAAGGCGTTTTGTCGAACGCGAGCGAGGAAGACGACGAAAACTTCGATTGTTTCTTATCTCGCAGATAATCGATTTATCAGGAAGAGAAGAGATGTGATAGCGTTCGGAAGTCATAGACCGCGATAAGGCGTCGTCATTTCCTGAATGTTCTACGATCTATCGAAAGAGTGCATTACAGTTTCTGTTACCACCGTCGGTAACGAATTTTTCTACGTTCGAAACTTATAGAGGAAGTTTTGATTTCGTTGAATGTCGAACACAAAATATGAACTTCACACTTTACAAAACTTGATCATTTATATTTTACGAAATTATGTTTATACATTTTTTTTTCTCTCTGAACTGGGAAATTTGTTAAAATGCTCGTCAATAAATGATTAAATAGTATAGTTAATAATATTCATGATAGGGCTGAAGGACTCCGGTCGATGGCCCATTGTTTACGCCAAATAAAACAGAAATCCCAAAGATTGTTGAACAACCAATTATTTGTAAATCGGTGCTAATAAAGCACTATTACGACTACTATTTATTACATATATATATTTTTTTTTTCGCGAGGGTGGAAATGTTTTATACACCATGGAGGGGCACGTGTACTCCGTGTGCTGGAATCTCCTATCGTGGCCAACCAGCTAAAACCCCACCTCTCATGTCATCTTCCAGTGTATCTGGATCCACCGCATTACTTCGGGGTGTGTTTCCTTCGTCATGAGGACGCCTTTATCCGAGCCCTGATGGGCTCCTCTCCTAATTTCTCGTCAATGCCTGATTGGCATTGTCCTGGTCTCTTTTATTGTGACGAAGGACAGTCTCGATGTAGAGCTGTACCTTCGACCACGCGTCCTGGTATTTATTACATAATAATAATAATATTACAATAATAATAGCATTTATAATATTTTATAATTTATAAGTATTAACGTTAATAAAACAATAATTTATTTATTTATAGAGTATGCAAGTAGACATATCGAATGTCTTTTAACACGTGAACCATCGAATGTTTCTATTTTTGAGGATTCCTTACGAACATTGGTAGTCTTTGAAGTATGATAGCAGCCACTATTTTCCGAGTCGTTTGGAACCCTCGAAAACGCAAAATATTATTTGCCAATACCGTTCGATTAACCGGTAGAAATATGGCGCACCATCGTAGAGCCTATAAATATTCTAAATAAATATTAAATAGTATTTGTCCACCTTAACTTTTATCTCCCGAAATGAAGCATTGCGTTCTTGCCAAACACGGGAGACCGGTAAGCCACGAGCCCCGTTCATACCGTTGAAACCTCTCAATATTTACACATCAGCGCTCCCACAATGGAGGCGTTGCTCACATTCTGTTGTATCGATTTGGCTACAATCAATCCACACACTACTGCGTTCTACTTAAATAGCGCCACACGCGAGACTGTCGTTTCCGCGATAGTTGGTGTCGATTGTGAATTACCGTTGTCGCGGCCATGAGACGAGGAATCATCCTTTAATTCGACCACTTTAGGGTTTCTTATTTGTTTGCCTTTCTTCTTATCGGTTCGACGCCGAGGAAAATGTCGTGAGTTAAACGCGACTGAATTGTAACGAACATGAAGCATTTGCGAACATTTCTATCGTTGTATAACTCGATCGTATCGCAGACCTATCAGATTACAACTCTACCAGAATACAACTGTCCGACGATCGGAGCTCTTCGGATAAAACAGAATCCGTCGGTATTACCTTCGGTCGGTAAGTCATGAGATGATTCTCATATTCCTCGCAGTAGTTCCTATTAAGCAACGTGTTTGGTTTGCGCTACCAATTGTGTACGCTTACAATGGAATGTTGTTGCAAATGTTTCAAACAACAATGAAAAACTTCTGAGACATGCAGCGTTAACGTTAAGACGTTACACTTACACGCACACATGTTCTCAGGTAATGAAACGACGATTTCGTTTCTTCGTTATTATAAAACAGCTGCGCGAGATGGCTCGGATTTTTGCGAAATAATCAATCTTATCATTGATCAAAAGAGTCGCGAAAGTCAAAAGGATACCGACGGAGTGCTCTGTTTTATCTGTAGAAACGTCAAGTTCATCAATGCAGTTCATTATGCGAGAGTTAATTTTTTCGAAAATATCTGCGCTCCAACTCTTACACTTTTGAAATGTCGGCCTGTAATTTGAACTCAACATCCCTTCCTTCACGTCTTATCATGCCGGCAGAGCGCGATTTCTGTACCTTCCACCAGGAAGAAGAAGATCTAAAAAAATCGTCCTGAATCTAAAAAAAACCCCTGGACCCCACTTGCTCCTGTGCGTGTGGCTATCAAGTGCCCTGTCGCACTCTTGCAGGCATAAAAATATGGACCATTCAACGTAGTCGGGAAAAAAATATCGTATGCAACTCGGAAGGAGCGGATTTTCACACGCGGTGAAAAGCACGCACTTTCCTCCCTTGTAGCTTAATGTACTATTTAGGAATTGGCAATGGAAATGAATAAAGAGATGTTGAAGCGAGTGAAATGTAACACATGGCTGTTAATTTATTGTTTAAAATACAATTAATTATTAGTGTATAAATAAGAACCATGTAAAAAGCAAAACTGCTGTACATTTGGGAATAAAAAAAAACATACATGCTTACATTAGCGAAACTTTTTTCATTGATTCATTCCAGAAATGGCAAAGAAATTCGTTTAGTAGGTCTGACTTACCTGCCCTGTACATTTGGACTCCCTCATTATGTTCTTCCGTAATTAAACAAATATTCATTTTACAATCAATCGACGTGCTTTGAAAACTAGAAACTAGCTGTAACATTGGCTTCAATCGACATCACAAAAAATTAGGCTCTTGGCCAATTGAATACAGCTGAAGTCTGAAGATCTTTTTGATCCAAGCATCGTTACATCAGCCGGCACGAAAAAAAGTACCAAAAGCTAGTCGAAGGTCTCCTATTTTTGGTTCAAATTGGACGGAATTATTTACTGCAATCCACTCGAGCTGATCCCGGCGGAATCGCGAAGTAGTTTCGAATCAATGAGTTCAATGCGGTTCACGAGAGAATTGTAACGATAGTCGTTAACGATCGCCAGGTGCAAGTCTGCCAAGGTTCCCGATAATGGAGAACACAAGACCGGGTCTTTACACGCGTTACAAATGCAGTTACATGCATTTACCCGGCGTTCCGTGTGGCAACGCTAGGCGTACGACATATGTAACTTATATCTCTCTCGTTATGTATGTTGTGTGCAGAGCGAGGTGGGAGCGGCTGCGGTTACCGGTCGGTCGTCTCTGACGTGGCCGCGATGTCACGGACCAACCCGATTCTTATAGCTTTGTACTGACCACGAACTGACTGCGAATTGTCATCGCCCGGTCAACTTCGCACGAGTTCGCAAACGCTCGTGTTTACGCGGAAAAAAAATCCTTCGATTCGCTTTTGCGTTTTCGCTCCTCAACGCTCTTCAAACTGCTCTTCAACGTCATCAGAATTATGGAAAGAATTACCTACAAATCGATTTGCTATTTTGTATCTGAAACTCCGATTTTTCTTTAATGAAATACTTTAAGAGCGTTTTCATATTTATTTTTGAAAAAATTGGTATCTGCAAGAAAAACACAAAAAGGTCTTGCAAAGTTCTAAGCGGAAGAAAAGTTTTAATGCGAGCCGGCAAAAAAATCGCACTTAAATTCTAGTCGTGGTTTTGGTAAGATTGCAGATTTCATTTGAGACTAAAAATTCATTTACATTCATTCATTCATTCATTTTTTTCATTTATTTCATGCGTTTTTTTTTTTTTTTTTTTTTTTTCATTTGTCGCGAAAAATCGTGTTTACGTCGACGAACGCATTTTGTCGCCTTCATTTGGTACACAGTCGAGAAAGCAAAAGTTGGGGACGGGATATGGATTGTGGATTTACAGTACGTTCCGAGACCTCAATATTTCCCTTGGGCTTAGTCAGTTGAATTTTTCATAGGGCTGAGAGCGTCGCAAATAGAATTCAATATGGCACGGAAGGTACGTTCGAGTTCTTACAGCGCGACTCGTTATGTGCCATTATTCTCCGCGCTATAGCTGTTATGTGATGAAACATGATCGTGCCACTTATTTGTTCATCGAGATCGATCGCCAAGACCTACCGTAATATACCGAAGACGAAGACGTGTTGTATGACGCGTTACGCCAGCTATTTCGTTAAAGCTCCGCCAAATGAGAAATTGTAAACGAATTTCGAACACTTCTTAGTAAGATGAAAAATCCGCGAGTTCTGGCACATAAAAGATGCCGAAAAAATTTATTTTACCATAATAATAATGCCAAAATGTTATTAAAAAATCGATGAATTTTCTTTGTATCAAATCAGCCAGCAACTCAAATTTTTTGTTTTTCAAGTGATAATAATTTGGTTTTTTTTTTTTTTTTTCATTAGGAATTTTTTTTTAGAATTTTGTCTAATTATTAAAAAATGCATTTCCGGTCATCCGTTTTTTCTGGAGAAACGCAGTCGTCAATGAACAACGGAGATTTGTTTGGCTTGTTTTGTAGGAAAATTCAGAAAATGCGATTTTTTCAATTCATCAGGTCTACGAAATTAATTTTTTTTAATAATTGAAAATAATGTATAAATAATTAATGACAATTAATAAAAACATGATTTATAAATGATTAATGACAATTAATTAAAAAATCATTTATAACTAATTAATGACAATTAATTGAAAAATAAATAATCAAAAACTTAAAATAAATACCGTCAGCATTTGCGGATACGATAAACGGTAGCAAAATAGGTAATGCGTCTGCACTCGGTGAACCGGACTAAACGAGTGACTAACTGCGTTAACGAAGAATTTCAAAGAAGCATTGAGAAAGTAAGAGACGGCATGGAAGGGTCAGTGAATCGTGCACGTCCCACGCGCGACTCCTCACAATCAGATTAATCTCCACCGAGCCAATTGGCAGAAGCAAAAAGGCCAAGTCGTGATCTTCGAGACCTTTTTTTCATTTTTCTTTATCATACAGACTCGTTGTGCAATTCGACAGTTTAGAGGGCCATCGAATTATTCAACGATCGCAGAAGCTATCGATCGAACTAATCGATCGTTTGCGCTTCCGAATCTCATTAGAATTTAACAAAATAGTATTTGTATTTTAACAGATTTTTCTCTTTTTCACTCCATGAGTTTTATTTTCGGACGTTAAAAATATAGAAAGAAAACGAGATTCCTACTCAATCTTTATTTATAGTTATTATAATTTTTATAATTTTTATAATTTTTATAACTTTTATAATTTCTATAATTTTTATAATTTTCATAATTTTTATAACTTTTATAATTTTCCATAATTTATAAATCGTTTTTTTTTCACTTTTAGAAAATTTTATTTGTTGAAAATGTGTCCCGAAAATTCGAGATTGAAAAGAAAGAGATGCAACGTTATGGGAATGTAGCCTTTTTGTCCTATTTTAAGGCGAGGTGAAACTCTATTCAGATCGAGAGGGATAAATGTGTTTTACCTTGCTTAAGACGATACGATAAGACTCAGTCGATAACAAAAAAACAATTCGTAATTCATTATTTTAAGTTCAGGTATCACTTACTCAGTCGGTAACAAAACTATAATTCATAAATATCTTACTTTAAGGCCGGGTATTACTTTCTCAGTCGGTAACAACAACAGTAATTCATTATTTTCTGCTTTAAGGTCAGGTATTACCTGCTCAGTCAATAAAAAAAACTATCATCCTATTTTCTCAAAGACTATTTAGATTTCGGCCATACATCCATATTTTTTACTAAAAATTTACTCGCTCTTTAATTTCACTATTTTAAATCCTTAACATTTCTATTTTTATAAAAAAAATAAATTGTCAGTTCTAACTTTTTTTCTCTCGTCTTCGCAACTCATTGCAAAATCAAAAATGCCCCTTCGCCAAAACTTTTTCATAGAATCGAACTAAAATTTTCTTCGACAAAGAAACTTTTGTCGAACCAATGCGTTACCTTTGTATCGTACTAAAAAAAAAAAATGTTTTAATTGCATCGAAAGCCTAAAAAGCTTAAAAAAATGACTATACAAAATTTAAAAAAAATGTCCAATACACATAATTTTTTCTCATTGAACTCCGTCAAAAAACTAAATTCTCAAAATTCGTGATTCGCAATAAAAAAATGTATTTTACCAAAATTATGTCTTTTCCTGCAAATCGTCGACAATCATAAAATAATAATAATAACGATAAAAAAACAAAATAATAATAATAAAAATTCACATAAACCGCATTCATCGTAAAAAAAACTCGGAAAAAAATCGCCGATAAACAAAGAGTTCGGCGCGTTCTCGCAAGCCGGCCGGAAAAATGGGTCAAAAAACTCGAACCCAAAAAGTGTTTTTTTCACTTTCGTCAAAAACAAATAAAACTCACAATCGCATCTCCGATCGCGTAGCCTCGTCGTGTCCGGGGGGGCAAAAAAATAAACGAGAACCCTTCGTCGATCTTCGTTCGTCGCGTCTGGCCTTGAATCGTCGATGCCTCGTCGGGGGTTCTCTCGGGAAGCGCCGAATCGGCGCCGGCAGGAAAAATCAACAGAAAGAGAAAAAAAACCTCATTATGAATCGCCGCAAGCCGGGTTCTCGTTGTCCCTTCGTCGTGCGGGATCGCCGCGGTCCACGCGCGCGACGGTGTCGTCCTTTGACGAAAATGGCGTCGCGAGTGGGGATGAGAAGAGAAAAGGCGCGCGAAGGGCTCGCCGACGGGGCGCGCGAGCCCCGAAGCGTCGCGCGCATGCGCGGTCCGCGGGCGCGCGCGCCTCGAATCCTCTCGCAGGCGACTCGCGGCAGCGAAAACAAGCGCGAACCGAATCGGAGAATCGAATCGCTTTGGCTTCGAGCACAAAAACAAAAGAAATATAACCGAGTAACGAAAGCCTAAAAAAAGCGTGCGAGGGATCGAGAAATCTGCGAGAAGCGCAGTCGAAACGAAAGGAAAGGAAGGTAGAGAGAGCGAAGGTGACGAGAGAAACGGGGCGCGGTGTTCGGGCGGCGGATAAACATAGGTTGTCGCCAGCGCCGCGCGGTGAGAGTGCGAGCGAAAGGGGAATTATCCTCGCGCGAAGAAAGGCGAGCCCCAGCGTCGCGCTCAGTCGGCGTCGTACCGGACACGGTGAAGGATACACTCGCACCGAGAACAAACGTTTCCGTGCCGACAACGCGAGAACAGCGAGCAAAACAAGTGCACGAACGCGCAAACGAGAGAATCGAGAATCGCGGATTAATTGAATTCCAAAGCGTGACGAGCATTGTCGGGTGTGCACGCCGCGAGGATCAGTTTGTGCTGTTGACAAATTCGCGGAGAGAGGAAAACAAATCGTCGGAAAAATGGTGTCCGGAATGGCATGCGTCAAGTACCTGCTTTTCCTCTTCAACCTCATATTCGCCGTGAGTATTGTCATTTGTTTGTCGGGCTTGTCATCGCGATTCGTCGAACGCGGCGACTGAAATCGACAGAAGAAGAATCGCCGAAAGTTTCGCGAGAGCGAAACGAGAGGTCACGAAAAAATTGCCTCATTGCACAAAAAAAAAAAACAATAGAGCAATCGATAAAAATTGTAATTTTCATATTTTGCACGATTCATTGCAATTTATTTATTTTTCTATATATATAGATTTGTTTTTGAACAAAAATGCATACAAAATACAAAAAAAACAACAAAAAAATACAGAAACATACAAAATCCAAAGTACAAAAAAAAGCAAACAATATTTTCGTATATTTTTGGCTCGCAAAAAGAAATTAAAAAAAAAAAGAAAAAAATTATAAATAAATAAATGAAGCAAAATAATAAACAATTATAAATATTACAAATACATAAAATGTATAAATATATAATATTTATTGTTTATAAATAATGATTCTGTAAATATCTTATAAATAAATCGAATTGTTTTTCTCGTCGACTTCATCGATATATTAAAAAAAAAAAAAAAAAAATAGTGATGTTTTCGGCAAAATTTCTATGCCCGAATACGGTCCCGTCTTAGATTTTTTCTAAATGTGGTTTTTCGGCGTTTCTTAATATTCTGGACAGGCTTGTATGGAAATCGCGAAATTTGTTTTTTTTTTTCGCCAATAGAAAGCTTTTCTGGGGGTTCTAGAGGGGTTAAAAAAAAAAAATTGAAACTAATACGGGACGGGCATAGAAATTTTGCCGAAATCGACACAATTTTTTTTTGCAGCGAATCTTTATCAAACGGAAGGATTGTTGAGTAATAATTTTTTTTTTCATACATCGATGAAAACGAAGAGGAAAATAATTCGATTTATTTATTTTTTGTTTACTTAAAAAATTATTTCTCACAAATAATGAATATTATTTATTTAAATTTAAATATATTATATAAATAATTAATATGATATAATTATTATATTGACGCGCTTCAGCTGCCACATTGTTCGAGATATCGGGCGCGAATGTGGCACAAAGTTGAACTATTGTTAACTGAGGATCGGTATTGATTTCGGGCAAAGTCCGTAAAATCGTTCGAATTTTGTCCGATTTTTTTTCAAAAATTCCTCGACGTGCCCGATCGTCCACATTTCTTGAGATATCCGACTAAAAAGTACAAAGTCGAACTATCGTGAACCAATGACCTGTATCGAATTTGCGAAAAAATCCATGCAGTTTAGATTTCATAGGATTTCGAATTCTTCGAAAAATTCCTAACGGGACTTCAATTTTCTGAAATATTTGACGAATCAACTTTAATGGCATCAAGTTTAATAGCAAAAAAAAAAAATTCTGAAAAAAATTATTTTTCAACAATTTTTTTTCACTGCTATTTACCCAACCGCAATAAGAAAAACCGTGAATAATTTATCGCTATTGCTATCGAGTTTCAGCGTAAAAAAAAAGGCAACCTTTTTTCGTCGGTACTTTCGCTTCGACTCTACGCGCGGATAAACGGTTATAGGTGAGGAATAATAGAGCGCGTCCTCGTTTAATAATCGTGCGAAAAAAAAAAAAAAAAAAATCGAAAAAAAAAAAAGTCTCTAAAGAGTGTCGAGGGCTTTGGGGAGGTTTCCGTGGCAATCGAAGGTAAAGCATGAAATGCACACGTTATACGAGCCGCAAGGCTGAAGGTCCGTCTATCGCGCGATGCGTTACCGCGAGCAATAATAAATCGCAAAGCCCACCGACACACCGGCGGCCGGCGCGAAATACAGTACGAGAGAGAGTATTAGACGCAGGGACGAGGACAACGCCGCGCGTCGTCGTGGAGTAAGCACGGGGAGGCTCGCCGAGGCCCCCGACGGGCGGGCGGGCGGCGCGCTCGGTCAGCTAAGCCGAGCTACGGGAACGGTGCGCACACACGGGCGGAGCGAGGCAGCATCGCACTGTAGAGCTTGTGAGTCGCGCCGAGTACAAACGGTACAATAAAGGAAAAAAAAGAAAGAAACTAAGAAAAAGGAAAGAAAGGGGGGGAAAAAAAAGGGGGCGACCAGGAAACGCTCTCATGGGCGAATGGGCAGACTACGACGATGAAAATCGACGAGAGCCGGCGGGGAGAAACTTGCACTATTTTAAGCAGCCGACGTTGGGGACTCGAGAAAGGCTCACACGAGATTAGGCGCGAAAATTGTCCCGATTTCACAAATTTCAAGATTTTTTCAAGTTTTTTGAGATTTTTTCTAAAAAGTTTTTGGGATGGAACATTTTTTTACGATTTTTTTTTTTTCAAGTCACTTGCTCGCCTTGGAAGTCTAGTCTCGGATAGCGAAGATATCGAGGTTTGGAATTTCGAAAATCGACCGACCGGGAATCGGACCGAAAAGAACAAAAATCCTGTTTGGTGACTTCCGGTCCTTCTCTTTAACCGTAGGCAATACTTGCCATTGGTACATCGCGAAAAAAAAAAATCCGGCACGTATTTTCATTCGTTCCAGATTTTGTTTTTTTTTTCCAATTTGTTACAAAAAATTGCAAGGGGTACCCCTTTGAGATACTTTTTTGCCATTTTTTATGCCACGCTAACTGGAAAAAAAAAACGGTTCGAGAAATCCGCAACAAATTTTTTCCGCTGAACACAATCGTCATCTTAAGTTGGTCAATATCCCATCGGAAAGCAAAGATATCGTACAAAAATCCTGAAAATGTAGAGTTTTTGCAAATCGGACCGAATAGGAAAAAATCTGATTTGGGGATTAACGGTATTCCACTTAACTTTGGGCAACGAGTGCCATTGGATTCGGCTTCAGCGCGGAAAAATACATTTCCAAAAATTTTTTCCAAAAAAAAAAAAAAAAGGTACGCCAAGTACGTGAAAATTTTGATTACGAAAATTATTCAAAAAAACAAGTTAATTGATACGAGCCAAGTGCAACACAAGGCACACTTCTATACGGCAAAAACTATTGTCTTTTTGATGCAAAAAAATTGCTCTAAATAATTGACGTTCCAGTATTTGCAAGCATCACAATAAACCGTTAGCAGTCGAAAGCCAAACACGCGGAAGTTTGCTCCAGTCCTGAACGCGCGCATTTGACCCGGTGCCCTTAAATTTTTTTGCCCCGGCACAATCTTCGAACGTCCTTAAATTTTTCTTCACCCGAAAAACCCGCTTCCCACCTTTTGTATGGTGGATTTTTTTCAAATTTTTATTCCTCTGGGAAACGTTCGAAATCCGCTCCGAATCTCGCATCCCCTTTAACGATGCAGGAAACATTTTTTTTTGAGAACAAACATTCTTTTCTACACCTTCAACGTTCGTTCTTCCAATGAGAACGACAACATTATCGTACTGATTTTTCCTAAGCAAAATACATTAACATTGCATTTTTAATAAGGTTAATGTTGCTTTTTTCCACTTCGAAATCCCGGAAAATCAGATTCGAATCCAAAACAAAAAAATCCAATTCCAATTAAGATTTCCACTTTCCTTCAAAGAAAGACAAAGACAAAAAAAAAAGAAATGTAACAAAGTTTCGCGCCCATTGTGATCCGAGGTTGCGCAAGCTTCCCGCGAGAAATTCGAGATCGGGACGTAAAAAAAGAAAAGAAAAGGAAAAGTTCTTATACAAAGTATACTATAAAGGTTACAACACGGTTTCACTGCCAGCGTCGCCGGACGTCGTGACGCCGACGGCTCGTGACTAATCGCCGCTCGGTTCATCGAAAGGCACTCGCATTTTATCCAGCCTGTGCTCTCTATTACGCCATGCATAAAGACCGTTGACAAAAAAGTTGAAAGAAAACAAACTTACTTTTATTCACTTTCCATCGTTGCTTAGGATTTTCTTCAGAATGTTTCTGGACTCGTGTAAGAAACGAGGTCAATTTGTCATAATGGATAATTGATTGACCTTTCGATAGAAAATAGACTCATCATTGTATCATAGTTTCAGATTTGTCGGTTCATATACTGAAGGACATATTCATTTGTTGCATTTGCAATGCTTACGGATCTATTAGCTTATCCCCTAACACGGTTAGGCCTAGACCTCTTTGTAGTTCTGAGAGTCCAGGTTGGCCTCTTCATAGTTTTAAGAGTGCAGGTCGATCGCTTCTCAGTTTTGAGGGTCTAAGACGAACTCTTCTTAGTTTTGAGGGTCCAGGTCCATCTGTTCTTAGTTTTGAGAGTCCAGACCGACCACTTCGTGCTTCTGGGAAACCAGGTTGACCTCTTCGTAGTTCTGAGAATCCAGCTTGACCTCTGCGTACATAGTTCTGGGAATCCAGGTCGATGTCTTTGTAGTTATGATTCTAAGTCAACCTCTTCTTAGTTTTGAGAGCCGAGGCCGACCACTTCGCGGTTCTGGGAGTCCAGGTTGACCTCTTCGTACTTCTGAGAGACCAGGTCGATCTTTTCGTTGTTCTGGAAGTCGCGGTTGACCTCATCGTAGTTTTGAGAGTCCAGGTCGATCTCTTCTTAGTTTTGGGGGTCTAGGTCGACCTCTTCTCAGTTTTGAGGGTCCACGTCTATCTCTTCTCAGTTTTATGAGTCCAAATCGACCACTTCGTACTTCTGGGAATCCGGGTTGATGTCTTTGTAGTTATGAGAGTCCAAGTAAACCTCTCCTTAGTTTCGAGAGCCCAGGCCGACCATTTCGTAGATCTGGGCGTCCAGATTGACCTCTTTGTACTTCGGCGAGACCAGGTCGACCTTTTTGTTGTTCAGGAAGTCCCAGTTGACCTCTTCGTAGTTTTAAGAGTCCAGGTCGTTCTCTTCGTAATTTTAAGAGCCCAGCTTAATCGTTTCGTCTCTCTGGGAATCCAGGTCGACCTCTCTGTAGTTTTGGGAGTCCCGGTCGATTTCCTCGTACTCCTGAAATTCCACGTCGGCCGTTCCGTAGTTTGAGAGTTCAGGTCTTCAAGAGAGGTCACTTCATAGTTTAAAGAGTCTATGTCATTTTCAGTGTTCTGGGAATCCAGGTCGACCTCTCTGAAATTCTGGGAGACCAGGTCGATTTTTTCGGCGTTCTGAAAGTCCAGTTCAACTGCTTCGTAGTTTTGAGAGTCCAGGTCGATCTCTCCGTAATTTTAAGCGTCCCGGTCAATCGCTTTGTCGTTCTAAGAGTCCAGGTCCGACCTCTTAGTTGTCTGGGAGTCCAGGACGAGCTCTTCGTACGACCAGATCACTAAACCAACACGCAGAAGACCATTATTGAAAAATACGTTGTTTACTGCATAAAACTCATTCCTTCTAAATATAAATATTGTCAAAGCCGGATTATTGACTCCCGGCGTGGACGCTCGCATAAAAATAATAACAAAGTTTCCACGGAGGTAGTAGCGAGTACGATGCAGCAGGCGACATCAATTATTCGTAGCAGCAGCAGATCGAAGGCCTGGTGGGTCGAGATAAAAATAAGTACTAAAAAAAAATATGTATATACATATGTATATATATATATATATAATCCCACCTTCGTCGCCCCCGTAGCATCCTACGCGGCGCTCGCCACGCGCTCTTCATCTTTCCATTTCAGAATCGCCCGACGAACGATATGTTTCGAATAAATAAGTAAAAAAGCGACGAAACAACAAAAAATGGCATGTTGCGCCATCGGGGTTATCCGTGGAGTGATTACTTTCGCTGAAGGTGGCAAAGGTGACACCGAGGAAAATAAAACAATGCAATAATTGTTATCGCCACATGCTTTGTTTGAAGAAACGTCGAAGAGACGAGAAAAAAAATAAAAATCCCGCGATTTCTTCATCGTGTTATCACTGAGGAAATTTTACTACTGAACGTTTATTCGAATGAAGAATCAACAACGAAAAATGAGTTTTAGATAGCCAAAACAGCACGGAGAAAAAAATATGGAAATAATATTAATACTTGAGTGATCTATAGATCGCGATCTATAGATCTATTAGATCGCTGTAATCTTCCGACGCCAATTATTAAAAAAAAGATTTCATAGATCTATAGATCTATAGGTAGATAGATCTATAGGTAGATCTATAGATGGAGCTCTAAATCTATCAATCTATAGATCCATAGATCGTGCCCGCTGGGACATAAAGTACCCTCAATAAAGGCGTGAGCGTTCAATGTATGAAGGATCAAAATTACACCAGCACCAAATGTTTGATCAGTAGATTAATTAACTTGAACATACCTTTGTCCGTAGATCACTGGTGTCGTATTCATAACCGTCGGAGCGATAGTACTCGGACAGTACAATGTGTACACGATCTTTGTCGACAATTGGGTCATCGCGGCGCCGATAATCATGATAATCGTCGGCGTCATTGTCTTCCTGATATCGTTTTTCGGATGTTGCGGCGCCGTCAAGGAAAATCACTGCATGATTATAACGGTGAGTGTGATCCTTCGATCAGTAAAAGAGAATCATCTTTTATAAAAAAATGACACCAAACTCCCGGTTTTTTGGCCTGCGCACAGTCGAAGGTTAAAAAGAAAATAGTTGAAGTCATTTTTTTTTTAATAACTCTCAATGACACTTTTATGATAGTGTTTCTAATTTTTATTTTGTAAATAATCAGTCTCCTTGAATTAATTTTGATTGCATAGAAAATTATTCAGTATTGTTTGAGATTAAAAAAAAATAGTTTGGATCTTCTTTTTATTACAGATTCCTCTTTTTTGTTGATGTTTCATTTTTCTGTTAATGGGAGCTCCGTGCTTTACTAACGATTTACCGATTAGTTCTCGGTTCTACTGCTGTTGATCTTCGCCCTTGAGATCGGCGCTGGAATTTCCGGCTACATGATGCGCAGCCAGATTGGAACGATGCTTGAGGATCACTTCAACAGCACGATGCCCCGCTACAAGACCGATCTCAGCGTTCAGAAGTCCTGGGACGTGATGCAACACGACGTGAGTTATTTGAATATTTGTGTGCATTTTTTTCATAATTTCTCGCAGGCCTTTCCAAACAAAGTTGCGCGTTAGCTTTGTCGACGAAAAAAAAAAATTTATTTTATTTTTGTCACTTCAACCAAAGACAAAGGCAACCAAAAGACAAAAAAACAAAAAATATCTCGCAAAAAAATCCCCCCTTCAATAAATCCACTGCCAAAAATCACCCTCCATTCACAGAAACTCACCCTAAAGCGTCACAGAATAAAAAAATCCTTTGCATAAAAAAAACTGCGCCGATGAAAAAAATCCGCCGCTGCGAATGGAAAAAAAACCAGTGAGCAACAATCAATATCGACTGCAAAGTGTACATATTTTTCTTTTCAAAGGGAGTAAATCGCCCTTCATTTTGACGAGTACACGATAAGCACTTTTTCTGTTGTTTCCAGTCGGGGGGCTGCGCCCTCCGCAACCCCCTCCCTCCTCGCGAACTTTTCCGGCCGTTTCCCGTTGGGGACCGCGCCCCTAATGCGGGGATATTACGTTAGGGAATCAAACTATGACGAGGGCATTCTGTCGCAAAATCAGCCTATAGCGGGCTATTATGTCGCGGTTTCAGACTTCAAAGGGGTATTTTTGAGTCGGAATATTTTTATGAGGGACCATTTTTAGCAATAGAGAATTGTTGCGGGATATTTTCGCCATTTTTATGCAATTCGGGATGTCCGAAGCTTGGTCAATGACGCTGTTTGAGTCGTAATCCGACCCACGGATCACAGAAAAACGCATAGAAAAATCCACCGATGCCTGCCCGAAAGACCTGGATTATTCAGAAAAATTACAAACAAGAGCCGGGTATTAACTATTCAGAAAAATATAAGGTTAAAAAATCGAGCCGACCGAAGAAACCGGAAGTGTGCATGCAGAAAATCGACGAAGTCGACACGGCATCGAAGCAGTCCCCGATTAATTAAACAATAACCGGCTAACGCAAAACTAATCGAGGTTAAAGAGAAACTACGCAAGTAAAACCCTACCAAGATTGAGAACTGCCCGAAACAAACATCCAATCCACTCGGCCACTGTCCTCCTAATGTAGCCGGTCCGGCCTTTCGTTTTCGCGAAACTCCGAACCCGGCGGCCATCTAGCGGCGAAATGCCGAAGCTCGCCAGAGGAAAGGCGTCCCGTTGCCTCGTGTAAATAAAAGTAGAATGCGGCTTGTTTCTCATCCTATTTCTCGCCAGTTGCAAGAGCTATCCCAGCAGCACTCCCCGATTAATTAAACAAGAATCGGCTAACGCAAAACTAGTCGAGGTTAAAGAGAAACTACGCAAGTGAAACCCTACTTTGGTGTATCGCTATATCCAGGAGGGGCGAAGAAGCCCTTCGCAAGATTGGGAACTGCCCGAAACAAACATCCAATCCACTCGGCCATTGCCCTCCTAATGTGGCCGGTCCGACCTTTCGTTTTCGCGAAACTCCGAGTCCGGCGGCCATCTAGCGGCGAAATGCCGAAGCTCGCCAGAGGAAAGGCGTCCCGTTGCGTCGTATAAATGAAAGTAGAATGCGGCTTGTTCCTCATCCTATTTCTCGCCAGTTGGACGAGCTATTCTATTAGCGTCCAGCCAGGTGTACGTGCAATTTTAATGACGTTACTACCAACGGCGACGACACGCAGCTCGCAATAGGAAAGCCTTTTATTCCATATCGCGGCACGACGAACGTCAACGACGAAGGCCCTTAAAGGGGCAACTCGCGCGCCGTCGTTCGCTCTACGACTGTTGGTTAACTATATATACGTCACATATACATGTATGTGGTAGTGGGAAGGGATACGTAGCGACTGAGAACGCATTCGTGCTTCGCTCGCACATTGTAAATCAATATATCCGACACTCCGCCACCCTCGCGCGAGCGCGCTCACCATCGACGTGTGTATATTCGTAAAAGCACCGGCTGCCTCGGACACGGACTTCCGGTGCAGTTATTACGTTCTCGCCTCGCCACGAACAACTCAAACTCGCACATGCCCGGCTCTACTTCCTTGCATACAAATTTGAAAAAAAAAAGGCAAATGGTCGACTTTCTTTTTTATTAATGAATCGATTGTTTCGTTTCCTTCATTGGCATGCTTTTCATTCAATCACATTGCCACAGTGATATTTGTTTCCAACTATAATTGAATTGGACTGAGGATAGCTCATGTTTTGCCAATAAGCTTTGTTTTGCAATTAGTCTGAAATCGTAAATGAATTAGGAACAAACTCAAATGCAAAACTTGTATAAAAAGAGAAAAACTTAAAGTGTCGCGAGGCTTTAACTGCGAAACGGAATTGCCCTGAATTAAATAACGAAGTATTTTCAACGAAAATCTATGTTTGGTACGAAGTTTGTCTTGATATTTAAAAAAAAATGAGGAGTCGCCGCGCGTCCAGAAATTTTTTCTCAGTGCATCATTGATGGTTCGTCTGATAGGTGGGTTTAGCAGTGATTTATGAAACAAACGACGATACTAGTTTCTGTTCCGGAGCTGCCCTAGCAGTTTCTTATACCGTGAAACCTACCATCATTTTTCCAACCCGACTGCAATAACTACCAAAATCTACCGAAGGATTTTGCCACCAGACCTTCTGGACATGATTACCAAACTTGCCATCATTTTTCCGAAACCGACTGCAATGGCTAGCAAAACCTACCGTAAGATTTTGCAACCAGACCTACTGGTCATGTTTACCAAACCTACCATCATTTTTCCGAAACCGACTGCAATGGCTAGCAAAACCTACCGTAAGATTTTGCCACCAGACCTACTGGTCATGTTTACCAAACCTACCATCATTTCTTCAAAACCGACTGCAATAGCTACCAAAACCTGCCGTAGGACTTTGCCACCAGACCTACTGGTCATGTTTACCAAACCTACCATCATTTTTCCAAAACCGACTGCAATGGAGCAAAATCTACCGTAGTATTTTGCCACCAGACCTCCTGGAGATGTTTACCAAACCTTCCATCATTTTTCCGAAACCGACTGCGATGGCTAGTAAAACCTACCGTAGGATTTTGCAACCAGACCTACTGGAGATGTTTACCAAACCTACCGTCATTTTCCGAAACCGACTGCAATAGCTACCAAAATCTACCGAAGGATTTTGCCACCAGACCTCCAGGAGTTGTTTACCAAATCTACCATCATTTTTCCGAAACCGACTGCCATAGCTACCAAAACCTACTGTAGGATTTTGCCACCAGTCCTCCTGGAGATGTTTACCAAACCTACCGTCATTTTTCCGAAACCGACTACAATGGCTAGCAAAACCTACCGTAAGATTTTGCCACCAGACCTACTGGAGATGTTTACCAAACCTACCGTCATTTTTCCGAAACCGACTGCAATAGCTACCAAAACCTACCGTAGGATTTTGTCACGAGACCTACTGGTCATGTTTACCAAACCTACCATCATTTTTCCGAAACCGACTGCAATGGCTAGCAAAACCTACCGTAGGATTTGGCCACCAGACCTACTGGTCATGTTTACGAATCCTACCATCGTTTTTCCGAAACCGACTGTAATGGAGGAAAACCTATCGTAGGATTTTGCCACCAGACCTACTACTGGCCGTGTTCACCAAACCTACCAAGAAATCTACCGACGCTGATTTTAGTACGTTTAGTAGGTTTTCATGAAACGACCGTACACCTACCGTCCAACCTGCTGGGCCCGTGCCCATTTCGTACAATAAGTTTCGAGCAAACCTACCGTTTGTCTACCCCGATACCTACCGTCTTCGGGTCGCTGCGATCAGTAGGAAAGCTGCGAAACCTTCGCACGACCTACCGCGATATCTACCGTCTCGCAGCGATTAGTAGAAAAGCTTCTAAACCTCCGCGCGACCTCAGAAGTCGCGAAATCAGACTGTTCGCGCGATAACTACCTTAACCCTTCAACTGCCGATGTAGCAAATATGCTAAATTGGCAAAAAAAAAGGTTCTTTCCCCGAAAACCGTCCTAAATTCTCGTGAAAAATTCTGAAAAAATTTGACGACCCGCAATGCATACAAATAAAAGTTTTTCCACCAGAATATCAATTGAAAAATTATTAGTTTAAGTGAATAAATTAAAAATCTGAATTTTTTCAAGTGACGACATATTTTCATCCAAAAATCACTCGAGCCGCAGAGAAAAACAGTTTTTCTCAATGGGAAACAGGCTTGGCCGTTAAAGAGTTAAGAGAACAACTCTCATTACCACGCGTGTTTCGATTCCATATGATTACGATTCGAAATTAAAAATCTACTGTAATATCGCCTTATCGACATGAGTAGGGGAGAGCGGGGCAAAATGGCATACCGGGGCAAAATCGTACGAAATGGTCAAATAAAGTCACCCGTATGATAGAATTGGGGCAAAATGGGACAAGAGAAAGTGCCATCGAAGTAGATTTTTTTGCTGCCCCATTTTTCCCCAATACCATTCTGCCCTGGTCCCATTGTGCGCGAATACCATTTTGCCCCGGTATGCCGTTTTGCCCCGCTCTCCCCTATGCATCAGGGTTCAAAGTTTGCGAAATGGCTCGCCGGGGAGTTTCGGTTCTAATTCCTGACCATGTGGACAGATGGTCAAATTGTATGACCAACGCTTCTGTAACTGCTCATTACATTGCTCGAGAATTAATTAAACAAGATGGACGGGAGGCGAAAAAATTGTCTAGACTCCGCGGAATTACGGGTATTTAATGTCGAAGAGCGGCGATAATAAACGTTGATAAGAAAACAAACCCCGACGCCCCAGTAATCCTAATGCCAATCGGCAGTCGCGTGTCGCTAACGATTATCGCATGACTATGCGCAGTTGCGCGCACCGGCGCTTCTACGAAACGTTTCACTGCTCCCCTCGGCGCATTGTGTTGCGAGTTGTCCGCCGCATATTTAGGTCCGCTCGTCGAATCGCCGCGCTCGTTTGTTCAACAAGAATTGCTTTCGTGTTTTTTTTTTTTTTTTTTTTTTTATCACCGCCGAGGCCGATAAGCGAGCCGAAGATTGATTTTTTTTTTCAATAGAGTACACGAATTCGGAGTTCCATCAGAAATCTAGAGTCCTTTTTGCACGCGCAATGTATTTTATGCGAGTTCATATATCATTATACAGTAATTTTGGTTCCGAATTTCAATTGTACAAATTTTTTTTTTTTTTTTTACAATTACATGGGTTGCAATTGTTTAGAATTGAATTCAACATACAATGAACAATGAATAAATGTAATTGTTCAACAAATTATATGGCACTGAGGTTTTTTTTTTATGAAATTTTTTTGTCAATTGTTCCGAACGCGTATGAATTTTTTTCAAAGTTTGTCTCATCATTCGAAAGTTCGTCTGCCTTGAATTCGTTGATTCTGTCGGAGAAAACGCAGTTTTAAATGATTCGACAAAATTCTGCAATAAATTCATCCGTGTTTGGAAAAATGCAGAAATTATTTTTACTTGAAAAAAAAAAAAAAAAAAAAAAAAAAAAATTAGTACTTGTATCAAAATGAATTTCCGAGATCGGAATCGCCAGAAAATATCCTGCAGGAAACCAGTCTCGATCGATATAGATCGGTTCCGGTAATAAAGAGAAGCAGTGCCGTTCAGCGAAGCCAACAACAAGCGATGACGATGTCTCGAAACAGCGGGGACCAATTTGTCGTTTACCTTTATCGAGCCCGGCCATTCAGCTCCGTTTCTCGTCCTTCCTCGCCGTTCTCGCGTCGCGTTTCCGCAGCCTACGATCAAATCCCAAAGCGCTTCTCGGCTTCGAAAAGTCTATTTTTTTTTTTTCGCTTCTTTTCCGGTGCAATCGCGCGAAACCGGTGAAAGGAAAGGAAACTTCGAGTTACCGCAAGATTTTTCATTCCATAAAAAAAAAAAAAAAAAACAAATCGAGAAAAATTGCGAAGAAAAATCAATGCGATGGACATGGATTCGAGTCTCGCGAGAACCTTTTCGACTCTATCGCTGACTCATTCATTCGCTCTTTCAAGGTCGTCGTCGGCGTCGTCTCAATCGTCGCCAGTTCCGCGAGCTTTTCCTACTCGCTGCAATTCAACACCCGACGATCCTTCGCTCCCGCGGAATATTACGTTTCGTTTACGCAACTTAAGGCTCCGATATATCGAATTCGCGGACTCTTTGCCGTCCTTGGTCTCGATTTGTAATTTTTTTTTTTTTTTTTTTTTTTTTTTAGCTTCCTTGAATTGTGAGCAAAATAACCTGTATTTCCAGTCGAGCGTTTGTCGACAATTAATAGATCGGCCGATGATTGATCACTAACGAGTTGTACAGACATCGCGTAAGGATTTTTTCTTCGACGACGGCAAAAAATCGCGTTAACTTCATATCATTGCGATAACGATGATTCGGCATTGCTTCCTGAAGAAGCTTTGTTTTTGGATTTTCCGAGATTGTCAACGTGTGTTGAAAAACACATGTAAAAAAAAAAAAAAAATTGATTTGAAAAATAGGAAATAAAAAAAAATTTGAAAACAACCACACATCGAAAAATATCTAAAAATGCGCCCCGACTGCGACATTTGTTGCAATATCGATCCAGAATTTTGTAAAAGTTGAACTATCGCATGGACAATGAATCGGTATTGAATTCGGGGAAAATCGCTGAAGTCGTTCAGTTTTCACGAGGTTTTGAATATTTTTAGAAATGTCTTGAAGCTCTGTAGCTGCCACATTTCTTTAGATAACGGGCTAGAATTTTTCACGAAATCGGAGTATTTTGGAGCAATTGATCGGTATTGAATTTTGGCAAAAAAATCTTCAGTCGTTCAGCTTTTAAAGCATTGAACATTTTTTTTTTAGTCTGCCGGCGCTTGATCTGCAACATTTTTTGAGATATCGGTCCTAAATTTTGTACAAAGTTGACTTATTATGAATCAATCATCGGTATCGAATTCAAGGACAATCTGAAAAAAAAATCAAATCAAATCGTCAAATTTTCGCGCTATTTCATTGAAAAAAAAAAAAAAAAAAAAATGTGCATGTACATTTCTATCGAAAGTAACGAACAAAATCAATGACCACAGCGAGCGCTGCTGCCGCGGATTTTTTTATAACGAATAAACGATTTTTTTCGTCCACTTACAGCTGAAATGTTGCGGAACTTACGTGTGGGAAGACTGGTGGGAACACGACTTCGCGCGCCCGCATCTGCCAATCACGTGCTGCACCGAAATCGACGCCACTAACGTAAAATGCGACTACAACGAGATCTACGTCAACAACGAGGGTTGCATGGTCAAGCTGAAGAATTTCATCGTCGACAAGGCAGTCATTCTCGGCGCCGTCGGGATAGGAATAGCCCTCGTTCAGGTAAGAAAAAATTCCGTTTTTTCTCTTCATTTTTTTTTTTTTTTTTTTTTTTTTTTTTTTTTTTTTTTTTTTGGGTTGCCAAATCGACTTGGCAGAAGTAATGTATGGAAACTTTCAATATTCTGAACTGCCTTCGATGATTCGATAATTATTCGCACATCGTTCGTTTTTTTTTTTTTTTTTTTTTCGAAAATCGAAAAATGAAATTTGTAGATCAAAAAAATCGTTAATTATTTCACTGCGATTCATCGATACTAATCAGTCTTCGACAAACAAGTAAAAAGGATTAATCAATAAATATTTTTACTGAATTTCATTAATTTTGTTTTACCCTCTTTTCCAGCTGATCGGCGTAACCTTCGCGTGCTGCCTGGCTCGATCAATCCGTCGCGAATACGAGACTGTGTAAGCTTAAAAAAAAACCAAGATCGAGCGAAAAAAAATTAAGCGTTGCTCCACCACTCACTGATCTTGCTGGCTCATATTTTTCCTGCAAAAGCAACTCGCCTATCCTGCACTCTTTCGAAATCGAGACATAAAAAAGCAACAAAAAAGTCGAAAAAAAATGTACTTCGATCTCTCTTTTTCACAATTCTTGTCTATATTTTTTTTTTCTACTGTTCGTCGATTATTCTTAATTTCCTGTTATTTTTTTGTTATTTGTTAACGAACACGAGCTCTGTATTCCGCGCCACGTTATTTTTACTCTACTCGATGTCTTCTGCGTTAAACAAAAAAAGAAGCAGAAAATGTGTGTTATAAATGTTGTGCGCCTATCTCTGTCGCGTGAAATGCACAAAAACGCAACGCGAAACACGACCGATATTTTGTCACTTAAAAAAAGAAAAGAACATTTTCTTTACGATTTTTTTTTTTTTTTCATACAATTGTACAATTTTGCACAAATCACGCCAATTGTTTTCACCGCTTTCGCGACACGCTCGACCTGTTCGATGTTTTCTTTTGATTTTCTTTTTTTTTTCAATTTTTCTCAGTGCGATTTGAAAAAGTACAAGTGAAAAAAAAAAAATACCGTGCCAATTGAAGTGAAGCGAAATATCGGTGTGCAACACAAAAGCTTAGGATCCGCAAAAAAAAAAAAGAAAAAAGAGCTTCGATCGCAAAATTCTGTGTGTCGCTGATGTGCGTAATGTGCAAAATTTTCGCATGTTCGTTCTTTTACTTACGAATACAAAATGTTCAATTTCGTTCTTCTCACACTCGAAATATCGCAGGGCTCGATTTTTTTGGAAAAAAAAAAAAAAAAAAAAAAAAAAAAAAAAAAAAAAAATTGAAACATAATTTTGCTTCTCATTCTCACAATCGCCGACAAGTCACGCAATCAAAAAAACACCCGAACACGTAAGAGGAAAGAGAAAAAAAAAGTAGAATGCAAGAAGAAAAATCGTTTTCTAATTACTCGAATTTCCATTCTTCAGAATACAAAATTGAGAGAAAAAGAGAATAGGCGATTGAGAGCGCGATGACGGTGATGGGGGAGCCTGTGATCGAAAGTAAACAAAGCAAAGCTATAGATGTGTGTTAGCATGCGCTATCCGTCGATGTGACTAACGACCACCGAGATTCGACATTAAAAAAAAAAAAAAAAAAAAAAAAAAAAAAAAAATTAAACCCGAGAAATCTTCAAGTCCTGCGTTAAAGAGACGACGAGGCAGAGGCAAAGAGAAAAGAAATAAAAATCGGAACGCAACATCGACGACGATCGACGGCGATACTCGCCAGCTTTAATGGAAACAAAGAAAGAAAAAAAAGACAAAGATATATTACGAAAAAAAAAAAACAGATCTGCATTTTTCATATAAAAAAAAATATATATATTAAAAAAATACACAGAGCTGTCGATGTAACGTGAAAAAGAAGTGAAAAAAAAAAGCCAAAAAATAAAAGCGAGAACAGCGTTGAAAAAGTCCAGCATAGTTCTTAGTTTAAGAATAATCCGAACTATTTATCTAGTAGCATTAACGACATACGATTAACATGAGCGATTTATTATTCTGTTGTTTTCATACATTGTAAAGTCTACGTAGCGTTAACGAGAGAACGGAAAAAAACGAGAAAGAAATAAAATAATAATTAATAATAATAATGATAACGAAGAAGAATGAAAATAAAGAGATAAGAGAGGATTGATAGGAAATATTGTCTCCCGGGCGCGCCATGGCTTGTGTTGTGCTATTTTTTTTCAATTTTCTCCGTTTATGAAAAAAAAAAAAAAAAAAAAAAAAAATTGAATTTTTTTTTATAAAAAACGTAGTGAAAAAAAATGTCATCTTCTGTTTCTTTCTCGGTAACAAGAGCTGAAATGACGTTGAATCTGTCTCTTGAAAGTGAAAATCGACAATTAGGATCGAATAGTTCGCCGTATTTTTTTAACGCGGCATTCTTTTTATTTTCTCGTTGAAAAAAAAATCCCGGAAAATTTTTAAATCCTCCAAGATTCGAGTATAAATTCGCTGCAAACTTGGTTAACCTTTCGCGCAGACACGGGCCGTGATTTTCGTGACCCGAACTCGCAATATTTTTATATGGCAATTTCGGTTTTTTTTTTTAGCACCGGAATGAAAAATAAAAAAAATTCCAATCCAATAAAAAAAGATAATTCAAAGGCTCAACTTTGGACAATCGCGAGTTTCGAAGATTCGAAACGAAAAAAAGTGACGAGACGATTGAATCTTTTTTTTTTTGCTATCTTCGATTTGTTTGCATTGTTATTATTGTTCATTCGATCGGTCGGTGCGCTTATGATAAAAGAAAAAAAAGTGAACAAAAAAAATATGTTTTATTTTGTATTTATCGCTTGCCAATCAGTATGCCAATTTGCACTCTGCGTCGCATTATATTTAATATATATTTAATATATATATATATATATATTGATATGCCTGTATAACACGTGTCTCTATTATTTCTTTCCTTTCTCGTCTCCAATCGAAAATATCGAGACGAATATTTTTCGAAAAAAAAAAAAAAAAAAAAAAAAAAAAAAAAAAAAAAAAAAAAACGAAATCTTATTTTATTTGCAGCGAAACCACGGCGCACTGATCGGCCCGCTAGGAGGCATTGTTTCATGATATTATGAATCCATCATGCATTTTCGGTAGATATATACAAAAAAAATCTTTAAAAAAAAAAAATATATCTATAACGATCGATCTTCATCGCGCGGTTGTAATTATTTTTTCATCGATGTGCTTGAAATTATATATTGAATGTATAGCGAAAAGAAAGAAAAAAAAACAAAGAGGAATGATGTAAAAAAAAAAACATGACAACTGCCAATCAATGCCAAAAAAAAATCTGGAAGCGAAAAATGAACGAACCAACATTATTTGCGCGTCGATCGAAAAAAAAATGACAAAAACGCTTCAACCGAAAGAAAAAAAAAAAAAAAGAAAAAAAAAAAGCTAATTTTTGTTAAACATTGAACAGATAGCGACTAGAGAAACATCATTCCTCTTCGAATTCTCCCGCGATACCGAACGCGAGATGCAATGAGCTATTTTTTTGCCTAAACTTATTATTCGTCGAGACGTAAAAAAAAAAAAAAAAAATGAAAATACAAAAATATATTCCTATCGATTGAATCGTCAAACGATTGTTCGTTGGTTTACGAGAAAATATATTTAAAAAAACTTGCGAAAAAAGAAAAAAAAAACAACGTGCGCGGGATAATAAATAAACTATGATAAAATGGCTTGTTGCTACTGTCCCACGGCGAATGGGCGTTAATCGACGAAGTCGCCGCTTCGCACTGGCGAATTTCAGAGATATGTGCGATCCGAAAAACTTTGGTATTAATTTGAAAAAAAAAAAAAAAAAAAAAATCAAATTTTTTTTTTCAATCGTCCATTGAAAGTTCATTATAATTTGCATTGCGCAACTTACACGAATATCGACACGTTGTAGCGTTAGAATAAAATTGGGTACTACAACGTATTTGTATTTATCGTTGCGATTCGAAAATTCAGCCTATTAACACAAACTAACGAAAAAACACGAGCCACAGTGTCGTAATTTTTTTTATTTTACAATAATAAAACCGCGACGAAAAGTTCGTCATCTTGAGCGTTCCATCGATCTTTCGAGCCGAAGCTGTCGCGAATGAAAAAAAAAAAAAAAAAAAGAAAAAATAGTCCAAGCATACGTGGTTGTACTTATTGATAACATAGTCAAGGTGGAAGTTTTCTATGACGTCGCAGTCCACTCAATAATAAAGTTCCGACGTGTCAGTGAACTCTCTATATTGATCCTTCTTCCACGGGTGCTTCGTCGCGAGTCCAAACGCGCGCGCCTTGCGGCAATGTTCTATTGCCGTAAGTATAACGCGCGCCAGTATAGCAACGATCGAACGTTCGCTCACTGAACACTATCCCGTTATTCTAAACTTCTCGGAAAGTCATGAAAAAAAAAAAAAAAAAAAAAAGTTGATGGGATTGAATCGAAAGAGGTCGAGAACTCTGACGATCGAACTTTGATGAGAAAAGTTCAACTGTTGATTGCGACGAACCACTCCGATAAGTGCGTTTAACGATTCAATATGTGATTAATGAGCGCCAAAATGTTAACTATCAACAGCTAAAAGTTGATTATTCAGTGTTAAAAACGATCTAACGAATGTTGACGATTGAAGCTCGGCTTCAACAGTTGACTATGGCGACCCGGTTGTTGATTGAAGCGCCGAAATGTTGACTATCAACAGATAAAAGTTGATTATTCAGTGTTAAAAACGATCTAACGAATGTTGACGATTATAGCTCGGCTTCAACAGTTGACTATTGCGACCCAGTTGTTGATCGAAGCGTCTAATTGTTGTCTATGGATTGCTAAAAGTTGACAATTCTATGTAAAAAATAGTCTAAGAATTGTCGGCGCTCGATATCTCTGCTTCAACTGTTGACGGAAGCGTCTAATTGTCGTCTATAGACTGCTAAAAGTTGATGGTTCAGCGTTAAAAATAATCTAACAATCGTCGACGATCAATAACTCGGCTTCAACAGTTGACTATTGCGTCTCAGTTGTTGACTGAAGCCTTTAATTCTTGTCTATGGACTGCCAAGAGTTGACAAGTCGATGCAAAAAATTGTCTAACGAACGTCAACGCTCAATCTCTGTTTTAACAGTTGACTATTGTGAACCAGTTGTTGAATAAAACATCCAATTGACTATTCGATATTTAGAATCAACAATTTTGCAGGAGTTGACTATTGAGTGTTAAAAATGGACTATTCAACATCAACAGTCAATCGTAATTCTTTACTAGTGTCAACAACTCAATACCAGATCTTTGTGCTTGATTTAGATGTTTCAACGATTGACTGTTGATAATCGGCCGTCCAAAATCAACTAATTCGCATCAGATGACTATTGAATGTTGAAAACTGACTATTCCATGTCAACAGTTGATTGTAATCCATAAATAAATTACTATTGAGTATTAAACCCAAATACTAGATATTTGCACTCGATGACAATACTTCAACAATCGTCCATTAACTATTGATTGATTAAAATCAACAATTTCGCAAGGGTTGACTATTGAGTATTCAAAATTGACTATTCAACGTCAACAGTCAATCGTAATGCTCGAACAGAAGTCCGTTTCGTGTTGAATCGAATACTAAATCTTGACTATTGATTCTGATGCACAAAAGTTGACGATCACCCGTCAAAAAATGGCCTACCGAACATCAACATTTTGAGACTTCGCGTCAACAGACGATTATTCGGCATTTACGATTACCCAAAGATGAAAAAAATTAAAAATCGCTCAACAGTTGACTATTGAGAGTAAAAATTTATCTGGCACGTCAACAATTATAATTCAGTGCGCTTCAACAATTGATTGTTGATAAAAAATGGACATTGAGCATCACGAAAATTGACTTTTCTCAACACCAAATCTTCGAACGTGATTATTTCACGAAAGCGACAATTCATTCGAGAATATTAAACTTCGTCGAAATGAACTCAAAGTTCGAATTCGAAAAATTGATGGAACGTTGAAAATGTTGAATCTTTCACGCAATCGATATATTGTCAACGACGAACGTAGGCGCAATGTTAAAATAATTTTTTTTTCCTCGTCAATCGAATAATTAACGCAAATCGCTTCATTCGGTATATTAATAGTGATAATTAATAATAACTATGATATATATATTATGTGTATATTTAACGATAACTGTGTAACGCACTTGTCCAAAGTTTCGCTCTTTTGTCATTGACGATTCGGTTTTGCGTATTATTTTCGTTCCAGTTTTATTTTTTTATTGTTTATTTATACTCTTCTTTTCGTATAATTGGGCTAATCGGTCTATTTGTAATTTACACCGATGAATTACCATCAACAGAAAAAGACTGAAACGCGAAGTTCTATTATAATCAGTATTAAAAAAAAAAAAAGAAAATTATGAAAAATTGAACGATTAAACAAAAAGTCGGTGATCGAGGAAAAGTGAGCCGGAATATATTGAGACGAAAAAAATATATATATGAAATTAAAAGAGAGAAAAAGAAAAAAAAAACGGAGTAATTGGTATTTTAAATATGACGTATACACTTTTGTCGAATTTTTACAACCAAAATTTGTCTATTTTGGCTTCTTACACACACGAGACATACACAATGTCTGAATTGATCGATTGTATGCGTAGCGACACGTCGATATAATATATAATTGTATCCGAGCGTAATAAATTCGTCGATAGACTTGATTCATAAATGAAAGAAAAAAAAAGAAAATTTTCAAAAAACAAAGATTTTTTTTTTTTATATATAAAAATATATATATATACACACATACACAAAATGTTTGCTCTACTGCGAAGAGGAGCCGACGTGACTCGTCTATAGCACATACTATTTGTCTAGCTTTTATGGTATAACAAATAAATTAAATATACTTACGATGCTTTCATTTATTTATTCGGCAAACCCATCGTCGAGCTTTGGTGGTGGTTTCCCGGTGTTCCCCGTAACTTTAGACAACAATTGCCATGGAATTCGTGTTCAGCGTGAAAAAATACATGGAAATAGGTAGCCAGAATTTTTTTTTTAATATTTTGCAATTTTGGTAAAAAAATATTGCAAGTGTTGATTTTTAGGATTTTCGGATTCTTCAGACAGCGATATCTTGGCTTTGCGATGGGGTATCGACAAATCTCAGGTGACCATTATGTTCAGCGGGAAAAAGTGCAGACGATAAGATTTTTTGCAGATTTTTTAAACCATTTTTTCCACCCGTATCCACCAAAAGAGATTTTGTCCTTTCCGGTTCGTTTTGCAGCATTTTTGATTTCCGAAATTTTCAAACAGCGATATCTTGGCTTTTCAAAGGGATATCGACAAATCTTAGGTGCCCATTGTGTTCAGCGGGAAAAAGTGCACAAGATAAGATTTTTTGCAGATTTTTGAAACAATTTTTTCAACCCGTATCCACTCAAAGGGATTTTATCCTTTCCGATTCGATGTGCAGCATTTTTTATTTTCGGGATTTTCAAACAGCCATATCTCGGCTTTTCAAAGGGATATCGGCGAATCTCAGGCGACCATTGTGTTCAGCGGGAAAAAGTGCACAAGATAAGATTTTTTGGAGATTTTTGAAACAATTTTTTCAACCCGTATCCACCAAAAGGGATTTTTCCTTTCCGGTTCGATTTGCAGCATTTTTGATTTCCGAGATTTTCAAACAACGATATTTTGGCTTTCCGATGTGATATCGACAAATCTTAGGTGCCCATTGTGTTCAGCGGGAAAAAGTGCACAAGATAAGATTTTTTGCAGATTTTTGAAACAATTTTTCTCGGCTTTTCAAAGGGATATCGAGATCGAGAGAAAGAGATATCGACGGATCTCAGGTGCCCATTGTGTTCAGCGGGAAAAAATACACAAGAAAAGATTTTTTGCAGATTTTTGAAATCGTTTTTTCGACCGGTTGGCGAGCGACGAAGTGTGGTAAAAAAATATCTCGAAGGTATCGCAATGGTAGGATTGTGTTTGGATTTACCAAAAATAGTCGGTGATAAACCTACTTGAATTATCATTAACTTTAACAACTACGACAATTAACCAACGATCTTGCAAAAATAGCAACTATTCTTCACGGATCGGAAACAGGTAAAAAATTATTTACAAACGTTTTTTTTTTTTTTTTTTTTTTTTTTTTTTTTTTTCATTGTACCATGTATTTTTTATTTCATCCTTATAGGTAATTTCATCGATGACCGATAAGTAGCGGACTAACATTGACCATTTAATTGGAGATATCTTTATTACAGATTTTTGTGGGTTTCTTGTTTCTTTAATTAATTTCTTTTTTTTTTGTTTTTTTTTTTATTTACGACACTGAGCGGGCGGTAAATCCGCGAACGCTGGCTTATTATGTTCTTTCTTTCCTTTGTTTCTTTTTTTTTTTATTTCAATTTTTTTCAATCGCTTGGCAAAGCAAAAGGACATTCTCGTCTCGTCGCAAGGATATGTGGAGATTCGTTCGTCCACTTCGCAAAAATTATCCGAGCTCCCGCGCGCGCACAGATATTTACAGAAGTTGCCGGTGATCAACATTATTTATAATAAACAAACAAACGAAAGAAAATAGAAAATGTTGTCGTTCCTTAAAATTCGTTTACGCGCGGATTCGCGCTCGCATTTTTTTTTTTTACCTTCTTTCGTTTCATTTTCGTTCTCTCGCCTCGCGTAATTAGTTTCTATTTTTCAAGCGAATATCTAATAGGGCGTCGAAGTTTGTGAATTATTTACAAAGTGGGGGGAGGAGGGATCGCCCTCTCGCAGTTCTCGTCTCTCCTTTTAGTCCCAAAGTCTCGAGCCTCAGTGAGATACAAAACAAATACAATGATCTTAACGCTATTGTTGTTTGTTTGTGTTTTTTTTTTTTTTTTTACGCGTATAAAAATCGGGGAAGAGGACGCAAAGTTCGAGTCGCGCGATTTCTGATGAAGATAGTTTCGATCGGATCGCCTCGTTATCGATTATCAGATCCGACGTCAAAAAAGAAAATTGAATAGCGAACGACGAAACTCCGCGGTTTTTTTTGTTTGGTCGCAGCTCGAAGGGCTCGAATCGGGAGAAATTATCGAATTTCGATTTTCGATTTTACATCTCGATCGATCTCGCGTGAAAAAAAATCGATTTTTGATTTGTCACAATTTTTTTCAAAGGTACGCAACTGGAAGAAATTATCGCATTTCGATTTTCGATTTTACATCTCGATCGATCTCGCGTGAAAAAAAATCGAAAATCGAAAAAAAATTTATGAATTTTAAATTGTCAAATTTTTTTTCGAAATGTACAAAACTTGGAGAAACAATTTGGATAATTTCGAACGAATGGAAAAAAATGATAAATCAGCTGAAAAAAAGTTGCTTGCCAAAGTTTCTTTTCGTAAAAATCAGTAAAAACAAAAAAAAATCGTACCAAAAATGCGAAATTTTTTAAAAATTCTTTTTCATCTCGACAATCGAAGATCGATATTTGTCGATCTTTCGCACGACTCGAACCCCGCGAACGCTTATCAGTCGGTAGTTCGTAAAAGAAATCGAACAATCTCAATGCGGCTGCCAAAAAAAAAAAGTTTCAATTATCCTCCTCGCAGTTCGATTAATCGCATCGATTAATCGCAAACGTATACTCACTCACAGCTAACATTACATCGTTATCGTTACAATTATCATCATACGGTATAATAAAAAAAAAAAAAAAAAAAAAAAAAAGAAATAAAAAGTGTATATCGTAAGAAAACGAGGAAAAGAAAAATAAGCAGACGAATCATAAACGATAAATCGTAACCAAAACTTATCGAGCTAGGAAATAATTATTACTATCGTTAGATTAATCGTAATAATAATCGATAGATGAAAAATCGCGTCTATCTTGAATATACAGAAAAAAAATGATATTTATTTACAAATACAATGATTCAAGCGAATTTTTTTGTTTGTCTGTTTTTTGTTTTGTTTTTTTTCTCTCCCTCTCTCTCTCGTATCGTTAATTTTCCCCGTTTTGTTGAGGAAAACACACCAGCAGGAACAGTGTAGTGTACATTAACTATCTATAATAATATAGTTACTATTTTAATGGAGATGAAGCGCATCTTTTATCTCGTTTTTTTCACTCTCTTTCATTTTTTCATCGTATTTCTCTTTGTTTTTTTTTTTTTTTTTTTTTTTGCTTACTGGAATAATTTTCACGAACTCTTTTTGGTTCCTATTTTCTTTTTCCGGGCTTCTTCTCAATGGTTTTTTTTTTTCTTTTGTAAACGACGATACGAAGATCGCGCTTCGCGTGCACTGAACTTCGAGTCTTTTGTTCTTTTTTTCGCCGACGAGAAAAATTTGTGATCGAAGCGTTGTTACAAAAATATTCGAAAGACACGAAAGTTATTTTGCATTTTTTGTCCTTTTTTTTTCAACATCTCTAAAGCCTTTTTCTTATTTATTGTTTTATTTTTTTTTATTTTTTTTTTTTGTAAAATCGGCGCGTGAATTATCGAGTCGGGACACACACTCTCTCTCTCTATTTATGCACTCGCAAAAAAAAAAAAGAAAAAAAATAGAAAAACTAGCACACATTCCGTTTATCGATTCAGTTCTCTCGTTTCTTTCTTTTCGTTCCTCGTGTTCTCTCGCGCTCGCTTATCGACTAAGTATCTAATTATACTTACAATTTAGAAGTTTAATTATCTTTGCAATCAATTTCATTTCACTGAAATGCGTCTCGTTTGTGTACCGCTTTATTTTTTTCTCTCGCTCTCCATGCGATTTGTTGATCGTATCGTAGATGCGTTAAAAAAAACGACGAAGGAATAGGAAAAAAAAAAAAAAAAAACCAACGTTTCTAAATCTCTCTTTTGCCTTCGGAAACAAAATCGTCACGGTTCCAGTTTCGCGTTAAAAAAAAAACGAAAAACCAAAAAAAAAGAACGAAAGAAAGTCAAAGTAAAAAAGATCATTCGTTCGCACGTTCGTTCATTCGTCTTAGGCGCATCTTTCACACATCGAAAAAACGAAGACTCGAAGTTAATCGGCGTTGAGCGAGTCGACGAGTTGACAATAAAAAATCGAAGAAAACGAAAAAAAAAAAAATATAAAAAATGTAGTCGAGACTCGATGAATAAGTGGATCACAAAATCAATAAGGGACTGCTCTCGCGCCCTTTTTTTTCAATCTTTGGAAGAGTATTTTCCAAATTTTCGGTGGTTGCGAAATTAACGCAAAAACCGAGTTGCCTTTCTTTCAGCCGCGAGAACAGCTCGGACTTGACGACGTTATTGGCAGAAGGCTCAACAGAGGAGTTCGTTTTTAGTTTTCTTTTTTTTCGCTTTTTTTTTCTTTTTTCTTTTCTTTTTAGTATTACCAGGAATTATTAGTTTTCTGTTTGTATTGTTGTTGTTTTAAGGATAATCTTATATTTATGTTTGTTGATGATCGCTCATGTGGCGTAACGCTTCGTCCACAGTCGCGCTATGCGGTCGTGCTCCTCGCGATTCTGCAGATATTGCGTTGCTATACTGCCCACCAGTGGATCGGCTGAAAAAATGTCGACAATGTTAAGGGTGAAACGCTAAAATATCTCGCGCCTGTCGTCGCCGCTAAAAAAAGTCCCAAAAAAGGTCACTTCGAAAAACGTCCCATCGGAACATTTGCCTTAAGGGAAGTAGGCATTGGAAAATTTCAACATTTTTTGTTTTTTTTTTCATATTTGTTACGACAATCTCTTCCGAATATTTTGGCGCAAAGTAAACTGAAAAATTCGAAAAATTGAGCCCAGTAGAGCAAAACCACTAAGGAGAGAGAAAAAAACTTTAAACGCGTTTTTCTCGACACAGCATTCTGTACTAGTTTTGCCTTAACTCAAGAACGTTTGAAGATATTAGCTCGATTTTTGTACAATATTGAAGCTATCAACTTTCTTTACAAATTGAACCTGAAACGACGTAAAAATTTTTTTTTACTTTCGTTATTGCAACAAATGTCTCCCGTTTTTTGAGATTTTTCGAATTTGAGCTCCCATTTTTGTAATTTTCATGATTTTCAAAAATTCTAGGTTCAATGTGTAGACGAACATCTCCCGAAGAGAATGGCATTTGAAAATTGCCCACAACGTGATTCGGCCACTCAGAATCGTGGCAACAAGAGAGCAGTCAAGCCTCTTTCCCATTGAGAAAAACTATTTTCCTCTACTGCTCGAGATATTTTTGTATCAAAATATGTAAAAAACGTCAATTTGAAAAATTCAGTTTTTCAATTTTTCCGCTCAAGGAAATTATTTTTCAATCGATATTCTGGTGGAAATACTTTCATTTGTATGCATTGCTAGTCGTCAAATTTTTTCAGATTTTTTCACGACAATTTCGGACGGTTTAGGGGAAAATAGTACATTACGGCACTAGTGCGATAAAACTTTTTCTGACCAGTGTGAATTTACAGGCAGAGCCAAAGGCGAGTGTTGCAATCACAGGAGTCAGAAAAAGGTTTATCGCCCGAGTATCGTACGAAATTTTATTTTACGAGGTGCAAAAATGGGGATATGCGTAAAACCGCATTTTACGCACGGAGTGAGATAAAAGCTATTTTTGCCAATGCAGCATATTTGCTAAATTGGCAATAATATGGTTAAATATTCATATTTTTGAAATTTATAGCTAAAGTTTCAATGAAAACGATGCAGAATAAAATTGTATGTGTGTTGTTTCGTTTCTTCACAAATGCCATTTGGATTTTATCCCATTTTGGGCCCGTTTTCACCGCCTACGCGCCTCAAGAATTCTGTCGCAAAATTCCGAATTTTACGATATTTCGTAATTTTTTTCGACTTCGTATCGACGGATCGAAGGAGAGTTTTCGAGCCTCTTTTGCTCACCTGGATTGCAATCCGTGAGTAGGGAACAGATCGACAACAAAACCTTCGAGATCGTTAACGCCGGCGACCAATTGTCTTTGAGTATGTCCAGACATATCACACCCTGGCTGTTTATGTTGCAGTGGTAAATGCGCGTTCGGAATGTTACCTGAAAAAGAAGAAAATTGAAATATCCATATAAATAAATACACAAATCGCATCGAAAAAACATCGATATCATTCGGAAAAAAGTTATACACATCGGATTTGCACATCGCTTCTTCTTTTCGTCTCTAACGTCGTTTACAATGCCAAGAAATTTGCCGAGAAAATGGGCGAATCTAATTCGATTCAAATTCGAGCTCGATATCTTCAAAATTGCGCGAATTACAACGCGGAATTTTTTTTTTTTCAAAAATAAAAAACGACTTCGACAGACTGAAAAGTTTAGGGACGAAGTTGGAGCGCTCGAATGCCGAAAAAGAATATCGAACAAAGCCCATTCGATCTTAAATCTTCGATTATCGACTTATGAATACGGAAATTAAAAAAAATTAATGCTCCTTTACTAGTACAAAAAAATAAATAAAATGTAAATTTGTAAATTTGTTGTAAATTTTTCCTCGAAGCGAGACTTTTGATTCCGACGAGCTTTGACTCTGAGAATTTTAAAAAAATGCGATTTAGGGAGATTTTGGAGAACACATCACAAACCTTTGGGGGTTTGAAAGGATACTCGGGTGAAAAGTGAATGTCGAGAAAGAATACTCCGCCCTCGTAAACCGAGCCAGGAGGTCCCAAGATCGTCGACACCCATTCGTAGAGATTGTCGCCTTTTGGTCCGGCGCTGAAACGATAAACAGACGATTCATTTATTTCATATATTAAAGGAATAAAAATTCTCTTAGAATTTAATTTCCAAAAAAGCAGCATTTTTCCATAATTTTAACAATCTCCGCTCCAATAATTTTCTCTCAATTTCTATCTTACTTTTGCGTATATTTCGAAGAAGAGATTTGAAGAGAAAATCTCGAAAAAAATTCATCCGTATTAAGAAAAATTAACAAATCATTTTTATGAAAAAATTTGATTAGATCTTCTTTTTCATCGATTCGGAGAAACGCAATGATTTTTCTCGATCTAAATATTCCTCCGCGACATAAATCGCGAAGGATTAGCGAGTCTTTTCTGTTCTTCTTCAACTTGCCTGCAATTCGGCGGTGGGTCTAGAGTGATCTCGGCCAGTTCCTTTTGTATCCTGAAATCGAGCAAACGAGAAAGATCAAATTCAGTAAACGCTCCAAACTTTACATTTCTCTTCGCGAAGAGACTTCTCGTCTATTTGTCTCGAAAAATCGAGCGGAAAACTGTAATTCCGATACGATTTCTCGATGTTATCGTCCAAAATGTTATTTCTTTTTTGTTTTTAATTTGTCTTTTTTCTCTAATTTCTTTTTTATCCAAATACACGAGAAAATTGCTGAACGACGAGTCGAACAATCGTTTCGGCCGATAAAATGTTTTCCCGACAACTCGTCTTGTTTTTTTTCTTCCTTTTTTAATCGAGCGAATGGCGAACGAGCCGTTACAAATTATTTAGCAATAATAAATTGGGCAAAGACATTTTTTACGAAAGTGCAACATTTTTTAATGTTGTTGAATGGTGTAAAAAAAAAAAAGAATGGACGAATCGAGAACGGCGAGAAAGGCGAACGAGTCGTTGGCTTTGAGTCCGACCTTTTGGCCGAAGTGCCCAGCGCCTTGGACATTTTTGGGTTCGGCTTCGCTTCCTTGTTGTCGGGTTTGTTGTCCGCCAGCGAGGAGCCTCTACCTCTTCCTGTGCCGCTCGATCCAGCTCCCGATGACATGTTTCTGCAAATCGAACGAACACAAAACGTATCAAACGTGTGCAATAAAATCGACGAGAATCCGCGCGTTTTGAAAAATCGAGAACAATAAAAAAAAGACATTAAAAAATAATTATTGATATTAAATCAGAAAAGAACCATCGATAATTAAGTAAAAAAAAGAATTGAAACTGCAGAGCTCGGATCGTGCTGCGAATAGTCGATCTCGGATTGCGAAAATAAACATCGCTGGAATCGACAAATCGCATTTCCCAAAATTACAAAATACAAAATATTGCTAATGGAGACAAAAGATAACAAAGTTGTACTTTTCTCGAAATCAAAGCTAGGCTGTGAGTGAGAATTTTTTGTAAATTGTAAGAAAATTGTGAACGAGGAGTCGAAGAAAATTATTATTAGTATAAATTTCTCCAAATCGAAGCTGCATTTGAAAAATTTGTAAACGGAGGCAAAATGTAACAGAAAAATTGTATTTCTCCAAATCAAAGTGACGTCGCTGTTGAAAATTTTACAAAAATGTAGAAAAATTGTGCACGGAGGCAAAATATAACAGAAAAATTGTATTTCTCCGAATCGGAGTGACGTCGCTGTTGAAAATTTTACAAAAATGTAGAAAAATTGTAAACGGAGGCAAAATATAACAGAAAAATTGTATTTCTTCGAATCGGAGTGACGTCGCTGTTGAAAATTGTACACAAATGTAGAAAAATGGTAAAAAAATGCTATTTCTTCGGACGGGAGGAACGTTGCGATGGAAAATTATAGAAAGATTGTAAACGCAAACAAATAATAACAAAAAAATCCAATTTCCTCCAATTGGAGATTGAACATTTTACAAAAACATAGAAAAATTGTCAACAAGGACAAAAATCGATGACGGAAAAATTCCATTTCTTCAAATGAGAGTGACGATGCAATATAAAGTCGTCAATAAACTGTAAACAGCCGAATAGATAACGAAAAAAATTCTATTGCTTCGAATGGAAGTGACGACACTATTGAAAAATCGCAGAAATTCAAAAAGAAACGGATAAAAAAAAAATTCTGAAAACCAAAGCCACGTTGACGCAGCAAAATTTTCAAAATTCTAAAAAGCTTGGAAACGAGCGAAAAAAATCAAAATATCGCAGAATCAGAGTGACGACTCCGAAACCGCATCCCCATTTCGCAAATCGGTTAACGTCGACTCGGATGCCGATTTGGGGGTCGCGTTTGTCGCGCCGTCACAATTTCTTGTCGTCTCATCGAAGCCGCCAAAGTTGCAAAAAGCTTTCTCACCGACCAAAATCCAACTCCGTAAAATCAAAAAACTATCAAATTTCGATTGCAAAAAAAAAAAAAAAAAAAATCAAACAAAAATCTTCAAAAAAAATGTGTCAAAATCAAAAACGAAGAAAACATCTTAAAACTACTGCAAAGTGTCGAGTCGCCGAAAAAAAAAAAAAAAAAAAAAAAAAAAACCCGAAGAAAATTTCAAAGCGTTCTCCTCCGTCGAAGAAAGGTTAGGCCAGAAGCTCGTCGCGTCGAGCTCGCCAATCGCCAAATTTTCGAAAAAAAAAAAAAAAAAACAAAAAAAAAGTTAAAAAAAAAACCAAATACAATTTTTCTCCGAAAATCGTCGCAAGAGCCGAAAACGGAATTTTTCGACTGACAAGAAGAATCGCCGAGTCGAAAATTTCGTATCAATACACACACATATATATGCGTCTCTGCGTGTGTACGTGCGCGCACTCGAGTATTCGTCGTTATTTGTTTGTACCTCGTATCTCGTTTTCGCACGCCGTGTTTGCGACCTCCGTGTCTCGTCGGTCCAGGGCAGGTTGGGATATTTTTTATTTATTATTATTATTCCTCTTTATTTCCCTCGATTTCCACCGCCGCGCGCACCCCGCCGAGGTTTTGCGCTTTGTTACGATTTTTTTTTGTTTTCAATCGTCCCTCTATCGTGTCTCGCAGAGCGGACGATTTTTCGTCTACTTTTTCCCTTTTTCGTTTCTCTCCCTCTCTCTCTCTCTCGATGCGAGGAAAGAAAAAGCACTGCACACACACACACACACCCGAGAAGAGCGCACGAAGCGAGCGCTTGGACGACGTTGAGATTATCGCGGTCGGAGAGCGCGCGCGGATTAGCGATAAAGTCTTTCGGAGTCGAGATTTTTCGTTCGAGCCTCCGACGGATGTTTTTTCGTTGCTTTTCTTATTGTTCGCGGGGAGGAGGAGGGAGGGGGGCCGATTTCGCGCGAGTAAAACCGCGAGTCGACGATAGACTCGTTGCGTGTCGGTGCCGAGGGGCTCCACTCGCGTTTGGCGCAAACCGGGCGCGTCTTCGCGCCGGGGAATCCGAGCCGCACGACCGCGAACGAGCAACAACGGGGGCGACGGGCGAGCGAACGATTCGAGCGAACACGCGACGATGGCCAGCCGGAGAGACGGGCCTTCGGCTCTACTACTGTGATCGCTTTTTTTTTCCTTTCTTTTTTTTGATTCACGCTTTTTTCGCTCTTTTTTCTCGTTGTGGTAGTGGCCCGGGTATGATATACACGCGCGACTACGAGAAGGAACGAGCCCGCGGAGAGAGGGAAGCGGCGGCGCATGAGCGCGGAGAGGGGAGGACAGTTCGCTCGCTCGACGGTGGCGGCGCTGTTCGACTGCCGGCGAGTTGGGCTAGTTGACGGAACGACCGGCAACGGCGCTGGTTACTTCAATTTGTTTGTCCGCGAATGAGGCGCCAAAATCATTGCTTATTCAAATGGGCATAGTATTTTTTTAATTTTTGTAGAAAAAGAGGAAAAAACAGTATTGTGATGAGAAAACTGATTTTCTCATAATTGACTACTTGAAGTGTTGAATAAATAGGTTCCGGTGAACTATGATCGGGAGTTGAGTTTGATTAATTGAGGGCAGTTCGCTCGGTTGACGGTGGCGGCGCTGTTAAATTGCCGGCGAGTTGGACTAGTTCACGAAATGACCCGTAACGGCGCTGGTTACTTTTGCAATTTTTTTGTCCACGAATAACGCGCCAAAATCATTGTAAATTCAAACGGACATAGTATTTTGAAAGATTTTCTAGATAAAGACGGCGAAAGAATATAATTACGCTGAGAAAACGAATTTTATTGTAACGAACTATTCGACGCATCGAAGAAATAGGTTCCGGTAAACCAAAATCAGGAATTGAGGTTGATTAATCCGATGAACATCCGGTTATTTGACCAATTACTAAAACTCGCACCACTCATTGCGCTAATTGAACAATTTACATCTGTATAGGCGTATATTATCTATCTAACGGTATATTACCCGAAAAAAAATTTGCAACCGGTATGTTCTCATCGCAGAATGATAGAAAAAAAGATTATAATGATGTCAAAATAGATATTTCAATCTAGGTATTTTAACCCCCATTGTAGAGAGAACTGAAAAACCGTTATTTTAACGGCAATTTGTGAAAACAATTTGAAGGCCCGTATTTGAGGATTCTAATTAAACTTTTCTAATTATAATTGATCACTATCAAATAACAACCGATCGATCGATGCATGCAAACATTTTTTAAATAAAAATTGGTTAAAAACGGTAAACTTTATCCAACTCTCATTCTTTTTTCGAACCTCCAATTTCGACAGACTCATCACAAAAACTATCAAAGCTCACATCGCGGAGGTTCATCGAAACATGAAATTGAGATGCAGCAATTAGAAAGTAAATTTTACTGCGTCAGAGAAAATTTCATCGAGAGTTCATCGATCGAAAATCGAAAGTGATGAATTTACTTGCCATTTCTCCATAGTGATTTCTCCCGTCTCGTTTTTTCCCGCTAAAATTCTGCACCGAAATTTCGTTCGCGAAAGACTCTGATCGTATCAATTATTTCGAAATAGTCCGGTCCATTATTCGACCGGAAGTCGGTTAACCTCTATCTCGCGATTCTCACCAGACGACTGAAAAACAATGTTGTTGCGCGCGCTAAAATGTAACCAAAAGTTACGCCTCATCGTTGGCAACCCTGCGAAATTCCAGATTATCGCGTCGAGAACCTTTGACATGTAAATAGACTGTTTTATGGAGGAAATAATTCGCGATTAATCGATTTGTAGCTAAAAAATTACGAATATTTCGGAGACTTCGATTGATTCAACGACAACGGGTGCAACAAAGTCAGCAAGATGGGGAAGCGACAGCATCAAAAAGACAAAATGTAAGTTGTTTATAAGATTTTTCATTGCAACTGTTTTGAGGTTAGATTTCGATCTATCGATAATAATGATGATGATGATGATAATAATAAGCGTGAACGACCGTGATCTGTTCAATTGTTTTCAAAACAAAGTGCCAGAAAAAAGGCATACTAACAATATTAACTATTGAATAATAAACAATAATAATTTTTATTGTTTATAATCATTTTTTTTGTAAAAACAATCTGATAGCTTCCATCAATATGCCAATATTTTTAACTATTATTCGTTTTATTATTTACTAGTCATTTATTTATAACATTTTGTAATTTTTTAAAATTATACCAATGACACCTGCAATTTTTCATCAATTATTTCTTTACGTACTTATGTATACATGGAAAAACTTTATTTACATTATAAAAATTTATTTGTTATTTGTCAGAACTTGTATATCATTTAATTACCATCATCATTAATTTATAATTATTATCGATTTCATTTATCATTCATTTTTGATTATATACTTATTAAAACATTCCCTTTTTCCATTACTTGTTGATTTATTTATTATTTATTTGTTGACGCGAGAGGCTCTTTTCCTTATTGATAGTCAATAATTATAATAATTTTTTACATACGGTAACCTTTTAAAAGAGTACAAATACGGAAAATCTAATATAATATGATTATATTGACAATTATATCAATATTTATTTTTTTAATAATAATAATAAAAAAATTTTAAATTTATCATATTTGATAATAATTTTCAGCAATGTTGTATCATTAAAGTTTGGTTCGTCGTCGAATTTACCATTTTTTTCGAATTTTTTAAGGTACCTGACGTACACGGAGTGGACGACTCTGTACGGCGGAAAGAAGTCCGGCAATCTCGAGGAAAGCGAGGACACGACGTTCCGGCGCCTGCCGTACGATCATTGCTGTCTCAGTCTCGTGCCCTTCGAGCATCCCTACTGCGATCCGCACGGCAACGTCTTCGAGCTGGAGCCCATACTCGCCTACGTGAAACACTTCAAGCACAATCCGGTCACCGGCAAAACGTTCGACGCCAAATCGCTGATCAAATTGAATTTCCACAAAAATTCCGAGGGACACTATCATTGTCCGGTGCTGTTCAAGCCGTTCACGAAACACTCGCACATCGTCGCCGTCAAAACGACCGGCAACGTTTTCTCTTGGGAGGTACAACGACTTTTGTTTTTCTGCCATTTGTTTTTTAATTTTTTCTCCCTCATATAATTCCTCATGTAATTTAAATTATTTTTTTGAATCATTTTCGTAAACAGAATTTTCACGTACTTTGCGTACCTTGTTTTAGGAAAAAAATTTTTTTGGGAAATTTCATTTCTTTCTTAAAATTCGATACTAATTTTTTGTTAAGCGTTTTTTTTTATAAAACTTTTTAAAAAGTTATGACGTAAAAGGTTTTGAAAATTTTTCAGTACAATATGTAATTATTATTTACTTTTACTCTATTTTCGCGCTGTCGTTTCACCGATTAAAATTCCGACGATTAATGCATTTGCGATTTGTAGCAACTAAAAGCTGAGCCGACTGTGGCGACGAGAGCGCCACTGCGGTAAATCGACGAACTGATATGGATAGTCGACATACACATTTGGGATATTTTATAATCTTTTGGACCGTGCAAAAATTTCTGACCCCGATATCTCAGAATCGGCTGAACCAATTGAATTGTAAATGGGCTCTTTCGAAAGATTGGCCCCAAATTGTATAATAGAAGTGGCTTTTAAAATTCGATTCGTTGTACCGTTTCTAAGATATATATCGAAAATAACACTTCCGATATGAAAAAAATAGTATTAAAAAAAATCATTTTTTCAGTACGTGGCGTCGAGACAAAATATTTTTTTTTTTTTCAGGCCGTAGAACAATTGAACATTAAGACACGAAACTGGAGGGATCTCGTGAACGACGAACCTTTCGTGAGAAAAGACCTGATCACGATCCAGGATCCGACAAACGTTACGAAGTTCAATCTCTCGACCTTCCATCACATAAAAAATAACTTGAGGGTCGAGGATGAAGGTATTTTTTCGATCCGGCGTTACTCATATTCAGATTCATTTGCTTTATTAAATCTCGACGAAACGATTCGCAATTATAGATATCGATTTTTATTTAATATTAAAAAAAAAAAAAAAAAAAGGACAATAGAATATTACATTTTTTTGAATGTCGAAAATATCAATTCATATCAATTCTTGCCACGAAATACATTTCAATTTGATTTTTTTTGTCATTACAATGAAAAAGCAACGTTTTCTGTTAATTATTTGGAAAAAATGCTGTTTCGTATTTCGAAGAAAAATGAGGTTCTTATTCTGTTTTATTTTTCCTCTGTCTCGTAGAAACGATCAGAGAACGCAACGATCCGAACGCGAAGCTCAAAACCGTCTCGAATCAGACGAAGGAAATTTTGGCCGAGCTCGAGAGAGATTATAAGCCAGCGGAGACGAAGGAAGCAGCGCCGAGGGAAAAGGCCGACAAATTCAATGCGGTTCGTGGCGAACTTTCCGCTGAAACTTGGTGTCCAATCGATCAAGAAATTCTGATAGAATCATCGAATTTTTCGTCCGAAAATATCCCGAAATGTCCTTAAATCCCCTCGTTAATGCTCACATTTTTTTAATCCCTTAACATCTAAGTTACTCGAAGTTGGCTTGTTTATTTAATTCCCAACGTCTATATTAACCCTTAAATACCCTTAAAGAACTCAAAAATGTTGTGCGAAAGTCCTGAAAATGTCTTTCCATATTCTGCAGATTTTTTTATCGTGTAGAAACTGCAAAGAAGTCAAATTTTCTGTTCGCTTGTTAAAAAAGTTGGTGTGTTACGTTTTATCTCGAAATGTATCGAAATGCGAGATTTTTATATCGAAACGATCGTTGCCGGTTTACTCAGGCCACGATTGGTCGAAATTTCACGGGTCCTAGTATTGAAAAATTCAGACTTTCACGACTTTTGCATTGACAGTTTTTTGATAATTTTTGGTTGTTTAAAAAGTTGGTATGTTACATTTTATCTCGAAATGTATCGAAATGCGAGATTTTTATGTCGAAACTATCGTTGCCGGTTTATTCAGGCCACGATTGGTCGAGATTTCACAGGTCTTAGGGTCAAAAAATCTAGACTTTCACGACTTTTGCATTAACCATTTTTTAAAATTGTTTTTCCAATTTTCTAGGCACATTATTCAACCGGTGCGGTTGCCGCCAGTTTCACATCGACGGTCATGCCGAGAGAGATGATCCACGAAGCCGCAGTCGTCGCCGAGGATTCCGTGCGTTATGAGCGAGTGAAGAAAAAAGGTACAAAAAACATTACACTCAAAATAATTCATAAATTTAATAATTAACATTATCAATATTATAAATTTTTTTTTTTTTCTAAATCTCGCTGGAGAATACACAAAGTAGCTCGGAAATCGTTGAATACAAAACTGCTTTATTAAAAAATAAATTAATAAAACATTGTTTTAGGCTACGTAAGAATTCTCACGAATTTCGGAGCTTTGAATCTCGAGCTTCACTGCGACATTGTGCCGAAGACTTGCGAAAATTTCATGAAGCATTGCCAGAACGGTTACTACGACGGGACGAAGTTTCACAGATCCATACGCAACTTTATGGTGAGTTTTGACCATAAAATTGAATTTTTTTTCGTTGTCGCCAAAGAAAAAAAAATGTCTTTATTTTGGAAATTTCTCAGATTCAAGGCGGGGATCCGACGAACACGGGAAACGGTGGAACGTCCATCTGGAACAAGCCCTTCGAGGACGAATTCAAGCCCAATTTGGTTCATCAAGGCCGCGGAATTTTGTCGATGGCGAATTCGGGAACCGACACCAACGGATCTCAGTTGTATGCTCGATATTTCTTTATTCTTCATCACGAAAGATCTTTCAAGCCGCGTAGTTTATCTGTTTCGAAATAAGAGTTCCAAAAAAATGTGTGAAAAATCACATCAATCGAATTGGCCGAGGAAAATTATAACAAACTAAAGAAATTAAAATACTTTATTGAGGTCAGATTTTTTTCGTGTTTTTGTGATTATTTTGTTATAATTTGCCTGGTCCAGTTCAATTTAGTTGATTCAACACATTTTTTGTGAACTCTGATTTTTCGCTACTTCGCCTACTATTTCTTTTTCCCGCAAAACAAGTTTGTGCCTATTAAAATTAGTTTTTGCAGTAAATTATGTTACAAAAAGAAATGTCGAATATTTAGCTCCGAAACGCGACTGCATCGTGTAATTTAGCACTGTATAATAGTTTTATATGGATTTTTTTAAAGTTCAAATTAGAGAATCAGAGATTTTCCGATTTTTTCCCACCAAAAAAATGTTTAATTAGAAGCAATTCTAAAAAAAAATCTCACCTATTCAGAAAAATGAACGGATCAATTTCCGAGAAAATCAATTTTCCAAATTATTGCACAATTTCTATTCAACTGATTGTTCAATAACTTATTTGGTTATTTGGCATTATTATGCAAAATAATTCTTCATAGTGGATTTTTTTTTTTTTCGATTTTCATTTGATTGCAAAAGTATCGAAATTCTTTCGAAATCTCACTTTTAGATGGGACTGCTAAATCTCTTAAAATACGGAAATGAGGTTTAAAACTTAGGAAAATCTTTGTGATTTTTTTTCAACCAAACTATTGCGATTTCTTGCCGATATTTTGCGTATTAAAAAAAATCTGTCGATGTTCACAGTTTCATTACGTTTCGTTCCTGTCGTCACTTGGATCGGAAACACACGATTTTCGGCAAGATTGTCGGAGGTTTGGAGACGCTGAACGCTATTGAGAAGATCGAAGTCGACAACAAGGACCGTCCAATTGAGGACATAATCCTTCAACGAGCTCAAGTTTTCGTGGATCCTTATCAGGAAGCCGACGACCAATTGGCCGCCGAGAGAGCAGCGGAAATCGCCAGAGAAGCCGAAGAGGCGAAGAGAAACGTCGCAAACGCCAAACCCGACACAAGAAACGTTCTGAAGGCGTTCAGATCCGGACCGGGAAAATATCTACAAATGTCCAAAGACAACGACAAGTAAACGATGATTTTACACATTCAATATTTATTATTTATTATTGTATTTTGTTTTTTTTTTTTTTTTTTTTCTAGTCTTTTAACGGGCACTCCTATCAATGCCTGCCCAAATTAAATTAAATTAAATCAAAGATTTAAAAATCTTCGATTTTGCAAATGATAATACTGAATTTTTATTAACAAAATTGTTTTGTTACTTACAAAGAAAATGCCGAATTATTAATTCCATCATAAGCCGAAAAATTTATGTTTTTCGCTATAAAAAAATTCAACCATTAAATTTTTTCGTTATCTTCTTTAATAAAATCCAATAAAATTCTGCGCTATTAACAATGATGAAAAAAAGAAATTCATTGGGATAATTCCGTAATTTTTTTTAAATCAGGCCCGGAAGCAGCGGATCGACGAGCGGGGAACCACCGGCCAAGAAGAAAAACGCCAAATCCTCGTACTCGTTGGATTTCTCATCGGCGAAAGTATTCTGAGCGGCACTAGCATTATTACATAAAACAATATGATTTTTGTAAGGATAATAAAATGTGAGAATTCCTCATAGACGAGATTATTGGATTGTGGAGAATTTTTTTCTTCCCGTCCATTGAATGAGAAAATTACGATTTCGACCGCGATCGAGCGCTGGGGCGTAGATTTTCCAAAAAAAAACCTTCCAAATTATTTTATTTAGAGGAGAATCAATAAAACATTATTTTTCACAATTATTTACACATATTTATTACTTACAGTATTCTAATTGCTAATTTCTTTCGGCGCTTTGTTGAATGAAGTGGACGAGGCGAAGAACCGCGACGGGCGTTACTCCGGGTATTCTGTTGGCGGCTGCGATCTGAACAATTGCAGAAAAACAAAATTATTAAAAAATTTTCGAACTTTCGATATCTTTCGAAATTTCTTTGAGAATTTTTTTTTCTTCTCAACGCTTTCGCGTATGTTTTATCAATTTTTTTTTCTTAGATTTTGTATTATACCAACATTTTTTCGCTTTTAAACTTTCGAATAATCGAACTTTTCCCGACATTATACGAATTTTGTCAAATAATAAATTTACTTGTATGATAAAAATGATAAAACTTGTGAAATAATAAATTTATCAATGAATTACGGTGGATGGCTGAGTGGCTTTCAACTTCTCTGCGTCTTCCGTGGACAAATTGAGGCTGCAACGAGAACAAAAAACAAAATTTTCATTAGCAAAGTCAAACGAGGATCGATGAATAAAAAATTAATGAATAAAAGTGAAACACTCACGTGGTGTAATCGATGTTCGATGGTATGACCATCTTTTCGTGGCGTCTCACTTCCCGAACTTCGTTCATTTGTTCCTTGATCGGATGGGCGTACATACATTCAATCTGTAAAAAAAGCAAAAATCGACATTTTTCAAAAAAATTAGAAAAAAGACTTTTAGGATTTATAACGCGCTGTAAAAAAAATTTATTAATACCGATTAATAATTATTTATCGAGAGTAATTTTTTTTATAATCCATAACAACAAATTAAGAGATCGAGGAAATTTGGAGATCGAATTTTCAAGATCAATTATTGTGGAATCGCGCCTCGAAAACAGTTCCGAGATTCGTACTTTCGTATCGATAATAAAAAAAAATCTTAATGCAAAAAAATTCTACAACAGTTCGTATGAATTCTAAGAAATCAAGGAATTCATTCATAATGAGAAATTCAGAAGTTTTCTGATGATTTTTCAACGATGTGCTCTAAAAAACGATTTTTTAATAACTTTGCGGCATTATAAGGCAAAATCAAAGTTCTGAAAATCATTAAAACGATTATTTTCATATTTTCGGAAATGAATAAAAACACTGTTATTCAAAAATATTTTCTATTGAATAAAAAATTTTTTAGGCAAACGAACCATCTTTGGATTTCTTATTTTCAATTTTTTGCCCCGTCTCAATTTTTTTTCACGCGAAATAGCGCAAATTTTAAATATCACAATTTATTAAATCAATAAAATCATAATTATAATCATCATTATGATGATTTATTATCATTATTTATTAATTTGTTATTTAATGTTTTGTGATTAATTTTTTTTTTTTTTTTCATTTATTAATAAAAAAAAAGAATTTATTTATTTATTTTTTGTTCAGATACCTTTAATCTCGCGGCTAATTTGGCATCGCCGCCGAGATGTCCGAAAGTCTCCGGCAGAGCCTCGACGATGTGTTCGAAAGTCACCTCGTCATTTGTTAATTTCAACAAATCGTACGCGCTCTTCGAGGCCGGATTTTTCGTTTTGCTCAACGGCAATATTCGTCGCCAGTCGCGCGGCATCATCTCCACGTTTCTCAGCAGTTCGGAACCTTCGTCGATTCTCGATTTCATCCTTCTCGTCGCCTCGACCCTCTCGTCGGTAACGCAACCCGTTTCGTAGCCCTTCTCCGTGAGACGCAGATCCGCGTTGTCCGGCCTCAAGCTCAAGCGAAATTCCGCACGGCTCGTGAACATTCTGTACGGCTCGGAGGTGCCCTGGGACGTCAAATCGTCGATGAGAACGCCGATGTAACCCTCCGTTCGGCCTATCCGCAACGACGGCTTTCCCAATACCTGAAATTAAACGAAAAACAAAAAATTAAATAAAATTAAACAATGAAATAAAGTAGAACAAAAATAAAATAAAATAACACCAAAATAAATTAAATAAAATTAAACAATCTTTGTTCAAATTCGTTCACTTCAGAAAAAATTCTATAAAAATTCGTACGTTTTATTATTTACTTTGATTTGTATTTTTGCTGATTTTTATTGAGAACTTATATTCGTTTTTGGGTCTTATTCGTATTTTTTTTATTTCTCGTTGTTTTTTTTTTTTTTTTTTTTTTTTTTTTCAAAACAAAATCTCTCTATATTATATAAATAATTTAAGGACTTGGTATATTTTTCTCGACTCTGTTAATTTCCGGGAATTCTGGGTCATTTCTGGGAAAACTGATAATTCCGGGAATTTTGGGTAATTTCTGGGAAAACGGAGAATTCCCAAAAAATTCGGGATTTTCGAGAATTTTGGGATTTTCGGGATTTTGTCCAATTATTTGAATGTGCGTTCTCAATAATGCATTTTTTCAATAAAACACGGAATAATTTTTGTTCACCTTCGCCGCTGCGTTGGCTCCGGCGACGATTCCTTGCGCCGCAGCCTCCTCGTAGCCCGTAGTTCCGTTTATCTGACCGGCGAGAAACAATCCGGGGATCTTTCGAGTCTCCAGCTCGTTGGTCAATTCTCGGGGATCTATGAAATCGTACTCGACCCCGTAGCCCGGTCTTACTGCGCGCACGAAAAAAATTAATCGTTATTCATTTATTTATTTATTTAACGGAATAATCCTTTACAATTTAACAATAGTTTAAATGTGGCACGAAGTTCGAGCTCCTATTGAAAAAAAAAAGTTTATAGTTTAAATATTAATTAACTTATTATTATTATTATTATTACTTATTACCATTATTCATATTTTTATTATAATAATTTTGTTACTTGGAATGCCCACATATATCCTTTTAAAGCCTCCGAAAAATGATATTTTTTCACTTTTTTTTTGCTACCAAAAAAAAATGTTTCTCTCTCGGTTTTTTGGACATTTTTTCATTCTGAACTCCGACTTCGTTGTTCGAAGTTTTAACTGAACGCGTGAAAAATTGAAAAATCACTAAAACAAAGATATTTCTGGGTAAGGAAAAAAGCTCACCGATTTCGGCACTTTCCAATCCCGGTATGCTGCGAACGAGCTGAATTTGCTTGTCGGCTGGCAGAGTGCAGGACAAGCCAGCGGGGTAGATCAGCTCGGAATCGAGACCTTCGGGTTCGAGCCAAACCTGATGCCCGGGCGCGTTGAAACGCAGTATTTTGCTCTCTATGCTCGGACAGTAACGAGGTCCGGTTATTTCCTCGGTGACGTGCAAATTGCAGTGCATGTTATCGCGCACGATTTTCGCCACAGCTTCGTTGGTGTAGGTCATGTAGCACGGCAATTGTTCGCTCGGCGGTATCCACACGCTGTCGTTCATGAACGAAAAAGGCTCGGGTTTCTCGTCCGGCTTTTGTAGGTCGCAAACGGCAAAGTTTATCGACGATTTTCTCAAACGCGGCGGAGTTCCTGCAAAAATCAATTTACTTTTCTATTTGTAAGGTCTATTTTTTTTAAATATTGCTAATTGATAATCGATAATTGATAAGTAATAATTGGTAATCGACAATCGATAATCGATCATCAATAATTGATAATTGATAATCGATAATCGATAATCGATAATCGATAATCGATAATCGATAATTGATCATTGATAATCGATCATCGATAAGTGATAATTCATAAGTAATAATTGATAATTGATAATTGATCATTGATAGTCAACAAACAATCTTTGATTATTAGTTAAAGGATATTAGTGAATCGCGAAATCGTTGCGTTTACAAGGTTTTAATCTTCCCATTCTGAAACCCAGGCGTAATCGATAATCGTTAATTGTTAATCGATAATAAATAATCAAGAATTTGTTATTTGTCATTTGTCATTTGGCATTTGTTATTTGTTATTTGTTATTTGTTAATCGATGGTCAACAATCAATAATTAATAATTTTTTTTTAAATATTAATAAAGTACAAAATCGTTGCTTTTACCAGTTTTTAATCGTCCCATTCTGAAACCCAGGCGTACCAAAGTATCAGCGAGTCCTATACTCGGCTCGTCGTCCATTCTTCCTGCCGGGCGCTTTTCCAATCCGATATTTATTTGTCCCCTCAGAAACGTCCCGGTCGTTATCACGACCGTCTCGCTCAATATTCTCGTCCCATCCTCTGGAAAGAATAAAGGAAAAAATTGAGCTTCAAGGTGCTCTTAGATTCGCAAAATTTGCCTAATTTTTTCTTCTCGCTCGTCTCGAGATTACGAAAATTCCACTCGTCTACTTTTCGTAGATGCGAATTCCCAAAAAAAAAAAAAAAAGTCGCGCCAAGTACTTGAAAATCCTGTTTACGAAAATTATCTCAAAAAAAAGGACAATTATATGGGCCAAGTGCCATACAAGAAACACTCTAATATGGCAAAAACTATTGTCTTTTTAATGCAAAAAATACAATTTTACTTGTTTTTTTGAATAATTTTCGTAAACAGAATTTTCACGTACTCGGCGTATCTTTTTATTTTTGAAAAAAAAAATTTTCCACGAAAAAAATCTTTTTTTTCAGTACTTGGCGTCGAGTCGCTACCGCGTCTCTCGATGAGATATGGAAGAAACAAATAAGCTCGACACTCCAACTCCGACTCACTGAGAACAATGCCGCAACAATTTTGCGTGTCGTCGCCCAGTATGAGATCCTCGACCGAGGATTCCCGAACCTCGAGATTTCGCATGCCGAACAGTTCTTCCTGAAGATTCTTCTTGTACAAGCCGCGATCGATCTGCGCCCTCAGACCCCAGGCCGCCGGGCCCTTACGGCGATTTATGACCTTGTAGTGAATTCCCGAAAGATCGCAGACCCGACAGCAGAGACCGTCGAGGGCGTCGACCTCCCGCATCAAGTGGCCTTTGCCGATGCCGCCGAACGACGGATTGCAAGACATTTCGCCTGAAAAAAATAAAAAAGAATTTCCAAAATGCAAAAAAAAATTGGTGAAATATTTTGAAAAATTAATTTTTTTTTTTTCGAAAAATCCGAAAAAAAGATCGTAAAATTAATTTTTTTCGCTAATATTTTAAGGTATTTTTTGTCGCGTGCTTCTGGAGATTTGTAAAAATTTACCTACCCACCGTGCTTTTCTTGTGCGTCACCAGCAAAGTTTTCGCGCCCATGCGCGCGGCTGCGGCGCAAGCCTCTGTTCCCGCGTGGCCACCGCCGATCACAATAACGTCGAATTCATTCGCATCGTCGTTTCCGTTCGCCAAAGTCCGCACGGTTCGCCAATAGAAGCGGCGGCTTCGCGCATTCAACAAATATCTTTCTATCTTTCGGAGAGACATTTTCTTTTTCTTTTTTCTACGCGATTCTACGAAACCGTCGAATCGTCTCGATTGCCTTAAAATACAAGATTTTTCAGAATTAATCTACACTATTTTTGTATATAATTTTCTTAATAAAAATATGTATATTTAGCTGTTCAATTTGTTTTTTTCGATTTTAAAATAATTAAATATAAATATAATTGTTATATTTAATTGTTTAATTATTAATTACTGTTGAATTAACGATAAAGAAAATTATGGAAAAAAATGACCGATGAACATTATTATTTATTACTAATTATTATTTATTCTTTGTTGTTGTTATTGTTATTATATTATTATACTGTCTATTCAACTTTATGGGACTGAGTAAAATTATGTGAAAGAGCTCGATACATGAGATAAATAAATACATAAAGAAGATAAATAAAATTGTATGCTATCGGAGGAAAATTTTTTCAAGGAATGTAATGATCTTTGCCCCGAAGATTTCTGTAAATCGTCGCGTATCGCAGCGTCTCCTGTATCTTCGGCAGAACGAAAGTTTCGCAAAAGTCCTCTTTCCTCGCGAATTCCAGATTTGGATATTTGAGCATTCGAAAAAAGTCTATCACAAAGTCGAAGCAATTCATGGAAATTTCGTCGTAATTCGACGAGGTCCACTTTGCGTCTCGGCACAAATCTGACAATACGCAATCCCAGTGCGCGCGCCAAGACTCCGGAACGACGTCGAAAGTCAGACAGTCTCGCCACGTTGAAAAATTGTCCACGACCAAGCCGCACTTGTCGAATTCGAAGATCCTTCCCTCCGAATTGACTAGCGCGGCGTGCAGGTCGTCTTGGCTTTCGTAAGTTTCTAAAAAGTTACCCTGCGACGGCCGCACCGCGACGCTGCAAGGATTTTGCGTGGCGTCGCTGCACGGATAGGGAACTACGAAGGGCTCCGACTCGTAACCCGTTATGAGACTCCCGCACAGCGGACATACGGACGGAATGTTTTTGCAAAATATCGGCGAGTCGCAGTGCTTGAAACAAATTATTCCTGGATCTCGACGCATAGTGTTCCCTTGCGATAAAACAAATTTTTTATAAAATTATATCAATTTAAAAAAAAAAAAAAAAAAACAAAAAACAAAAAACGAATTTTTGGTGCAACAATTAGAGGATACTTTTTTTTTTTGCATCGACAAGTTGAAAAAAGTTATATAAACATGTCAAGTTTTTACTATAATAATAATAATAATAATAATAAAATATGTTATATATTATAATGATTATTTATTATATTATTATATGATAGTAATAATTGTTGTTTTTGTTATTATTATTAATTCACGTAAATCGGTTAATTTTCAAACTTAAACAAAAATGTTTATTTGTTTTTTTTTTTTTATTGGCGATAAATCGATTTACTGATCGAATCATTTTTCAGTGTCAATAAATGAACGATCGAAAAATCTTGAATTTCCCGGTCGCAGCTTTTTTAACCTTGAATTTTATAGGTTAGATTTTCTAACCTATAAAAAAAAGTATAGACATTTATATTATCGCTTGGTTCTCGTAAAAACGTTAACTCATCAATTAACGTTGATTATCCGTAAATTTGCGTGATTTATCGAGAAATTGGGAACTTGCCGATTCAGCGTGCGCTCGAAACGTCGATGATCGGAACAAATTCGAACTGTTCTGTGTCGCGATTGAAAAAACTATCGAGCGCTACGCTCGCGACGGCGGTGAGTCGAGATATTGTCCGAAGAACGACTTATCGACTCTCGGCGCTGCTGCCGCGGTAATCGGTAATCATCGTCGAGTAAAGATAAGCAAAACATTCAATCGAAAGTTTACGGTCCTTGTTTGTCAAAGTTTCGATCATTTTAACGAATATTTTTACATAAAACGTTTATTCGCGTGTGAATATCGACTTGGATTCGCATCGAACAATATTTTCCGATGAAATAATGCATTGCGACGACTTTGATGAGATAGTTCCGAAAAAATCCGGCGGATGTCGCTGCGCGTGATTTCCCAGTACGGGCTGAGACGCGACCGGGCCGGTGCGAGTTCGCGCGGCGTCCGCGCGAGCGAGCGGCGGCGCTGGCGGCGCAGCAGCTGATCCGCGAAGCGGGGCGGCACTAACAACGGGGCAGTGCGACTGCTGCGTTGCATCCCGGTGGTTATCGTCCAACGTGCGCGTCCCGTTCCTCCTCCTCTCTCGCACACGTTCGCCCGTGCTCGCGCTCCCGTCTCTCGACGTTTCGCGTCTTCGTTGTTTCGTCAACGTGTCCCGCCGCGAAGTGCCTGTGCGCGCGTGTCATTGTTTTCTTTTTCGATCACTATTGCGAAGCCAACGCGGCGCGTGTTCGATCAATCCCGCTCGTGTGCCTCGTCCTCGCTCTAACCTCGTGCGAATACTCGAGAAAACTGTCAGCAGTTCGTCGATAAACGTCGCGGGAAACGAAGAAATAAACAAGAGCGAATCGAAAAATACATCCCAACGGCTTCGACATTTTCGGTGAGTTATTTTCTCTGTCTTCTCAACGATACCCAAAAAATAACGTACTTTCGAAGTTCGTTTTTTTTTTGAAAGCGAAAAAAAAAAATGTGACGAAAGTGTAGAAAAAATGTGTTTATTCGGGCGAAACATGGGATGGAATTTTGGGACGAATATTCGGCGAGTCTCGTCTTGGATGCGATTTATCGTCGCTCGCGCGGTCGCGCTTTGGCGACGCGCGAACGGGGTCGGCTTTTGCGCGATTGTTATTATTATGTTTCTTTTATTTCTCCTCGTCGCTCGAGATTATCGCTTCGGCGAACTTTGCGGAAAAGCTCGCGATAGAGATTGTCGGTTCGCTCGGTCGTTTCGGGGGATAGTCGGTGGATCCTGTTGCAGCAGCGAGGTGACTGACACCTGATGCGTCAATGACCATGCCACGCATGTGGAAGTCGCGTGCGCTCGGCTTACCTCGGCCTTGCCTCGGTTTAAACCCGCGGCGGTGGGAGGGCGGCGCGGGTCACTCAGTCACAGACGATCGCAACGGGGATCGCGGTTTTGCTTGTTTGTTTTTCTTCGCCGACGATGCAATGCATTTCCGGAGAGTTTTTTTTTTTTTTTTTTTTTTTACTAGCCGCGATCGCGTATCTTCGTGTCTTTATCTAGTTTTTTTTTTAATTTTTTTACATTATAGTTTATGTACTTGCCGGACTGTCAAAATATAATAGGGAAGAGCGGGGCAAAACGGCATACCGGGACGGAATGGCATAAAACTGTAAAATAGAGTCCTCTATATGATAGAACATGGTGGCCGCGGTCAGGGAAAACCGTGAAAACTGGGAAAAGTCAGGGAAATAAAAAATGGGTCAGGGAATCAGGGAAAAGTCAGGGAATATCGAAATTAGTCAGGGAAAAAGTAGATTGTTGCCAAACTTTCAATAACTGAAGAAAAATTCATAAAAGGAAGACATGAAAAAAAAAAAACAATCGAAAATATTTGAAATAATAATAATAATAATAATAATAATAATAAAATAATAATAAAAAATTGATATTAATATTACAACATAAATCCATTCCAACAAATCGAAGCATTCAAGAAAAAAGTTTAAAAAGTGTTATGTATTATTAAAATAAGTATAATGCTTCACATCACATCACACATACATAACAAATTATTAAATTACGTTAGTATTTAATCGGATTTAACGCATCGTAATTCCAAAGATCGTTTGTATTTTGTAAGAGAAAATATATCTTCAAAAGTACTATTCGCTGCTGATCGAGGAATAAATAGCTTATCAAAAACACGCATCTGTTTCTGATACATTTTTTTTTATTCGCGTTATAAATTTTTTAATAGATATCCTTAGAATTTCGGTCAGGGAAAATTGACAAATTGCCCGGGGAAAAGTTAGGGAATTTTTTTCCGGGGAAAAAAGGCCATTATGTAGAATTACTGCAAAATGGGACGAGGAAAAGTACCATCGAAGTCGATTTTTTTTGCTGTCCCATCTTGCCCCTATCCCACTATGCCCTAGTCCCATTGCACTCCAATGCCATTCTGCTCCGCTCTCGCCTATGACTGTATTTCCATGTATTTTCTTCCGCTGAACACTAATCCAAGGGCAATTTTTGCCGGAAGTTGAGGGGCCCACCGGGAACCATTAAAGAGGGTTTTTTCTTATATTCGACAAATCTCAGGTGTTACCATTGTGTTTACCTGAAAAAATATACACGAGATAAGATTCTCCGCGGATTTATAACAACGTTTTTTCAAACTGTAAGAGTGGGATGGACAATTTGCGAGAAAAGCATCCCAAAAGGGTGCGTATTCTGATCCATTTTTTATGTCTGATCCAAGTTTTACCATTTTTTCGTAAAATTTTCTCGACAAACTTGAAGAACAAACATCTCTTTACTCGTATTTCATCAAATTTCTTACCATCAGTCATTAAATCGGATGATAAATGGTTTCCAAACACTAATGCCTGCACTGAGTTGCTAACTTGAGATGGCCAAAAAATTGTGTTTCCCAAAAACTTTTTTTTTTTTCGCTGTTATAAAGTATGTAGAATTCCACGATATTTCACACGGTGGTAATTACATTGATACAGGTCCGGTATTAAATAATTCAGGGCGATCAATTGATATACAACTGAGATTCGGCGTTAAAGAAAATTTTGTTCATTCACTGGCGGGTGTTCAGTGATTGGACGAGTTTGAATTTCTATTCGATTCTCACGCTTAACCGTAATCTACCTTAACGAATTTCTACAAATATTTTCCGACGGAATTACAATTATTTTCGACGCAGCACGAGAGTTACAAAACATTTGTTCGCGTTAACAAAAAAAAAAAAACTTAAGTATCTCAATAATTAGAATTGACGAAGTCGAAACTTTTTTGTCCAACCTTAATATTACATTGGACAAATTGCATTATCTCATTCTTGGCCCGAATGTTCTACGAAAGTAAAAGCTAAAACATGAGAAATTAAAAAATTGTATTAACCAATTCTCGGGTCGAATAGGTTATTAAATTAATACATAGCTGAACGATAAGAAAAAAACAGCAAAAATTCTTTAATAACACGGGTGAAAAAAGAGTTGCGAAAAATTCTGGTTTTTGCGGACACGCGTCAGCTCGGGAACGCGGTGGGGCATCGATACTATTTACGGATTGACGGCTCCGCCGACCGGATTGGCGCAACGGTCATTCGTGCCATTCGCTGAGACCTTGCCCAACGAGACTTTTAACGCTGCGACGCTACAACGTCGTCAACGATCTAACTCACGCGAGCCCATACAGCGGTCGGACCGACACCGTTCTCTCGGAGCGAAACGAAGTCAAATCGGTGGAAAGCTACATTGAAATTTCCCAACAGGCGTGAAAATCGCGAGAGCAAAGTCTTTATTTTTTCAGTCCTCGTAGAGGAAGACCAAAAAAAAAAATTCCCAAAAAAAAAGGTACGCCAAGTACGTGAAAATTTTGTTTACGAAAATTGTTCAAAAAAATAAGTCAAATGATATGGGCCAAGTGTAGCTCATGAAACACTTCTATAAGGCAGAAAGTATTGTCTTTCGAATGCAAAACAATTGCTATAAATAATTGGCGTTTCAGTGTTTGCAAGCATCACAACGCCAATTATTTACAGCATTTTTTTGCATTATAAACACAATAGTTTTTGCCGTACAGAAGTGTTTCATGCGTTGTAGGGGAGAGCGGGGCAATATGGTACTAAATGGTCAAATAAAGCCCTCCGTATGATAGAATTAGTGTAAAATGAGACAAGAGAAAGTCCCATCGAGGAAGATTTTTTTGCTGTCCCATTTTGTCCCAATACCATCGTGCCCTGGTCCCATTGTGCGTGAATACCATTTTGCCCCGGTATGCCGTTTTGCCCCGCTCTCCCATAAAATTTTCTTATGTGCCCGTTCAATACGCATAATTTTTTCTCCTCAGTCCTCGCGTATTTGTAGTATTTCTATTCAGCATAGCACACATTTTTTTCTTTTTTTTTTTTTGTGTCTCGGTCGTCTGTGGATAAATATAATCGAAAAGAATTGTGTATATTTATAGCGGGACTGGGAACAGGTGCAGCCTTATTTTGTGAACGTGCTCCGTTCGTAACGCTCGATAAACAATTCGTTTCGCGTTTAACCGACAATAGTTCGGTTGTCGGTTCCGTTGGTAGATCAGTGTTTCGTTCCGTTGGAGAGACGAGAAGGAAATATATAAAAAAAAAACACATTAAGGTGTAAAAAAGTAGAGAAATTAGTAACGAGATAATGACTGTTGCGACGATTGTTTAATTATATCAGCGAATAGTTATTCAACGTTCCAGTAGGCGTTTTATATGTTTTGTCTTTATTTTACATTCAAAAGAAACAAAAATTATTACTTAGTTTATAATTTTGTCGATTTTTTAAAATCCGTGACAAATTTTGTGCTGAAAAGAAGAATAATTCTGGGACGAACACCGCACGAATAATTTGTTTATTGAATGAGAAGTAAATACAGGGCCAATGTAAATTTCCATTCCGAATATCGATATCGATAGAGATTGGCCGATCGAATTTAACGGGCAGGCGATAATAGGAAAAGCTAATTTCTCTGACGAAAATAATACTTTCACTGTTTGGGAAACAATTCTCACCCTGTTGAAAAATACACAGACACCTGCTTGTAAAACAGATTTTTTTCCCGTCCCAAAGCAAAGAGAATTTTTTCCACATGGCAAAGAATTTTTTCAAATTCGAATCAATCCTGCAGAGAAATTATGTGAGAGATCTGTCAGCTCTCCTCGATGAGATGAAAACCTGAAAAAAACCAAGTTTACAAAAGGTACCGAAAATATTAATTTTGCGGTGATTCCAAAAATGTTAACAAATTACCGAAATAAAAAATCGACCTACAAATTGCTTGGCAACCTACCTTTTTTTTTTACGAAGATGATTTGTCGCCTTTTCTGAACGTGATTGAATTTTCAGAATTTTGTGTAATGTTTAAAAATTGCGCTTTCGTTGATGAAAAAATCGAAAAAAATCGCCAATTGGAATAAATTTTGAACGAATTCATGTTCAGTCATTCATTCACGAATACTATTTCATGAAATCAGCCACCGAGTGCCATCCAAACGACGCATAAACGGTAACGAGTATCGCCGGCAAAACGCAAAAGAAGCATCAGCAAAAAGTGAGAGTATTTTACTGTTATTGGCTACGGCAAAACTTTCCCTCGGCGACCAACTTTTCTCGTTCACTCCGCGAAAACATAGCCGACAGATTTTTCCCGTCCAATTTCCTCTCCGATCGAATTACGCAATATACACGATCTTAAGATACATATTTTCTCATCAGAATTCATTATCCTCCGTTTCCCGTTCACGATGATATTCCGTGCATTCGCTAGAAAAAAAAAAAAAAAACCCTTTACCACATCGGATTTTTCTCTACAAGCCCAAATTCTGTCTCCGAGACTTGGGGGACTTCCATTGCATGCCTTGAAGGAAGAAACCTTATTTTTCTGCGAATTTTTTGTTTGTTTTATTAATAAAAATTCCGGTCCACGTTGGAGCTTTGTGAGGAGCTTAGCGCGTAGCCGGGGTCGTTTCGTCGAGCTAACATTCTATTTATGGAGGGTTGGATATCCTCTGAAATCGTTGACGTTGCTGCTGTCGCACGTCGGGAGGATCTCGGGGCGTCAACAGTGCGAGGGAGGTTGCGCGAGAGGAGGATATCTTGTCTAGGATAAGGAGACTACGGTACAGTACCGAATATTTGAAGTACAGTAGGGGGATGGGCGCGGTTGTTGGAGGGTTAAACTCCGCGAGTGATAGCTAGATGTCTTCGTTCGCCTGGAGGCTCTCTGGCTTCCCGCAGCTGCGGCAACAGCCTTAGCTAGTCGAGTGAGCGAGAGAGAGAACCCGAGAGCGCGAGAGAGAGGCAGCGACCCTCGGTACACGCTGGTGTCGACTTGAATAATCGTGCAAACACCGAGAGCGGGTACCGTCGTGCCCGTCTCGAGATTAACGGTTATAGTAGCCTCGAGGTAATTCCAGAAATCCGTCAGGACGTTCGCGTGTGCAACTGCATCGAGTAATATATTACGCAACGTCTAATGTACCATTGAAATACTCGTTTCATTCATCAAGCGGCTCTGCGAAACGAGGTATCATCATTTAAACAGTTTTTTATTCCCTATCGTCGATGACCTGCGGAAACAAATGTAACGTCGAGATTCATCCGAAAGCTTTTGACAGACTTGCAATTTATTTGCTGGTACTGATTAAAGATTTTTTTTAAGAGTGGGATATCCGAAAATTAGGAAAAAAAGAATTGTGAAACAGCTAATCAATTTCCGTCGAAAAGAAGTTGGGGTAATAAACAATTCGTTGAACAATTTTTTATTAACCAATTCATTCCTGGCCTGAGTGTAAGCTATCGTGCTCGGGCTCCGGTGCGACACAGCGATGCTTCTAGGTATACCAGGCGACATCCTAGAATACTCTGAGCCTTACCTCCTCAACCTGGGCCTCTGAGGAGGCCGACCACAATCCCTAGCTGACTACATATATAGGGAGGCGGGGGACGGGGACCAGGCAAAGTTACCCTGGGGCAACCGGGAATCCCAAGTAGGGTCGCTGGGACACAGGCTGGTACCCCGGAGAGATCGGTGAGGTACCCCTAGAGAGCCCAGGGGTACCTCACCAAGGTACTCAAGTCGCAGAAGAAGGTGCGAAAAGGAGAGGGAAAAGACCGAGTTAAAACGCCAGTCCGTTGTTGTTCCGTGTCTGAGGAACACAACGTGAACAATTAGAGCAAGGGTATACAATGGGCCAGAAGGCCTGAGTGTCGGTGGTGCTAGTTGCGACCACAACCCGTTAACAACAACAACCAATTCATTAACTTTTTAAAAACAATTTTCCGCATTTTTTTCATGAGCCGTCTAAATTTTGTGCATTTCCAAACGATGCATTTCGCGAATTTCGCAAACGATGAAGAATCTTCTGCGAAATATTCGAAGTACAACGTAGATATTGAAAAAGCAAAAATCTGAACAATACGTGAACGATTTATAATGCGCTAAATTGTTATATAATAACTGCCCGTTAATTGTTATAATGCGCTAAAAATGTCGGCGTTGTATTCAAGATCTGAAATCGAACAAAAGTCGTCTTTGAATCATTTTTCTAGCGTGCAACGTTCTCGAGTTACGAGCCTTCAAAGTTTGACCCAATGGGACGCTAGAGCGCGCGTGGCGCCATCTGCCGTCGTGTGCTCATTGGCCCAAAACTTCGAAGGCCCGTAACTCGGGAGCGTCGCGTCGCAGAAAGTTCTTGCAAAGGAAAATTATCTTCGGTTTCGCATGGAGAATATTCTCGCGAAGTTTTTATTTCGTCCAATTATTCTTCGGCTACATAGCGCCGGCATCGAAAGGATCAATCGGGAGGAGCGCAAAGTTCTGCAGGTCGTAAATAAGGAGCTCGCGATGCTCGCGGCGTATCGCTCCGTCTTCTGGCATCGGTTTTTGTTTCCCAATATAGAAAAATACACCGGGAAGTTTGAGTTAAAACTTCAAAGCGCATCTTTGCTCGTGCCTTCTCCGCGGAGATGCATATTTCTTTCTCGGCGGCATGAATCTCGAAAACTGTCTGCTCGTCGAAGCGAAACTCTCCCGTTCCGGCCGGTGGAAAAGTGTTGCTCGCGCTGGCTGCTTGGTTGTTGGAGAGTCACAAAAAAAAGGAGAAAACAAAAAAAAAGAAAAAGTCATAAAGGTTCGGCGTTAGCGAGACGCCGTCAGCGAACTTCCGTGAAATTCTTCGTCGCAGCCGCAGCAGCGGTGAACTCGACTTTTTATCTAACCGAATGCAATGACGACGACCCGCCTTGTCGTTTTCCTTCGCAACCTTTTCCTACATAGATGTATATGGATCTACCACATACGTATATGTAGCCATATAAATTTATGTATATACATAAATATCGTTGGGATGTTATATTGAATTCATGACCCGTGTCCCGTGGCAGAAGCTTTAGCCCGATCGCTGCGCTTTTCCATTCTCATATGTGACGCGAAGTTACTGCCTCCATCCAGTCGTACTGTCGCACCGGGAGGACATCGCTGTACGTCCAGTAACGTGCCTATCCTCGTATTTATGACTATATTCCGCTACTGTAAAGCTGTAATTCGCCCCGTTGAATAAATAGCTTCTGATAGACTATGGTAAATAGTCCTGGTTATTAACCGTATCAATACAAGACCATGAAAGAGAAAAACGAAAACGCGTCGGAAGCATGCTTCAAAAGGTTCCGATGCTCAGAGTATTCTGTAGTAAGTCTGAGTCGTCGGACACGCAACTCGACGTAACCATCTATGCAGCTGACGTTATTGTACGCACGCTGGGCATTATAAAGCGAGGAGAAAAAGAGCCAGAACCGTTGTATACAGCATAATTGCCGTGACGAGAATCCGCTCGACATGAGCGAAAGTCGCTTTTTTACTTCTGTACACCGTGGCACTAAAGATTCTCTATCTTTGTCCATTCCGTTTCGTACCGCGAAGTCTTGCCTTTTGCGCTATTTTCACAAGTGCGTGAACACGGCGCGTCACAGAGCCGTTGCCGTCGGATATTTCATGAGATACGCGACGACTCCGGATGTCGACAAGAAAATTGTACCGTTCTTAATAGTAACGATATTTACGGAGTGGCGAACACTGAATTGCGTCCTTGTTACTCATTTTTGTGTTGTACCATCTTTTTTTTTTTCTACGTTCCTGATTAGGTCATTGTCGAATAGTGGCCTTCATTGGCTAGTCGAATCAATTTGCCATTTCGCCTCGTTTGCTTTTTTTTATCACGGTTTACCAGGTTTTCCAAGTGAAAAAAGCACCCTTAACATTTTTAGCTTTCTCAAGCAGTTTTGTTTTGCAAAATGTTACTTTGGTTGCTATTTTTTATACATGTCTATTCATTTACTTCCACTTATTTATGGAAAATACTCATTTAATAGTTCAATAGTTGTTTTATTTATTTATTGCTACTGATAGTAGTATTTTTGGTACAGACATTTTTTCCAAAAAATTCAAAATGATGCCAAACCTGAACGCTTGCATGGATTTGTACCAAATTTTACACCAATATCTCAAAAAACGTGGCACATAGAGCGCCACGACACATTTTTTCAAAAAACGCCGTAACAACTGAGCGTTTGTATCGATCTTACCCAAATTCAATACCGATTGTTGGTTTGTAATAATCCAACTTTGTACCAAATTTTAACCCGATATCTCAAAAAATGTGGAATTTAGAGCGCTGCTAGACATTTTTCGAAAAATTCAAAATGTCGTGACAACTGAAAAACTGCATAGATTTGGCCAAAAACTGCACCAAAGAAGAGGACTTGAACCCTCAATATGTGCTATAAATTTCTACTTGATATCTCAAACCGTTTCCAAGTTATGAGGCCAAACGAGGCGCCCACAACTCAGAACACGTTGACATGAAAATCTCGGAAAAAAATATTTCACCAAAACAGAGCTTCTTGCGGAAGCAAAAGAAGAAAAAACGAAATGCCGCCAACCTCGCCAGGAGATACGCAAATATTCCGTCGGCTCGAATAAACAGACGTAACGGCAATAGCGATTCGAGTGAAGTGTTTCCATGGATTTTTTTGGCCCACCTAGATCGCGAGGTTGCACGGCCGCACAATATTTGTTTATCAGAACCACGACCACCGTGCAGAGAACCAGCAGGTGTGTTGTTTTGACAAAATGTGAGGCTGAGTCAACCCCTTCGGAAGGTTCAACAAGCTGCAGGCGTAAACTGATTCAAATGTGCGTTCTTTTGATGCAACCACACGTTACGTTGAAGGACCGAGAAAATTGGCGATTTGCAAAATAACTAATATTGAGCGGTAGAAGATAGGCATGCCTTGTCAAAACTGCCGCATTGGATTGAAAACGTTCGTCCATTTTTGTGTTTTTCAGTAATTAATCTCGCGGTAACCAACGTCACTATGAATAACGATAAGCCGCTCCAGTTCCGTTATCTGGTCTCGTTTACTCGATTCTTTTTCCCACAACTGCATACAGAGCGTGTGACGATGATGACTTCCGCGAAGAAAAACGCCCGATGGCGAAGCCGTCACGAAGGACCGTGCCTTCTTTTTACCGTTCGCAATACTAATAAGAGAAGCCGGATGTGAACGTGTCCGTTAATAGTCACAGTGTAACTTCACTCCGCGACGCGAGCACGAGAGTACCGGAGGGGAAAATAAACGAGCTCTGGCTCTGGTCCAAGAAAAATCATAATTCCCTTACCGCGATTCCAGAATCTCAGGTCTCCTCCAATAATGCGACAAAGAAAAAAAAAAGCGCGATTGGGTCTCCACGAATTATTGATTCCGGCATCGCCGTCTACGATATTCCGTACTCGGAATAAATCTCGAGCGACCCGGCGATAAATTAATATTGATCAGAAATTTGCAAGGGTGTAGAAAGAATAATACCGGAGAAGTAGAACGAGAGTTGAAATCGTACCTAAATACGATTATCTGGGATTCGAGATGTTGAGCCCCGCTCGTAATTCCTGGATGAGGTGGAAAAAAAAACCTGAGTGATCACCCCTTTTTTTTCGTTTCTTGTCGGAGCACCTTCGGAGGGGATTGGAATATCGAGAGGACCCGCCGGAAGAGCTGGAAGAAAAGCTCCGGTGGTCGCTGAAAGCTTTCCCCTGGTCTCAGATATCTTCAATAAGGGACTCTTAACCTTTATACTCTTGATCCTTCTTACGTCTTTCTCTCATCCTCAATCTTCCGTGAATCGATAGCCGGTGAAGACCGTCGAATGTTAACAAAAGCCTGACGGAGAAAAAATATGATCGGTCATCAATAATACAGAATCGGAACACGGGTAGTGCATTAAGCGCTAAGCTGTTCTGTTGTCCACTGAAACGTTAATATTTCAACGGACTCCGGAACATTTTACCCGATCGAGCATCACATTTTTGCGGAGTAATGAAAATGTTGACAAATGATTGGAGAACACATTGGGCATGGAACTGTGATGGCGAACTGATCCGAACTTGAGCTAATCTGAAAACCGAGTGTGTAGTCTCAAGTTTAAGCTCGAGATCAAATTGAAGAAAGATCACTTGTTTCTCTGGCCTCAAAAATGTCATTGAAAAAGAATTCATCACAGCTGTTTGGGACCGCATGCAATATTAGGGAAATGAATCATGAATTCATTAGTGCATAATTTTTTTCACAAGTGCACTATTTTGCACTGCAGAAAACTGATCTACTGGAATAAAAGAAACAGGGAAGTAATATCATTAAAAAAAAAAGGTATTCGTGGAAAGAATACGCCCCTTAAAGTATTCGTGTACTAAATCGAATCGCTTTAAACCATTCGCCCATTGGCAGAGCAAGACCTGCATGGATTGAGAAAAAAAGCAATCAATTACACAGCCGAAACGGCACGTGAAAAGTGTTTTGTGTACGGAGTGAATGCACAGAATCATTACATCGCCCAATTACCATTAAGAAAATGGGTGGATATGAATAATACTGGGTTTACAAGAACAAAATGCCTAGAACCGGCACTGTCTAGGGCTTAGGTCGGAGTATTGTGTCGCTAATGAAAACGCTATGGCAGTGGAGATTGAGGGAGGAGTGTACTAAATGGGTATTGCAATCTAAGGTATACACAGCGCTCAGGTTCTCGCCTGTCGGTTAATTAAACTCCCGCTTCTCCAATTACGCCATTAAATCACGGCTGAAAACATCGAATTAAGGTGTGCGATTATTGCACGAAGGGTCGCTTGTTTCGTTTTCGGTCTGTAGGGAACGATGGGAAAGAGAACGAGAAAGAAGGTGAAACAGAGATGAACGAAAAGAGGTGACGGAGGTTGGCGCCACTTTGGTAATTAGAGTGGCACCGATGTAGTCAGCGACCTGACCATTAATCCAATCAAAAGTTCCCATTAAGCATTGGCAGAAGCCCCGCTCATAGTTGTGCACCAGTTCCCGATCGGTTTTGGACAGTTTTGGCTGAATCCCGCAAATTCGATAAACCTTCAATCTAATCGAAGTAATCGGATTGTAAGAGCTCTGGAACGTTGATTCGCTGATAATCGGAAGACCGTTTCCGATGAGTTCTGCGTGTAAAATAATCCAGACCAAACGTAAGATTGCAGATCCCCCGTAGAGAAAAGTAGTATGGAAAAAAGTATCAATGCGTGTCTGGGCAGCCTACGGATGATAGCGTTCCAGTTCTAATTTCTCATCCATAGCCTTTTTTAGATCGTTTTTTACTCAACGCGCAAAGGTCGGAAGCTTTTTGACGATAAATCCCATACGTCGGAATACTCTCGATCGCAAATCGGTTTCTAGTTATCATTTTAACCAAGTTAACGGCCCCCGAGCGTTCGATTGGGGACGAAGAAAAACGTGTCCAAAAGTTAGCACCGCGCTCACTTCTTACTCATGATCAAAGCTGAAAAAATACGGCACAATGTTACACTCGAAACCTTCTAGGAAAGTAGGATATCCGTTTTGGATTGAAACTCGACTGATTTAGAGGCAAATTTGGTCGTTCATTTGTGAAAATTCGAACGTTAGCGTATCAAAGACGATGACGACGTGACGACTTCGAGAATTGGCGATGCTGCTGCTGATTCGGCTAGCCGGTGCACGATGTGTCCCGGGAGGCCTCGTTATCGCGTCCGTTTGCTGAGCCCAACTTCGCCAATCGTTGCACCGTTATAGTATATACAGACATACGCGCATGTATATCGTAACGTTGGATGGTCGAGCCAGAAGACTGAGAGACTGGAAGATCGATAACCCACGTGCGTGACACGATATCGAGTTTCCGTTTGGTTCGGTAGGTATAGAACGTTATATAGACGGATATAGAGATACGACTTGTATGAATTTCGACGTATACGCGGCCGGCTGCACGTATACTATATACGATGAATGTGAGAGAGTGTAGTGAACTTAAGTGCGGGTTGGTATCGCTGCGAATGGCACACATCAGAAAGCGGAAGTAGCTGGCGAAGCACGGCGTTAAAGGTGAACAGCCACTTCGACCTCGAGTCTCAATTTCCAACGACACTGATACGGCAAAATCTTTCTCTACGATCTTGTGATAAATGGGACGAGAAAATTGGCGGGAATTGGTCCTCAGTCTGTGTCCAATCTTATCGTTAACCCTGCAACTACTGAATACCCGGCAAGATTTGATCGTTTTCAAGATCACTGTCTTTAGCGGAAACTTAAGGATCGTTCCAAACCGTGATTCGACTACAAAGGTAAGTACACCATCAAGTTCAAGGTTGAATTTAAATTGAAGCATGTCATTATCGAAATGTCGATTACGCTCGCGTTACTCTAATGCTATACTGATTCTGAATTCCTTTTTCCACAGCTGTCTAATCTGCAGTGCACCCACAACGACGATTCCAGTGTTAGAACGAACTCCATCGCGTCTACCTCGCATAGGACTACGCTGGATTCGAGGAAGAGATTGTGGCGGAGTTCGGAAGCGCCACAGGACGTCCACATAGTAAAGGCTTCACGCGATGTCCAGCGATAGCTAGGAGCTAATGGAAGGATTTAGAACACCGTCGGGATGCCGGATCCTCTTGCCCGACCGGCAATTAACCTCGTTATCACGTCCACGTGTTTCCCGCGTAATCCAATGCACGTTTACGTTCATCCCTTACCGTTTACAAGTTGCTACCATCCTGCTACACAACTGCCACTAGTTTGCTTTGCGTTTAAGTCTAATGTACGTTTAATCGTGTCTCATTGCGTGTTACGCTTGATATATATGACGATAGTAGGTGTCGGTAGATTTACGGCCATTTTTGTTAAATAGAGTTAGAGCGCACTGCGAACTTCAATCTCTTCGTTGATCGATGCGTAGTAGTGCATTAGTTTCGGGTTCAATGGTGGTAAAACCATAGAAACCACTATAGTTTAAATTTACCGGCGAGGTAATCCACAACAAAGGATACGGAGAAAGAGCAATTGGCAATCAGGGCGAACGAGATAACTTTCGCCGATGGAGTAGCCAATACGAACACAATACCTAAATCCGGGTGGTCGAATCTGTTCGTTGATCACTGAAGCATCGATCGTAAATAGAGATGGAAGATAAATATCAGCATCAGTCCGACATTCCCGGTTTCGGATGAAATTGTACTCAACAACGCCATCATTAAATAACAAACTTTCCTGCAAACTTGATCATGGCTCAATGATCCGTAAGTTGGTTTCGATCCATATCCAGCCACTTCAGTCGAATTTCGAAGAACTTTAAGGCCTGGACAAGTTTCGTGAAAGATTGAATACCTTTCATTTGTAATAAAAGTTATGGATAGTTGCTCAGTTTAAAAAAAAGTTTCGTCTTAGATTGTTTATGTGACCGCAACGGAGTTGGATGGAACCGTCGGTAGTTCTCTTTGGGATAGCATTGAGCTCAAACCGGAAATCGCGAGTGTCCGATTGTTCGTTTTTTATTCCCGTCTGCCTCTGTATTCCCGTTTATACAAGGATTCACTGTTCAGCGTACAGAATCGACCTGCCAGAGGCTCAGATATTGTGTTCGGCTCGGTGCCAGTTTCCTGTTCCTCTATTCTCCGTCTCTGTTGATGGAGAAACCTGAGTCGATTGCAAGCCTGTTCGCGAACCTCGCATACCGTGGTCGCTGCGCCGTTGATAATTGTAACTTGAATTAGAAGATAAAGCTACTTGTGAGATTAAGCTCGAATTTACGTTACAAACCGGAATTTCAACATCAGTTTGAACGAAGATTTACTTGATGTAAATTTGTTGTGCATGCTTTGCCATCTATTAAGATACGGGCATTAAGCAAGCTTTCATTGATTCATCACATTTCCGATAATAACGTTCAATCAAGTCCCTCCTGATATTTTATTTCTAGACATAGTTTATATACAGTTTCATTTCATTACGTTGGTTGCTCCTAGATTTCTACAATGCGTCGTGCATTTTTTCATTAAGCAAATTGCGACCGTGAACTCGCAACTTCCGACAACTATTAACAAGATAAACAGCTTAGAGTCTTCCTAATTTCCTCACTATCTTAATTCCTTCATTAGCGCGGATGGATAGGATTAATTGCTATCCAATCAGTGGAGTGATGAAGCTCGCAGTGTCGCTGAGCCCGGAAAATCGATGCAACGTTCGGGTAACATAGGCAGAGATGAAAATGACAGAATATTGTGACTAGCTTTAGTGACAGCATAGACGATATAGGGGATAACTATAGATTGCTTTGTCTCCGCTTGATGACTATCGAGAAACAGAAGGACGCATACGCTCACCACTAAACGTGTAGGACTGAGCGGGTTGCGCCCTTCCGCTTCCCAACAGTCTATACGTCTCTATTCGGATGATGCGCTCCATCACATGAGCGTTTGACGCAACGCCATCACAGACTGGATCATATACTATATTGGAGGATGGATGAAAACGCCTCGGGGCTTTACGACACAGAGGTGGATGATGATACGCTGAGAAGAGCCACTCAAGCTTGACGGTGAGATATTCACGCTTCGAGCAGTTGTCAACGACACACTAGTTTACTATAGTTTCGTACCGTGATATGGGAATAAACAAGGAGAACCCGTCACGCCTGTGTCAATGGCCGAACTTCTATCGGCACGAAGTTTTGCACAAATAGTACCTGCTTCGGACCGAATCCGACGATGCTGAAACTATGAGACGTATTGTAATCAGAAATTTCTGAAACTAGTTTCGCAACGTTGGAACATTGTCAAAGGGCATTGGAAATTTCGGAAAAACTGATATGTGTGCTGAAAGGAACACATATTGCAGTTATGGATCAAACACGGAAAGGCATCAATCGATTCTGGCGGACAGACGCATTGAATGGATATTTCGTTTGAAATCGTCTCTCGACCGAGACAGAGATTGATATCGATATTTTTACATTCACGCGAAACTAGCATTTCACAAGGATGCGCAGCGGCAGTCGTGTCGCCTTCGGTGTTTGATTAATAATAACTGTCAGATCGAGTTTCGAATAGCGTAATCGATAATCCTTTGTGACACGGAAGCCTGGGAGAAGGGTCGGCGGGGGACGCGGGGCAGTGTTTGTGGAGAATGACCGAATCCCACACGACGCTTTCCACCCGCTGGTCAAATCAAGTATGGTACACATAGATTTGCACAAATGCTATGTAAGCCATAGACGGGCTTCCGGCGCGGGTGGCACTTCCGTATCCGGTTTTCGCGCCCGACGAGCCGTAACGTAATTCTCACCATCCTTCGTCCCTATACTACGATAACTATATGATACAGGATCATTCAGAATAAGTTATGGACTTTCGATTAACTTTTTTCTTTGAAGACGTTCCTTTGGACACCGTACAAGCGTCCATTTTCGCTCATTTCTCGAAGTACTGAACTGTTTCAGCCCAACAAACATTCAGAGTCGAGCAATGGTCAGCCAGTGAAAAGCGCCATACTTTCCCGAAAAATCAATGACCTGACTTGAATTCAAACTCAGTAAGTTTCTCTCTCAATGAGTATCTCTTAACTTTGTTTCGCCTTTCATCGCAGGCGTATACTATCTTCCGTTTTAATTGATCAGTACGTTACTTATTACCTAACTAAGTGAGTTTCGAGAAAGAAAGGACTCGCCCGCCTTCATCGGATGGTTTTGAACATGTTCTGAATCAACCAGTACGTATGCGTACATATGACGAAGTGCTGCAGTTCGTAGTGGAGTGGAGTATCGTGTACGGCACTCACGAATTCATGATCCTCGATGCTATAAACGCAACGTTATACCGAACGAAATTGTTCTCGGGACTGGATAATCTAATGCATGAATCCGGCGGTACAATATTGCAGTTTTAGGATTATAGGTGACACTTGATTCGATCGAATTTTCCCATCATAGCGATGCCATGTTGAACTTTAATGCTCATGTCGATGGTGAAGAACTTACTAAAATCGGTAAATCGTTGCCTCGCCAAGCGTTAAAGCGTTCAACTTTTTTTTAGTAGTTTCTGTCCTAACCGTTAGTCGAGTAAAACCATATTCGACATCCGTCTAAACGAAACGCTCGTTCGTCAATCTTATATTACCAACAAGCACGATCACCAAGAATGATCCATCATCGCTAGTCTGCAGCTGGTTTTCACCGATAAATAATTTATTGCGTCGATAACGTTCGATACCATAGGCTGCAATGGTGTTAACGAGGCTTCCAGAATGCCGAAACTTCTGTGGCGTAGTTCACGCAGAGCATGCTATCGGAACGGAAGCACTTCGGTTATACCAATATTATACCTACGCAAGGGAAGGGTCGACCGGTCTGTTTCGCAAAGGAAGCAATGTGAAGCCGCAAGGCTTTCGAGACGGTCCTTAAGTAACGCAGGCCAACGTCAGCAATTATTTGCGAGAGCTCCGCTTCCCATCGCACGTTGGATCTTTCAGTTTCCTGGGTCGTGGCGGCGGTTTCCGTAGAGAGGATCATGGCACCCTTTGACGGAGCCAGATATAGATGATCCTTTGCAGTAGAGTGCATAGGACAGTCAAGCAAGCTCAGACGGAATAATCTCTCCGCCCGGTTCTCTCCCGCCACTCGATATAGCCTACAAACTATTCGGTCCGGTGTGTTTGCCTTCATTGCCCCAAGCGAATTGGCCGCTCAGCACCTACTTCGAAGGCCCCTGCACTAGGAATATCGCTTGCAGAGCCGGGCAAACTGCAATATTGAGCAAACGGAATCCGACTGCTAGCCGAAACTCGCCGAGTCGCGATTAAGGAATCATTTCTTCCGGAATATTACCGCAGCAATCAAGTTCTGAACCACAGTTGTAATTGATGCGATGTGAACGATTGATGTGAGCCCGCCATGCGGGAGAACGAAAATAACCAGTTTGCAACCTACATTATTAATACAATAATGACAAACTGGCTACAAATAGTTTAAAGCATTAACGACAGCAAACGGAATGATTCTTGCAAAAGTGATATTATTTCGGCACCACACCGTTATGTGTCTCATCATTTTATAATCCATTACGGATTTCATGAAAGAGGTGTTTCTTTAAATACTTAAGGATATTGATGGCAATTTGGAACGCCAATAGACCAACATTGCCGATTGTTTGGAAGTCAATTTCGCTGGTGTGGCTCGAGGTTTTTAATTTGATAGCAATTGAAGATGTTTCGATTCGCAACAATTGACTATCAACAATTCCAGTGAACATTGCCAGCAACTAGGTCTGCAACAAGTGTTTCCGACCGGAAATGAGCCCGAGGTGGTTGTGTCGGTTCGAAGTTGAGAACAAGATGATGCCTTTTTTCACAACCGACATCAACATTGCATTTTTTTTCTCGGATGCTCGACCTCTCGATTCCGTTGACCTGCAACTCGGTCGATTGGCCGCCGTTAAGAAACACGAGTCTCCAACGTCTGCCTCTCACTCTCGAATTTCCGAGACGCTGCGGGGGGCGTTGTGGAGGCCATGTAATAGCGTCGGAGCAACAGTGGAGTAGCAGCATTAGTTGAAGTATTCGCGGTATGGTTTTGCGGTTGCGCGAGCGACTGGATGGCAGAGTCAACGAGCCATAGCGACGAGGACGACGGCGTTGCCGGAGAGCGGTTCGAGAATGCCTCCTAACGACTAGGACACCGCCATCATCATCGCCCTGGACCTTGCACCGTAGCGCACAACGGCACCGGGAAAGTACAGCGCGGAGAAATATTACGATAGTCTGTAACGTGCCTCTCACGCTCTCAACGAGAAGACTGTGATAACTATCGGAGTGAATCACCGGCGAGCCGCAGAATCTCCTCCCAGCGTATCATTTCGACTCTTTACCTTGCAGGCCAATTCATTCGTTATGATTATATTCATTATCGTCAGAAGACGAGAAGACACCCAACCCCGAATGGGCATTGTGAAGCTGATCCAACGAGAGTTATCCATTTTGGGATCAGTTGATGGAGGTGATTTTCGATGCATGAGGTACGTCCACGAGCACGGATCCAATATTGATCTGAAGTTTAAATCTTACTTGGAATCGTATTTCGCATCAAGCCCGAACTTGAACATAGAAGCGAATTTTGATGGGACAATCAAAAATTGGCGTGGAAGTCTTCACCGCTAAATACTGTAGGAGGAAAGACCTTCTGGTGGAAAAAAATGTCCATTTTTAATTTATAAGAACAAAAATCAGTGGTACGGAATACCATTGTCGTTTCAGAGCAAGAAATCCGGCTTGGTGATTTTTGTAGTTTTCTGATCGTTGGCAGTCCGTTTGTTCAGCGAATTTCGTCTCAATTAAGCTCGAGTCTCGACGGGGAAAATTCGACTCGCGCCGCGTAAACGCATTGCACCCAACTGGAGGGGTTGAGCGTAGCTAAGGCAAAATGCATCGATGCACATTAGCCTGTTAGATTCGATCGATTTCCTCGACTACCCCGAGACGCTCTTGTTAATTGATTCGTATAATTGGTTTTGCACCTCTACCTGGCGCACGGTTGCCTTTCGCATTCAACCCCCTTTTCCAGTCTCCATTCCAGCATACCTGCGAATCGTAGAGCGAGCACCGAGTCTCGTTAGCGCGGAAATTGGAGAACGTGGTAGGTACACTATATATCGCCGCCCGACCCACGACCGATAGTCTCTTCCACGCCGCAGAGACTGACTTGCCTTGATGATGTGGCTTTGGCCACCGCACCGCCTCCGCCATCGCGAGCCCCTGCGGCACTTCGCTTCTTCATTTATTCCTACGGGCCAGACAGCCCTGCAATCTCACGGGGCTGCGCGACGGAAGAGGGAGCGACTTGGTTTCCAACATTTTAGGTGTTACACCAGCTGAATTGGGTCTAGGTTAAGTGTTTCCTTTGCCTTGGTACACCAAGTCTCCATCAAGACTTGGTCTTGATGGCTTGATTGAAGAGACTTGATGGCCAAGTCTCTATCAAGACTTGGTCTTGATGGCTTGGTTGAAGAGACTTGATGGCCAAGTCTCTATCAAGACTTGGTCTTGATGGCTTGGTTGAAGAGACTTGACGGCCAAGTCTCCATCAAGACTTGGTCTTGATGGCTTGATTGAAGAGACTTGATGGCCAAGTCTCTATCAAGACTTGGTCTTGATGGCTTGGTTGAAGAGACTTGACGGCCAAGTCTCCATCAAGACTTGGTCTTGATGGCCAAGTCTCCATCAATATTTGGTCTTGATGGCTTGGTTGAAGAGACTTGACGGCCAAGTCTCCATCAAGACTTGGTCTTGATGGCCAAGTCTTCATCAGGACTTGGTCTTGATGGCATCATTGAAGAGACTTGATGGCCAAGTCTCTTGGTCATTAAGTCTCGTCTGTTTGGTGGTTTGGCGGAGTATTTTTCCACGGTCAAGAAACGCGGTAGCGTCTCGACGCCAAGTACTGAATTTTTTTTTTTTTTTTCGTGGGGTGGCGCTACTGTGCTACCTACGCCAATATACCGGAAGTGTAACTTTCGATCAATATATCTTGGGAACGGTGCAACGAATCGAATTTTCAAGGCCACTTCTAGCATACAATTTGGGATCGATCTTTCAAAGGAGCTTATTTACAATTCAATTGGTTCAGTCGATTTCGAGATATCGGGGTTAGAAATTCCGCAGGATCGAAACGACTATAAAATGTCCCAAATATATATGTCAACTATCTACATCAGCCTACGACGAAAGTTCATTTTTTCCACATTCTTTTCGTTAATTCATCGACCGTCTTGTTCTTTTGCAGATTCGAGCGAAAATCCGGCTACATCTCGGTGAGTGTTCAGATAATTTTTACAATACCAAATAAAAGCTTGGACACAAAAAGAGTCGATTCGTATTCGGGGTAAAACGACCGGATTCTTCATCTGGCAAAATTAAATACACCGTGAAAGTAACGAGATACGCGCAGTTAAAGTTTTCGAACGTTAAACGAAACTCGACAGATAGCGCTGCGGATGTCAAAGCGTTTTCAGTGGCGCGCCACGTTCAGAAACGTAAAACGATCGTCATTTCGAGGTCGTGTCTCTTGTCGGATTTCCGGAAAGTTTGCCCAATAACAATTCGTCTAAAACAATTTGTTTGAAACAATTCGTCGAAAAAAATCGGATTACAATAATTTGTCTAGAACAATTCGTCGAAAACAATTTGATTCAAACAATTTGTTTAATGACAAATACAGCGAAAACGCCATTTCCAGCCAATTGCTCCGAAATGAATCGAAATTTAGAATAACTTCGACACGAAACCGAGAGTGATGATGCGATAAGTTCCCAAGAATTTCGTAACCCGTCGCGTGTTTGTCAATTTCTTCGCGGTCCCGCGAAAGGCTGCCTGGCGTAGAAGCGTTCGAAATCCCGGGGTAGCGGGTAAGCTCGGTTTCAAATTGCCAAACGCTGTACCTGCCGATCGCAGTGTCTTACACGCGAGTGCCGAGCTACGGGGAAGCCTGAAGTAGGAAAGACTCGAGTAGGTCCCCTTGTGCACTTTACTTAAGTGCATATCTATAATTTACGCGGTCCAATGGGATTTCGGCGTCGTCTGAAAGGCGACTTCCACATGTCTTCGTACTTCCATCCGCTATCGCTCCCGTTTTTCTTTTTTTCTTTCCTTTTTTTTTCTTTCACTCTCGCACAACCAGAAACTAAAGGACAAAAAGATGGGAGAACTTTTTCCGCAACGCCGGCATCTTCTGTTCCTCCTTCGCCTTCTTCTTTTTTCTTCGCGCACTTTTGTGCTCTATTTTTGCGCCCGTGTACGACGTCCAAGAAATCGCTTTATTTCGGAGTGTACGTTCCGAGGGGGGTGGTCGCGCGTTTCGCACCCGCGGACTTTTCTCCTCTCATCCAATCCTCGCGTCCTTGGGCTTAAGGCCTTGCGAGACAAAAGTCCACGGACCCTCGAGGCCAGACTTCGCCGCGTTCTCCGCGACTCTTCGTCCCATTTCACCCTCTTCTTTGCTTTGGCAACGGGGACACCTTTTTCCTCCCTTCGCTGGCTTTCTTTGTCAGAGCCGTAGGCTCAACTGTTGCTCTGCGCGCCGAGCTCTGTCGTCGTCGAGCGCGCCGCGAGGTCGAGAGGAAAAAAAGGGAAGGCACGTCTTGCGACGCTACATTGATCTTCGGAGCTCCTCACCGCATTCGACGTAGGGGAGAGCGGGGCAAAACGGCATACCGGGGCAAAATGGTATTCACGCACAATGGGACCATGGGCAAAATGGGACGGCAAAAAAATCTACGTCGATGGGACTTTCTCTTGTCCCATTTTGCCCTAAATCTATCATACAGGGACGTTGTTTGACCATTTCGGACCATTTTGCCCCGGTATGCCATTCTGCCCCGCTCTCCCCTATCCATACTTCCTGCGGGACGGTGCTCCTTTGAAAGGCGAAAACAGGCTGTGCGTTAGATCGCGCATTTGTTCCTCATTCCGTAGTCGTTTCTGGATTTCACCTCGTTTGTCTCATTCGAAGGTGCTGAGCTCCGAACAACGTAAAGTTTCACCCTGTTCCGGATGAGCTACGACTAATGAGGCCGGATTTGGTGATTTGGTTGTAAGTCACATTTATAAAATGAAAAAATACATTGTATTGTGAAAAATGTAAAAAACGACGCCAAGTAGTTGAAGAAAAAACCTTGCTCGTCCTTTCTTTTGATGCACCTGCATTTATTTGTGTTCCAAGGAGTCGCCAAGATTTTTTTTTTAATTTACTTGGCTCATACTATTTTTTTCTCGTTTTAATTATTTAAAAATGATTTGATTTTTTTGAACTACTTAGCGTCAGTTTTTACATTTTTTGCAAAAAAATGTTTTTTTATTTTATAAAATTGAAAATCTATACAAGACTGTGGGTGGAAAATAGGAACGGGAAAAACCCTACATTCATTTTGCTGCCCCAATAAGCTTTGTTTTGGTGAACTTTTTTTTTCAAGATTTTCATGTAAACGTGTTCAGAATGTGCCAAAACGTCGAAAAATTACATTTAGAAAAAATGTACGGTTTGGGAATCAATCTGAAATTCATATCACATATTCAGGAGTGAAGCCCCTCACTTTGGTGCAATTTTTGGCCAAATCTATGCAGTTTTTCAGTTTTTACGCCATTTTGAATTTTTTGAAAAATGTCTGCTGGCGCTTTAACTGCCACATTTTTTGAAATATCGGACCTAAATTTGGTACAACGTTGAATTATTATAATCCAATGATTGGTATTGAATTTGGGCAAAATCTATGCAGTCGTTCAGTTTTTACGCAATTTCGAATTTTTCAAAAAATGTCTGGTGCCGCTCCATCTGCCACATTTTTTGAGATATCGGACTAGAATTTGGTACAAAGTCGAACTATTGTTAACCAAAGATCGGTATTGAATTTGGCCAAAATCTCTGCAAGCCTTCAGATTTGGCATCATTTTGAATTTTCCGAAAAAAGTTTCTTCGCAACAAAACTCTCAAAAAAGAAAAAGAGGAATTGGCACGATTTTTTGAAAATTCTCGCGCGGTATTTTTCAAGTGATGCCTTTACTGGCGTCAATACTCTTTTCCGGTGCCATTTTGGTGCTAGGAAATATCGGCACCGTTTCGACCGCAATGCAGTGGCTTAAATAACGGGACTCGTAGCACGGTTGATACAATGGTTAGTTCTAATTATCGCAGACACAACTCTCAAATACCATCTTCGCCCTCCCGATGGACGGGCCGCTCCCGCAAGACGCGTGGAAACTTGGTACGGTGATTCGAGTTTCCGTAACGAGACCATTTCGGGATATCTATGGCTCCCCGGTGCATCGTGCTTAGGATACCCTCGCTCGTACGTTCGCGGTCTCGGCCCCCGTAAAGCTCCATCGATCGGTAATCCAGAGCGCCCAAATTACGCACCAGCGCATTTAACGCCGCCTAATTTTCGACTATCCGCAGAAATTCGGTAATCGTAATCCCAAAAAAATGTTTTTTCTTAAATTTCTGATTTCCTTTTTTTTTCCGTCAACATTTTCCGACATTTAACCTTCCATCCGTAAGGTGTTCACTTCGCATAAGTTCGAGGAAATTGAGAGTGAACTGCAAACACTTCTCGACGGTATAAAAATCTGAAAAAATTCATGCACATTAAAGGTACTCAAAAGATCAATTTTGCATAATAATAATTCCAAATTGTTATCAACGAATTGATGAAACAACAAATTGGTCAAGCAATGTCGCGGCAACACAACTTTTTTTTTAATAAATATAATTCCTTTATTTTTCCGAATACGTATGAACTTTTTCAGATTTTTTTATTGACTTTGAACTTTATGATTTTCCACATATTTTCGCGTGTAAAAACAAAAATTTCAAAGTCAATTGGAAAATCTGGAAAAATTCATACGTATTCGGAAAAATGAAGGAATTATTTTAGAAAAGATTGGATTAGATTGATTTAAAATTGATATAAAATAATTTCAAAAATCACACAAGAATCGTGTAAATCAGAAAAGTTGTTGACCGGTAAATGAACATCGCATCCGCATAATTTATTATGATTTATTCCATACTTTTTTTTTTAATTCATGACTCTGTTTCCAGCAGTTGGGAGTTAAAAAAAAAATTTAATCAAATTTAAATTGCTTTTAACTCTGTGCATGAATCTGGAACAAAATAGACATTGTTAAAAACAGATATGGGAGGATAAAGTAAAGTGGATATTCAATAAAACGCTTATAATGCGTAAAAAGTCTAACCGAGCGTTAAATTCGTCATCCGTAAAGCGTACGCCCGACGGAGTGTAATATCGACGAGTTTATCTTGTAAATTCATATTTGAAATCATTATTAACCCCTCGATCCGCGCGCTATTGAGTTTTGGACGCGTAAAATAATCCTCAAACATTGCGCGCTCACTCGTGTATATTTTGTGCTTGCCTTCGTAAACGCATCAAGTGCGATCGGATGAGCCGTGTTTGCCGATTCATCGAAAATTCTGTCGTAAATCTTGGCCCAGCGCGCGCACCGCAGCGAAAACAGCCAACGCACCGCAGAAGTAAAACCGTAATCCGATTTCCATGCATTTTATATTTTTTGCTCGGAGAAAAAAAAAGAAAAAAGAAAAAAAAAAAAAATCTTTTCGCCGCGCACGCTATCTCAAGAATAATGTTAAATCAGGGAATCCATCCGATATCGGGGAAACTCTTCGTACCGGAAACGACTCCACCTGTCTAGCTCTTTGCCGTCTCGCGCATTGTTGTCCCCGTTTTATTATTCCCGCTGAGCCGGAAATAAAACGCGAACAGAATGGCGAAGCGCGGAGAATCCCGGTTCAACCGGAGAGATGCATCGCGTATTCATCGAGCCCTTTCCACATCCTCGCCGAAGAATGAAAATACGAGTCATGATGGACACAGAAACGACGGGGTTAAGAAGCTCCGATTGGTATGGCGCATCCGATCAACAAATAAATCTCCTTAAACGAAGCAAAATGTCCAGCAATCCACCGGGAAACCCATTATCGATTCCCGAGAGAATCACTTGAAGGTTTTCCAAAGAATTCATATTCGATGCGATCTCGTGCTGTCCAATTTTCGGCGAAACATCGATTAAGGGCGGGGTAAGGTCAATTCGGTGAAAAAAAGGCATGTTTTTAACATTTTTTTCTGACGATACACATAGTGTTCGTTTATTCAGTAAATGTCCATATAATAATATAACATTTGAACAACATTTTCCTAAATTTTCATTGCAAAATATTCAAAATTGAGCGAGTGACAATGAATCTTCGGAGGCGCCTCCAAAAAAAGTTGATTTGCGGTGTTCATCATAACTCGCAACAGAATCATCCGAAACAAAAAAATCAAAATGCATTTGTTAAAGGAGATGTTTCTCGAGGTAATGACGAGAGGTTTTTTTTTTCGATTTTTCAATTTTTCGTAGCACTTGGGAGCCAAAAAACCGATTTTCGCTAAAAAAAAACAGGGTTATTTGTTGTTAAAAAATGAGTAATTATTTAAAAAAAACAAAAAAAAAATTTATACCTTATCCACTATTTCAGCAGTCTATTTTCGATACGTAGATCAGGAAAATCGTGCTAGTATTAAATAATTCAGAGTGTTCAATCGATATACAAACTAGGATTCGGCGTTAACCAAAATTTTGCTCGATCATTGTCGGGTGTTCAGTGATTGAACGAGTCACCCCAATCACTTCAATTATAAAAAATGTATTCGATTACAATCATGTTCTAGATCTTGTTATACTCGCCTATATGAACATGAATAAGTTCCAAACCTTCCATTTTCGAAAGAAGGTGAAACTTATCTTATTCTCAACGCTACGACAGAGTCTGAATTGTCTGTCTTCAATCAATATGGTTGTTTTCCAAAACGTACCACAAAGATGATCCAAAAAATTGGATGTAATTCCTTACAATTTACGTTGATGAGACTCCAAATCCGTACCTATGAATAAAAACCCAATCGTTCCATCGAAGGCAGTAAAAAAACAGAAATGGCAGCCTCGAAAAGATCATTCACGCTGAAACCAGTATTTACAGTAGAAATAATCCAAGATCCGACGCTTCGGCGATAAGTGGCCTGTATAGAAGCCTCCCAACCGTTGACCCGTAATCCACGGCGCTTGAATAGGGAAATAAACCTCGGGAGAATGAGTCGGCGGGGCATTTGCCGTAGTGAAAGTAGGAGTACCAGATGACTGAGCTGAATCTGTGTCTGCCGAGATTCTCGTGTAGATTCGGAGCACACAGCGAGCGCTCGATTCACTGGACGGCGACGGGGAAAGGAATAGGAGCTCACCGAGCATCGTATAAATAGAAAGATGCACACCGATACTGTGCGAGTCGTGAACTTCTCCGGTACACGCCTTTGCCAACTAACCCGAAGCTTGAAGAAAGAAAGAAACGATGTTGACCGTCTTTCTGCCATGTCCGCAATGGTCCGCGCAATGGAAACTTCCTAACTTGGATCAGCTTCACCATCTCCCAAATCCATTGTGTATGAACGTAGAGAAAAGAGGATACCCAGAGCCGAGTGAATTCACAAGTGGCTGTGAATGTCGAGCGTGCGCATAGACAGTGGGTCGGTGGGAGAAGAGCGTGGGAATCTGGCAAGCTTCGCCAGCTTCTTCGGGACACCGATGGAAACTCCGGTGCATTGTACACCCTCGCTTCGTTCCATGATCCAGCTAGGCTGCAAATGATAAGTCGCTTCATACCAGCAGGAACAAGTGGAGGGAGGGAATGGAGAAAGTTACTATATGTATCTGGCTAACTCTTCGGAGGGAGTTAGGAAGAGACTGTAACAGTCTGTTCGTGTCTCGGTAGTCTTTGAGACTGTCCCGAAGGCTTGGACAGAGGACGGGCTTCGACATGGCCTGGTGGGGTTACCTTCCATCCCCCACCCTTTGCCGGATTTCGTAGTTTAGGGACTCTCTAATGTGGGAGGAATTCGATGCATGGGTACTCCGTATGTGGATTATGCGTAATTACTGTTGTGTAATATTCCGAGGATGCACCGGGATTCTATACAGGATTAGAAGCCTTAGTAAATTTGGGTATGGAGCAGGAGCTCGGCTTGTTTGCAAATGGCAATGGCGGTAATGGCTCCTTCCGGGGAACTCTAATGGTATGGGGTTAACTGTTTACAGAGTACTCGTATTGATCCAGTGATTCGACTGTACAGTCGAAGAGGCGGAGTAGCGGATTTGCGGCTAAACCCTACGATCTAGACGTTAATCTTGTACATTTTTTTTGTTACTTGGTTCCTATACGTGAAATTTGGATATTGGTCGGAATTTTTCATTCGATCGGTCCATAAGCGAGAAATTTAAAGAATACTCCGAATACTTCGTTCGATCGGGCCATATGCGAGAAACTTGGACGATACTCGAAATTCTTCTTTCGATCGGTCCATACGCGAGAAACTTGGACGGTACTCGAAATTCTTCGTTCGATCGGTCCATACGCGCGAAACTTGAACGATACTCGAAATTCGCCTTTCGATCGGTCCATACGCGAGAAACTTGAACGGTACTCTAAATTCGTCTTTCGATCGGTCCATACGCGAAAAACTTGGATGATACTCGAAATTCGTCTTTCGATCGGTCCATACGCGAGAAACTTGAATGGTACTCGAAATTCGTCGTTCGATCGGTCCATACGCGAGAAACTTGAACGATACTCGAAATTCGCCTTTCGATCAGTCCATACGCGAGAAACTTGGACGGTACTCTAAATTCTTCGTTCGATCGGTCCATACGCGAGAAACTTGAATGGTACTCGAAATTCGTCGTTCGATCGGTCCATACGCGAGAAACTTGAACGATACTCGAAATTCTTCTTTCGATCGGTCCATATGCGAGAAACTTGGACGGTACTCGAAATTCTTCGTTCGATCGGTCCATACGCGAGAAACTTGAACGATACTCGAAATTCGCCTTTCGATCGGTCCATACGCGAGAAACTTGGACGATACTCTAAATTCGTCTTTCGATCGGTCCATACGCGAGAAACTTGCACGATACTCGAAATTCGTCTTTCGATCGGTCCATACGCGAGAAACTTGGACGATACTCGAAATTGGTCTTTCGATCGGTCCATATGCGAGAAACGTGGCCAATACTCAAAATTCTTCGTTGGATCGGTCCATACGCGAGAAACTTGGACAATATTCAGGTCAAAATATCTTTCAACTTGTGTTGCTTTGTACTCATGACGTCGCGATACTTTCTTCCGCCTTCTATTTCTTCTTCGCAAGCACGTACGCGCGAGAAAAAAAAAGGGAAATCTTATAGGAAATTCTTCGCAAGCTCGAGCAGGAATGCCAAACACAACTTTTTCCCATTTTCCACTCAATCTTTTTTTTTAAGCGCCGAGACCGGCCGTTGATGTAATTGGAAACCGATATCGAAGTAATTGGACTCTCGCTAACGTTCGCTTTGCTTTTCATGTGTGTGTGTGTATGTTTTTTCTTCTTCCTTTTCTTCCTTCCCTTGTTTTTCTTCCTTCCCGGCCGTTAGTTCTCTCGAGGCGGGCGCACGACGACGATATTTTTATTAACGCTATATTTTTTTCGAGCACGTACGCGGCCCATTTCTCTTATCGTCGTTCATCCCGCTACCGAAGGAAGCGACACAGTATTTTGATAGACTATCGTACATAATACGTATACACGTAGCAGGATATGGAATGTACTTTATAGTGGAGCTTATATAGTATATTTTTTTTTTTCTTTTTTTTACACACACGAGTCCACTTTGAGTGTTATGGTATACGAGATAAAGACGTAAGAAAGAAAGGGGCTTCTGAGAATTCGCGAGAGGAATACCGATATTCGACCGTAGAAAGGAATGTAGCTGCTTACACGAGCTTGCATATACCAGTGTAATAAAAGTTTAGTGTTCGATTATAACTCAAAGGCCTCGCGCTTGTTTTTTTATGCATACAGGATGTACTACGGCTGTGGTTATTTTATGTTTGCACATCCCCTTCGAGCGTTTTGTTTCCGATAACGATGGTCACGAAGAGGTGGAGTCGTATTAAAATTCATGACAGACACTCAAAGTTTTAAGGACATCGCATATTTTTTAATTGGCTAGTTTTTTACAATTAACATTTTTCTTGCCGCGATTTTTCGCGTGGACAATTATTATATTTCGAACTGCGGTCTTCAGTGAGTTATTATCCTACTGTAATTTTTTATTTGCTTCAGATAGACTTTCAACAGACCTTGGGAAATTAGATTAGAGAAATGGGAAAATAGAAAAGACCGTCGACAAATGTTTATAGCGTTCGTTTTACGTAGAGCAGTGAATCAGCAAATCGGAAAAGTGGTGAAAAATTCAGAAAAAATTTATAGAGTAACCTTGAAGTATAGTTCTTCGATGATTCGCTTATCAATTTTTCGCACACCTGCGCATTACCGTTATGAGCAGAAATAGATGGAAGAGATAGTGAGAATTTGATGACAAAGCTTGAAAGATCGCATCGAGCGAAATATGAAGACGATATAAAGACCAGTCGGTAACACTGGTAATGTATTTTTTCCAAAAGTGCAACATTGTATTTATTATATTTGATTTTTACTTTTGCTATTCGTTCCAAGTCGTATATTTTCTCACTAAAAGTACCCCTACAAAACCTTTTTAGAGCAATTTTCCGATACGAACTTTTTTTTAGCCAATCACAAAATCCTTAATCTGAGAAAAAATGTTCACAATGTCCAACTTCTGAAAATATCGACCTTTCGGTTTTTCACCTTCGCCATTAGTTCCAAGTCCTATATTTCCTCGCAAAAAGTACCCCTACAAAGCCTTTTTAGAGCAATTTTCCGATACGAATTTTTTCAGCCAATTGCAAAATCCTAGATCTGAGAAAAAATGTTGAAAATGTCCAACATCTAAAAAAAAGCGAGATGTCGGTTTCTTACCTTCGCCATTAGTTCTAAGTCCTATATTTCCTCGCGAAAAGTACCCGTGCAGAACCTTTTTAGAGCATTTTTCCGATACGAACTTTTTTTTTAGCCAATCACAAAATCCGAGATCTGAGAAAAACGTTCAAAATGTCCAACTTCTAAAAAAATCGAGATTTCGGTTTTTCACCTTCGCCGTTCCAAGTCGTATATTTTCTCACCAAAACTTTCCCTACTGATTATACTTGCATTTGGTTTTTAAGGTCCTTTGGAACACAAACCGGACTTCGCGATATCGCGAAATTTGTTTATTCCCCGAAAGCTTCTACGGGTAAGCAAAACCAAGACGAATAAATGTTCACTTCCTAAAGTGAAAAGCTCCCGAATGCCAATGGGTATGTTGCGCATTCGCGGAGGACAGGCTCGAGAGTATGAATGATTCAATGTCGCGGAAAAGCTTCATTCCGCCTACTTGTATACAATTTTATATTTCCGCACCTCTCCTTTCCTCCTTCCATTACGGAATGAAATTTTCTTATCGCAAGCCGCATACGGGTCTACAGTGTCGCGTACGAGTGGCTTCGGGCCAGGAGGGTGGGAGTGAAGGGGGGTGGCTTGGTGATGCTCTACTCCTGGCCAACGGGGTTTACGCACCGTCGGTAACCCGCATATTTACTGTGTATAAAAGCTCGTGTATATGCACCCTGTATGCGAGGTAATAGCCTCGGTTTTCCGTGTTACTGTAACGACACTGCCGGTGTAGATTTATCCCATACCTACACACATGCACGCGCATGGCATACATGCATATCTACACATTTAGGGGAGAGCGGGGCAAAACGGCATACCGGGGCAAAATGGTACGAAATGGTAAAATAGAGTCTCCTGCATGATAGAAATTCCCAAAAAAAAATTTCCAAAAAAAAAAGGTACGCCGGATACCCGAAAATTCTGTTTACGAAAATTCTTCAAAAAGATGAGTGCAATATTATGGGTTAAGTAGAACGCACTTGGGTTACGTTTTTTTTTTGAAAGAAAATGTGTGGAAAATTTCCTTTCTTTTTGAAAATTTGATACTCATTTTTGTCCAGCGTCTTTTTATCAACAGTATTTTGTAAAACTTTTTGGAAAGTTATTCGGTAAAAGGTTTTGAACATTTTTCATGACAACATGTAATTATTATTTACTTTTACTCCATCTTCACGCTTTCGATTCACCGATTAAAATTCCGACGATGAATGCATACAGTACACGCTCCGTATTCTCAACCTCCGCTAACTTAACCGCTCCCCTAACTCAACTCGTGACCATCGCAACGAATTCTTCTAACTCGACTTCTCCCGCGCTCGTTGGCCCTCGTTACCCCTACTCGTAAAAACGGACCGAGAGTGGGGACAGTAGGGGAAGTCAAGATAAGGGGGCGTGCCTGCCCCCGTCCAGTCAAGAATACGGAGCGTATACCTAATGTAGCAACGAACAGCTGAGCCGACTGTGGCGACGAGCGCGCCACCCCGCTAAATCGACGAACCGATGTGGAATTTCTGAACCCGATATCTCAGAATCGACTAAACCAACTGAATTGTAAATAGGCTCTTTTGAAAGAATGACCCCAAATCATATCATAAAAGTGGTCTCTAAAATTCGATTCGCTCTACCGTTCCTAAGATATATCGATCGAAAGTTACACTTCCGCTGTATTGGCGTAGATAACACAGTAGCGTCACGCCACGAAAAAACGTCTTTTTTTTCAGTACTCGGCGTCGAGACGCTACAGCCTCTCTCGATTAGGGTAAAATGGACCACGGGAAACTCCCATCGAAGTCGATTTTTTGCTGTCCCATTTTGCCCCTATCCCCGCTACGCCCTGGTCTCGTTGCGCCCCAATACCATTCTGCCCCGGTATGCCGTTCTGCCCCGCTCTCTCCCCTATAAGCTCGCGCCGTTTACGACCGAGCGTTTTCGTACACTCCGCAACGCTCTGTGTACCGGTACTCATCTATTACGCTGTAGCGAAATTGAATTCCCTTATCGAGGAAAGTGCTGCGTGGCGAACCGTGATCCGCACGCGCGTACGCAGTCAGTGCACCTGTGCAGACCGCTCAGTGCACCGCGGACATGTCCTCGAGAGTCAAACTACAAGTATCGAACTGTGTTATGGCTGAACCTATCCCCGTCGCGGCCCCCCCCCCCCCCCCCCCCCCCTGGTGTAAAATACTTCAGGTCGTCGAAGATTGTCCACTTTGACGCGGGCAGCGGGCACTTTAATAGCAATGCCGTTTAAAATTAACTGCTGTCACGACGTGCCGTGTCATCGATGCAATATTGCGACGCATTGTCGAAAGTGGATAAATACAGCTCGTCAGATAAAAAGCATGCAAAGGTGAGGCAAAAATCGTAAAATCAGAATCTGCAAAAAATCTGCCGACATTCGGTTTTTGTGCCATTTTACATTTTTAACAAAATATCGCTCTGACTGCCACATTTTTCGAGACAGCGGGTAAAATTTGGCAGGATGTTGGATCATTATGAAATATATAAAACAATGATAGGTGTTGGATTTGGACAAAATCTACGCAGGTGTTTGGTTTTCACGGCATTTGAATTTTTTGAAAATACTTCGTTTAGAGTTTTGAAAATACAAATTTGGAAAAAACGCATTTAATGTTTCGACAAGTAGTAGCTAATATGATTCTGATGATTTAGCGGCTAATCTACGATGCGCCATACAATATGCTTGCGGATTCTGGTAATAAATAGAATTGAAAACGGAATTTTTTCAACCCCCTTCAATTAAACAAAAAATTCTAGACGATACATCGTTACACGTTTTGTATCCGGGAACAAATTTAATGAGCGCGACGGTGCGTGGAGCGAGCAGAATTGGGGCCGGGACAATTTGATTGACGATCGATTTATCGATTGGACGACGTCATGCGCGTATCATGAACATTCATCGACTCTTGCTTCGGGAAGGAAGAGATGCGTTGCAAAAATGTTTTGATAAAATTGCAAAACATTTTGTCTACACTTCTGTCGTTTTATTTCCTTAACTTTTCAATATGAAACACCGATGATATCGGAAATTAACTTTGGCCAACATCGGTCAAATAGTTTTTTTGTAAAATCGACTTCTTTTACATGCTTTTCGCTCGAACTAGAATAAACTAACTAATACATGAAATAAGGCTCCGTCACTGAAACAAAATAATGGAGTATACGAAACAGACCAAAGTAAAGCTGATTTATTCAGGACACATTTCAATAAAGCATTCGAAGACGACAAAGATCCACAGTACGACAGAAACAATTACAATGGGGTAACAGCTGGTATGACACATCCAGCACAAATCTAACTGCCTCAACAGAAGAAGAATTAATCGACAAGCAAACATATACGCACGTTTTAAAAGAAACAAAGAACACCGCTCCCGGACACGACCAAACACCAATCAATATCATCGAGAGACTCAAACCGGAGTTACATAATTATATTTTAAACATCTTCAACTATTGCCTCACAACAAGTTACATTCCAGAAGAATGGAAACTCGGCCAAATAACTGTGATTCCAAATCCAAACAATGACCACAGCAAACCCTTCAGCTACCGCTCAATAACACTGCTCCCAAACATAGGGAAAAGTATTAGAAAAAATACCCGCTCAAAAAATCAACAAATCCATCGGCAATAAAATACCAAAATACCAATTCGGCTTCCAGACGAAGAAATCAACAATACATCCGCTAACGATACTTGCATCCAACACACAAGCCGCAAAACTCTCAGGCATGAAATCAACCGCACTCTTCCTAGATATAAACAAAGCATTCGATAGCGTGTGGCATAAAGGACTCATATCCAAGCTCAATCAACTACAATGTCCAGAATGACTAATAAACATCATCGACAAATTCCTCTCACATCGCAAATTACCAATCAAAATAAAAAACAAACTCTCATCTACATTCGAACCACAACAAGGAGTGCCACTATATAACATATTCTGCCATGGTATATACAGCCATCATCAGAACGACGCAGAATACTTCAACAACAGAAAATACATCCTACAATTCGCTGATGACACAGCCCTGATCACAAACAAAAAAAACATCTAAACAGCAACCCAAGAACTACGCTCCTAATGACTCAAACAGAAAAATGGTTCAACAAATGGCGACTAAAACCGAAACCATGAAAATCTCAGCTAATTCTGTTCGACCATAGACTAAAGCACACATCACCAACGATCCCTATCAATGGAAACACAGTCACAGCAACAAATGCAGCAAAATGCCTCGGGATAATCATTGACGCAAACCTCAACGTTAAACATCACATAAACCTCACTAAAAAAAAGGCCATCTCAAGAGCCAAACATTTCACCAGCCTTACTTACAAGAATCGCGGAATAGACCTGGACACCCAAACAAAAATATACAAAATGATAATCAGACCACTCTTAGAATACGGACACCCACTTTTCACCAATGCAAAATCAACGACAATGAAACCTCTTGAAGTAGCCGAACGGACAGTCTTGAGGAAAATCACGAAGAACCGCCACCCAAACAACCCACTTCTTTACTTTAACAAGAGCTGTATTGCTATAAACGGTTCACTTTTTTCAATCATTTGTCGATAGCCATTGAACCTATTCGACAAGTCGAACAAATTTAAATGGACAATTCTGTTTCGATTAACTACTCGAATTGTTGATATAAATGAATTTTCTTTCGGTTTAACGAGAGAAGTCACTTAAAAATTAACGTAACAGAGTCCAAATAAAATAGTAATTAGTCGAATAGACCTCGATTTAGTTGACCCAACGTGTTGTCTTGTCAAGTTGTTATTGCTACTGTAATCTAATTGTTTATTTAGTTCAATTACACCGAATTTGTTACATGGTCGCCCCGTTTCGCTAAATTCAAGTCAGGTTGCCCGAAACCAAGTTGTCTCGACCAAATATCTATGGTTGGACTTAATGAACCGTTTTCTGAGTGTGCACATTATATTTCTGCCAAATATTTGTAATTACTCAATTCAATTAACCCAGCAAAGCCCACCGAAGCGAGTCTTTCGCTTCGCGTATTTAATGTCGCGCAATCTCGCGATCGTAAATTAATTTACGAAACGCGTCGACGAGCACTTATTTTTCATTGAAAACGGGTTACGAGTTCGCGAAATAAGTGCGAATGTACTATTCGCTTCAGAAAAAAAAGTATGCTTCAAGGCTTACGTTTTCATTAATGAAAAACGTAAATTAGCGTCTCCCAACGATTTCGTGGCATATCACTAAATCCCCATCGCAATCGTTCCACCATTTCCGCGGTATTGCGTGGAAATCATTTTTTTTTTCACTTCGAGCAACCCAGCGTAACACATACACTGCGTCAGCGTCGAACTTCAAAGGGGTTAAAAAAGTGTTCGTCAACGTGGCCGAAAACATCCAATCCAACGGCCGAACCTTGTCGTCGTGTACTACCGCGCCTCGTGTTGCTCGTCATTTCAGCAGGAATTAAACGAGGCGACTCTCGTTTGCGCTTTAACGACGAGAAAAAAAAAAAAAATTGGGTCGACAGCACTGCGTGCACTCTTGTGTTGCACACAGGCCGAGGAACGGAAAAGCGAGCGAGAGAGGAGAGAGAGGGAGTGATGGATATTCTTGGAGCGGTTGTATTTCGCGCATTTGGATATCCCAGGGGTGGAAAAGTCGAGTAGCAACGCTTGTAGGATCTGAAGTAATACGCCCTCGGAACTCGAAATTGCGTTCGTTCGCTTGGGGGCTTCGTTTCGGCGCTCTCCGCTATACAGTGGACGATCACGTATTTCCAACTCAGATAATTCCAACCATCAGTTAAGTTGACGAAAAGACGACCAAGTAAGTTGAATCCGGACCCTTTTTCGGCTCCGTCTACCTGCTCGGCGAGGCAACGGCAGTCCCCTTCCCTTTAGATATCTACCAATAATATCGTTGCTGAATTTGTCTGACAGAGAAAGATCGTGGCAGCTAGCATGTGGCGAGACAAAGATCGACGATTCTCTCCTACTCTACAGTTTTTCGTATTCGAGTAGCGGACACATTCCGTCAATTTACCATAAAGGAAAAGTAGACCCGTGCCGTAGTACCATGATGCGCTATTGATACAGATATTTGTCTTATCAGAAACGTTTTTTTTTATTTCTTGAAAATTTCTTAAAAATGTTCGAATTTATATTCATTTTTCAAAATTTCGACAATTTTTTTTCAAAAATACCAGAAAATGTTGAAAAAATGTAAATGCTGTTGCAAAGTTTTCGTAGTTTTCTGCAGTTTATATATTGTAGGTGCTCTGTAGATTTAAAATAAGTTCATTTCTTAATTCCGCCTCAAGTGATAAAAACGATGGTTGTTATTATAACGGAAATACAAGAATTTTGTGTCGCTTGAGAAAAGTAGTATAAATGGTCATATTTATGGCCGGGAGCAATCAAAGGATTAGCGGTTGGTGTAATCAAAATTATTAACCATCGATTGGCCCCGATAGCGGTAAATCATTTTAACCACTTGTAATATCAACTTTAATATTCACTGCATATTATTGAGAAAACTTTTACTTTTTTTTTATTTACAAGGTATGTCGTTCCAATTCAGTCATGAAAGAATCTCACACAAAAATATTTTCCCACAGTAATTCTTAGCCTTTTTGGCTGGAATCTGATTTTTTTTTAAACAAGGAATGAAATCCAAACATTATTCTTGGTTAAATGATTTAACCACGAAACATGAAAAAAGTAAAAATTCGTGGTTTATAATTTTGCATTAGTTAAAAAAAATTGTTTTAAAAGCTATGCTTGCAACCACCGTACATGACGTTGTTGACACGGTAAAAATGATCGCAAGATCGAATCTTACGGTAATTTCCACAACTGTCCTCATCCCCACGCGCTCCACGAGCGGCTACTCGCATCCCCACGCGCGACGCAAAACAGCGTTGGAGAGGGAATTTTTTTCGGCGGAAGGGGCAGTGGGCAAGCCCTCAAGCAGGTAGAAGGAAATTCAACTTATCTGATGGTGGCGGATTAGTCTGGCTCCCGAATATTGGAATTATCTGATCGTCCACTGTATGCCTTTACAGATACATAATGTACACGGATATATATTTACTGTCTAGTGTACGAGCAGTGTACACGAAGCACACATATCTCGATATTACGGTGTAGGACGCGGTGCGGCGGGGCGAGGACGGCGAGAACGAAGAGGATGGAGTTGTAGAGCCGCGAAATAGTGATACGACTGTTCTGCCGGTGGGTAAGAAGCGTACGTGGGTATACGCGACTGCGGAGTTGGTACATGCACTCCGAGTACGCTACGCCAATGTATAATGTTATTATGTAAAGTCCCGAGCGAGCGTGATATCTGGTGTGCTTAGAGTATTCCTCCGTCCGTGGTTCTCGATTTTCTTCGAAGTTCGTACAAAATTAAGACAGCGTCGAGGAGTCGATCCTCGAAGCAACGCGGTGAATCGTCAAGCGGGACTGATTTTTTTTTAATGCGTTTCGCTAACCATGTTCACATTACTATTAGCAAAGTGGTTTCCAGCAAGTCGAAGCACATTTGATTTGATTTGATTTGATTTATTTATGAGTACGGGCGAACCCAATTACAATTCGGGGTAGGATATTTATCCAACCCCATAAAACCACATGGTAGTTGAAGAATACATTGTTCACAATCTTATGCATCAGAAATTTTTTTTTTTTTTTTAATCCATAACCAGTAACGTAACTTAGATAATATGTAAAATAAAATTTAAAAAAAACAGAAGGAAAACAATAATAATAATAATAATTCGATATGAATAACAGGCATCGCAGTGAGCCATAAGCTAGAATTGAGAGTGTGCCAAAGGGTACAAACCTTAATAAACATTAACCAAGACAGCAGTATCAACCTGCTGGAAAAACCCCGAATACAAGGCTTCTAAATCGGGCCAATGTTAAATCAAAAAACTGCCTTGAAGCCACGTATTCATTCCCGAGCCGTGAGATACGCGGTAACCAGCTATGCGCTGTAATATTCGAACGGTAGAATGCTATTGCGAAGAACTCTTGGTTCCTGGTATGTCTTTGACCCACTCTCAATTTCACAATTGAACAAAGTTCTCTGCAATCAAAGTTTGAATTTACTAAATTATATAGGAATGTGAGATCCGCGATTTTCCTTCGAGATTCTAACGAACGGAGCTCCAAGAAGCCCATTATCGGCGCATAATCATGGTCTAAAAAGCTCATAGGTCTCCCTAACCGAAAGGCAGCAAATCTCAAAAATTTGTGTTGCACCCTCTCCAAGAACAATATATACGATTGCTGATACGGTGACCAAATGACGGACGCATACTCTAATTGCGATCGGACTAAAGCTGTGTATAGGGTCTTTAGAGCACAAGGATTGTCGAATTGGTTCGCTATTTGCGAACTTACTCGTGATTCGACGTATTTGATGACCATTTGGTAATGTTGGGCGGACCTTTACGAAATCTGCACTGGATTAGTTCGGCGAGGATTTGGATACGTTGGGGTCAAAATAATGACGTTGATGTTGGGCAAACGGTTGGCGGCAACCGGAAAATGTTATCGAGCAGTCATATGAATGTTTCAAGGATGTCGTGCAAATATAGTAATGTTTTGTCGAGTTGTTAGGGAGATATGGTATTCTGAGGTAGTCAATGAGGTAGTCTGAAGACCAAATAGGATGAGGGTTAAAACTGAAGAAAAAGGATATTGGGCAAAAGTTTGGTATTAGCCTGAAAAAATCATCACGCAGTCATACGAACATGCCGCAAATGTCGTGCAAATATAGTAATGTTTTGTCGAGTTGTTAGGAAGATGTGGTATATCAATGAGGGAGTCTAAGGACCAACTAGGATTAGGATTAAAACTGAAAAAAAAGCATTTTGGGCAAAAGGGTGGTATTAACCCGAAAAAATCATCACGCAGTCATACGAACTTGGGAATATTGGGATGTTTTGTAGAATTGTCACGAAGATAGGGTCCACTAATGTGGTCGTGAAAGGGGCGTAGATTTAGGGTCAACAACTGGAGAAAAATGATGTTGGGCAAAAGTTTGGTAGCAATCTGAAAAAATGCTGAAGCAGTCATATGAACATTTCATGAACGTCGTGCAAATATTGTAATGTTTTGTAGATTTTTCACGAAGATACGGTCCACTAATGTGGTAGTGAAAGGACTGCATAGATTTAGGGTAAAAACTGAAGGAAAACTATGTTGGGCAAAAGTTTGGTAGCAATCTGAACAAATGCTGAAGCAGTCATATGAACATTTCATGAACATCGTGCAAATATTGTAATGTTTTGTAGAATTGTCGCGAAGATACCATATGTTAATGAGGTAGCCTAAAGACCAAATAGGATTCGGATTTAAACTGAAGAAAAAGGATATTGGGCAAAAGTTTGGTATCAACCTGAAAAAATTGTCACGCAGTCATATGAACATTTCGCGAATGTCGTGTAAATGTTGTAATGTTTTGTAGCATTGTCGCGAAGATACGGTCCACTAATGTGGTACTGAAAGGACTGCATACATTTAGGGTTAAAAACTGGGGAAAAATGATGTTGGGCAAAAGTTTGGTATCGATCTGAAAAACTTATCACGCAGTAATATAAACGTTCCAAGAATACCGTGCAAATATTGTAATGTGTTATCAAGTTGTCACGAAGACACGGCATGTTAAGAGGTAGTGAAAAGACAACATAGTCTTAGAACGAATTAGTTAAGTACCATCCGACCCAGCAGCTTTGCAAACCACGTTAAGGACAAAACGGGGAAGCGATATGCAAATGTAATTTGCCCAATTATTCGTCCTTAAAATTGTACTCTAGCCAACATTAATTCGATACTAATCTACTTCAGTCGACGGATCCATCAATCTCGAATCCGGCGAAAATTTTCGTTCCGCGTCTAATGAAATTGGAGGGGTTGCACTCAAATAAAATGTTTGATTAATGAATGTGGGGCAGCGGAGCGTGGATTACATGCGTCAGCGAGCCGTGAGAACGGAATTGCGGAGAATCGCGCTTCCCACAACGAAAGTGAGACTGTGAACCACTGGACGAGAAAACTATGTATGTTATGCTAGATCGCCCCGCCAATATAACGGGTGACCCGAATTCCCGACGTGCCCCGGTAGATGAGAAGGGCCTCGGACAAAAGGCCGAAGAAAGAAGCGAACGAAAACAAGTGACCGCTCAACATGGTCGATGCAACGTTGCGCATGTCCTACGCAACGCCTCGTGCATATCTAATGAAGCGATAACACTGCTACGCGGAAATCACTGGCACGTGTGGAACGAGTCTCAGCGTTACGATGAACTTCCTTCGATGTTCGCACATTCTGGTTTCTTAATTTTCTGCATGAAAAATAGAAAAAACCTGTTAATTAAAATTAGAATTTATGATAGATTTTCAAGACTAGGGGAGAGCGGGGCAAAACGGCATACCGGGGTAAAATGGTATCCACGCGCAATGGGACCAGGGCAGAATGGTGTTGGGGCAAAATGGGCGAGCAAAAAAATCTACTCCGATGGGTCTTTCTCTTGTCCCATTTTGCCCTAATTCTATCATACAGGAGACTTTATTTGACCGTTTCGTACTATTTTGCCCCGGTATGCCATTTTGCCCCGCTCTCCCCTACTTAGTTGGGTTTCATTACAAATGAAAAAATTTTCGAATTATAAATGGTTCTTTTTATTTTCACATGTCCATCCTAATTCCGATGTCTTCAGTTGAATTACAATGAATCGATGGCGTTTCAACAGAATTTCGTTTTTCAATCTTATCCTTCAGTCCTAGAACTCTCATAGTTCGTATTCCAGACATTGAAAATGTTTCAAAATATTTTTTTAAACAATTCACATTGCTTTATCGGAATGAGAATAAACATCAGCAATTTTTTTTTATCTACAAGACGGCAAAAAAAAATTAAAAAATTGGATATTGTTGTGAAATCTTCGAAGTTCTTTTTTTCATGAATTGTTCATTCGACAAGTGCTCAATGTATTGCGCGTATAGTGTGATAAGTTCAGTGGCTTTTCGCGGGTAGCCACCAGTGTTATCGGAACGTTGCAGTACAACTTGAGACGCGAAGCAGGAGTGACAGGATAGGATAAGGATGGCAGGCCGCTATCTCGTTACATACGTTTAAGGTGGACGTGGCCGGAATTCCGCGCGCGAAACTATATCCGTTCGCTCGGCTGTTCTCTAATTTTCGTCCATCCCGGCGTGGAGAAGCTGGAATCGGTCGAGGGAGAAAAGCGAGCCGGCGTGTGTAATTTGCATTCGCTCGAGTTGGCCCTCCCGTCGACGCGACTCCGTAACGCTTAACTCGTGTAATGAGTTTATGGCTAAGTGTGTATACACGGATAAACGCTCGTCATCCTAACTAGACGAGCTCGCAGGCCTCGGGTATGCGTGCCATTATATATATATATATATATATATATATGTACATGTCGCTATATAGATATACATAGTATACATAAAGATATGTATTTATTACATAATAAATGCCTGTTGCCATATTATGTATGTTGTACTTCACCCACTCGCTCTATTAGTCAGTGTACAAAATTTAATTGAGCGAAACAGAACACGCACGCGGGTTCACTTATATATCTTATAGCTATGACGAAATGTAAATTAACGAATGTGAGTAGTTCAAAACATGTTTATTTATTTATTTATTCATTTATTTCTACGGGACAAGCTCTTTTACAAAATTTTTACTGTTTATGACTATCTTCAACAATTTTTCACAGTTTTAGATTTTCCTATTAAAAAAAAAGAAATGTTGCATCCTCGAAAAGCTTTGATTTCGTGAACATTTTTTTTTCAGATAAATTTGTATGTTGGCGTGTCAATTTCCGATTGTTGAATTGTCGAAAGATTTTATTTTATTTACTTTTTATTTTTTAATTTTCTTTCCATCAATTCGTTAACATTTTGATGTTATCATTATGCGAATTCTATCTTGAAGAAAGCTTTTGTTTCGGTAGAAAAAAAGAAATCTGTAATAAACAATTTGTTTTCTGAGGGGTGGAAAAAATAAAAATAATTTTTTGACCCGCATCCGTTGAGAAACCATCGAGCGAAGACATTTTATCGGAAATTGAAATTTTCCTAATGGCAGAATCAATTGAACATCATTTAGCATTAATTTGGTATAAAAATTTCGTGCTAGGCAGATGTTAGATGATGAATTCTCGATAGTTGCGAAATGGCACGAAATTATTTCTCACTTCGTCATGAAAAAAAGTCCTGAATTAAAAAAATATTTTAGTTATTTATTTATAACAAGTAATGCCAAAATGACTTGCATTTATGCAGCTAGCATGACTGATTTTCTATCGAAAAATAATTAAATTTATAATAATTTTATAATAATTAAAAAAATCCTTCCATGACCGTCATTTTTCAGCCGGCGTGTATTCCGATCGATCGAAAAAAAAGGCAGTCGTTTCGCGTCGCCCGCCGGTGAAATACAAAACATGCATGCGAGGTGCAAATAAATTGGGACTTCACTGCAGTTCGCACGTTTGTTCTATTTTTTTATGATTAATTTTAACGACCCGCCGGGAAGCTTTTCCGCCGAGATTCATTCGCTCGTTCGGCGCGAGTTTTCGATAAAAATTTGAAAATTGAAAAATCAGAAAAATTTAAAAAAACAAAAAAAATGCTTCAGATTTGACCTTAAATGGAAGTGATTTCAAAAACAGTAGGGAGCGAGATTTTTTTTTTCCTTTTTTTTTTCGACCATCTTTTAAACACGAAAAGCGACAAAAAGGTCTTTAACAAAGCCAAGTGCTATTCACGAGCACATTTTATTTCCCGTGCGGCGGTGCGGTACGAAAAATACATAAAATACATGTGTGCGCGCGGGTCCCGACCACGGCCGGATTTGAATCACCCCTCGACACGCGTAATACCTCCGACGTCGCTTTTCCTCGTTTGCCCGGATTTTCCGTCCCACGCTTTGCGACTCGTTTAAACTACGAAATTTCGTTGAGCGAGACGCGGCCGGGCCGCCTCCGCGCTCGAGATGCTTTAATCGAGACAGAGAGAGGCGTAGTTGGCCGCGGCAAAAAGTCGCGGGACGAACGGGCGAAGGGAAAAGCCGGAGGTAGAATTATAATGCTCCAGTCAGTTATGCGAGATTTGGAAATTATTCTCTTCCCGAAACATACGTTTGCCGGAATAAACTGAGAAATCCTCGTATCGATCTACTTTCGGAGGTACGACGATTAAATATGATACTTGAGAAAAGAAAAAAAATTATATTTACGCGAATAAATGTGGAATTTTTATTTTAAAAAAAAAATCACATTTCTGAGTCGATTTTTTCAAGGGAAAAAAAATATTTTTAAACAAATCAGATGTTTTTTTAACTAGTCGATTATGCGAGATTTGGAAATTATTCTCTTCCCGAAACACATACGTTTGACGGAATAAACTGAGAAATCCTCGTATCGATCTGCTTTCGGAGATACGACGATTAAATATGATACTTAAGAAAAGAAAAAAAATTATATTTACGCTAATAAATGTGGAATTTTTATTAAAAAAAAAAAATTACATTTCTGAGTCGATTTTTTCAAGGGAAAAAAAATATTTTTAAACAAATCAGATGTTTTTTTTACTAGTCGATTATGCGAGATTTGAAAATTATTCTCTTCCCGAAACACATACGTTTGCCGGAATAAACTGAGAAATCCTCGTATCGATCTGCTTTTGGAGATACGACGATTAAATATAATACTTAAAAAACGAAAAAAAATTATACTTACGCGAATAAATGTGGAATTTTTATTTAAAAAAAAATCACATTTCTGAGTCGATTTTTTCAAGGGAAAAAAAATATTTTTAAACAAATCAGATGTTTTTTTTACTAGTAGGTTTTGGGAGATTTGGAAATTATTCTCTTCCCGAAACACATACGTTTGACGGAATAAACTGAGAAATCCTCGTATGAATCTACTTTCGGAGGTACGACGATTAAATATGATGCTTGAGATAAGAAAAAAAATAATATTTACGCAAATAAATGTGGAATTTTTATCTTAAAAAAAAAAAAAATCACATGTCTGAGTCGATTTTTTTTAGGAAAAAAAACTATTTTCAAAGAAATCAGATGTTTTTTTCCTAGTCGGTTATGCGAGATTTGAAAATTATTCTCTTCCTGAAACACATACGTTTGCCGGGATAAATAACAAAGCCCCCGTATCAATTTACTTTTGGATATACGACGTTTAAATATGATACTTAAGAAGAGACAAAAAAATTATATTTACGCAAATAAATGTGTAATTTTCAGTTAGAAAAGAATTACATTTCTGAGTCGATTTTATTTTAGGAAAAAAAAAAAATACTATTTGCAAACAAAAAAAATGTTTTTTCGCCGAATTTCTTTGAAGAACAAAAATTAAAGTTTTTTCGACGTCTCAATGTGGAAACGAATTATTCGCGTGGACGAAACTGCCATTACGAGACCAATCATGTGGACTGGCATCGTTTTTCGCCGGGGGCGGGGAATCCCCGTGCGACCGCTAAAATTTACTACGACCAAACTGTCGATGCTAGTTTATGGGGAAGCTTCAAATCCCCGGGGTCGAGTAAATGTATACAAAATGAAGGAACGAAAAAAAAATGTATTAAGCCGAACACGGCGAGCCGGTGACGGTCGCGACTCGCCGCTCTCTACGATTCTGCTCTGATGCTCCGGGTTTATCGGACGTGCAGCACGCAACATCGCCGCACTGGAATGCGTCATGCTCATCCATTAATCAACGTTAACTGGCTCTGGGGCCGTGGCCACGATAATAAACGCGTCGATGGAATATCGCTGATAATGCGATTTCTCTGTCGATTCACATATAGATTAATATATGCATGCGCGCGTACAAACTACGTACACGCCGCTGATGCGTTCGATCGCTGATTAATGCTGTGGAAACTTCGACACATTTTCTTTCCCATTTTTTTCACTTTCTTGTAAAAAAAAAAATTCTGCCTAACGACAATTGAGGAATTACCCACTGACTATCGTTGAAACAGGGTAATTTTTGGCAATTAATTTCAGACAAAATATTGATGATATATTAACAATTTTCTCATTTTAACTTATGTCCATACTAATGAATGAGTAAAGATGAGTAAAAGAATCATCGTAATGCTTGAAGCGGCATTACATAGCGATTGTTTTTTATTTTTTTAATAATTTTTTTTTTTACACATTCATTAATATGTAGATTAGTTGCTATAAATAAATTGTTAACATATCATCAATATTTTGTCTGAAATTAATTCCTGCAAATTGGCCTGTTTTCGACGCTCGTCACAGTGGTATAATCTCTTAATTAGTTTTCGTTTCACAACCAGAAAAAAAAATCAATTTTTTCCATCCAGCGATCTGAACTAACGACAACGCGCGAAGTCGAAGCGCGAGATCGGCTAGAAAACAAGATTGATAGAATAATTGAAACATGAAGGCGTAACGAGACCGTACAAGGTTCCATTGTTCATCCTTGCGATGAATTCGCAGGTGATCGCCGAACGATCGTTCATTCTGCTGCAGCGCAGTGGCGGCGTAGATCGCGATTATATATAGGGGTTGATGCGCGCGATGAGCGCCGAAGAGATGTATACGAGGGAACTCTGTCGTTATCGTTTATTACGCGAACCGCCGGACCGTAGCGTCGATCCATACTACTTCGCTCGGGCGTCTGCCATTCGTGAGCGTTCATTTATCTTTATAGTTTCGATAGCATCTGCGCTCATATGGACTAATGGTCGGCGCTGGGACACGAGAGGGATTAAACTATTAACTAACCATATCCAACAATAACAGCCAGGAAATCCATTCTTTCGACATACGATACCAAGCAAAATTGAAGTTGGAAAACGACTTGATTCGACATTTCTTCCCAATAGCCTGAATTTGCGATTCTTGCGGATTAACCACTTTCCAATAAGGAATTATTCGCGGACGTTCAATCTTGTTGTTGATGTGAAACAGTGTTGCGAATTGGTCAAGTCCCCATTTGTTCAGCAACTGCATCGAAGAATGTTTACCCAAACTGGTAGTTTATCCGTTCCTGATCGGGTGTGTAACACAGCCTGATAAGACAACCTGTCCGTGGTATCTCAATCTGGCAGGATCCTGATGATTCACCTAATTTATTATACAACCATTTATTAACGAACAGGGTAACAGAAGTAAACAAAGGAAAATCGCTGAGCTGGGCATCAGTTATAAGTACCTGTTTGGTGTATGCAAGTACAGCAATCGAAAAAGCTACGTGGATACTTAGTATGCTGAGGTTTTTACGAATACGGTATACATCCAGCAACCCAGGTAGTTAAGTACTTGCGTTCACCGAGTTGGTACTTATAGCTTTTGTCCAGCTCTGAAAAATACCATGTAATGAATATAAAACAATCTTCGACATACATTCGTTAAGAGACTGTCCGCGGTCAAGTATGATGAAGTATGATGACTCTATGAAAATTGCGGTATTCAATGAATGTGGAGACACAATTCCGCACACTGACTATGCCTTAGCAGGTCCTGAAAACGCATCCATCATACACTGACTGTACATTAGCAGGTTCTGATGAAGCGTCAAGCACACGCTGACTTTACCTTAGCATGTCCTGAAAACGCATGCATCATACACTGACTGTACATTAGCAGGTTCTGATGAAGCGCCAGGCACACGCTGACTTTACCTTAGCAGGTCCTGAAAACGCTTCCATCATGCACTGACTACAGACTAGCAGGTTCTGATAAAGCGCCAGGCACACGCTGACTTTACCTTAGCAGGTCCTGAAAACGCATCCATCATACACTGATTGTACATTAGCAGGTTCTAATAAAGCGCCAAACACACGCTGACTTTACCTTAGTAGGTCCTGAAAACGCTCTCATCATACACTGAGTGTACATTGGCAGGTTCTGATAAAGCGCCAAGCACACGCTGACTTTACCTTAGTAGGTCCTGAAAACGCTTCTATCATACACTGAGTGTACATTGGCAGGTTCTGTTGAAGCGCCAGACACGCTGACTTTACCTTAGCAGGTCCTGAAAACGCTTCCATCATACACTGACTACCGTTTAGCAGGTTCTAATGAAGCGCCAGGCAAACGCTGACTTTACCTTAGCAGGTCCTGAAAACGCTTCCATCATACACTGACTGTACATTATCAGTTTTTGATAAAGCACACGCTGACTTTATCTTAGCAGGTCCTGATAACGCACGCGGCTATGTTGCGAGCAATTTGAGGAGCGAAGCTGACCACTCCAACTCAAAGGTGCCGCAACGAACAGCGGCTCAACTAAATCGGCAGCAGCCCGTATATAATGATATTTGCACATCCTGACGATGTCTTAGCAGATTCCCATAAGACATCAGCTATACCCTGGTTTTGGCTTAGCAAGTCCTGACAACTCATCAACCATGCAGTGACTAAGCATTAGCAGGTTCTGATGAGGCGTATGGCACACCTTGACTTTGCCCTGTTACGTCCTGGTAAGGCATCCGGCACACCCTCACATTAGCAGATCCTTGATGAGACGTCATGCAACCCGACGTCAATTTCCGCTCGGACATGGTCGCTGAGAAAAGACTTGGGAAAATCCAAGAAAAAGTCCCGACGATCAATAATTTGGACCTAACGTTGAGGTCATCCTAAGGGATCGCCGAAGGCATAACGCTCCCCTCACATTCAGCCGTGTAATGAAGACGAGAAATGGTGATCAAACATCGAACAAAATTTCGTGATACGACAATAACCATTCACGCTCGCGCAGTGTTTCCGGAAAAATTGTTTTTGTTCGCGGCTCCAACGGGCGGCGAAAGTTTGCAGTTTCGTCAATGTCGTTACGTCGAGAATCCATAGACGAAGGATTAGGAAAAGTAGAAGGACTCGTGTTGGTGACGCGAAAGCTTCGCAGCATCGCTCCGAGTTTTGCATGAGGTCCGCGGTACGCTTGAAGTTTGTTTCCCCGATGCGGGCCCGAAAAGCACAAGTTTTCACGGGGACGCGAACGTCGGAAAGGCCACCGCAAAACCGCCGGTGAATCCGCGGCATGGCCAAATGCGTGCCACCCCATCTTGCTGCGTCCCTTTGAGCGCGTACAGCCAAAGTAGTATGACCAAGCGAGTCGGACGGGCGGACTGCGATAACGTTGAACCACGCAAAGTCAGTTACACCGGCACTCGAACGCGCCCGACCGAAGCATAAAATTTTGTTATGTAAAGTGGCGTTGTAACCGGCGATAAATAAAGTACCTGGATGCCTGGCTGCGAAATGTCAACGAACGTGGCATTCCTACTCAGAATGCAAAAGCACTTTTTTATCGCTCTTTCAATTTTCCTTTCTGTTTTTAATTAACATACGTAAATATGAATGAGCCGCCCGGTTTTTTTGAATTTCCGTTTGTCGAAAAGTGATTGTAACGAATTGCCTTCTTCGTTTTCTTCCGTGATCGAAAATCATTCGAAAGTGAATGGCAACATCTGGATTTCCGATCGAAACACAATTGAATGCACCTACTTTTTGGACGAAAAGGAGACCATTGCATATCATCGCGGCGAGGGCATTATTCGCATTCACTGTGCGTACGTTCTCATCGCGATACCGGCAGTAACGCAACGAACGAATCCTTTTTCCAAGAAGGTCTTTCCACTGCTTTGGGAATTCGTCAGTGCGAGCGGAGAGGACAATCGGATTTCCGAGTTGTCACCGCAACGGCCACGGCAGGAGGGATTTCGGATGGCTCGACGGAAAAAGCGCGAAGGAGAGAATGGAAACAGGCAGCAAAGCCAGAGGCATAGATACAGATCGACGGGGAACGATGCATCTTTCAAGCCGCTGTAAACTATGGAGAATACATTGTACCGCGATAAAGCGAGTACAGCCGAGCCTGCGGAACGGGGAGGGATGATGAAAAAGATTCCGTGGAACGTCTACTGCGAAATGGAGAGAACTCGAACTCCCGTACACTTTCATACCCCTGCCTTTATTTATCGCAGAGGAACGCATTTCCGGGACGCCCTGAAGCACGGCGAAGAACTGCTAAACCGTTGAATATTAATCCTCATACTCCAAGCCCGTCTCTGTTATTGCTCGGAAAATGTTCATCGCTTCCTTCGCGCTTCGGCGGTAACGCGAGAAAGGAAAACTTAACGCCCCAATTCTTTCCGAGATGGTTCCTCGGACGAAAGTCAACGGAAGTGGGGATGCCTGGCGTTTTAGCAGGTTCCGTTGGTTCCGTCATCGGCCCTTTAGCGACCTTAGCAACTGACCTGTTGACCATCGTACCGCTTAGAGATGGTCCAAGGTTGATCCGCTAGCCCCAATTCTGGGTTTAGCAGACGAAAATATTGATTGCCGAAGGTTCATCGATCCGCAACTTCCACTTCGCTAGATCCCATGATGAGATCCTAAGTACTGCGTCAATGTAGTCCTTACCGGTCCTAAGTTGCTTTTTCTTAGTTAATGATCACATGGAATGATTAATCTTTGAAGTACCTCAAGTGCACTCGTAATACCGGAATAATCGTGGCCCAAGCATGTGCGAAATTCCCTATTGTATACATGAGAATACATCAGAGAGTGGTTGATGCGGCACACACTCTTGCGGTTCCGCAACCGACCCGAGCCCGACCGAGATTTATTAATCAAAAGGAATAGAATTTCCTCGAGCGCCTTCTCACTTCGCTATTTCTCGCCACAACGGCAAGGTTGAAAATCCTTTAAGCAGCTTTTCGGATGAGGCTAGCGGAAAATTATGAAGCTCCACCGTTCGGAAATGTCGAGCCGGAGGAGGCCGAAGGAAGCGAAGTGAGAGGGAAGCGAGGTGAATCTGACGGGTTCATCGGGCGAGGAGCCCCTGCCAAGTATATCCGGAAGCGAGCCGGGCACGCTCGGCAGCACAATTTACCATAGGAAAACGTGCTGGCCTAGGGAATATTATTCTTACCCGATAGAACGCATCTTTCTCACTTTTCTTTTTTTTCTCTCCTTCTTTTTTCACGCTCAAGATAATCTTTGCGGTAAATCGAGGTACTCTGGATAATTAAACGCTGAATGAATTATCTGTTACAACACGTTTTCTTAATTACTCAGCCGCGAAATGGGGTTACTGTGCTGGAAGTAATGAGTCGAGAACTAGTTTCAAGTGAGGATTAGTTTTATCGAGCCGAGTCTTCAAAGCGAAGCGTCGAGAATATGCAAAGCCGACTCGGTCGGTAATGAGAACTGTACTCTTCTCTCGTCGTCGGTGGAGAAAATTTTGCGCCAATACTTAATCTGCATCTGTTCCGAAGCCAAGTGAGATAGTTTGAAACACTTTTGAAACCGAGACGATTGCAGAGTTTTGTTATCGACCGAGTCTAACGATATGGATGTGAGTATCACAACTTTTTGAAAAGACCAGATATTCCGGAAACTGCGCAACCATTGAAAGTAATTGAACTCAAGGAATTATTGCAGTAACTCGTAATTCGTTCGAAAAAGTAGGATGACATATGTAGAAGACATCAGGAATTAGAAAACCGTTACCGACCGAGCGAATTCAATTTTTCGTTGAAAAATCATTTTCGTGGCACTTTACAAGATAGTTATTTGGTTTTCTTCACATCCAACGCCAGAGACGAACATTGATGGTAATACAGAAATGGAAGACTCTCAGTTGTTGAGTTCTCGAGCTGCGAAAATTGTCAAGCCGTCGGATTGCGTCAATCGTATTTTTCACACGGCGTTGGCTCTCTATAATGGAATTGTCAACGTTCGCGGAGCGAGTCCGCGATAAGCGAGTTTGCCTTTGGGGTTGATCGGATTTCCATTCATTCGTTTCAAACCTCGAGTAACATCGAGCCCCTCTCGTTTTCCAACCCTCGTAACACTCATGTCGTTCTTACGCGCCAGACGCCATTCTCGCCGGAATATGTGTGCCCGATCCATCGTGGCGAACCAACCGCGTTAACCGGAAAACTCCTTGGATTTAATTCGATCTCCATTTTATTCGAGAATTTAATCCATCCCCGAGATTCCTTTGTGCTTGCCAAAGCTATGTACGATGGGCATGCGGATCGTCAGAATCAGGACCTCGCTGCGAGAGCTGGTGCTGCTTTCCGTGTTTGGCAGCCGGGCAAAACCGTTTATTCCCATTCTCCTTCAGCTTTCTGAAACCGCACCCGTTGCACTGTCTCGTTGCTTTGGGTACTGAGCATCCCACGCCTGTTTCCACTGAATTCCAGAGTTGGCGGGACGCTGCTGTGGAAGAGGCCGGGAATTTGGAAGGTGATTCGTGGCATAAAGAACGCGTTTTGGGAGACATTGACCCTGGACCATCGCAGTCCCATTGTCCTGCATAATGTCCCGACCCCGGACTATTCTCCGCCCTTTGTTTCCATATTGCATAGCGCTGGTATTCCACTATAGACATCCACAGCACTGCACGGAGATAAGCGTTTGTTCGAATCATGTGGGGGACTTCTAGCCTTGTAATTTTGGAAGACCGTATCTTGATGTGGAAAACATCCGCAGCGAAGCTCCCCAGTCAAAAATGTCGCCAAGGATTATTATAATGACAATTTTCGATGGTCGGTTTTCTCTCCGGGCCATTCAAGCGTCTTCAAGTGCTCAGTTGGACCCAGTTTTCTTTTTTGGTCACCATAAGATTCCTTCAAGGAGGCTGTTTTTTCTTGAAGTATCGGATTGGCATTTAAGGACTGATGTCATACTACGGCTGTTGCAAGATTGTAACCAGATTAACACGTTTCCGAACAGCTGCCCTGAGCCGAAATTGACGGCAGGTTGCCTGATGCCTTATCAGGACCTGCTGAAGGCTTAGGGAAGTGCCTCATAGGGTCCTAATGGTAATCTTAGGCCAATTTCTAGTCGGACTGCTTGAGGTAGATGGCACGTTGATTATTGTCGTTGTTTTCCTTAGTATTATGTGTCTTTTGCATCGGATTTAGAAAGGACCCTGATCGCAGAACAATTTTTCACGGACGCCGATACATTTCGAGAAGACAAGCTAGTTAGGTACTGATTTCCCCTTTGGCCATCACAAGTGCATACAAATTGGATGATCAATATGGATGATTTCAGATGCAGATAAGCAGTGCTCCAATTAAATGACCCGCTTATTGAGCCCGCAGGTTATACGAAAACATATGACGGCATTAATTAAACCTGCCTCTTCTTTTTCCACCTCGTGAGCTCGCAATTTTATCCGGCAATTTTTTAACTTCTGATTCTCACCGTTATAAAGAGTAAAATAAAAATGACGGTGAACGCCGGCGTGATTAATCGATGCTCGCGTTGTTTGCCAACTTTGTTGATTTATTCGCCATCGAAGGGGTGAGGTCGGTCTGTAATTTGTTAGAGTGCACAATGTCGACCGCAGAATGATAATATTCCAGGATCGTCCGATAACCGAAGTGTGCCCGCACTATGTGCTGAATGAACGCATTCCCTGGGAGGGGAGCAAAAACGAGTCGAAAGTTATGCGGAGTCAATGATTCGCAAACAATGCGTCCGCGGATACCTGCTTTACCTCTGGCTGGAGCGCCGATACTTCCACCAGGGTCGACGCAGAGTCTCATGTATTATTGAGGACATGAAAAAAGAGTATCCTCGAGAAAGGGTACGAAAACTATCGATACATCGAATCTCCATAGTCCGCGTAACTTTCAACCTTTGTATATTCATGTTTCATCCGAACTGCTGCAGCGTTTTAAAGGTGCCCTGCCGACTTGAGCGTAGACATCAGTCTGCGATATTGATGCACGATCTTATCAGAAGAAAGGCTATTCAGGATATAGGCCATGTCATGCATACTTTGACTTGCTTTGATGGTCATAATGCGCAATGGTCCCGTTTTAATACGGCTAAACTTGATTCATCCATATTTTCTTTCCCACATCATGCGATACATGGAAACTCTTGGAAATTGAAAACTCTTCGTCGGTGCTTCATTACTTTTAACCGTCAGCACGTTCCGTGCGAACGTTCGCGTTCTCACGGCAACGGTCCAGCTGCTGCACCCACGACGGACGAGCAGCTGGTGCCTTATCTCTGGGGTCCACTCGCAGTAATTGGCGTGGCACCGTTTCCGATCAGGCCTCTTTGGCAGTTCATCTTCAGGTTCATGCCAGACGTTCGGTCTTCTCCGCTAATATTGCTTTTGATTGGACATTGATTCTTAAACATCTATCACGTCAGTCTTTTTAACTCGGATTCGGCAATAGAGCAACAAACCCGTTCTCATGGTCGTCAGAAGTGCGTTTTTAGAACTTTCTTAGTCTAATCTCTTTGATTCAATGAAAATTTCATTGACGCCATGCCATTGGGGTAAAATGGTCGTACAATTACGTGATGAGCTCGATATTGAAGTTTCATCGAGCTCTTCCAAATATGGCATCATAAGTTCCAAAATTAGATGGTCCGGCATTCATGGAAATTGGGAATCAATGTTTTATAAAGTCAGAGCCTACAACTATGACGATGGAACACCCATCACAATTATGATATCAAAATATGAAGTAGGGGAGATCGGGGCAGAACGGCATACCGGGGCAAAATGGTATTGGGGGAAAATGGGACAGCAAAAAAGACGACTTTGATGGGACTTTCCTTTGTCCCATATTGCCCTAATTCTATCATACAGGGGACTTTATTTGACCATTTCGTACCGTTTCGACCCGGTATGCCGTTACGCCGCGTTCCTCCCTGTCAAGAAAGCGGATTTTTTAGGCAAGCAATCGAATTTCTATAAATATGAATTAGCTACGATCTTTCAAAAAGCTTCATCAAGATGTGGTACTGGAATGTTGAAATTGGAACATGCTTAGTGGAAATTGGACAAAAAAATGCCGACCGCTGAAACTAAATAGGACTGCTGGAATAATAAATTCAAGATACTGGGATCAATTTTGCAGATTGAAGTGTGGAAGACTCGTTCGATTCAACAAAGTCGAAACGAGTTTTCATTTAAGCATGGGTTTAATTTGGTGCCTAAATCAATAGCAATAGAAACATTGCAATTTAGAAACTTAAGAAATGCAACTCATCATGGTTACGAATCCCAGTGAAGCTTCAGCTTTTCGCGGAAAACGACTAACACGACGGTCTCCGAGTGCGCGGGAAAAGTTAACAGGATCAACGCATTTGAAAATCAAATTCTCTTTGAAAATCGAGATCAAGAGCGCCAGACGAAATGTGCAGAAGTGGCGATTTGTATATTGCATGAGTGTTTGCAGGCTCGCAAAGAGAAGTCTCGCCTCGAGGATCTGCCTCGGTAGTGGATGCTCGAGGGTGGCCCGAGGGCAGTTTGGGAACGTTGGAGGCGGCAGGTCACGCTGAAAGTGTCGTAAAGCAACAGACCCCTCGGCTTCGCGACACGTAAACAGAAGCGTCGCTCGGGTGCAAGCTCCGGACCGTGGATAAATGCCGCTGTGGGATCCTTCGGTCTTGGCGAACGGGGCGTTGCGCCAAGCTTTTTTCTCCCTCTCTTTCTCTCGTCACGTTTGGTGCGTTTTTTCCTCGCGTCGTCTCTCCGCCACACTCCGGATCCACGTTTGGCGAGTGGCGATAAAAGGGTCACGCCATTCTCGACTTTGAACTCTCGTCAGTTGCAAATTCCTCGGGCGGGGGTCAAAGAAGTGAAAATCTCTTGATGGCGTGCGGAACTTTGAAGTCGTTAATTAAAAGCACTTGCCTGTATGGCGAACGAATTTTCTCGCTATTAAGAAAATGTTTCATAAATCATCATTAACAGAACGACGTTAGAATTTGGTAACACTTGTGCCAATCCCGTTTGGTGGTGCAAACAAAAATGTACACGAAGGCAAAGGGTTTGAAGGAAAAACGACGTCATTTCCATCGAATGGCGTTGTTGGTAGTCGTTAGGATTCTATATGAGGCTTCCTTCGGGGTGATGGCGAGCTCAGGACTGCCCGACAAAGTTTTAATCGTCGGTCCGCACGTTCTCGCTCGTACAGTGTGTGGTTGAACGCGCGCCCGACAGAGAGGGAGACAGGAACCTTGATCCTCCCTCAGCGAGGGTGTGGCGCACCGTTTTACGGGGGTCGCGAAATGGTACTCTCCGCTCGAGCAGAAAGAGCTTGCGATCCTCGTTGGACTCGACTGCAAAAAGCTCACTCGCCAATTAAATCCCGCATGAGCAAAACGCGAGGAAAGCCGAGCTCTGCGGCCTGTAGCGAAAGCTGCAAGAACGTGCCCAGCCGCTCAACGCTGGGACGCGTTGCATGGATGGTCGTTTTTCTTCTCGCCGCGTTCGGCTTTGACCCTCCGACCTCTGCGACGAGTCCTCAATGCCGAACTCTACGAGAATTCTCGGCAGCCAAGCTCCGAATAATCCGCGGAAATAGGATTTACAGCTGAAGTGTCTGATTTTCGTTGATGACGTGAGCGAACACCAGATTCTTCTAGCAACTGACCTGAAAAAAACTCTAAAATACATCCATTTGGTATACCATGAAGAGTATACGACACATTTTTGTGATCCATCGGCTGATGGTTAACGGCGCGACGATATACAGATGAAAAACACACGGCAAAGAATGGAACTACGGTGATCATCACTTTTAGCCATAGCAATGGACAGCGAGCGGCATGTTGGAACGCACTAAAATAATTTGATATTCCGTCCTATCAGAAAATGGAACTTACGATTCTTTAGATCTTTTCCCTTACGGGAGAGAAGTACAGTGCTCGGGTTTTGGACTGGCATAATCTCGAAGGTATGAAGAAATTTCATGGCATGTGGGTCATTTAAAGGAGGTAGCTCGATTGCTACGCCCACTTTAGCCCAGTTACATTACAGATAATGGTAGCACCCTTTTTTGGGGCTTTTTAGTGGTCATTGTAGATGGTAAAGGGAACGTTGCAGAGAATATACATGTTGCGTGCAGATAAAAAATGAGAATCTGTAGACAGTAAGCAGAACACTGCAGTGACAGTTGTTAGTGATAATTGCAGCGCACAGACTTTTAGGACACATTAGTGGACCTTGGATCATTGTAGATGGTAAACGCAACATTGCAGCGGTTATGCCGGTTACTGCAGACGGAAAATTAGAAACTGTAAACACCAACCTTAAGACTGTAGTGACAATTGTTAGTGATAGCGGCAGCGCATAGAATTTAGGAATCCATTAGTAGATCTTGGATCATTGCAGATGGTAAACGCAACATTGCAGAGGGCATACCGGTTACTGCAGATGACAAATTGGTAGACCTTGGATCATTGTAGATGGTAAACGCAACATTGCAGCGGGTATGCCGGTTACTGCAGACGGAAAATTAGACACAGTAAACACCAAACTTACGACTGCAGTGACAATTGTTAGTGACGGTGGCAGCGCACACAATTCAGGAACCCATTAGTAGACCTTGGATCATTGCAGATGGCAAACGCAACATTGCAGAGGGCATACCGGTTACTGCAGATGACAAATTGGTAGACCTTGGATCATTGTAGATGGTAAACGCAACATTGCAGCGGGTACACCGGTTACTGCGGAGAGAAAATTAGCCACTGTAAACACCAAACTTAAAACTGTAGTGACAATTGTTAGTGACGGTGGCAGCGCACCCAATTTAGGAACCCATTAGTAGACCTTGGATCATTGCAGATGGTAAACGCAACATTGCAGAGGGCATCCCGGTTACTGCAGATGACAAATTGGTAGACCTTGGATCATTGTAGATGGTAAACGCAACATCGCAGCGGGTATGCCGATTACTGCAGATGGAAAATTAGACACAGTAAACACCAAACTTACGACTGCAGTGACAATTGTTAGTGACGGTGGCAGCGCACACAATTCAGAAATCCATTAGTAGATCTTGGATCATTGCAGATGGTAAACGCAACATTGCAGAGGGCATACCGGTTTCTGCAGATAACGAATTGGTAGACCTTGGATCATTGTAGATGGTAAACGCAACATTGCAGCAGGTATACTGGTTACTGCAGATAGAAAATTAAACACTGTAAACACCAAACTGAAGACTGCAGTGACAATTGTTAGTGACGGTGGCAGCGCACACAATTCAGGAACCCATTAGTAGACCTTGGATCATTGCAGATGGCAAACGCAACATTGCAGGGGGCATACCGGTTTCTGCACATAACAAATTGGTAGACCTTGGATCATTGTAGATGGTAAACGCAACATTGCAGCAGGTATACTGGTTACTGCAGATAGAAAATTAAACACTGTAAACACCAAACTGAAGACTGCAGTGACAATTGTTAGTGACGGTGGCAGCGCACACAATTTAGGAACCCATTAGTAGACCTTGGATCATTGCAGATGGTAAACGCAACATTGCAGAGGGCATGCCGGTTACTGCAGAAAACAAATTAGACACTGTAGACACTAAACTGAACACTGTACTGACAACCATTAGTGATAATGACAACGCACAACATTTCGGGACACATTTGTGGATCTTGGTTGAACATTGCGGATGGCAAACAGAACATTGCAGAGGATATACAGGTTTCTGCAGATAGGAAATAGGTCACTGTTAAGAATGCACGGGACTGCAGGAGCGACATGTTTCATCCAATCCGTCCTTTATAAGCACTGTAGACAGTTATCAAATATTGTACAGGAAGAATGGGCTACTCATTACTTCACAACTTCAATCCTACTACTCTACTTCATCGCATATTACATTTACTCCGCTGCATGAGAGATCCTTTCAAAATACTTTCTTTGTCCACCGGGGCGAATAACGAGTCTTCGAATATTAAGAAATTCTATTATTGCGAGTCCGCTGGACGAAATTTATTTCACATTCAAATAGAAAATTTATGCCAAATCACGAACAAGGCTTTTCCTCCATAGACCCGAACGTCTATGCCGAGAGGCGTGAAAAATCCTCGTTGTACGAGCACGTAAATTATGCATATATGCGGGGGGCAGTGTCGCATAAAATATTCACGATTTTTCATTTTTAATTTAATTCTTTCAATATCGAATGCAGATTTTCCATGGCGAATTGGGGTGGGGGCTGGAGAGAGCTGGGGGGGGGGGGGGGCGTAGAGCTAATAAATGTGTGGCCCTGGTCGACGGAAAGTCGCACGGTTGGGCGTAAAAGGGAGGGTGACTGTGCGTGACTGGTGAGCTCGAGTGGTCCACGCTTCAAGGACAGCGTGGAGTAACATCAGAGAATGCAGTCGGCCCGCACAACCACGTGACGTCTTCGGCTATACAGTTATAACGTCGCCGTTGCGAGGCAAGCAGTAACCGCCACACACCGACTGGCGTCGACGCTCTGAATTTTAATTCTGTCTCGTCTGAATATTCAATTGTTGGGGGGGCTCCTGGAGCGAGGAGGTGGACCCGGTGGGAAGACTATTGGGAAACAAGGTAGACCTTGGATCATTGTAGATGGTAAACGCAACATTGCAGCAGGTATACTGGTTACTGCAGATAGAAAATTAAACACTGTAAACACCAAACTGAAGACTGCAGTGACAATTGTTAGTGACGGTGGCAGCGCACACAATTTAGGAACCCATTAGTAGACCTTGGATCATTGCAGATGGTAAACGCAACATTGCAGAGGGCATACCGGTTGCTGCAGAAAACAAATTAGACACTGTAGACACTGAACTGAACACTGTACTGACAACCATTAGTGATAATGACAACGCACAACATTTCGGGACACATTTGTGGATCTTGGTTGAACATTGTGGATGGCAAACAGAACATTGCAGAGGATATACAGGTTTCTGCAGATAGAAAATAGGTCACTGTTAAGAATGAACGGGACTGCAGGAGCGACATGTTTCATCCAATCCGTCCTTTATAAGCACTGTAGACAGTTATCAAATATTGTACAGGAAGAATGGGCTACTCATTACTTCACAACTTCAATCCTACTACTCTACTTCATCGCATATTACATTTACTCCGCTGCATGAGAGATCCTTTCAAAATACTTTCTTTGTCCACCGGGGCGAATAACGAGTCTTCGAATATTAAGAAATTCTATTATTGCGAGTCCGCTGGACGAAATTTATTTCACATTCAAATAGAAAATTTATGCCAAATCACGAACAAGGCTTTTCCTCCATAGACCCGAACGTCTATGCCGAGAGGCGTGAAAAATCCTCGTTGTACGAGCACGTAAATTATGCATATATGCGGGGGGCAGTGTCGCATAAAATATTCACGATTTTTCATTTTTAATTTAATTCTTTCAATATCGAATGCAGATTTTCCATGGCGAATTGGGGTGGGGGCTGGAGAGAGCTGGGGGGGGGGGGGGGGGGGCGTAGAGCTAATAAATGTGTGGCCCTGGTCGACGGAAAGTCGCACGGTTGGGCGTAAAAGGGAGGGTGACTGTGCGTGACTGGTGAGCTCGAGTGGTCCACGCTTCAAGGACAGCGTGGAGTAACATCAGAGAATGCAGTCGGCCCGCACAACCACGTGACGTCTTCGGCTATACAGTTATAACGTCGCCGTTGCGAGGCAAGCAGTAACCGCCACACACCGACTGGCGTCGACGCTCTGAATTTTAATTCTGTCTCGTCTGAATATTCAATTGTTGGGGGGGCTCCTGGAGCGAGGAGGTGGACCCGGTGGGAAGACTATTGGGAAACAAGTCGACGAAGTCAGCCTCGGAAGCTAGCCCGACGTATTCCCTCCGTCGACGAGGCACGACGCTTCTCTTTGCCGACAATTGAATTATCTCAGTCGCTCACTCTAGCGCTTTTTTTTCTTCCCCTATATTTCTTTCCTTGCCTCTTTCTTTCATTCTTAGCTTCCGATTTTTTTTTTCCAACTCATTATTATTCACTGTGCCGCGCCGTCTTCCAGAAACTCTTTCTCAATTATGTATAGTCGTGAAGTGGATAAATTAGTTTCCGCTTTTAGGGATAGTGGAAATACGAGAGATGCGATTTTTATTTTCCAGTCCGCCCGCGTCTTTGATAGGATTTTTGTCAAAAATTGCATGCGGTCTAAGTTCGGGACAATTCTGCATTATTTATTGTTTGGATATTATTGTTTAAACGAATTGGTCGACATTATAAGGTGAATATTGCTACGTCTCGCTATCTCGCTATATTAAAAAAAGATCTCACCGTCGACGTGTCTAAGAAGGTAGCATAGACTATATGCTAGAGTCATGAAGGGGCTAAGCTCACGGAGAAGCTAAAATCGAAGAGAGACTAAAGTCGCTAAAGTTCCGGAGTGGCTAGAGTCACGGAATCGCTACAGTTCCGGAGTGGCTAGAGTCACGGAATTGCTACAGTTCCGGACTGGTTAGAATTACGCCGAAATTGAAATGACAGAGTGGCTAAAGTCACGGAGAAGCTACAATCACAAAGAGACTAAAGTCCCGGAGTCGCTACAGTTCCGGTGTGGCCAGTGTCACGGAATCGCTACAGTTCCGGAGTGGCTAGAGTCACGGAATCGCTATAGTTCCGGAGTGGTTAGAATCACGGCTAAATTGAAATGGCAGAGTGGCTAATGTCACGGAGAGGTTAAAATCGCCGAGAGACTAAAACCCCGGAGTCGCTACAGTTTCGGTGTGTTCAGAGTCACGGAATCGCTACAGTTCCGGTGTAGCTAGAGACACGGAATCGCTATAGTTCCGGAGTGGTTAGAATCACGGCGAAATTGAAATGACAGAGTGGCTAATGTCACGCAGAGGTTAAAATCACGGAGAGACTAAAGCCCCGGAGTCTACAGTTCCGGTGTGGCTGGAGTCACGGAATCGCTACAGTTCCGGTGTAGCTAGAGCCACGGAATCGCTATAGTTCCGGAGTGGTTAGAATCACGGCGAAATTGAAATGGCAGAGTGGCTAATGTCACGGAGAGGTTAAAATCACCGAGAGACTAAGACCCCGAAGTCGCTACAGTTCTGGCGCGGCTAGAGTCACGGAATCGCTACAGTTTCGGAGTGGCTAGAGTCACGGAATTGCTATAGAATAGTTAGAGTCACGGCGAAATTGAAATGACAGAGTGGCAAATGTCACGGAGAGGTTAAAATCACAGGGTAGTCGCCACAGAAGAGTGGCTAGAGTCACGGACTCGCTACAGTTCCGAAGTGGCTGGAGTCACGGCGTCACTTTTTTTTCGCGGAGGTGCAAGAGTGACTGTGCAAAAGTCCAAAAAAAATTCATACGCTTTCGGAAAAAATTAACGAATCATTTTCATCTGAAAAGAAGTTAGTTGATTCGTTGAAAATTTTTGCTCAATTTGTAAAAAATTAAATTGTTAAAATTAAATTCGTAAAAAACGCGGCTCGGATTGCGTTGAAAAATAATGAATCATACTCTTCGTCGGGACGTCGAGATACGGCGAGGTTTTACCCGCGCGTGCGTCAAAGGGCACGTAATCCAAGTATAGTCTCGTCGGTGAACCGGCGAAGTTGAGCGTCGAACCGCTCGGCGAAGTTTGGTGGGCGCGTTAACGAGACGAAACTTCGACATCGTCTATCATTCCGCGTATAATATATGCGCCGCTTCCTCGACGTAACCGTTCGCTCTACATTCTCATCGGGCTCGGCGCATCCTCCTCGCCTCTCGTCTTTCTTTTCCCACGATTCTCCTCCCGTCCGCCTTCTCCCGACTAACTCGCGCACTTTCAGCCTCTATCGCGGAATCCGTCGACGGTGCCGCGTAAATTTTCAAGTGCACGTAGCCATTCCCTCGCCGGGATCTTCGGCGGCATTTGACTTGGGCAAAGATCGCGAACTCTCAAGGCCTCCCGGCTCGCCAAACTCGCGAGAGCGAAACTTCGGGCGAAAAGCCGACCTCTCGGCTTTCGACTGCTCGAAAGCTCCGGGGCCAATTCTGTTCCCATTCCGTCTCACTTCGCCTCGATAATTTAACCCCCCGTCGCACATGGAAATGGAGAGTAAAAAAAACGAAAGAATAATAAAGAACTGTGAAAGTCGAGTGACGCTCGGGAAAACTAAACGGAATCCCTACCTTTCTGGCCGCACAATCGATTCCCTGTCTCGCTTTGCGAGCGTTCCAGTCGTGACTCGGACGACTTTTCGAGGACGCGGGGCTGAGGACCGAAAGAACGAAAGCAATTTAAATCAGGCTCCGGGACAGGCCAAGAGGGGCATGCGGTCGACAAGGAGAAGAACAAGTGCCACCCCCTTGTCCGCCCACACATGTTTATTATAGTCAACACGATTTTTTTTCCCACTGATTGCGGAAGTGCTGAAGCCTCGCGGAGGAATACGAAGTAATGAAGACTTCGTAATTACACCCGGTCCGAAGGACACGCAGATGGATGTCGGATCCAGTCTTCTAAAAATTCCTCTAAAGCAGCTCGTCTAAATCAATTCGGCTAGAACAGCCCCTCTAAAACAATTGGTCTAAAACAGTTCGTCTAAAACAATTCGTCTAAAACAAGTTGGCCTAAAATAATTCGGCTGAAACAATTCGTCTAAAACAATTTGGCTAAAATAATTCGGCTAATACAATTCGTCTAAAACAGTTCGTCTAAAACAATTCGTCCAAAACCATTCGTCTAAAGCAATTTGCCTGAAACAGTTCATATAAAACAGATCGTCGGAAACCGTTCGTCCAAAACAATTCGTCTAAAACAGTTCGTCTAAAACAATTCGTCTAAGTTAATTCGTCCAAAACAATTCGTTTAAAACAGTTTGTCTAAAACAATTCGTTCAGAATAATTCGTCTAAAACAGTTCGTATAAAACAGGTCGTCCAAAGAAGATCGTCTAAAACAGTTCATCTAAAATGATTCGGCTAAAACAATTCATCTAAAACAATTCGTCTAAAACAATTCGTCTAAAATAGTTCGTCTAAAACAATACGGCTAAAACAATGCGTCTAAAACGATTTGTCTAAAACAGTTCGTCTAAAACAGTTCGTCCAAAACAATTCGTCTAAAACAGTTCGTATAAAACAGGTCGTCCAAAGAAGATCGTCGAAAACAGTTCATCTAAAATGATTCGGCTAAAACAATTCATCTAAAACAATTCGTCTAAAACAATTCGTCTAAAATAGTTCGTCTAAAACAATACGACTAAAACAATGCGTCTAAAACGATTTGTCTAAAACAGTTCGCCTAAAACAATTCGTCCAAAACAATTCGTCTAAAGCAATTTGTCTGAAACAGTTCGTCTAAAACAATTCGTCTAAAGCAATTTGTCTGAAACAGCTCATCTAAAAACGATTCGTCAACAATTCCAAACGATCCGAAGTGTACTTGACCAATTTTTGCTTCCTCGTGTGAGAAGCTTTGTAAACTTCGAAAACGAAATAAGGAATCGATGTGCAAATATAGTGTTCCTCATTTTTCATGGCTCAGCTCCATTCTAAATCTGACCAAAAAAAAACAGAGATAAACAAATTGTCCGTCGACTCAAACTTGCAAAAAAGTAAACGTGTTCGCGTACCTACTCCTGATAATTGTTAAAAAAAATTCATTTGCAGAAAATGTTGATCGGATTTTATTTTGTGACACGATGTGATTCCGAAGATTCATTTTTCAAACCAATTGCAGTGACCTCGCAGGTTTCATGCACGAATCTAAAATGATTTTTTAGTCTTGCCCCGTTTTATCGGCAAAAAAAGAAAAAAAAAAACAAGAAAAAGAAACCGGAGTTAAAGTGAAAGAGGGCACGAAGAGTAGGAAAAATCACGGCAACCCCTCGCAGTGCGCTGTCTTATTTTTCCTCGAGAGTTTGAAATCCGAGCTTTTGTTTCTCGGCCTCGCTGTGCCAGTCTCGTCTATTATCTTTCGTCCCATTATTCCTTTCAGTCGTTGATACAGCGAATGTCACTGTATATACACAAACAGAACTCCCACCTCGCGCGCAAGCCCTCGGCCTGTCTAATGCAAAGCTTACTCGACGCGAAACTAAAATCTGTGTACCGAACGGAGGACGGCGAAAGCACTTCGCATTCGTAATCAGCTCTTCGCTCGCAAAGCTTCGACGACAAGCGCGCTCGAATATCTCGAGCGCTCTCGAATCAAATGCATCGTACGAATATAAAAATGATTAATCAGTCGTCGCTTTCCTGCATCCTCTCAAAAACAGGAACGGCTTTCGAATTCTTTTTTTTTTTTTTTTTAAATTAAAATCCGTTCAACAATGTCTGAAAGTAGTGGTTTAATATTTTAGCCGGTGAAGCCAAAAAAAATCCAGAAGCTTCTCCATAGATCTGAAGATCTACGACAAGATTTGTAAGATAATCTCGAGTGATCAATAAAAAAAGATAAAAAATAAGTATAATATATAAATACTTATTATAATAAATATTATGAATAAATAAAATAAACAAATAAAAAAATATATATATTATTATATAATTATATAATATATTATTATTAGTATTATATTTATTTTTGAATAAATAAAAAATAAATATAATATAATAATAATTGTATTATAATATAGTAATAAATCCTATAATATTATAAAGTATCTCGAAAAACAATAAAAAAATAATTATCTCTTATCTCTTATTGTTTTTCGTTCCGTCGAATATTGATCTTTTTTTTGTTTTCTCGAACTCGAGAAACGATGGAAGGACAAAAGAAGTTTTTTCGAGCGAGAGCTCGAGTTCTCGCGTTCTTCCGCGCGACTGCTGTCTCGAGAGATCGCGTCTTCGATCGCTCCATCCAATTTCTCTTCTTTCTCGGTATTCCGAGGCACAAAAGTCTCTCCGAATCGCGCCGCGCCATTCCTATCCGAGCTTTTTCTCTCGCTTCTCCTCCACCTCGAGAGAGAAGAGCGCCCACACAGCTCGACGAGCTAGTTGCGATACACGTAAACCCCGCGCTTCGCACACGGGAAATCTTGGTTCGTTTCGCTCTTAAAAAAAAAAAAAAAAAAAAAAAAAAAAAAAGAGCATTTTCTTCTATACAAAATCTAATATTCAGCGCAAAGAATTGGGCGCCTCTCCGCCTTCAGTCCGAGCGATTCGATACGCGAACAACGCGAGACGATCATTTTACATTTTCAATCGAATTTTATCGTCTCTCTTTCTACTTCTTGCCGCGACACTCGACATCCGCGAAAGCGCAGAATTTCTATTTCATCCTATTCGATTGCGATATCGCATTTCGTCGCGTGTCGGATATCGCCGATAAAAATTTCAATATTTCCATAATGACTCCTCCGACGATTTTTCCTCGGGAAATAATGTTTTTCCATATTTTCGAACGACACGAGAATCTCGTCGAGTCGTTTTTACTTTTATGCGAAACGCTTTTTTTTATATATAATTTTTTTTTTTTTTCATTGGCAAATAATTTTTTATTGCATGGTCGAAAGGAGCGGCAGCGTTTCAACGACAAGTACTTGAAAAAAGATTTTTTTTTAACGCGCTGTGACTCTACGAAGGATACGGCAATATACCGGAAGTGAAACTTTCGGATCGATACATCTCAGTTATCAAACATCGGATCGAGTTTTCGTTGTCATTATTTTTTTTTATTTTTTTTTCCGATTGAAGCGCCTAGTTAGGATCGAATTCGTTCAGCCGATTTTGAGAAATCGGGATCCGAATTCCACGGCGTTTAGGTTATAAAAGAGCTGTAACGCGTCTACGTTAGTTCATCGAAAGCTCGCGCGGTGGCGCGCTCGTCGTCAGAGACGGCTCAGGACGGCTCACATCATAAGCTTCATTTGATTTTTTACACATTTTTTGTGAAGACTTATTTTCAAGCACTTCTGCGTACCATTTTTTCTCTGAAAAAAATGTTATAATTTTTTTAACAATAAATTCTCCAATTCAATTGTCCATTATTGGACGTGGGCAGAATTCCGTCCGTCTTTGAGACACTTTTTCTAATTAAAGATGAAAATCCAGCAAAACCATTTGTCATGCATTTTTTTTACCAACTTTTTTTCGCCCCGCGTGCGCAAAAGTTAGCACAGAAAGTGGAGCGATAGCGTTCAGCGAATTCAAAGCCCGTTTAGCTCGAGAAACTTCAATGGTTCTTGCGAACTTTTTGTTGCCCGAACTACCAAGGAAGTGGAAACGAAGAGGCGAGTAAAAGAAGTGAAAGACGAAGTGGCCAGGTTGAATTATGAAAGGGACGATGATGAAGTGGCGGAGGGGGTGGTCCGCAGCTCGTCTTGTCTGGGGAAGAGACAACTCGCGTGGGTATGCCCTCCCTCTGGAGGTTGCGACTCGCACAATGACGATTAAGTGTCTGCCACTCAGACAACCCTCGCCTTCCCCTTACACGTATATATCGCTCTCAGGCGTCTTCAAACTCTCTTGTCACTGTGGCTCCTTCCTCAACACCGCAGACTCTCCTTCTTCGTCTTCATCAGATGTCTATTTTACGTATGTTTTCAGCGGCTTCGAATGCATCGCGAGCCTTTGAAATGCCGCAATCTTGAGCACGCAAAGAAAAATGTAACCATTCACCCGTCACACGATGACCCAATTTTTGTTCCTGTCTTGAGGTTAACTTTATGGTACGATCGACGAGGTTGGGATTTTCTTACCAAGCCTTTTTTTGAAGTTAGTGCACAGCTCTGTTATGCACAGCTATCTAAGAAGCCGTAATCGAGCTTGAACTTGATATGCAATTGCCATCCCAAGTTGAGTCGAAAATTGACTATCAACTCAAGTTAGCTCAGTTGAGTTCAAGTAAACTTGTCACTCAATTGCTACCTTTAATCAGGCTAAGTTCAAGTATGAAGTTTGGCTGACTTGAAGGTTGAGTAAGGCCTGAATGTTGATGGTTCAGCTTCAGAGCTGGATCTCGAAGTCCTATTATCTTCTGGGCGCTAAGTTACCATTTTTTCTCGTTAACTATTAGCGCTACGTTACGCTAACGCGAATGCTGTAGTGGCGTTAGGGTTAATTTGATCCTGAGAATTCGATCATTTCGAGGATGTGCGGGTCGAAGCGGGACCACCTGTCCTGGCTGAGATCCTGATGTCCTGGATTCCAGCTCTGGAAGGCATTTTATATCGAAATATGATCGAAATGGTCGAGATGTCCCGTTCACATTAGCCTTAACGTCACTACAGCGTTCGCGTTAGCGTAACGTAGCGCTAATGCTTGGTGGGAAAAAGATAGTAGTGTTTCACACTTAGTAGGTGATGAAGGAAATTAGGATCCCAGCTCTGAAGCTAAGCTCTCGATCAGATCCTCAGATCCTCAATTCCTTCATCAGAGCTGGAATCCTAAAGTCCTATTATCTTCTGACCTAAGTGACGGACCTTCTGTAGTGATGTTAACATCAAGCAGACCATGACATTTCGACCATATTTTGATAAAAAAATTCACCCAGAGAAGAGATCCAGGACTTTAGGATTGCAGCTCAACAGGACAGACGGTCGATCTTCGATGCGTACTTCGACGAAATAGTCGAAGAGTTGTGCTCTAATTAACTTTAAGCATTCTTGTTAGGGCGCTAACGTTACTCGTCACGTAGCGCTGATCCTTGGCGGGGAAAGACAGCAACTTAGTACTCTAAAGATGATAGGACTTCAGGAACCTGGTTCAAAGTCTTCAATTCAACATGAAACGTAGATTTGAGTTCAAGTCAGTATGTAAACCGACAATCGTCTGGAGTAAGCTTCGAACTTCAGTATAGATACCGATTATCCTGAAACTGAGGTATGGAATGACTGAATGAATTGAAGTTTCCGCTTCGGTTCATCATCGATTCAACCTGAATCCTAACTTTGGGATACTTTCAACTTGAAATCTACCATTCCAATTGATTCAATTTGAAAAATATTGAGCCCAATTTATGATTTCCCGAGTTTTCCGTAGAATTCAGAAGATGCCGAGTGATTTTCACCTTCGGATCCTTCCGTCAAGGATTTAAGCCTTGTTTGTTACCCCATCCGTTGTCGCACACCCAATAAAATCGCTCCGTTTCCGAAACTTCGAAACTTTCAATAAAGACGAGTGAATCGAAGTTGAAATTGGCATTTCCGACTTGATAGAAGAGCCCCGAGTCTGATAGCTTCACTTTCTTTCACCCTCGTTTCGCTCCGCGTTTCGTCTCCCGTTTCCTCTTCGTCCTCGCCTCGAATCGTCGAAACTTGTGCTTTACCGAGGAAACGAGAAAGCGTCCAAACGTCTCGGAGGCATCCCCCATCTGGTCGTCAAAACTTCTGCCATAGACGACGACGATTCTGGAAGACGGGAAAATAGTGTAACGACGCCACTGCCGCGAAGACACAGAGAAGTATGCTCCGTTCGCCTCAGCCCTTTCGTCGTTCCGTATCCTACATTCGGCACCAAGTCGAGCATAATGGCCCCCGGAGTTTTCGGTAGTTTGTTCTGCCGTGCTCCACGAGCGCTCGCGGAGACCCCAGGCTGTGCTACCCTACGGCCTGCCGTGGCAACAAATAATAACGAAAACATAGCCGCAGAGATTGCGCAAGGTAAAAGACACGAAATAACAATAACCAGAGCAAATAAATGAAAATGTAACGAAGGGAGTTAGAGAAAGAGATTGTGGATTGTAAAAAAAAGATTGTTTCGGGGTACCAGGCTATTCCCATTGGTGGAACGTTGACGCTTTTTGCGGCTTTCCCTTTCCTCACTCGCGGGAACGCAAGCTCTCAACGACTCCTCTTTTTTGTATTCTCAGACGTTTAGGTCTATCGCACTTGCGTCTTATCTGAACGGCTTCAATTGTCGGTGGGAATGTACTGTAGCCCTCGTAGGGCTATTTGGGAGTGATGGGGCCCTTGGGAAAAGTGGAAGAACGACGATTCTCACGAACGACTCCGTATAGAGGACGATGCCATACTTGGAATTTTCTTATGGGTCGCAGAAAGGCAGGGAAAGAAATTGATGCGCAACATTCTATCGACACAATGTGGACTTGGTTCATACAAAATTGTTGGTGTTAATGTGAAATTTGTAGCTAGCATTTTTAAGAAACGTACCATTGTAGCCTGGAAGAAATGTCGCGGCATTGCATCAAGTTCTGATGACGTCTGGCGAAGATCCGAATCAAGTTCTGATGACGTCTGGCGAAGATCCCAATGAAGTTTTGATGACGTCTGGCGAAGATCCGAATCAAGTTCTGATGACATCTGGCGAAGATCCGAATCAAGCTCTAATAAAGTTTGCACTTTCGTTCCTCCTCCTGTCGTCCGAGTGGCAAACCTGTTCCACTCATTAAATACCGTGCTGGGGACGCTGACGATATGGTGGATGACCATCCTCAATGTAGCGTTAGAGGTGCACGCCATATCCGAGAAACCGAGGTAGAGATTTACAGGTACTACGGGCAGAATTACAAGCTGGGCCCAATCAAGTATTTGGCTTTTATTTCATAATGATTGGCGTGCCTGGGCCACAGCGATAATTTGGGAAGGTCCACGTTGGGTGGAACCCGCATGATGAGGAGAGGCTTCTGCCGGTTGCTTGCGGCCGGTGTCGACCTGTCCGATGATTATTTTTGCTGTCTCGATATGACGAATATTGAGACAACAGAGCGGGATCGTAGTGGCAGTGCTGGATTTCAGGCATCGCAGAAGGAAAAAGTGAGAATCAGTACTTCTCGCGAGAGTCGTTGCATTTTTAAGTAGAAATAGGAAGTGATAAAAGCGATTGCCTTCAGGGCGGACACACTTCTTTAAGTTTACGCTAGGTTGATCACTGTAGGGTGAGTCTTTCGATAATATCTGATAAGGTCTGCAGGAAAACCAGATCTTTTCCCCGTAAAACGTAGGAAAAATCCGATCGGGTTCCGCTACAATGCTGGAAAAGCAGATCAGGTCCCGATACAATCTGCACCAAATCCGATCAGGTCATCACGTGACGCTTTTAGACGTCCACATCGTGCGCTGCTGATGAAAACTCGTACGTACGCGAGAGGTCCACGTTTTCAGCCATCGCGATCAATCAATAGCGAGTCGTCGAAGCGGAGTTACTGGTTCGCTGAAGACATTCTCACGTTTTACCATTACAAACGACCCGTCTTAAGGATCTCGTCTCAGCAAAAATGCCTTTGCCGCTCGGATATAAACTTTTATGTTCGATCCTAAACTTCGCGGAAAGCCTTTGTATCCGCTCATTCGATTCCGGCTTCGAGCGCTTCCGGCATACTCTCACCGGCTCCGTTCAACCCAAAGTTACTCTTGCAAGGGCTCGCGAAGGTACGAGAGGGCGTCGACAACGTTTTCGCGCATTTCATCGAGAACGCCCATCGACGTCTGTACGCGACTGGCCAAGTTAAACCAATAAATTTGGTTTTTTGTTGCCAAATCGAGAATTGGTAAAGTTATCTCGTCGTAGATTCAGACTCTTAGACGACCACAATAGCGACGAAACTTCCGGCGTTACAAAAGATTATATTTACTCCATTCCTCTCCCGCTTTCTCCTTCTCGCTTTCCGGACTAATAAAGAAATACGCAGCGCAATCGCTATCATCTAACGAGAACGCGCAAGCGGCTCCGCGAGTATTCAAATTCTCGTGACTGAGGGAGACACGAATTTGTCTCGGCTCTTCGTTTTTGTGACCTTCCCCGTCGTTGTCGTTGTCGTCGCCCGCGGCGTTTTCTCTCGGGACGTTTCTCAGCGAGCTCGGATATTTCAGTGCTGGAATTTTCACCATTGCCATTACGAGAAGACCCGCTCCACCGAAATTTTCCACCATGAGGACGAAGTCACCCAAAACTTTGAGGAGACCGACGAGAGCTTGCGCAAGGGTGCAGGTTCGAGTTGACGAGAAACGCGTTGAACTTTATGCCGCGAGGCTCGACGGGCTGCATACCAGCGATGCCGAGCAATCTTTTGTACCAAAACGTTAAATCCCAACACTTTCGTGTATGAAGTCTGTCATTTTTTCTTTAGTGACATTTGTGTAGGCTCTTTTGCAGCAAGTACAGGGCAACTTCTGTTTGCTCAACTTGACGGGATCGGACATACCTTCTTGTCTTTTTCAGCGTGGTGGAAGATTCCAACGTCTGGCCCTATGTGCTACACAGATAACCCAATGATCGCAATCTCATGGGCATTTTTCTGTACCAAAACGTAAAATCCCAACACTTTCATGTACGACGTCTGTAATTTTTTTGGGTGGTATTTCTGTAGTCTCATTTGCAGCAGCTAAAGTGCAACTTCTGTTTTCTTAACTTGGCGGGACCGGACATACCTTTTTGCCTTTTTCGGCGTGGTCGAAGAGTTCAACATCTGGCCTTATGTGCTAGGCAGATTAGCCAATGATCTCTTCGTGATCTCCCGGACGCTGTGGACGCCCTCTGTAGTGTTGGACTGGGAGTGAACCATCGCTATTCTGTACGTCCCCTACCGTCCCCACTTTTGGCCAGTTGCTGGAGTGGGGGCAACGAGGTGTTGGACTGAAACTGAACCATCGCTATTCTGTACTTCCCATATTCTGTACTTCCCGTCAGTTACTGGAGTGGGGGCGACAAGTAGAAGTGCAAGAGTAGGCGGGTCGGGACGCTTGGAATGGGCTAAAAACAGGGGCAACTCAGTTAAGTAAAGTCGTTGCCACGATAACGACTCCAAATAAGCGAACGGTTGAGTTAAGGAAAGTTGCGAAAACCGAGGTTGCACTGTAGGTCTTCTTTGACCGTTTTATCTGATACAGACCAAAAATGTAGCCTTACTACCGACTAGTTGTTGGCCAAAAGCGAAGATTTATGCGTTTTATACCTCCCCCCCTACTCTTCCAACAGTCATAACTCGACCAAATGAATCCCCATGCAATGCGCAGTAGCTGAAAGCTCTAACAGGTGAACTAGTCGAGGTTGTGACTCTATTGCATTGCAAATCGTCCTGCTGCCGTTTGACCATTCTGCATCGCCCGAAACTCCTCGATAGAATCGTTCCGTCGCCGAGATATCGATACATATTAATCGAATTCCGGAAAACTTTTCCTCGACTCTTTCTCGTTCGTCCGCCGACAGCGAGAACTTCTCGTCGAGACCTCCGCGCAAGTTCAAAATACATTTCGCCAACACAAAGGCCCGGGGAACATTCCTTGGTACGACTTTTTTGTCCGACTACGGTAGACACGACGTCCCAATGTCTGAGTATCGACGATGTACGAGAATTTCGTTGTACATATGCATGTACACGGGGAACACAGGAATAAAGGAATGAAATAGAACTCATCGATTATTCCTTCCTCCTTCTATGAGCGAGGAAACACACCGAAATTGGGTCTACGGTGCACGCTCCTCTGGCGTATCGAGAGACCTTCGACCCGATCGACGAACCGCCAGTCTCGTTTTTTTCCTCTCTTTCTGTCGGTAGTTTCACATCTTTCTCTGTCCCGGGGGAGTTTGTCCCGAACTATAGAAACGGAAATTTCAACGACCCCTTTCAAATCCTATACCGGGCTCGCGAATACCTACGTACAAACGATACTGATGTTACTCCGTCCAGGTAGCGAGCCTGTAGGTGTACCTCTTTCCTCCCACACTGTGCGGTTACATTCAGAGGAGTCCCGGTATTGAGAGCAAAACCCTCTTGTTCGGGAGGGTTGCTTTCTCTCGGCCAACAAAATAGGGTTGCTATGAGAGGAAGTAAGGGATGAAAAAAGCCTTCGACTGTGGACTCTTATTACTTTGCCGAGACTGTCCTTGGCTCGTATTCAACTTCGTGAGGTTTTCATCCTACTTGTTGACAGAACCTCGAGCATTCGGGCTGTATAAGATAAGTTTTTAATCTTTGGATTAAAAGGATTTCTTTTGTCGCGACAAATTACCTTGAGGACCACGCATAGAAAGAAGCAGCGCGGCTGAGACTCTCGGCGAGAGTCATGACATGACTATTTCAGGCTGAAAGGGAGGTTGAGAATAATTCAGGCCAAAGGGGAGCTTGGAATAATTCAGGCCAAAAGGGGTCTTAGAATAAGTCAAGTCAAAGGAGGACTTAAAATATTTTAGGTCAAAGAAGGACTTAGAATATTGCAGGTGAAGGAAGGGGAAAATATTTCAGGCCAAACAAGAGACCTTTAATATTTTAGGCTAAAAAGGGACTTGAAATATTTCAGGCTGAATTTTAGGGGGATTTGGAATATTCGTGCCCAAGCGAGGGACTTCCGCTTTTCAGGCCGAGTGGGAGACTTAGAACATAACATCGAATAATTCAAATCGCTTCTCGGCGAATTTTTTCAAGCAAGCACATTCTCGGCGAGACTCATGGCGTGGCTATTTCAGGGTAACGGGGAGGTTTAGAATAATTTAGACCAAAAAGGGGCTTGGAATAATTCAAGCCAAATCGGGTACTTAGAATAACTCAGGCCAAAAGGGTGCTTGGAATAATTCAAGCTAAAGGGGGGCTCAGAATGAGTCAAGCCAAAAGGAGACTTAGAATAATTCAAGCCAAAGGGGGCCTTAGAATAAGTCAAGCCAAAAGGAGACTTAGAATAATTCAAGCCGAAGGGGGCCTTAGAATAAGTCAAGCCAAAAGGAGACTTAGAATAATTCAAGCCAAAGGGGGCCTTAGAATAAGTCAAGCCAAAAGGAGACTTAGAATAATTCAAGCCGAAGGGGGCCTTAAAATAAGTCAAGCCAGAAAAAGACTTGGAATAATTCAAGCCAATTTGGGGACTTAAAATAACTCAAACCAAAGGGGTGCTGGGAATAATTCAAGCCAAAGGGGAGGCTTAGAATGAGTCAAGCCGAAAGGGGACTTAGAATAACTCAGGCCAAAAGGGGGCATGGAATAATTCAAGCCAAAAGGGGACTTAGAATAACTCAGGCCAAAAGGGTGCTTGGAATAATTCAAGCCAAAGGAGGCCATAGAATAAGTCAAGCCAAAAGGAGACTTAGAATAATTCAAGCTAAAGGCGAACTTAGAATAATCCAAGCCAAAGGGGGACTGAGAATATTTCAGAGAAAGGGTTTCAGAATATTTCAGCCTAAAAGAGGGCCAAGATAACTTCAACCCAGAGAACGACTTAGAATATTTCAGGTGCATTGAGGGGAGAATATTTCAGGCTAAGTGCGGGACTTAGAATATTTCAGACTCAATTTTCGGATAGTTTAGAATATTTCAGCCCAAGCGAGGAACTTTCATAATTCAGACCAACGGCAGATTTAGAACATTTCAGGCCAAACTGGTGACTTAGAACATAATATCGAATAATTCATCCCGCTCCTCGGCGAATTCGTTTGAGCAATCGTATTTTTCGCCGCTATTCGCATACCTACCATCGCGAGTAACTAACTAATCAACCGGCATAACTCGTCGCGGTGCAACTTCGACAGCGACGTTAAAACTGTGAGATTGGCGACGGTAAAATTGAATAGTACCTTTTTTTTAAATTTCATTTGTTTCTTTCTCTTTTTTTTGCAGAAATACACGAGGCTTCGGAACGTTGTGCGCCAGTAAATTCTGCGACTACATCGTACCCAGTTCACGAGGTGAGTTTATGGAGCCGCGGCTCGGTCGTGTACCAATTTGCAGGGCCCGAGTTTGCACAGTGAATTCTATGCGTCGGTAACTGCACTCCAGGTGAGATCGCTCGATGAATTATGGATTCAATTAATTAAATACTCGTGTGAATTCGAGAGGCAGTGGGAGAGGCGCGGGCGGGCTCGCGAGCTTTTCGCCCCCGGGGAAATTGAAACTTAGACACGATACAATTGTTTTCATCGTTCCGAGCCCGACCGCCGATAGATTTTCGTACCCGGCCAGACAAAAGGCCCTAATGCGCTAATTACAAGTCCCATATTTTCGTTTCGACGAAGCACAATCGTCGACGATCGGCCCTGAAAGCAATTTCACAGAAAGCCCCGGCGCTCGTCGTTCCGCGACGCACGCCGTCGCGGAAATAACAATTTACGCATAATTATCACGAAGCGATCGCGCATCCGTATACACGTTTACACGCGTCTACGCGCCGCTCCGAACGTCGAGGGGAAAATTTCACTGCGAAACGCTCATGCGAGAGTTCATTCAATTATACGGGCAAATTTATTGCTCGCAAACCAGATGCACCCGCAAGTGCTCATTAATGAAAATATCGAACGACTCGATCGCGACGAGGTAACGAAAATATCGCACACTGCGACGCACAAATTGGGGAAGAATAAATCCGAAATCGACCTAAAAGTGGAGGTTCAAAAAAGTGGAAAGTAGAGATTCGAAAAAAAAAATTCTCAAAAACAAACTAAAATTTTGCGAGCTCAAATCTACTTTTTTCTCAATATTGTCAGCAATTTTTGTTTGCTCGAGTGAAGACGATTTATCTTCTAGTAGAATAAATATGACCTTGAAGATATCTGCATCCGACAAAGTTGAATCTTTGATCCCTCATAACTGCCGTAAATTTCCATGTAGAGACTTTTTTCAAAATGCATTTTCTTCGTTTTTAAACGTTTATTTTTGGTTTTTTCTTTCTTTTTTCGTCACCTCTTTTCTTGCGGCGGCAACAAGGAATAAACCTTCAAACCCCCATAACTGCCGTACATTTTTACGTGGAGACTTCTTCCGAAATTCATTCCCTTTGGTTTTAAATTCTCTAGGTGCGCATTTAAATTTTTTTTGAATGTTTATTTTCAATGTACCGTCTTTCGGAAGGCTTTAAAAAAAACCAAAAAAATAGGGCATCTAGAGAATTGAAAAACGAAGAGAATGCATTTTGAAAGAAGATCCTACTTAAAAATTCACGGCAGTTATGCGGGTTTAAAGGTTTATTTCTTGTTGCCGCCGCAAGAAAAGCGGCGAAAAAAAAAATATATATATGCGCATCTAGAGATTTTGAAAACGAAGAAAATGCATTTTGAAAAAAGTCGCTACGTGGGAATTTACGGCAGTTGTGGGGGTCAAAGATTCAACTTTGTCGGATGCGGAAATCTTCAAGGTCATGAATAAATCCGGTCATTTTTTTCGATTTGCTTATTAGATGTAAACGATAAAAAAATCGCATCCGATTAGACTTTTCCTCAATTAAGTTTACTCCGAGTGTGTGATTTTTTGATACAAAATGAATGATGAATCCGTAGAAACATTGCCGTCGATATTGGAAAAGCATATTCTGCATTTGCCACCACAGGCAAGCTTCGTTTTCCAAAAAAAATTCTCGAATCCATTTTTTTCGAGTTAGGCGAGATTGAATTTTTTCGAATTTTATCCTAATTTTATGCAATAATTTATAAACATTTTAAAAATGGTAGGCACTTAGGACAGGATTATTTATAAAAAAAAAAAAAAAAACAGATTATTCCTTTTTCTTCGTTTTTCGCGCTTTGCATAATTTTTTTTTTTTTTCTAAAAGCATTTCGTACGTGAAATCCTCGATATGTTGTTTAAATGGGGTCTGGACCTGTCGATGGCGCGTTAGTTTGTGGCTAAACGCGCTTGTTGTTTGGCCAGTATCGCTTCCGTTCGCGTGAGCTAAAAGCCCCCGTCGGAGCTAGCGAGAGGAAAAGAAGAAACCGAAGAAGTAAAACAATACGACTTGAGCCGCGATTGTTTTGGCTTCGTGCCAGAGGAGCATTACTCGGTCCTCCACATTTCCTGCTTTCTTATCCTCAAAATTGCGAATGTCATTCGTGCCATCCGATATCCCGATTTTCCATAAAAACCGGAAGTTCGACATGTCACGATGACATAACGTTCGGTTTTTCGATAAGGAAATTTACTCTTGCGCGAAGGGAGTCACGAAAAAAAATGTCCGAGTCCAGAAATGAAATTTAATTCGGCCTTATGCTTCATTATGATCGAGCGGCAGGTTCATTAATTATCTACGATGAAAGACCGTCGACAGTAGGAGAAAAAAAAGTTGGAAAAACTTTCGTCGTCGCATTGGGATTTTTTTTAAAAAACCTGATGGATTCATCAGAGTTGCGAAAGAAGTTTGGCGACCGGTGGGATTTTCTGCCGCTGTTGTACTCGCGTGGTCGAAGCTCTCCTTGTTGAGCGCTCGTCGTTTTCCGCCGTAACTGAACCACTTAGTACACTTAAGAATTTTTTTTTCTCCACTTTTTTTTTTCTTGTCGTTCCTCCAACTTGCCATCCGCGAGAAGAATCATCATGCTGCAGGCGTATCGTCGGGAGTAAGCTCAGACCTACATTATCTTAATCTCTCTCTGACTTCCTGTTGTTTCATGGCTTATCCTTCCTTCGCGTTTCTACCAGGATTTCGCGAAGAATAACAAGTGAAAGGAAAAGAAGTGGAGCGGAAAAGTTGAATCGAATTGCTTCTAACAGTAATTGAAGATTCTGCGCGTTGACTTTTTACTCAATCGTTTATGGTCAAGATTATCAGAACGCCGTCTTTCTGTTGACCGAATATCTTAATTTGACGATGAAAACGAATGACTGATGACCTGATTTGCTTCATCCATTGAGAGCGTTGTATTCTACGCGAAAAACTGAACTAACTTTCCCTTTGTCGATTTTCGTTACGGCCCTTGGTTCTCGAGTTATGAGCCGATGAATCTTCCAGCCTATGGGACTTCGGCGCGTCGGTGGCGCCATCTGCCGCGACGCGCTCATTGGCCGAAAGCTTCAAACCCTCGTAACTCGCGAACGCAGCGCTCTACGAAAATCTGCCAAAGGAAAAGTTTGTTCGTTTTTCAGTCGCGGATACGATCCAATTGTTTTTATTCGCGATTTTTATCACTGCACACGGGAAATCTTCGAAAACCGTTCGAAGCGCGAAATCGACGCGAGAGTTGGGCTTCGTCGTCGCGATAACCCGTTTTACAGCGCTCATAAATGTTACCTTTCGAAAGGACGGTTAAGTAAGCGCTGAAAAAAAATGATAATAAGATCACTCGAAGAGCAAACACCATCCTTTTTATCTTCTGGAATGCGTTCTTCTTTTATGAACTTCGAGTACGTGAAATTGAGAAGAATAGCAACGACGAAGCGAAGGCGTTACAGAGGAAGTCGGAGAGAAACGAAGAACCGAGAAATTTGCTAAAGCTCAAATTTATACGAAGCCAAGAAGCCGGGCCAAGTGGGTTCGGCTGGGTTGAGTATATCTGAAAAGGGTACGGGAAGCTCTTGTTCGTGGAAAATGAGATATACCGGGAGGAGATAGCGAGCGAGAAAGGGGATACTTAGGATTAAGAGATATTCTACGCTTTCTCTCCCAGCGGTGAGCATTAAAACATCCCCCGAACGGTCATTGGCTCTTATTTCAATTTATTTATTCACGTTTTTTTCTTCTTCTTCTTATCTCGTCGGCGCGTTCGAATTTCCGCGAATTTGAATAAAAAGCACCGGGGAAGAATAAATTTCGCCCGGTGCACTCAAATTTTCTTCTCTCGCCGGTTTCGCTGATAAAAAGAAAAACTAAATAAAAAAAATTGGTGTAGAGTAAACGATGAACCAGTCCGAGAACTATCCGCATGAGGGTTTTTTTAAATGAAAGCTCTCGAAAACCTTGGCAATTAATGTTCTGAAGGAGGGTTATCTCGTTGGGTTCTTTATCGCCCGTTTAACACCCGAGCGGAGCAGGAATTATCATGGCAGTTGGGTCGACGTTATCGCCGCGACGATAGCTCTGACCAACACCCACGCTCCCAGATATACTATAATTAAACGCATAATCCGGTACGATGTCCCGTCGATTATTCCATCGCGACACGAAATTTGAATAAAATTTCGGCTCCGATTTCTCGTAGAAAGTTCCTTCAGAACCAGAAAAAAAAATTATAAAAATTGTAGCGGAAAGACTAGCTAAATATTTTACAAAAAAAAAAAAATCTTCAAAAATCCTCCAATTGGACGAATGCTCGATCTTTGGCAATTCGCCAATTTGCGTATCGAAATGTCCGTCGACGAGCCGATACTTTCAATGCTAACATCGTAGCGACGATAAACTGCTCTTCCATTATCAAAATCTAAAAATTTAAAAATCAATTTTGCGAAATTCTAATTTTTACAAGATATTCCACTCAATCATTACAAAATATCGATAATGTTTGCAAACCGACAGTTTTCCTTTTTCACGTTAATGAAACTTTATCCTTGGGTGGGAATTCGTGGAATTCAATTACAGTGAGTGGCCCCTCGAATCGATGAAAAAAAAAAGTTCTTGCCTCGACGCTATTGATAATTCGCCGTCTGCACGGTAATCCTCGGTCCGATAGTAAACTCGGCGACCGAACGGAGAGGTAGCGTCGTCGAGATGCCGTCCGAAGGAGAAGAAAAAAAATACAATCTCGGGAAAATCTCATTCATCTTCGGTACTTCGAGGCATTAATCTTTTCGTTTATTTTATTTCTCTCGCCCCTTTTTTATCCGCTCGTTTCTTCCTTCTCGTTCGAAATGCCAAAGTTTCTCGGTAGATTGGGGGTGGCTCCTTTTTTCCCTCTCCTGAATGTTTTCCTTCGCTACCCTTTTTTTGGTCACGCGGAGAAACGGGAATTGGTAAACACAGATGGTTCGATTGGTAGGAAACAGAAGGTCGTATCTCGCATCGTTTTGTGCATAAAAGGGCTTCACGTACGTCCTTCTGTTTCTCAACGGACGATCTACATATATATTTAGGGGTTGTACATCTAAGTACTGTAACTGAAGGATACAATCGAAATGGAGGCAAGTTCGATGCCGAGGAAAAATGGGGGCTTTGCCGGGCGATAGCGTTTCCAAGCAAAGGCAGCGGTCCAGACGAGTGGGATACCGCGGGAGAGAGTTAGAGTTCGCGCAACGATAACGAGGATCTCCGCGCGGCGGGACCTTTCCCATCCAGCGTTATAGCTTCGTTCGCGGATGAACTCGAGAAACTCGAGACCACCGTCTCGGTTGCTGGCATCAAATTCTAAAGAAGCCCACTGGTCGGCGGCGGAGTGCATTCGCAAAAGGTTCGCGTACGAGCGGACCCGAGCAATGAAGAAAGAACGATAAAGAGTGCGAGGAAGAAGAAGAAGAAGAAAAAAATTATCGAAGTCAATGAGACGCCTGCCGCGGAAAAGATCGACGAACAAAAGAGTTGCTCGCCGAAAACGTTTTCGACTCCCGGCTGGCCTGACCAGGGCGAAATGGCGAGAGGTATGTATTTCGCTGAGCCTCGTGAATGTTATTACCCTTCTCGTTGTGATGGTTGTTTGCGCAAATGGTTTAATACGTCCTAACTAAATTTGGGATTCTAAAAACCGTTGGTATAGACATCGTTGCCATGGTCACCTTTGCTATGGAGATCGTTGCTATGGGAACCGTTTCTATGGGCACTGTTGCTATGGAAACCGTTGCTATGGGAACCATTCCTATGGTTACCGTTACTATAGTCACAGTTACTATGGAAGCCGTCGCTATAAAAAACTGTTCCTATGGTTATCGTTCCAAAGGAACCCGTTACTATGGTCACCGACACTGTGGCAACCGTTACCATGGTCACTGTTACCAGCGTAGAGGACGTAGCGTACCCATCGCCCGAGACGCCGAATCTATGTATCAGACTCGAAGCCTCGCAATAGCTATCCCTGGCCTGAGTGTAAGCTGTCGTGCTCGGGCTTCATGGCATGGCCAGGCCCGTTTACATGTACTCGGGTCTGCGCAAAGTGGAGAGAAGAAGAAGAAGAAGGGCTTCATGGCACCGGGGTACGGTGCGACACAATGATGCTTCTAGGTATACCAGGCGACATCCTAGAATACTCTGAGCCTTACCTTCTCAACCTGGGGCTCTGAGGAGGCCAACCACAATCCCCAGCTACTCCCATCCCCAACTACATATATAGGGATGCCAGGGAACGGGGACCAGGCAAAGATACCCTGAGGGCAACCGGCAATCCCAAGTAGGGTCGCTGGGCCACGGGATGGTACCCCGGAGAGACCGGCAGGACCACGAAGGATTTCTAGAGGCCGGAGGACTGGCTGAGGCCCCTGTGCAACCGGTAATCCCTACAAGAAAGGTGTCAAGTCGCAGAAGGAGGTGCGACAAGACAGGGAAGAGACCTAGATAAAACGCCTGTCCGTTGTTGTTCCGTGTCCAAGGAGCACAACGTGGACAATTAGGGCAACGGTATACAATGGGCCAGAAGGCCTGAGTGTCCGTGGTGCTAGTTGTGACCACAACCCGTTAACAACAACAACAACATGGTCACTGTTGCTATGGAAACCGTTACATTTGCTATGGAAGTGTCCCAGTCGAAACCGTTGCTATCGTCATTGCTAATATGAAAACCGTTACTATAGAAACCGTCGCTATAAAGAACCGATGCTATGCCGTTGCAACAATTACCATGGAAATCGTTGCTATGCAAACCGTTGCTATAGCAACCAATGAATTGCTTCAGGTCAATTAATTTAAAGGATCATCCTGTTTAATATATTCATGGATTATGGAAGATGTCTCCCGAACTTCATATCAATAATAGATGAATTTTTATAATGATTAATTATCAAGAACAATTATTACGATACGATATTATGATCTTATAAAATGTGTTTCTTCATACTTTCCGAAGCGACGATAGCGGGCCGTGAAAAATTGATACTTTTGAACATCATCCGGATATTTCGCATAGGGATAGCACTCCTGATGCTAGGAAAGTATGGTCATCTGAATTTTTCATAGAAAAGTCTTGTGAACGGCGTTAAAACCGTGAATTTTAATTTTTTCTTTCACAAACACACAGATTAAATCATAACACATATCATTCATCACTAAATAGTACCAACGACTATTTTGAACGCTGCATGGATCACGATTCCATTGGTTCTCGGAAAAAAAAACAAAATCCTTCAGAGTTCAATCTAGATTGACCGATAAAGCGAGGCGGACGAGGAACTAGAATAGACGAGGATTTTCTAGTCGAGAATAACGGATTAAAGGGGTTTTAGTCAAAGCAAGGCCTCTACGAGGGGAGGGGACTTTGACTTTCCGAGGAAACGGGATGGTTCGGGTTTGCGAGAAGAGAAGAAAAAAAAAAGGAACGAAAGAAACGAGCAAGTGGGAGAGGATAAAGTGAAGAAAGAAAAAAAGTATCTCGAAGACCCAGCCGTATTTCGTTCCATCAGACTTTTTCATTAGCCGTTAAGCGCATTACTGCGTCGCCCCCGTGACTCCGCCCATCTACTTCCGGTTTTTCGCGATCGTAAAAGTCGTCGATTCTTTCCCCACCGAGGCCCTCGCTCTGCGGCCCTTCCTTTCATCCTTTTCAGAATCAACCTCACCTCAACCCCACCCACCTGAATGCTCTCACTTTCTCGGTGCAAACTCCGCTGCGACTATATTTTCTCCGAGTATATACGCACTCCCGAGCTTTCCTCCGGTACACCGAAAGTCTGCTATATCTCGATTGACATTCCCTCTAGATGAAAAAAAATTCTCCTGTCCTACCCCTTTTTTCCATAAAGTAACCTTTGCAATTTCACAACTTCCAGCTCTCGGATCTTTGGGATCTTTTTCACCGCCAAAGTAGCCACGAGAGACGAATAACGCGAAAGAAGGCATCTCTACGGGACGCGCGTCATACGAATTTCTCTTCTACGTATATTCGTATATCCATATGTGGATTTACTTTATCCATTGAGAGCGTTGCATTCTACGCGAAAATCTGAACAAACTTTCTCTTTGTCACTTTTCATTACAGCGCTTGGTTCTCGAGTTATGAGTCGATGAATCTTTCCGCCAATGGGTCTCCGGTGCGTCGGTGGCGCCATCTGGCGCGACGCGCTCATTGGCCGAAAGCTTTAAACCCTCGTAACTCGAAAACCCTGCGCTCTACGAGAATATGCCAAAGGGAAAGTTTGTTCGTTTTTCAGTCGCGAATACGATCCAATGCCTTTCAATCGCGCTCCTTATCACTGCACTCGAGAAATCTTGGAAAACCGTTCCTAGCGCGAAATCGCCGCCAGAGTTGCGCTTCCCTGTGACGGTAACTCGTTTTACAGTGCTCGTAAATGTTACGTTTCAAAACGTTCGGTTGAGTGTATCTAAAAAGGGTACGAGAGAAGCTCTTATTCGTGGAAAATGAGATATACTGAGTGAAGATAGCCACAATATATTTATATTTGACAAATTTAATAAAAAATGTATGATTCGTAACAGACATTGCCTCAGAACAGTAACATAACTGCCCTCGAAGGCATCTCTACTGGTCGCGGGTCATACCAATTTCTCTCGTACAATGTATATTCGTATATGTACTATATCTATATATACTATATATACTATATATATATATATGCCCGGTCTGTAGCATCGAAGTTCCTACGAGTGTAAAAGTCCGCCCGCAATTATCGGATAATTGTTTTCCGATATCGACTAGCGGCGCGAATCCGAAGCGGAGAGTAGACGGGGAATAGACAAAAATAGAACGAGAGACAAAATAAGAGATTGTGGCAAAAGGAATGAGAAAACGTGATCTCTCTTTTTCGCTCTTTGACTCGCTTTTTCTGTCTCCCTAACGTTTTTCCTTCTCTCTGCGCGACAACGAGAAGATCGAAACGAGGCGAACTGTAAGAGGAAAAAAAAAAAAAAAAGACTATCGAAGTAAATGGCCGATTTGATGCTCGGGTACACACCGGCCGTGCTCTGTGCTTACACTCGGTAAGTCCAATCGGCCGCCTCCACTGCTCCTGACCTTACGAGACTGACCTCTTCGATCTTCGGTATTATTTTTATTTAGATCTTCTCGCGCTCCGGAGTGGATTTCCACCTGTACGGATTTTCGTGTCTCGAACTCCACAAAAAATGGTCCCGAATCGTTCCGGAAGCTAAGGTGGTGGCTGGTTTTTCATTAATGTTTTCATATTAATTAAATTTGTTTATTTTTTTATTTTTTTTTATTTTTTAGTATATTAATCTTGGAAACTTTCTGGCTGAACGAAAATAGAAATATCTTTTTTATCAAAGGTGTTTGCATGAATTAAATTAGTGAATTTCAACTCAACGTTAAGTTGAATTCTAAGTCAAAACGTTTGCCTTTTTGTTGATCTATTTTTCCCGAATAAATTTCTACGTATTTATGAAAATCAACGAATCACTTTTATTTGAAAAAAAAAAAACTTGAATTGTTGATTGAAGAGTTGAACAATTTTTAACAATTAACTTGTTTATAACTTTTCTCAAATTAAACTCCATTTTTTTGTTATTGCGCGAAATCAATCTTTTCAAGACCTTCCATATAGCTGATTTTTTCAAAGACTTAACTTATACCGGTTTGAAAATGGTTAATTTTCAAAACATTGTATGCACATTGAGAATGTGGTTCTGAATATGGTTTTGAGCGCGTTTTCACTGCAGCCCCGAAACTAACGCATTTCGCAATAAATGGCCGTAGAATTTGCGTTTGATATTTCATGCCGAAAGGACATTCCGAGAAGTTTGGTCCTCGTTAATGTACCTTAGCGCGATATTTGCACAGACAGAATCGAGCTCTTCGTTCGCAAACGTCGAAGCTGTTTTAATGAGTTTCGTGTTAATTCGCGGGAGGATGATAGACGTTACGGCAAATGAAAGGAACTTTGCGACTGGAAAAACGAATAAGGACAAACATGTATGCGCGTCTATCCAACTATCTGTGTGTAGGGGAGAGTGGGGCAAAACGGCATACCGGGGCAAAATGGTATTCAGGCACAATGGGACCAGGGCAGAATGGTATTGGGGCAAAATGGGACAGCAAAAAAATCTACTTCGATGGGACTTGCGCTTGTCCCATTTTGCCCCTATTCTATCATACGGGGGACTTCATTTGACCATTCCATTTTGCCCCGGTATGCCATTTTGCCCCGCTCTCCCCTACGCGGATGGACGGAGAATATGTGGGGGGGATTAAATATATCGAGCGGTCGAGGCGGGTTCGCGTTTCGCGAACGGACAAATATCGGCGTGGCTTTAATTAACGCGGAATTGACCGAGGCGGAACGAAGAAACCGCGCAGGGCGCCCCGGAAAGGACTAATGAAAAATAACGATATTACGATTTGAATTTAATTGCAAAACGGGCGAAAGGAATTTACGATGACAATTAAAATCAATTAAGAGAGATTGAAACTTCCATTAACGCATTTATCTTCAATTTAATTTGAATAGATTTTTTTTAAGGTAATTGCGGCGCGATGTCGATTTTCTTACATTATTGTTCAATTTTTGGAATAAATGAAAAAAATTTCGTTGGGTCAACAAAATGTGCGGTTGAATACGCGCAACTAAATGTTTCGTTGAAACGAGAAAAAGTTAATTTGCCTCGAATATTCGTTGGTTGTTCGAAGCAAAGAACTGTTCGACAAATTAATTATTTTTCTTAAACGAACGAAATATTTAGTTGCACGTTTTCATCCGCACATTTTGTTGACCCGGCTAAACATTTTTTTCTCAGTGCATTTTTTAATCCGTCTTGAATACACGTCCGAGGTTGCAGCACGATTAACCACCCAGAACCGGAGAAAAAAATTATTTAACAAAGTCTTCATTCGCGGCATTTCTCGTCAAATAAGTTGGTGGATTACTTTTTCGATTACCCTAAACGTACCCTTCTTACCATTTTGATCAAACTTTTTTCAGGCTTAGAAAAGGCTTAGAAAAAAACTATTTAGAAAAGGGGCTTTTCCGAAATTACGTCGATCTCAATATTTTTCAACGGGAAAGTATGTCGTTGACCTTCAAGTTGAAGAATCAGGCGGGGGAGACTGAAAAAAAAACAATGGAAAAAAAATGGAACCAAAAGTTGTAAAAATTCGTCTGCGTGACCTCGCGGCGTCCGCCGCTCGCGCCTGCCGGCACTAACACCTCGATGTGTGTGTGGAAATGGTGTTTGTTGGTCATTTCTAATAGGTAAAGTCTAAAGGTAAAGTTGTTTTCAGCCCCCCACCCCAGTAACGCTTATGTAGTGTTGGAAAATTGGGGATTCATCATCCGAAGTGCGCTCCGAAATGCACTACATCTTGTTATGTTTTGCTTTATAAGGCAATAGCGCGAAGCAGCGAGGGCGAGGGGGACGCATTTCTCCGAGTAAAGTAGCGAACGATGGCGCTTTTTTTTATCGAGATTTTTTTTTGTTTCTTTTTTCTCTTGTTTTTTTTGCCGAGCCCGTCGAGCGTAGTGTCAGTAAGGAGCGTAGGGGGGTAGAAGGAGTCTCGAATTTATTTTTAATTATTTTTCTAATTTACAAGTTTTTTTTTAAGGTTTATTGTGGTTTTTTGGGGTTTTTTGGGGTTTTTAATTACTTATCATAATTTTTTCATGCTTCCCCCCCCCCCGCATGATTATTCTAATTTACAATAAACTGCATCCGTTTTTGCCAAGAAATTTTTTTTTTCATGCAAATTGGGAAAAGCCCCTTTTCTAAATAATTACCCTGTAAATAATTGGCGTTCCACAGCTAGCGGTCTATTGTGATGCTTGCATTTTTTTGTTGTTTCGTTTTGGCACTTGTTATTTTGGTGTGTCAATTTGACATGCAACCTGTCAGTTGTGCCAGATCCTGTTTCCCAACTGCCCCGCCTGTTGGTGGTGTAAATGAGTAACAACTTTTTTTTTCGGTAAAGATTGGATTCAAATTTTGTTCTCGTTAAAGTGCAGCCGATCCAAGGGCCCGTAGAGCGACTCGATTGGATTTTTTAGGTAAAAAAAAAAAAACGATACTGCTGCTGCTGTTGCTGTATGTTTCTAACGAGCCCATTTGTTTGACGAACAAGCGTAGCCGGTAGGTAATCATAGGCAACGTTGGAATGATTGGTTGGTTCAAAAAAAAAAAAAAAAAAAAACGATAAACAGGATACAACAGACGAGGGGGGTGCAGGGATGGGGAAGGGTATCAAGTCGAATCCGGTTACGGAGGGAGAACCACCGAAAGGGTGAAAAATAAAAGAGTTACACCAGCGCGAATAGACTCGTTGCTGTACCAGGCTCGCTGCCCCAGCTGCAACGAATTCGTCGGGAGTACTACGAGTCGCGCGAAATAGATAGAGAGAAAGAGCAAATAATAAAACAAATTCCCCTCCCCCAGTGCCCGACGAACCCGCACACACGAGTAACGAAGAGAGTTAAAACTGCGCGTGTCATGAGATAAACGAGAGGGATTTCCAATTTTTCGATAATTCCTCCATATCTGCGTCAATGCTTCTCCGCTTTTTTCTTTCTTTTTTTTTTTTTTTTTTTTTTTTTTTTTTTTTGTTGTACTCTCACGAACTCCGCGGGTCACGCTTCGCGTGGAAGCAACGAGCTCGCATCAATCTTTCAATTACTGACATGCGAATCAAACACCAGCTGCGAAGATTCAGAAACGCGATCCCTTTGAGGTCCTTTCGGTGCAGTCCGGCCAAACTGGAGATTCAAAAAAAATTTCGAACTTCTCAGTAACATTGTTTTTGAATCCGGTACACATCGAAATGTCCAATTTGTATAGTTGTACCAAAATTTTGTTGAAAAATGAGCGAAAAGAAAATTCTCCAACGAGTCACTCGGCAAACTAACTTTTTTTTCGAATGAGAATAATTTGTTAATTTTTCGGGATATGCATGAATTTTGACAAATTGTACATTTCAGTCGAAAGATGTTTAGTGAGGACTTGGAAAAAAAAATTAAGTTACGAAAACGGATGAAAAATGAATGATCTAAAATTTTACAAAAATCAACTTTCATGGATTTCAACAGACAGTAAAAAAAATCATTTTATTGCGAACCTTCAGAAATGACAATTATTTTTCTGATTAAAGAGAAAATGTATCGAATTGATGTGCGATATCAGGATTGATCTTCAGCGGAAAGTTAAAATGAGATGTCGACGTTGTTTGCTCTGGATAAAAAATGGGATTATCCAAACTACGGACTGTACTTTCGCCGTGCGTGAAATATCGACAGTTCCAGTTGGCTCTTTAAAGATTTATGGAAGCTTTTAGCCGCCCATCGGCGAGCCACGTGCGGCGCGTTTCTTCGAAAAACTTCGCCAAACTCGATTCCCCGACCATTCCGAGTATCCCTTAAGAATCGCGGAAAAAAAAATTCCGCAACTCGATTTCGTTTACCGCTTAATTCGGTGTGACCCGATAAATGGCTAACCTAAGTTGGCGAACCTCCAACAAAATTGCTTGAGGTAAATCGACTGTCGCGACAAACCAAACCCAAAAACCTCCATTCTTCAATATCTCAATGAGCAAAAAATGTCTCAATTTCCTACAATATTTTTTTTCCTATCAAATCAATGATAGGAAATGATTGATGATTGATCAATGATCAATGATGTGATGTATCAAATATTTTTCAAAAAATATCGAAACAAGTTTTTGTAAGTCCTTTTTTTCTAATCACACATTTGACTCCAAAGAAACGGCCGAGCCTCCTTGATAGCAAAGTTCTTGGTCCGGAGCAGAACTGGGCAAATCACTTCAAGTACCGAATACTTAATACTGAAGTCCTGCGTACTTGCAGTACCGGGTCCTAAGTTGCAGTCGGAAGTGACATTCCAATGCTCCAACCATAAATTAAGTACCTATCAACAAACAATGTCCCCAGTGCAAAAAAGCATCTGCACCTCCTGCATCCCGTCCAATTTAATTTCAGCATCGGACTGGATTGGTACAGCTGCCCGACCGATTGTCGGCCTTCCAAATTGTCGAATTTGCGAACAAGTGGCAATTCTCCGCTGGTTCCTGTCTCCAACGCACATAGCGCTCGATGCCGTACAGAGTTGTTAGTGGTACTTGCTTTGCCAATCAAACAAACTCAATTCGTGGCTATTGGAATTCCACAAAGGAATTATCGGCGCTCTGTGTAGTTGGGCATCAGCGATGTTCGTACGTGCATCCTACGTCGAAACGCTTTGGAGTGTCCTCTGTCCGTTCATTCCAAACGTCGTTCTGTTGTCTACCTCATTTCGCAATCTCTCCGGTATACCCATTTGCGCGATGCGATACTGTTCAACCGAGTTTCCCGGTTCTAATGATTCCCAAGAGACCATCACAACGCTGATGTATTTGCACACTTATTTGGTAAGCAAACGATCCAAGCCGCGAATTCGCGCATGATGCGGAATACTATTTGAAGGAACATCCAGGTCTAGTTGCCGACAGCCAGCAGGTCAAAGCATCTGGAATGAACATTACGATATAGTCGGATTCCGTCGAACCTGCTTCAGCTTCTGTGGACGCTCTTCGTTTTGCCATCGCTGATCAATTAGCGACAAGTAAATGGTGATCATGCAGGATTGCGGTGTTACCGATTCTTTGAGGGTTTCGTTGTTTCGATGGTGAAGATTTTCAATGAAGATTTTTGCGTTTTCAAAGAAATATGTAATGGTTTCGTCATCTATATGGATGTAGACGCGAACGACTGAATTAACGATGACAAACCCTACGGCACGCACCCATTCTCGGATGATGGCCTCTCCGGTCACCAACCTGAACGCTCGGAAACTCGGAAAATGCTCATGAATAGTCACGGACACTCGAGGCAATTCACGCATACTCGCAGCTACTTACGCTTGATTATTCTAAGCCCACCTTGGGGCGTCTTATTCCAAGCCCTGATTTTCCAAGCACCTCACGGAGCTTCTCTCCGAAGTTCAAATTGTTGCAAGTCCTCACTTGGAGCCCTTCCCTCCAAACCGTGTTTATGATATAAGTCCTTCCGAAGGCTTTGTCAAAGAGCTCTTAGACAGCCATACAGGAATTGCAGTAAAGAACCAAAGCGGTAGAAACTCAATCATAATGGGCGAAATTTATGATAAGACAGAGTGAAGCACCGGTTTTTGTCACCTTGGATCAACTTCTGGCCACCAAGTTAGAAATAACAGCAGTCCTAATCAATCCCAATTGCGGTGGTGGTGGGTTGATCAGTTAGTGTATTGAATACTATCAAGGTATTGATATCGAAATACAAGCAAAGTCAACGACCACATCAAGCTGAAGTACCAGTTCTCGTCCCATCACTGAAGTCAATCAGCTCTGGGAGCGGTCAGTGCTTGGATGGGAAATACATGCAAGTCACAATTTATTGGCATTTTGTTGTGAAAATGGCCACAACCGGTACATCTTCCCTAACGTTACCTCCAGATATCTACAGTATCGCAAAAATGCACGACATGCAAAATCTGACCATCTACGAGCACCTTTGATCGTCACCTTTAATCAACTTCTGGCCACCAAGTTAGACATAACAGCAATCCTAATCAATCCCAATTGCGGTGATGGTGGGTTGATCAATTAATGCATCGAATCCTATCAACGTATTGATATCGAAATACAAGCAAACTCAACGACCACATCAAGCTGAAGTACCAGTTCTCGTCCAATCACTGAAGTCAAGCAGCTCTGGGAGCGGTCAGTGCTTGGATGGGAAATACATGCAAGTCACAATTTATTGGCATTTTGTTATGAAAATGGCCACAACTGGTACATCCCCCCTAACGTTAGCTTCAAATATCTACAGTATCACAAAAATGCATGACATGCGAAATCCGACCATCTACGAGCAACGCCTTCAAGTGGAATTTCCAAGATTTCCCACGAAAAAGGGTTTCAACGCTAAGCCACATCAAGTTGCTGACTTGAACAAAGTATCTACCTCGTCTACTCATTGCGCCAAAAACGATCCAAACCCCTGTCAATGATAACTACTTGACACAGAGTTGCCAGCAATCATGCCTGATAATGCTTGACTACGTTTTCCGGAAGGCTCCGAGTGGCAAACGGCAGATTCATCCGTCGAGTTTCGACGAAAGTTGCCCCTCGAAATACGGCAAGACATTGGAAGCTCGATTCTGCAGCGGATAACTTTCCGCACAATGTCTGCCAAGACGCCGAAAGGTAACGAGCGTTGAGATCGATAACTTTGAAGACGCGCGAATACACAAGGAAATATGTAAACTTCGCTCGGAGAGCCTGCCAACTCCTCTCAATCTAATGCGTCCTGCATTTATTCAACGCATTTGCACGCCGACAACTACCTATCCTTCATTTCCTGCGGGAGGAGTCGCGTTAATTAGTTTCCCCAGTGCGAGCGAATGGCAGCGGCAGCGGTTGTTACAAGGAGAAGCAACATTTGAAGTTTCGGAGCGGTAGCAACTCTGCGACGAGGATGCGATACGTCTTCACCGGTTCTGTATTTATCTCTTCTGTCTTTCTCTCTCTCTCTCTCTCTCTCTCTCCTCTTTCCCTTTCCCGCCGACGGTTTAACTGCATGCAGACAGTAACGGTAACTCCCGGCCGCGTTTGCGGAAACGAGCCGGGGCGTTTCGCGTTTCCATTTCCGTCTGTCCCGAACGACATACGTACCTCATCATCGTCCAGAACTGCGGTAATACAGCGACGAGCGTTGGTACCCGCTCTGCGACGTTCTCAGTTTGACATTATACACGATTTGCCGTTCGTTTCGACGTGGAACATGTTAAACGCTACTCCGTCGGTAAAGCAGATTTTCCAGTGAAGTTTCCGCTGATTCGCAACTCACCGGAAGTTGAATATTCAGAATATTACACGCGTCAACGTTTTGCGAAAAGTTGGTTTTCACTAATTATATAATATATAATATATAATATATAATATATAATATATAATATATAATATATAATATATAATATATAATATATAATATATAATATATAATATATAATATATAATATATAATATATAATATATAATATATAATATATAATATATAATATATAATATATAATATATAATATAATATATAATATAATATATAATATATCATATGTAATAAAGATGTACCGCATAAAAAAGTAGCAAATTTTCTTGATTAACAACACACTCCGTTTGATTCCCGTAACAATCAGAGTCGCAAAAAGCGCTATTTCCATTGTTCGACTTGCACGTATGCAAATTTAAGCCCAGAATCAGTTTCCCTATCGCCTCGTGCGCGAGCAGTATATCTGGGTTCTTCCTCCGAGTGCTTACACAGCATAATCTTGAACTTATCTTCGCTCCGGTTACTGATACACCATCCTCCCATTTGGATATCCTTCTCGGAACGTCTCCCTCCGTGCCGAGTAAATTTCAACTTCGAATCACTTCCCGCAGAGGCAGCAAGCAATGCCACTGGTGCGCTCTTCGTTTCCGCTGTAATTGCAATCTGCGGAACCGAGGGCAATCGTCCCTCCGCACAACAATATACAAGGTTTTAGTCGCGAGCCAGCCGCACCGCGCAAATGTTGACCCAACAGTTGCCACACACATTGTAATCAGATTCCCTTTTTTTCTTCGCTTCCTCCGGACCAGAGCCGGCCGGTACTTGAAGTACAATGAACTTATTGGTACTTTAAGTTCGAGACTTTAAGTACATTGAACTTATTTGGTACTTTAAGTTTAAGACTTTAAGTACATTGAACTTATTTGGTACGTTAAGTTCGAGACTTTAAGTACATTGAACTTATTCGGTACTTTAAGTTCGAGACTTTAAGTACATTGAACTTATTTGCTACTTTGAGTTCGAGACTTTAAGTACATTGAACTTATTTGGTACTTCTAGTTCAAGACTTTGAGTACATTGAACTTATTTGGTACTTCAAGTTCAAGACTTTAAGTACAGGTGAACTTCAAGTACTGATATTTTTTCGAATACTTAAAGTACATACATACTTTAAGTGCTGTACTTAAGGTATTGAGACTACTTCAAGTATCTTGTACTTGAAGTGCTTTTGATTACCTCAAGCACTTCCAATTCTATCACATGAAACGAGAAAATTTGGATCTACATAACTGCAAAACAGTTTGGCAGCACTCAACTGAGAGCTGGTCCTCGGTAATTGTTTGGCACTTTAAGATAGTCTTCGGGTAGTGTTCATGTCGCATAAGTTCTCAACAGTTGCAACACACATTGTAATCAGATTCCCATTTTTTCTTCGCTTCCTCCGCACCAGAGCTGGCCGGTACTTGAAGTACATTGAACTTATTTGGTACTTTAAGTTCGCGACTTTAAATACGGGTGAACTTTAAGTACTGATATTTTTTCGAGTACTTCAAGTACATGTATACTTTAAGTACTTAAGATATTGGGACTACTTAAAGTATCTTTCACTTGAAGTGCTTGTCATTACCTCAAGCACTTCCAATTCTATCACAAGGTTCTTTTCGACTTTAAAGCTAAGCTTATTGATGTATTGAATAAATCTTATCTGAAAGCGAACAGTTTCGGCACATAAAATACTTCATAAGTACTTTTAGTCCAAAATACTTACAATACTTCAAGTACCGAGTACTTGCGATCGTAATAAGTGCTCAGTACTTCAAGTACTCAGGACTTCAAAGCCACTTTGACTATTCGGTACTTGAAGTACTTTGCCCAGTTCTGTTTCTGATGGATAAATACTTTTGCAATGGTCATCTTTGGACCTTTTCTCTTGTAGCGTTTGACTTTATTAGGATGTAAAAAAATATATTTTTCACAAGTATGTACTTTATTTTTTATACATATGTTACCCATAACTCGATCCTTTTCAGAGTATGCAACATGCGAAGCCATTATTTAACAACCTCCTTTGTGCTATCTCGTCTTTCTGATTGCAATATCCAGGCCTACAAGCCCTGTTGGTACCTTCCGCAGACTTTAACAAAGGGACCGATGCCTATTTGCATCGCAATAGACACAAATGCGATCGTTCCAGAAACGACCTTATCAACTGACGTTCCGGACTAATTAATATTCATGCCCACTTTGTGGATGAGCAAAGCGAAACGGGACAATTTGGAAAATCATCAAATTAGGAACAGCAAATGGCAACCGTTGCCGAACGATTCGCTTTCAGCCGATTGGATGAACCGCACTTCATCAACGTGAAAGATCGTCTTGAATACACCTGACTTGTCGATAACGTCCTAAACGACCCGGAGGAAGTCAGTCGATTCCCGATTGTGCTGGACCTTTGGACTGCCCCGTTGTTGACGCGAACATTCAGTTCGGTTGTCGTTGAAAATCAATACTCGAAGCGCAGAAAAAACGATGACCCCAATCAGAACTCCAATAACGGCTAAACGATGACATCCCGCTTTGCTGCATGTCCGTACCCGTGCCTTTTTCAGCGCATATCTGGATAATCTTGCGCCGATGTCCCCAATCGTCGTTCGTAAAAACAGAAGTCCTAAAGGACTGACTCATGAAAGTCCTTTCTCACTCGGTCCTAAAGGACTGACATGAAATTGTGATCAAATGTCTTTGATGACATGACTGCGGACTATGAAGGGATCACTCGAAATCCGACCGCCTGCACCATGTTAGACCTACCAAATGATGGAGACGTTGGCGAAGGCTTCGATTCTGATATCTACAGTATCACAAAAATGCATGACATGCAAAATCTGACCATCTACGAGCAAGTGGAAGTGGCAAGTGGGAGTGGCCTTCAAGTGGAATTTCCAAAGTTTGCCACGAAAAAGGGTTTCAACGCTGCGCTGCATCAAGTTGCTGACTTGAACAACGTATCTACCTCGTTTACTCATTGCGCCAAAAACGATCCAAACCCCTGTCAATACTAACTACTTGACACAGAGTTACCCGCAATCATGCCTGATAATGCTTGACTACGCTTCCCGGAAAGCTGCGAGTGGCAAACGGCAGATTCATCCGTCGAGTTCCAACGAAAGTTGCCCCTCGAAATACGGCAAGACATTGGAAGCTCGATTCTGCAGCGGATAACTTTCCGCACAATGTCTGTCAAGACGCCGAATACTCGATCAATACTCGAAGCGCAGAAAAAACGATGTCCCCAATCAGAACTCCAATAACGGCTAAACGATGGCATCCCGCTTTGCTGCATGTCCGTACCCGTGCCTTTTTCGGCGCATATCCGGATAATCTTGCGCCGATGTCCCCAATCGTCGTTCGTAAAAACAGAAGTCCTAAAGGAGTGACTCATGAAAGTCCTTTCTCACTCGGTCCTAAAGGACTGACATGAAATTGTGATCAAATGTCTTTGATGACATGACTGCGGACTATGAAGGGATCACTCGAAATCCGACCGCCTGCGCCATGTTAGACCTACCAAATGATGGAGACGTTGGCGAAGGCTTCGATTCTGATGGAGTTTCAATGCGGTAGATCCGAAATATCTGTTTCTTCCGATTTGCTATCGAATTTTCCAAAACCCCGTTCCTTCCGATATCGCGAAATTTCCCATCAGTCGGAAGATGCACTCCGGCGTAAATGAACGTTCCTCCTCGATTCTATGCCGAATCCGTTGAATGAATATTAATTAGCGAGTGAATGGGCGAGACGAGGATGCGTGAAACGGTTCCTCTCCACTTCCGCTATATTGGGCGGCTGCAAAGAACGCGTGAGGTCCGCAAAATTTCCCTACACCCCGCAAGCGTATACGCTCGCGGGCTCGCCGAGAGCGGGAAAGCTCGAAGTGGGAAGCATGTTCGGTCGGGCAAACGGACAGAAAGGGGGAACACGCAGAAGCGTCGACGGGAACAGCGAGATGGGAAAAGCGGGACGCGAGCTTTCAGCGAGATTTTAATGGAAGTTCGGCTAGCACGGAACCCGGAGTTGTAGCAAACGCGAACAAGGATCTCTCACTCCTAGCGAGCCCAGTTGAAAATGGAATTCCCTTGGTCCCCACCGCTCGATTCAACTGGACACACACGGGATCCCCCGCCAATCCCATCGCTCATATGACCTCCAGCCTCCTGCGGAAACTACCACCCATGGGTCCATCGCTCAAAGAGCCATCGGCTTTTTTGTCTACTTCTTTCATCCCTTTCATTCGATGTTTTTGCTCCCGACAATAATAATCGTAACAACAATATTTTCGCCGGCGCAGCGCATCGATTATCGGAAGGAATTCGGGACGGGATGAAAAGAGTATCCCAAACCATCGTATATCCTGCGAACCAGGCGGATGAAGCGGATGAACCAGGATTTCGTTTTAGAAACGAAAGACGGAAGCGCAATCCGTCCCGTAGATCCTGACTCGTATATTTCCGCTTTCCATTCGAAATGACGTGGAAGAAATTACATTCGTTATTTGGGTATCCTTTGTTTTGCAACATTTTCACCAACGTTTTTTGGGATGCAGTGGATTTTGGTATCCAGAGAGAACCACTCGTAGGGAGAAAGGAACGTCGCCAGATGAATTGGTTTTTCGAGTCTTGGATCATCCAATCGTCCAATTTGGTTCTTTTCTTCGCGGTAACAGTAGGCATCAAAAGCGATCAATACCCATACAGTGTTCTCGTTAGTCGTCCATGTTATAAACAATCATGGTGACTAACCCAGATTGCGCTACGCAGCGATGAACATTCATACTTGATCCTCAAACAGGTTTTTGAGGGATGGTTACTCGTTCGCGCAAGAATGGTAGTATTGAAATGGTATGTTTGAAGTGTTTTTTAAACCTTGAAATGAAGTATGTGAAGTCTGTCATAGTGGACATACGGAATAATTTCCATTGGATATGTAGATGTATGCACACTGTTGAAACATTATATGCGTTACAGTTTTGCCGTCAGAGCGCTGGGACGATTGGTAAATAGCAGGATTGCATTGAACCGGATTGTTCAGTTGAGAACTTTCCCGGTTCAAGACAATCTCTCCATACATTACAGTTTTTGGTGGTCAGGATGATTGCTCCATAGCTTTTGGTTTTTAGACTGATTTCTTCATAGTTTTTTGGTGTTTGGTGTTTGGTCTATAAAGATATGTTAACCCTACCCTTTATAGATCTATTAACCCTAACTATTAATATAGATAGGATCTTTATAGATCTTGGTATTTAGGTTGATTTCTCCAGAGTTTCATGGTCTCAAGATTCATTTCTCGCTAGTTTTCGAAGCTTAGGCTTGATTCGTTGTAGTTTTTGGTGGTTTTGGTTTTCGGTGTTTCCTTATAGTTTTTGCCGTTCAGGTCGATTTCTCTATAGTTTTATGATGTCTAGATTCATTTTTCGATAGTTTTTGATGTTTGGACTCGTTTATTGTAGTTTTTGGTGGTTTGGTGGTTTTGGTTTTCGGTGTTTCTTTATAGTTTTTGCCGTTTAGGTTGATTTTTCTGTAGTTTTATGGTGTCTAGATTCATTTCTCGCTAGTTTTCGATGTTTAGGCTTAATACATTATGGTTTTTGGTGGTTTGGTGGGTTTGGTTTTCGGTGTTTCTTTATAGTTTTTGCTATGTGGGTTGATTTCTCTGTAGTTTTACGGTGTCTAGATTCATTTCTCGCTAGTCTTCGATGTTTAGGCTTAATTCATTATGGTTTTTGGTGGTTTGGTGGGTTTGGTTTTCGGTGTTTCTTTATAGTTTTTGCTATGTGGGTTGATTTCTCTGTAGTTTTACGGTGTCTAGATTCATTTCTCGCTAGTCTTCGATGTTTAGGCTTGATTCATTATAGTTTTTGGTGGTTTTGGTTTTTGGTGTTTCTTTATAGTTTTTGCCGCTTAGGTTGATTTCTCTATAGTTTTATGGTGTGTAGATTCATTTCTCGCCAGTTTTCGATGTTTAGGCTTAATTCATTATGGTTTTTGGTGGTTTGGTGGGTTTGGTTTTCGGTGTTTCTTTATAGTTTTTGCCATGTGGGTTGATTTCTCTGTAGTTTTATGGTGTCTAGATTCATTTCTCGCCAGTTTTCGATGTTTGGGCTCGATTCATTATAGTTTTTGGTGTTCAGGTTGAATTCTTCGTGGTTTTTGGTATTTAGGTTGATATCTCTAGAGTTTTTGGTGTCTGAATTCATTTCTTTATAGTTTTTGTAATGTCATCACAAAATCTAGTCTCAACCGATCAATAACTGCTGAAAGCTTGGATGCTCTTAATGGTCCTTCGGTACTTCTACCTTACTAACGTTCGGGTGGTTCGTCTGTTGTTTTCACCCTCTCTCTCCTCCGAGTCTGCAGTGCTCAGTCCTAGAACTCAATTGATGAATTTCCGAGAGCAGATCGAATGCCAAGGTACACACGGACCTCGCTGACCAAAACAATAAATTCCGCTATCGCCTTTCCATTTCTTGTCAAATTGCCATCAACATGATAATAAAGTACCATACAACTAAACACCCACAGACACACCCTTAGCAATCCCACCAACAGTCACCGGCACTCTCAGAAGCGCTCCCACAGACACTTATTGACTTCCGCAGAAGCTCTCACAGCAGCTCACAGAGACGGAAACCAATGCTCACAGATGCTTCCTCACAAACATGAACCTCATCGCACGGACACCACTTTACGCGGACATCGGTTTGATGATCCTATACCTACAAAACGTCCACCTGCTCGCTAGTTTTTCACATGTATGTACACAGTATGGTAGGGAAGAGCGGGGCAAAACGGCATACCGGGGCAAAATGGTATTCGCGCCAAAAGGGACCAGGGCAGAATGGTATTGGGGCAAAATGGGACGGCAAGAAAATCGACTACGATGGGACTTTCTCCTGTCCCATTTTGCCCCGATTCTATCATACGGGGGACTTTATTTGACCATTTCGTACCGTTTTGCCCCGGTATGCCATTCTGCCCCGCTCTCCCCGACGAAAAAGCTGCAGCGGCTCCACATTTCCGTTCTTAACTTAGGATTCCGCGCGCCGACAACCGTACACTCCGAAAGAAACGTTTGCTCAATTCCCACGTGTGTCCGAGGGGCCCTCAAGTCGCCGTCGTCTCGTCCACGGTGTGTTTCTTTCGCGAAAGCTTCGCCTCCATTCTCCACTTGATTGGCCCCTCTCCGGCCGGCGTATCGCCGAGCTCGTTCCGAGCAACCTTCGGCCTCGAAGTCTTGACTTTTTTTTTTTTTCGTTTTTTTTTTTTTTTTTTTTCCTATCTCTATCGAGTGCTCCTTCGTACGAGAACTTATTGTCTCTAGTTATTGCGAAGCCGGCGCACCTGGACAAACGTTTATCTTGGACTCTCGAGTCGTTTTGCTCCCAACCCTCTGCATCGGTCGGCTTTGCCTCTTCGCCGTTTATTCGGTTTATTTGCGCGAAACATTATTTCGACGCGGGATGAGCTTTTGTGTGTCGGACCAACGGAGCTGGGAAGCAATAAAAAATTTGACACCACAAAGAAAAAAAAAAAAAAATGATGAGATCGAAACTAAGGGAACGTTTTTCCGGGTAATCGGTCGGATTTGCAAATACCGATGAAAAATTCGTGTCCATTCGACAGTCCGTTTTGCCCCACCCGCCGGCATTTCAATGTAATATTTTTCATGCAATCAATGTACCCGGTATTACAACCATTCGTTCATTAAAAAAATGTGTTTAAATTCAACGATGCGATTTTACGGCTCACAGTACTTTGCATTTCGATCGATTCACGATGTTCTCGAACAAAAGTGCCGTTTCGATTAAATCATCGTAATGACTGGATTTAAAATATTCAGAAATGAAAATACCGAATAAATTGGAATTCCGTCGGTATGTTTGAGTTATCCTTTAATTCTTTATTCATTCATTTTTTTTTTTTTTTTTTTTTTTTGTCAATAGAAAATTATTCGTTGCATTAACCAGAGATTCCTTTATTTTTATATAAAGTGCTCACATATAGTTTCTCACGATGCTCGTCATGTTAACGAATCAGTGTAAAAAGTAGATCATGAAAAAAAAAAAAAAAAAAAAAAAAAAAAAAATAGAAATAAATAATAATTTAATAAATAGATATATAAAAATCCGGAATGCAATTCGACCCACTCGTTTTCGCGCGTATTTCGAACGACCCCAAAGTCGCGCCTGCAAAACGTCGCTCCGATCGCGACAGCCGTGAAGAATTTTGAATCGTTGGTCGGGACGAGCCCGCGAGCGCGCTAATTAACGAACGCACCGCGGTAATTTCTTGCTCGTCGCAGCCGCAAATATTCGGTCTCGTATAAATATTTTTCCTCGTCTCCCAATTAACGGAAACGAAGGGGGATCCCTTTTTACCATCCCGCAACTCAATTTGCCGCCCTGAAATTCGTTCCGCCGTCGCAAAGGAACGAAGTCCTTGCACCGACCATTCTCCGTAGCGCGAAGTGAAAAATGAAACGAAAGACTCGAAAAAAATTGCGAGATCGCGAAGCGAGTCGGCCGCGCTTTTCCAATGCTTGAACGACTTTATTCGACGCAAAAAATCGTAAACTACTTAATGTACTCAAGTTTTTTAAATACTTTATACAGTTTAATATAAATATAAAATATTTTATTGTTCAAATATTATATTATTAAAAAAAACATAAAAAAATAATATAATATCATTAATATCATTATTAAAAAAAAAAAATAATACAAATAATAATATATAATAATATATTAATAATAATATTTTTTTTTGCAAAAATCCAAAAATAATACTATATATTATTAACAATATCATATTATTAATATAATTATATGATATTATTAATAATTAATAATATATAGTATTGTTTTTGTATTTTTTATTAATATACAAAATATATTATTATTTTATGTAAAAATAATATAAAAAAAAAGTTTCAATCGAATCCTTCGTACGGCAGCGGATAGTGCAAAAAACTGCATCATCGGGGTTACGCGCGAATTTGCGAAGAATCCGAAGAGACACAGAAGTCGATAGGTTTGACGATTCCACTAGCGAATTTAGCATCCTCTGGCGCATCCTCCGAACACTGCATTCCCCTGAGGAACGAAGTGGAGGGTATACGTGCCAGGACGGACATTGCACGGATTTGCATCTTTATCGAACGCACATTGGGTTAGCGACGTTTCATTGCCATGCGGAAACGGCTATGCGAAGGGACACGTACATTCCTCAACGACCGCACTTCCTCCCCTTTTTTTCTCATTTTTCGCTCAAATTTTTTTTTTTTTTTTTTTTTTTTTTTTTTTTTTAATTCGAGTTTTACGATGTGCATGTTTTCGCGCGAAATATCGGGATGCGTGTCGGGATTTTTAAAACTTTTTTTTCCTTTCTTTTTTCATTTTTTTTTTTTTTTTTTTTTTTTTACAAACAATCGCCGACTATAGAACGTTTTCTCGGTTTTCTGCGTCACCCTCGACTGTTTTTCCGTACGCGAAAGGAATGTTTCGGTATAATGCTTTTATGAGAATTCCATAGTCCGCCGAGTCTCCTCTCCCGCCCACCTATCAATTCTGCATCGGAAAGCTCGAATCTCACCGCGGTGGGAGATTCGCGAGATTGTCCGCGTGCTTCCCCTCGTTTCGTCGGGGATCGTCGGGAGAACGACGGATTTATGGCGCGCTATCAAACGAGAATAGACGGAGATAAAAAGGAACGTCGAGTACGAAAAAAAAAAAAAAAAAAAAAAAATGCAAAGGAGTTTAATTAATGCAAATTGCATTACTCGAGTGAAGAAAATCTTCGCTCACTTCCTCCCACCCGCGTGTTTAAGAGCGCAATGAAAGTGAAAGCATTCGACAAAAGAGCTCAACGTCCCCAGAGCTTTCCGTCCGGATTGAGATAGTTTTTTTTTTTTTTAGTGAATGCCTTTTTTTTGGTAATTTTGTTTAAAAAAAAATTTAGTTGTTTAGTAATTTTAGTAATGAAGTTTAAATGATTTACCAAAATCTTCGATACACGGACCGTTTTTGTAGAACACCTCAAATTGATATTCATAATTACCATAACTGATGATTATTTAAAAAAAATTAGTTGTTTAATAATTCTAGGAATGAAATTTAAATGATATTCCAAAATCCTCGATACACGGATCAATTTCCCAAAACCCCACAAATGGTTATTTTTTTTACGTCATTATTTTAAAAAAGGCATTTATTTAAAAAAAAAAGAAAAAAAAAACCGTAACGCGCGAAGAGGCATAACGTATTTTTTTTTTTTTTTTTTTTTCAAAAATGATTTTTCAACACATTAATTAATATGTACATGAGTTGATATAAAAAAATTGTTCACATCAATATTTTGCCGAAAATTAATTCCTGAAAATTGCCCAGTTTCGACGCTCGTTGCAGTGGTCTAATCCCTCAAGCTATGCGTAGGGTGTTCATTTCGCACAAGTTCGAGGAAATTGAGAGTGAATTGCAATCACTCGATGGTATAAAAATCTGAAAAAATTCATGCGCATTAAAGGTACTGAAAAGATCAATTTTGCATAATAATAATTCCAAATTGTTATTAACAAATTGATAAAAAAAAATTGTTCAAGAAATTTCCAACACAACTTGTTTTTTTAATGAAAATAATTCTTTTATTTTTCTGACTACGTATGAATTTTTTTAGATTGTTTAATTAATTCGAGAATTAATGTGGATCATCGTTTTTCGTGTTTTTGATGAAATTTTGAAGATCTTGAAATATCAGACTTTCTGGCGTTTGAATAACGCAGTACATCGCCCGACAGAGCTTGCCCTCGCCTGATTTCCTCGAGCCCTTCGCGTCCCAAGGGAAATACGGAATTGAATAGTTAACGCTGAATAATAGAGGATATCCCCGATAAGTCCACTCCATCCCATCGTTATTATCGATAAGCGATAATACCCAAGGTGCTTCTATGCCGCCTGTGTGCAGTCTCACCCTCGGGCTGGCCGTGGTTTTTTTTGTTATGTTCAATTTATTCATTCATGTTCACAGTTGTAACAGTCATTGATTTATTCATTTATTGATTTCACCAAAAAAATTTTTTTCAATCTCGCGATCGTAATTTATAAAAATTGGAAAAGGACTGTCGGCGATTTCGGGCAAAAAAATTTTTTTTTTTTTTTTTTAAGGTAAAAAAAGTACTCCACGCGTTGCTCGTCGAGACCCGGAAATTTTTTCCCGGTGATAAGTAAACCGAATTTTCTTCAAAAATCTCTCAAATATCTGCATTTCTAGATTGTATTCAGAATCAAATTGAGCAATAAAAAAATTATGAAAAATTATATTTCCCAATTTTTTTATAATCTTTATTTTATATAATTAAATATAATAATAAAAAAATATAAATAATTAAAAAACAATTATTGTTTATTTATTATTTATTATAATAATATAATAATTCAATATCATATATATTATATTTATTGTTAATATAATAAATAATAAAGAACTTTCTCATGAGATTTTGTAAACGACATGAAAAAGAAGTCGGGAAAGTGTCGCGACAGTCTAATTTGCATCTTTTTTTTTTCCTGGCTCATTCACGGTCGTGCGATCGTGCGTTCTCCCGACGACCCCACGTATTAATTCTTCATGACGACGCGCGAGCATTGTAAAAGGAACCGGGCACTATCTCGTCCGGCGCTCACAGAGCAGCTTCCGAGAAACCGAAACTTTATGACATTTTGCCACGTTAACGACGTCTCGCGTTACCGAACACGTTATGGTATCCACTATACTTCCATAGTCAGCTTTCACGTGTTATTATCGGTACGCGGTTATACTCCCTCGCAAGACCGAAAGTTGAGCTTTTCCCAGCCACCCCACGACCTGGTCCAGCGAACTCCTCCCTCAAGTTTTACGATCGCGAACTACCGCTGCGATAAAAGAAAATTGACGCGAAAGCACCGTGATAGCGTGTCCTCGGTTATGTGTTATTATATAACGCGATTTATGGACGATCGATTATTTTCGCAATGATACGCGTCGCGTATCTCTCTATATTATATAAATAAGTCGCCGCCGCCGCTGTATACGAGAATCGAGAATTCTGGGAAATTTCCGAGAATTATTTCCCGGAATTCTGGATAATCTTCAGGAATTCTGGGTAAATTCCAGGAATTCTGGGTAAATTCCAGGAATTCTGGGTAAATTCCAGGAATTCTGGGTAAATTCCAGGAATTCTGGGTAAATTCCAGGAATTCTGGGTAAATTCCAGGAATTCTGGGTAATTTCCAGGAATTCTGGGTAAATTCCAGGAATTCTGGGTAAACTCCAGGAATTCTGGGTAAATTCCAGGAATTCTGGATAATTTCCAGGAATTCTGGATAATTTCCAGGAATTCTGGGTAATTTCCACGAACTCTGGGCAATCTCCAGGAATGCTGGGAAATTTCCAAGAATTCTGGACAATTGCCAGGAATTCTGGATAATTTCCAGGAATGCTGGAAAATTTCCGGGAATTCTGGGTAATTTCCATAAATTCTGGGTAATTGATGGGAACCAAAAATATTCCCTGAGTTCCTAAGCGGGGCTCAGCGCAAAATATTCCAAGTCTGCGCTAGTACTTTTAGAATGTCCAAAAAAAAATGCCGAATCTAAATATTGAGATACAGAATTGTTTTTCGTAGTGCAAATTTGTGGGTTTCGAGTGATAACGTTGTTGCAATTGAATTAAATAATGGTCGTTATTAAAAATGTGACTCAGCATCGATGAAAATTTATTCGCGTCGCGATTCATAATTTACATTCGACAAAAGATCTTTTCGAAAGTCAAGATTTTTTTTCGTTCGAAAAAATTCGTCAAAAAATCATATTTATTCTTAAAATGAGGCGAAGAAATGTCCGCCAAGAAAATTTAGGCTATCGAACAATTCTTGGAATAATTTTTCCAACTAATTTATTAATGACTCGTCGGCATTGTTATCATTCAAAATAAATGTTCTCAGCGGACCTTCTGTGAGGTTAATTTTTTTCGGATTTTTCTTCTACCGCAAAGGCTTCCAAATTCAGAGAATGAGAACCAGAAAATTCAGAATTCCAGAATCAGAATTTAAAGAATGTTTTCTCAGATCTGTCAGACTCAGGATTCAGAGCTTTTTTCAGATCCAGAATTCAGGGATTTTTTTCAGAAGTTTCTTCCACCGGAAAGCCTCTCAAATTTTCTCCGAATATAATTTCTCCTTTTTTTGTTTCGAAATCCGACCGGATCAATAAATATATAAAAATTTCAATTACAACCAAAAACGTTGCAATTTCATTATTTTCTGATTTTTTTCTGATTACAGATTCACGCGCTTTATGCAACCAACGAAGCTTGAAGACTTCTCGGTAAGAATTCTAGTGATATATTCGACAATCTAACTTTACCTCGCTGCGAAAAAAATTGAGTCACACAACTTTTCTTCGTTCGAAGAAATAAATGCACAGTTAATGTATTTAATTAATAACAGAGATTTTTGTTTCGTTCTTATTGAATGAAAATTTAAAAAAAAAAGCCGAAATTAAGTTATAAAAATAAAAGTCTCTAAATATTTTAATTGCAAAAATCCATAATTCAGCGGAAAAATATAGGACGTAGAATGGAACAAACTTCGGCAGGGAATTTTCGACTATTTTGAGTCCAAACAATGCTCGAGATCGCGGGTTGATTTGAGAGTTCTCGTGAATTCTCGTGAACACATTCGCTCGGATCCGCACCGAGCGAATGTGTCCGTGCGTGGGTTCGACCAGGCGAGAGCCAAAACGTACCGTTCCATCGACCTCGTAACGCGTCTTATCGATTCGACGGTTTTCATGCCAGCGATAACAAAAACCATTCGAGCTGAGCTAGCGCGAACCGAAACGTCGCAATTATGGAGAACGAAACTGCGAGTTTCGCGCTCCTTTTTCGCTCGAGATTTTTTTAATTTTCCTAAAAGAAAAAATGTTCTTTATTTTTTGTTTCAATCCGTAAATATGGCATGTTTTTTTCTTGCTTCGCAATTTTTGAATATCAAAAAAAAAAAAAATAGGAATTATAATAATGAAAATGAAATCAATAAATCATTGGAACTAAAAGAGTAATTATTATTCAATAATAGCAATTACTTTTTTGATTTTTTATTTTTCTGTCAAATTATTATTTGATATGAAAAATCCAAATTTTAGCTTCTATGCTGGTTTTCCGAAATAAGTGAAAAATTAGAAAAAGTGAGAAATCTGTGGAAAATTACTTTTTTTTTTAATGTCAAAAATGTACGCCGAGTACAAAAATTATACAAAAATAGTTACTTCTAAGAAACTGCCTCGAAAAAAATATAAACTGAAGAGTTAAATAACACGAGCCTAGTCTCAATAAATATTTTTGAATATCCAATATTAATATTAATCATTATTTACTTGTATGATAACGGAAAAATGAAATTCAAAAAATACTTGGCGCGTCCCTCGAATAGAAATGAAATGCTTCATGCATTTTTTTAATTTTATTTTTCAGTTATTATACAATTCAAAAATGATTAACATTGGATATTCAAGAATATTTATCGAAACTTGACTCCTGTGATTTAACTTTTTATTTTTGATTTTTCTTCAAAGGCAGTTCCTCGGAACTATTTTCGTGTCATTTTCGTACTCGGCGTACTTTTTTGTACTTTTTTTTCAAAAAAGTACTTTTTCGCAGAATTTTTTTTCTCGCCTCGCAATTTTTCGAAGGAAAAGTTTTGCACGTCGCCGCAAATTCGTTCGTCCGCGTCCTCCGCGACCGTAAAGCTCTCGCGACGGCAAAAAGTAAAGTTTCGGACGGAAAGTTAATTGTCCAATTGCCAAACGAGAGAATCCCAGAAGCGCCCGGACATGACTTATGTAATACACTATTCCATGTATTTACGGCGTACATACGGGCATATACGTGTGCATATATAAAGCATGCATGCACCGGTGAGTCCGCGTATTATTCGGAATGAAAACGAGAGGACTCGAAGAGGCGGAGCGCGGAGGACCTTAATTTATCACGTGTCCAAAGTTCGCCACGGCCGTCGATTGCGAAGGACCGAGACGGAGAGACGGGATAACCAGGAACGATCGTAATTTCGTTTAAGCACGACGGGACGATTCCCTAAACGTGATCCCGCGATTTATTTGCTTTTCCATACCTGTCGTTAATCGGAAACGGGAGGAAAAAGAAAAAAACATCTAAATAATTAACGATCGTCTCTACTTCGAGGCAGCGCTTTCGTACAGTCTGAGGCCGCGTGAGCTCGAGAGAGAGATTTCCCCGTCCCAAAAAAGAGAATTCCCCACATTTATCGATGAGACAAAAATTTGAAAAAAATCATAAATTCAAAAATTTGAAAAAAAAATCATAAATTCAAAAATTTGAAAAAAATCATAAATTCAAAAATTTGAAAAAAGATCATAAATTCAAAAATTTGAAAAAAAATCATAAATTCAAAAATTTGAAAAAAATCATGCATTCAAAAATTTGAAAAAAATCATACATTCAAAAATTTGAAAAAAACCATACATTCAAAAATTAAACAACAAATCAACCCAACCTTCTTTATTACGAAAATAATTTGTCAATTTTTTTCAAACACGCGTGAATTTTTCAAAGATTTTTTTCTAATTTCTAATTTAAATTTTTTGAAGAATTTTTTCTAATTTCTAATTTTTCTAATTTTTGTCGATTTCATCATTTAAAAAAAACACAATTTTCAATCATTACACAAAAGTAAAAAAATGCATACATAGTCAGAAAAGTTAACATATTATTTTTATACATACATAGATCTAACGCAATTGTAAAAAAAAAGACATTCTCAAGTTTGTCCGCATCTCTTCAACGAGTCAGCTCCCGTGCCGAAGAAAATGCATACGAGTGCATGTGCATACAGTAGAAAGAACCAAAGTGTCGATACGTGACACTGGTTTTATTCCAATAGCGCTCCAACGCGGAGGGCAAAGCTGCGAGGTAGACGGTAGAGATGGAATCCATAAACCAATGGAAATGTGAAAAAAGTCGCCACAAGTTTTAATAATAATGGACGAATTTGTATAATTATTATAAATAATTATATGGTGATAATATGGATATTTTTTGAAATATTTTATTTTTATTTCAATGATAATAGTAGAAATATAAATGTAATTTATTATTATTATCATATTGTTTATTATTATTATTGATTAATAATAATTATTACCAATCAATATTATTAACATATAAAATGCTTTATTTCATATCAATCAGTCACTTACTTTTTCGGTAAGTTTTTTTTTTCGGGTTTTTTTTTTTTTCAATTTTTCAATTTACAGATTTTTATTTTCCTTCCGCAACAACAATTTTGTTAACAGGAGTCAATTCGTACCAATTGAAATGCATTGAGCAAATATCGGGCGGGCGAGAGATTGGAATTTTTTGTCGCATCGTTTAACAATTAATCGTGAACTTTAATTAATAAATCGTGACCGTTATAAACTGCGCGCGGACCTCTCGATTTCGGGGATGGGTCAAAGGTCGAAAGTTCGCCAACTAATTAAGCTGAACCACCGAACGAGTTGCGGAAGATTACAAGCCGTTGAGCCGAGCGAGGCGGCCGGGGTTGCGGGAGGAGGAAGCTCTAATTATAATTAGTTACAGCCTCGAGCTCTTAATCCGAAACTTTACGCGTTTCGCATGAAAAGATAACAAATTTTTGGGTTAAAGTTTTTTTTTTTTTTTATACAAACAGATCCTCGCGAAGGGCTTAGCGCGTTGCCTGCTCGTCGTGTGAATATCATTCGCGGGGCGCTGTTAATTTTTTTCTCGATTTTTTTCAACAACGAAAAAAAATTATTAACAATAGAATAAACTCCGTCGGTACTTTTTAACAATTCACAAAACACAAAAACACTCGTGTCATTTTATTTTACCCTTTTTTGCCATGTCGAAACTTCGCCGAGAGAGCAGAGAAATGCAACAAAAACAATTCCTTCGACAAACGATAAAGTTAATTAATTAGCGCTGCCGTCGCGATTAAATCGAATTAATTGATACGCGTCGCGATAATTATCAATATCGATAATTAAATGGACCGTGCGAACGGTCGAATAATTGGGAATTCCATTCGATATTCCGTTGACGCGACGAAGGCAAAGTCGGCACGTGTTGCATTTTATCAGCCCCAAATATCTCGTCGCTGATTGGCCCTTGATTACCGATTATTTTCCGAACGCTGGCTCGACGCTTCTCCTCGTCACGATTTTCTGCTTTGCGCGGCTCTTCGCGTCATCGCGAAATTTCCGGTGACCGACACGCAAATCGACAAAGGAATTGCGAACGTTTGTTACGGCCGAAATGGCTTCTCACCGCGAATTCTCCACTCCGGTTGGTGACTCCACGGATCAACGAGTGCACACGCGCGCATCGCCTCGTTCCCCTCCCTGAGTGTTTTTAATTACGCGAAATGGGCGTAACACAGACTGATCACGAGTATATCACGAATACAGAACAATAGGAAGCGCGAGCGGAGAGCAATATCGTTGGGATTCGTATCATCTTCAAATTTATCTCGCTATCGATCTGCTGGAAACAGCGGCACCGAATCTACTTCCTTTATGGTATTAATAATTATGGAATTTTTTTTTTTTTTTTTTAGAAAGGGGGGAAATGTTTTATACACCATGGAGGGGCACGTGTGCTCCGTGTGCTGGAATCTCCTATCGTGGCCTACCAGCTAAAACTTCACCTCTCATGTCATCTTCCAGTGTGTCTGGATCAACCACGACACCGCTTTCGCATTACTTCGGGGTGGGTTTCCTTCGTCATGAGGACGCCTTCATCCGAGCCCTGTTGGGCTCCTCTCCTATTTTCTCGTCAACTAAGCCTGATTGGCATTGTCCTGGTCTCTTTTTTTGTGGCGAAGGACAGTCTCGATGTAGAGCTGTGCCTCCGACCACGCGTCCTGGTCTCGGAGCATGATGCCGACGATATTGTCGGGGGTAACATGCCCAAAACCTTCTTCCAGGGTCCCTCGTTCAAGCCTCCATCTTCCACATTCGAAGAAGGTGGGGAGAGCATTGTGCGAGGGAGAGTCGCAGTAGGCACAGCCTGTTTCCGGCACCTTACCCATTTTGGTTCCCATTTGGAGTTCCACGCCATCATAAAATCGCCCGTAACTCGAGAACCGTCAATTTTCAACGGAAAACGGTAATGGCACTTTAAAGTGCCGTGCCTCGTCAAGAATTGGGTGAGGTAGTGATCTCACCCTCGTGTCGGACGGTCCAGATGTCCAGCTGGGTTATAAGCCCAGCTGTCCACCTGCCCCTCGTCTCGTTTTGCCATCTTTCTTGCCAGGCCTGCATTGTGCTGGCTCTGGGAAAATAATTATGGAACTGGAAATAGCAATAACATTGATAATGATTTGGTCGCTAATGGCCTTTGTGTTCGAAGCGACTTGAAACAAGTGTTTCAAAAAGAAACTATAAAAGATCAATCGAACGAATGATGAGAGGTAAATTTGCACATCGCTTCCCCATCACTGGACGACAATAATGGAAATGGTTGGATTAGTTCAGTTGAATTTCATTCCGGCTTGCCCTGTCCCAAAAAATAAGTTGCGAAATAGTGCTAAAGTTGGTCTCTCTATGATAAAAAGATCTCGCCACTGCTAGCGCCGTGTTCGAGATGGCAGCTGACACTACATGCTACAGTCACGGCGACGCCAAAGGAGTGACTACAGTCCCGATGGGGTTAGAGTCACGGACTAACTTCAATTCCGACGGAGCTACAGTCACGAAAGGATTAGAACGACTGAGTGGCTACCGTCCCCGAAGCGCTAAAGTCACGGACTAGCTACTGTCTCCAGAGGGGCTAACTTGACGGCGCGACTGCAGTCACGCAGTAACTGTAGTCACAGAAGGGTTAAAATTACGTAATAGCTACGATCCCGGAGAGGTTGAAGTGACGTAATGGCTACGATCCCGGAGAGATTGAAATAACGCAATGGTTACAATCCCGGAAAAGTTAAGATGACCTGATAGATACAGTCACGAAGTGGCTAAAGCCACGGGAGGGTTAGAGTGACGTAATGGCTACGATCCCGGAGAGATTGAAATGACGCAATAGCTACAATCCCGGAAGAGTTCAAATGACCTGATAGATACAGTCACGAAGTGGCTAAAGCCACGGGAGGGTTAAAGTGACGTAATGGCTACGATCCCGGAGAGATTGAAATGACGCAATGGCTACAATCCCGGAAGAGTTCAAATGACCTGATAGATACAGTCACGAAGTGGTTAAAGCCACGGAAGGGTTGGAGTAACGTGACTACAGTGCCGGAGTGTCTAAACTCACGGAGAGGTTAAAATCACGAAGTAGCGAATGTCACATCGCCGTTGTCGTAGCAACGTCATAAGAAGGGTATTCCTGGTAGCGACAGGTCTAAGTTGCATCGCGTCTCAAATTTGTCGAAAGACATGATTGACAACAGAAAAGGCGTTCTCTCAGGCGCGAACTCAGATAAGGCCTACTGTACCGCAAAGACATCGTTCAACGGAAGACAAAATACAGTGTAATCCTTCAATAGGTCCCGCTGCGGAAGCAAACAACCGCTCCGTGGTCCAATTTGAAAGGATCAATCAAAAACGGTGTCCATCATTAACCGATTTCCAGGCTCGGTAGGATATTGCAGTGGAGTACTGTTGATGTGCAAATTAACGTCAGAGCATGAACTCTTGACCGGTGTCTCATCACGCAGAGCCAATGAAGCAATTGATTCTTAATAGTGTATGTCTGTGAACAGGCAAAAAACGCAATGACCACCTTCCATATCTAAACTTTTCACAGACCATTTGGTCTTTACATACCCCATCAAAACCATGTTCGCGTTGAAATGAAGATCAGCTTTTTTTGTCCAATTGTAATCGGATTTCCGAACGATGGATAAACGATGCAGTGAACCCGGCCGATGGTCATCGAAGAGTCTGGAGTATGATGTATTACGTATTCAGGGAATTCGTTGGCAACATTGGCATCAAGTGTAGCTACTTCTCTCGGATTTGATGTAGTGCTCCCACCAGTTTCCGAGCCTCAGCTCCTATTGGAGGAAGAGCCACGAGGTGGGGGTTGCCGCTGTCGTAGGTTACCGCGGAGTGGAGATTTCTGTCCCTACCTTCTTTCAGGCGCGAACTGAGATAAAGCCTACTGTACCGCAAAGAAATCGTAAAACGGAAGACAAGATACAGTGTAATCCTTCAATAGGTCCCGCTGCGGAAGCACCAACCGCTCCGTGGTCCAACTTGAAAGGATCAATCAAAAACGGTGTCCATCATTAACCGATTTCCAGGCTCGGTAGGATATTGCAGTGGAGTACTATTGATATGCAAATTAACGTCAGGGCATGGACTGTTGAGCAATTGATTTTCAACAGTGTTTGTCTGTGAAAAGGCAAAAAACGCAATGACCACCTTCCATGTCTACATTTTTCACAGACTATTTGGTATTCAGATACCCGATGAAAACCATGTTTGCGCTGATATGAAGATTAGCTCTTTTTTGTTCAATTGTAATCGTATATCCGAACGATGGATAAACGATGCAGTGAACCCGGCCGATGGTCATCGAAGAGTCTAGAGTATGATGTAGGTATTACGTATTCAGGGAATGTAGATACGCAACGAACGACGCGGGGCAGCGCAACGTCGGCACTGTTTGCGTCGCATGTTTGCACCGAGGGGCATAGCAGGGGCTGAATACAATAGCGCAGCACCGGCTCCCCCGTCTCTCTCCCACGCTACCATCGAAAGAGCGAACTGTTGATCGAACTTCGGTCCAATCAACTGTGTCAAACGTTTGCTCTGTTACAATTATTAGAGACTGTCTATACACACGCAGATCTGGGGGCATCGACTGCATGCCTAATATCTCGGTAATGTGTACACTGGATCGCTTCAACTTAGATGCGATCGATAGCACCGTATTCGTTGCATGCACATTTATTTGCGAACAACCCTCCCTCCGCATCAATGAAATGAATGAGTCCGCAATGAATCATCTTATAAATTCAGTAGTAACAACAGTAGACGTTATTTATTGCTTACCAACATCTTTTACACTTGTCCTCATTTCGATTTCTTTCCTAAAACCAGACTTCCAAGATTCAAAAAGGACTCTGAAAAAAAATCATCCGTATTCAGACAAATTGGGGAATCGACTTCTGATATAGAAGCCACATTACGGATGATTTTAGTTCGAAACGAAAAATGTATTCAATTTGGAAACTCATCGGAAATATTGGTTATTTCCCACATTTGTTTACCTTCAGCAAGTCCTCGAAATCCACACTGGATCTTCGTTATATCTGGAAGTGGAACGGGTACAAAATCACGTCTGCAATTATGACGACATTCATCTTCGGGCGATATGAAAGGCTTCGTTACGGCGAAATTCTAGAAATGAAAGCTTAACAATGTGCACACACAATTACCTCGCGTGTTTGCAGCTTGCAAACGTGTAACGCAAGCTCGCCCTCCAGCGGCGGAGTTGGAGAGGCGAACTTTGCAATTTTCGTGCAATAACCTGCGGTGGACGTGTATTAGATACTGCAACGAATAAACAATCCAACGTTCATTAGAATACGCCATACGCGCGATCAACAGCGAGGGAAACCGGAGCTTCCGAATTTGTTTAACATAATCGACGTGCCGATAGTCGCGCGATTGCACCGCGCGTCGACCTACTCGTCCGGTGGACAAAATATCGCGACTACGTCGACGACGAAATTCCCGCCGGATATAATGGCGCGAATTTTCGTAATATACATACCGCATACCGGAATTACGGTTTCGAAAGCTCGAAGCTCCGGAGAGACGTGTATCGTCGCTATGCGCGCGCCGTCGAAGCTCCGAAACATTCCATCGAAATGATATTTTATACATGCATGTAGATGTTGATGCGGAAAGGGCTGAACAGAGAGAGCGCACTTCGTGGAATTTCGGGCGTGCAAACACACGCCGGAATATGAAAGGGCTGCGGGCTAAATTTTCAATCTCGAAAATTATGCGTGGGAAATTTTGAGAAAGCGAGGGAATTGGGTCGAAATATTATACCAGGAAACGGCCCGGGTAATCTCGGCTTTGTCCTCAACGCAATGTTGGCTAATCATGAAGATTTTTGCGGTTCATGGATGATGAACTGATTCCTGGAAACCCTCATCGCGCGGACAGGGACGTCCAATCGAATCCCGAAGATTATTGAACGCGCTTCAGGGCTTGTGGAATAAAGAGCAACATTTTTTTAATATGGGGTATGAAGTGAGGAGCTATTAAAAAAACTACCGCGAAAGAGAGAAATTCGACACTCTTTTATGAGCGGATGATTCACATGGTCGCCTGTATTTTTGTTTCGCTCATATTACACTTGTACACAATTATACGAGCTATCTTCCGGAAAATCTCCGCACCTGTTGAGCTCATTAAAAGAGGTGAACGCGAGTCCGCTGGGAGGACGCCATCGTCTAACTCTCGGCGAACCGCTTCAGCATTAAAGTTTCGTAATATATGTCACTCGTTACTTTTTCATCCACTTGTGTACAGGTTTGTAACATTCTGGATGCTCCCCAGGGCCAAGTCAGTTTTCAAACTTCGTTGCCAGTAAAAGGTGGAATCATTTTGCATCTGGAAAGCCATTCCACCGGTAATCAAGCACTCTGTACATGACGTTTGTGTGCTACTTCTTCATAAGTCGAGATTACCGATGAGTACGTGGGTGAAGAGATAAAACCGACTCTGTTACAGCCTCCAACTAGACCCAGTATGTTCCCCCGTCTGCTGGTCTGTCTGTTGATCAGTCTTTCTGGGGATCTGTCTATTTGTTCGCCTGCTATTCTTTCATGTCTGCTGTTAGCCCTGTTTGCCAGATTTTCTGTTTGTACTGTAAACCTGATGACGCTGAACCGACCCATTAACTTCCGCAGTTGACCTATGCCTGAACAGAACGAGGCTTGCTGCAAAACGAAGCTGACTTCACTGTCTCATAACTTTTTATGCCTTGGAGTATAGCTGAATCATTAACGAAACCCTGTCCCCAAGCCCTAGAAAGCTATTGCACCGTTAATCAAGAACTTTTTACGTGACGTTTGTGTGCCACCTCCTCATGCGTCCAGATTACCGATGAGTACGTGGGTTAAATGATAAAACTGACCCTGTTTACAGCCTTCCACCAGACTCACGATGGTCCCCCATCTGCTACTCTGTCTGTTGATCAGTCTTTCTGAGGATCCGTCTATTTGTTCGCCTGCTATCCTTCTATGTCTACTGTTAGCCCTATTTGCCGGATTTTCTGTTCCTACTGTAAACTTGATGACGCTGAACCGACCCATTCACTTCCGCAGTTAACCTATACCTGAACAGAACGAAGCTCGCTGCAAAACGAAGCTGACCTCACTGTCTCATAACTTTATGCCTTGGAGTATAGCAGAATTATCAACTGAACCCTCATCCTAAGACCAGATAAGCCTAAGCGGATAACACCGAGAGGGATGGCATTGATAGGAACAGAAGGGGTCGATGAGGATTACCAATAAGATGAAGGGAGTAAAATATTTGAAGTTCCTCTAAGTGGAACATGGAGTCTACCGCAAGGATTGATCCGACGGGGAGGGTGGTAAGAATACCCTGCAATCCTGAGTCTTGCACACGGTTGCAGACGTGGCGAGATCTGTTTATAATAACAGTGGACTAGGCCAACGTTGGCATCAAGTGTAACTACTTCTAGATTTGATGTAGTACTCACACCAGTTTCCGAGCCCCGTCCCCTATTGGAGCAAGTAGTACGAGGTGGGGGTACACTTGCCGCTGTCGTAGGTTTCCGCGGAGAGGGGGTTTCTGTTCCCGCAGTCTATTAGGCCCGAACTCAGATGAAACCTACTGTACCGCAAACAAATCCGAAATTGTACCGCAAAGATACAGTTTCATCCTTCAATAGGTCCCCCTGCGAAAGCAAACAACCGCTCCGTAGTCTGATTTGAAAGAACCAATGAGAACCGGTGTCCTTAATAAACTGATTTCTAGGATCGGCAGGACATTGCAGTAAAGTACTATTGATATGCAAATTAACGCCAGAAGATGGACTGTTGACGGGTGTCTCTTCAGGGTTCTCAGCTATCAAGTCGCTAAATCTATGTACAATCGATTGAGCACAGGGAAACACTTGACTGAGAGAACTATCACTGTATTTCGGATCGTGAAGAATTTCGATATTCAGCGTTTGAAGGCGAAAGGCTATACAGTGAGAAGCTACTACCGGGACAGTTTATCGACAGCATGACGACGAGGGGTTGACACCCCTTGTCGTCTCGAGTATTTACGTAATTACGTTTGCACGCGTCGTGTACACCAACCCACGTACTGCTAGTAGTTTCTTTCCCTATATACGTCTATTGATGTTGCTCGTCTGTATGAACATATACACTGTACACGTCTATATACAAATTGTATACACACTGTACATACAAATTGTACATGTATATTTTCATACATGTATACATAGGAACTATGTACATTCCATGTATATACATGTGCGTTAACGCGAACGCGATGCACTCTACTCGTACGTGATCAGTTTTCCGAACGAATCTTTCCCGTGTTGTTTCTCTCGGCCGTCGTCCACATGATTGCCACATAGAATCAAGACTGACTTCTCTCTCTCTGTCTGTGGCAGGAGAAAAAAGCTTTATCGTCTGTCGGTAAGGTATTTTTTTATTTTTTCTCCCATGTCAAACCGTTAATAGCCTTTGCACGAGAAAGACATTCGTTTTTCATTTCAATCAGATCACTTCTCGTCGTCCGTATCACTTTGCCTTCGCCAATTCTCTTCGTGGTTGATGTTGACTGCTATTTTCCTGTTTTGCGCTGTATGTATTTGTTGCACCTGCTTAAACATCGAACTCTTTGTCCGGTCTCATATCGCAATCGGCCTGCTTCACTTTTCTGAAGCCCGCTTTTGGGAGGTTATGTTTTTCCAAAATGGCCTCGGCTTTCTCAATAACAGACTTCGTGGGATTCTGCTCCCTAGTTAATAGGTATGCATGAATTGCGCTGTAATACCAAACGTTAAGCAGTTATTGCAGTGCATGTAACGATCGATCTTTACAGACAAGTACGGTGATTATATGAAAAACCAATTACTGGGTTATTGATTGGATTTATGGTTACAAAATGGTCATTATACTAGGTTATTAATAAATTACTCACTGGTCCGTCTTTACGTCATCGCAACCGTACTCCAAGGCATAAGTTTCGTAATCGGTTGACAGAATCTGATCGTTGAACTCTCCCTTGTATCCTAGGAATTTCTTCATAAATTTCGCGGGCTCGGCGGGATTAGGAACACGCAGGATGGACAGTCGCGAAATTCTATCGCCGTGCCTGGAAAGAAGGTCATTCGATTCATAACTACATTCCAGTATGTTGTCCTCGTCACATGCGGATATTTTCTCGTTGAAAGCGAACTGAACCGTTGGCTTTCTCTTGGTTGGAATAATAATTTAAACTGTCGCAATGTGTCATCCGAACCGCAATGGCAATTTAAGGAGACTCGGTCGGTAACAAAAACTGTTCAGGCCTATATAATTCCATGGTCAAACCCCAGATAAGCGTCCAAAAATTTGGTTCAACCGTAGGCAGGTATCCATTGGGAAACTAAAAATTTATGAACGAATCAGCCTATCTAGTCGATGCTATAGTTCAGGCCAGATTCAGGCCTATATATTTCCATGGTCAACCCCAGATAAGCGTCCAAAAATTTGGTCGAACCCAATTTGGTTGATTTCCGAGACTCTGGTGTTCTTTGCACTTTACGCAGGTGCAGAGAGTTCAAAAAAATCGGTAGAATATGGTCATCTGTACCAACACGGATCTTTAGCAATGTCCCCAGCAAATGTAGTACGGCGTAGCTAAGTCGGCTGCGGACACACAGGAAAGGTTAGGTAGATTAACTGAGTGCGAGTAGGGAATAGTCCGTTATAACGCGGAAGGGTTTAAGACAAAAATAAGGGGAACACTACCTAACCTAACCTACTACGATCTGATCCGGAAGTCAAATGTTTACCTTGAATTGCTGAGATTACCTTTCCAGAAGTCCGTATTTTGTTCAAAATTCTTTGCAAGGAATTTGAACAAAACGGAATCGATTAAAACTTGCGAATCATCAGAGCTGTACGGGACTGATGAAGAAAAAAAGACGGTCTTCCTTAATGCAACTTACTGCCGATCCATGAAAGTTTCGATTTCTTGAAAGGTGCCGTTGTCGCCCATTTTGTATTCCGTCGTTATGCATTTGTGCTGGATGAACTCATCCGGAACTTTGAGTTCGGCGTGCATGTACCACGTTCCTAGAATCTAAAAAGATGATGCCGATTTGATGTCATCAACTTGGTGGATTGATGGATTGGTGTTAGCCACTAACATTTGGTGGACCCAAAAATGGGCCTTAGGTGGGATACATGGCTAGACCACCGTGAATTCCACAATGTATCGCACCGCCGTCCGCATCGCTCCATAGTGGCATACGATAGTGGCACACGGTGGCCTAGCCAAGTCTGCCACTATCGACGGTGGAATACATGGTGGTTTTGACGGTGGCATTCGTGGGTAAACCACCGTATACCACTATGGACTATTAAAAAAATAATGGTATTCACGGTGGCATACACGTGACTAGTCCACCGTATGCCACCATCATTTGGACGAGAGAAAAACCTAACTGAAAGCTGGGTTCGAACCGGGGACCTAACGATTACTAGCCTAGAACCCCACCCACGTATACCACTGTCAAAACCACCATGTATTCCACCGTCTATAGTGGTGCAATCTGCTAGGCCACCGTTCTTCCACTAACGTATGCCACTATGGAGCGATGCGGACAGCAGTGAGATACATAGTGGCATTCACGGTGGCCTAGCCAAGTGTGCCACTATCGACGGTGGAATACATGGTGGTTTTGGCGGTGGCATTCGTGGGTAAAGCACCGTATACCACTATGGACTAGAAAAAAAAATGATGGTATTCACGGTGGCATTAACGTGGCTAGTCCACCGTATGCCACCATCATTTGGACGAGAGAAAAACCTAACTGAAAGCTGGGTTCGAACAGGGGACCTAACGATTACTAGCCTAGAACCCCACCCACGTATACCACTGTCAAAACCACCATGTATTCCACCGTCTATGGTGGTGCAATCTGCTAGGCCACCGTTCTTCCACTATCGTATGCCACTATGGAGCGATGCGGACAGCAGTGAGATACATAGTGGCATTCACGGTGGCCTAGCCAAGTGTGCCACTATCGACGGTGGAATACATGGTGGTTTTGACGGTGGCATTCGTGGGTAAACCACCGTATACCACTATGGACTATGAAAAAAATGATGGTATTCACGGTGGCATACACGTGGCTAGACCACCGTATGCCACCATCATTTGGACGAGAGAAAAACCTAACTGAAAGCTGGGTTCGAACCGGGGACCTAACGATTACTAGCCTAGAACCCTACCCACGTATACCACTGTCAAAACCACCATGTATTCCACCGTCTATAGTGGCGCACTCTGCTAGGCCACCGTTCTTCCACTAACGTATGCCACTATGGAACGATGCGGACAGCAGTGAGATACATAGTGGCATTCACGGTGGCCTAGCCATGTATCACACCTAAGGCCCATTTGTGGGTCCGCTAAATATTAGTGGCTAACACGGTGAAATCCCAGTGGAATACACTAGTATACCACTGATAACGGGGACTCACTTCGAGGTAGAATACATGGTGGAAATGACAAATTTGATGGTGGCAAAATGGCAGTTACACACCAGGTGGAATACATGGTGGGCGTTTTTGCTAGGGTTATCAAAGGATTTACTTCATCCCTAACAGATTCTGCTTCGTCTGCTAAGACATTCTGCCAGACTTTCATTCTCCCAGGGAGCACATTGAATAAAAAAGTTCCTTCGTCAGTTAGACCATCTAATTTGGCGTCCGGCTTTAAAAAGTCATCAATCAGTCAGGAATTTGGTTTCTATGTAAAAATGTTTGTGGCAAACTTACCTTGGTCATGTCGAAATTGGCCATCAGTTCGACGTTCGGGCATGGACCGGGCTGCATCATAGAAGCCAAAGTCTCTCCGAATACGCAAAGAACCAATAATGCTTGAAAAATCGCCATAACGAGTGCAAATACAAACTTTCTTATCACAAATTCTACGATGAAATCGAATGGGATTCGATTTTTTGGAGCAACGCGATTGCTTCTGTCGCGGAATGAACTGCAACGGGATTTGACGAGACGGCAAGTGGCCTTTTTATGTGCTCTTCAAACGGATGAGGACCGCGGCGAGGATGTTCGTGATTGCATGTCGATAACTCCTGTAATTTTAATCGTCATTTGTCATTTCGAGTTAATTGTCTCGCAGCGACGAAATACACATCGTACGTCGATAAACAACGATACAAAGATTGACGTATATGCATAACATCACTCGTAACATTCACGTGACTTCCGTTGACAAAATCTGTCGTTGATGCTCGTGTCGACAATCCACAAAGCTTTGTTGAAGCGATCGCGAACCTTCCGGGCTATGATCACACGACGATTCAACTGCAATTATTCATATAATATTATATAAGGCTTTATATATAATTATATTTTTTTATATATAATTATATAAGGGCTGCAATTTGTTTACACTTGTTTACTTGCAATAAGCATTCATTTGTTGTTGATGAAATTTTTAAAGTTGTGCGATCCATATTATGCGAACGTAGCCATAAATGTTATTATTGCAACATCAACGTCGCCTTCAAAACAGAATAGGAAAAAATCGAAATAAGATTTACTCGTCCGGAAGGAAGAATTATAGTTAATCATATACAAAATAATAATCGTCGTTAACGAAGTTTCTCTATTTCAAAGTAATTCAACAAATTGGCGTTCTTTAAGATGAGACTTACTCAGTCGGTAACAAAAACTGTAATCGTATTTTCTCGAAGACCGTTTAGATTTCGGACAAAAGCAGACTTTCATGTACTAGATTTAGTAATTACGGAGTACACGACTGTCTTTTTGGCCGAAGTTTCACAGGCTTCGACGAAAACAACGTTAACAAAGCATAGTTCGCTCTCGCACTCTTACGTACGGACACCCCTTAAAGGCATCCGATTTAGACGTCTATTTCAATTAAGTCGAATACAAGGTTTTGGGAAACAGTTTTGGAAAAATTACCCGAATTAATAAATAATATCTATTTAGTAAAAAATATGATTATTTAATAATTCTCATTATTATTATATTAATTTAATTTATATAATTATTATTATTATTATTACTATTACACATGTTAGATATATTTTTTATAGTAAAAATAACTTTTTTTTTTATCCAATTTTTTTTTTTCACTGTCCAAGCGTAGAATTCAGCATTAATAAATAAAGTTTCCAATACGTCAGAGGATTACGGATAAACTTTTTTTTTCCTGTTTCCACAAAGTGAATATTAATAATTACAAAATGTCGAAGGAAAACTGCGAGGCAAGAAAAATGATGATAAATTATTGCGCGAACGTCAAAGGGGCTAATATCGTTGCTCGGTTCATCTCCCATCGATCCTTCGTCTCAAACCCGCTCTATTTTTCTCGCTTCTCTCGCGCAAGAAAGTACACACCGCCCACAGTCTTCGGCGCCGGATAGCCCGAGTCGCGCATAATGTCCAATGAGAGTAAAAAAAAAGGGTAAAAAAAAAATGTAAAATAAAAAGGGAAAAAGTATAACGTCGAAGAGGAAAAGTAGGGAAACTGGAGTCTTCCGCGAGAGTTGCCGAGTGAGATCCTTTGAGGTACGAAATTACATCTGCTTTCTTACGAACGACGTCGTTACTGTGAACTTCTCGTTAAACGCTCGGCGGAGCGAGAGGGCGAGGAGGAAGACGAAGGGTTTGAAGGGTCGGCAGCGGCGGCCGGAGGGAACGGCGCGGCGAGGGGAAGGAGTTAACGGAGGAGAAGAGGGCGACAGAACGATAAGAGTAAAATGAGAGAAAGGGTCGCGCGAAAAACGCCCGCAGTCGCTCGCAAGTCTTCGGCTTCTCCGGTAAGCTGAAGAAAGGAAGCTAAAGAGGAAGGAGTAAAAAATATAGAAAACCCAGAGAGAGCATTTTTTTTTTTTTTTTTTTTTTTTTTTTTCTTATAAAAAGCGGCTAAAATTACGTGCCAGCCAAGTCGCCGGTGTTCGGATACTCCGTCGCCGCACTCTTTCACGCCGAAATGAAACTCATCTGTCCCGCTCTCGGTCCCGCTCTCGGCTCGTTCTCCATTCGAATATCTCCCCTCCTTGCTTTTTATTCGGCAAATTTTTTCTTAATTAAATTGGCGACTCGATTACCCCCTCGCAATTTCGTTACGGCACCCAATAGCCACGGGCTCTCGCGCACTCGTTCGTATAATACAGTGCCGGGACGACGAGGAGGAACAAAAAAACGAATTCGCCTCCGGGAGATTATTTGATATTGTTATTTTTATCCGATGTTCTCGAAAAATTAACTTTACCGATACTCCTGTAGCAATTCAAATAGGACGTTCTTCAAAGACTTATTTAAATTTTCTTCGAATTACGCAGAAATAAATAAAAACAATAAATAATTGACACTATTGTCTAATATTATCAAATATCAATATTTAAGACAATTAAATAATATTGATGATAAATATTGAATAGTAATATTATTAATAATAAATGTTAAATAATAATATTATTAATAATAAATGTTAAATAATAATAATATAATAATATTTAATGATATATATTTAATATTATCCATCGATAAATTTGTGAGTATTAATTTCATCTTTGGGACTTGAATGGATTTTATTTCCACTTACAAATTTCCGATACCGGTCGATACTTCGATGGAAAGTGCTTTTTTTTTCGAGTGATTGGCATTATTCCAATATTATACTGTAATTCACCGGAGTAGCGTGTGGTTCGAATGTTGTGGACTTACTGCAGCGAACTGATACGGACGGTACGATTTGCGTTGCTGTTTCAACTCCGGCGAAACTAGAAGACCACTCGAGAGGACCGATTATCCGATTGGAAAGCTCAAGAGCTTTTGATGGGAATGAACGTAATTGCGGGAGTGTGGGAGGCGGAGTTGAAAACAGTTCGCTTGTAAGCTGAAGAGGGTTCGATGGGAGTAGCCGATGCAGATTATTGGGTACTGCACTGAGTCCCCATGACTGATCATCCGTCAACTCTCGTGAGCTTTCATCGCAACTCCTCTCAATCCTCTTTCAACTTTTTTTTACATCTTCATTAATTTCGTTTGGAGAATATCAAACATGATTTCGTCCTAAAAAATGGCGACGACGTAGTTCATACCCTGCTTCGTCTCTTTTTCTTATCACAGTCCACCCAGGTCTTTTGCAGGGAAGTTCTTTTATAGCATAGATTTTGCTAAAAATTTGACCAACGACGGGGACTTGGCTTCTCACGGTGTGGTCTAAGTTTCAGCCTGATATCTTGAAACCTTCTCAAGTTATGAAGTTAAATGATTATGAATTAAAATGAAGAATCAAGGGGATTTATCAAAATCTCGAAGTCAGGATTCTGAGACCCTCTTTTTCCTCACGGAAAGAATAGAGGTCGTGCTCTGGGCTGTCTAGATATTGTGAGGAAGGCATTTGATCCTCTGATTTCTTCCACACTTGCAATTCGGGGACCAGAGATCAACTCGTACTCTCAATAACGATAACTCTTAACGACAGCTCTTAATAACGATAACCTGGCAGCAATTCCCAGAATTCTTCCAGCCGCTGTGGCAAGCTCCGTCAACTTCTGATGAATCTGATCCTTAAAAGCTTTCTAATCATTCTGACTCCCAATGGAAAGGCTACCGAAATCTTCCTGGTCGGGGGAGCATCTTGTAAGATTATCCCTGCTTTCTCTAGGAGCCCTCTTGCTCTGCCTATTTAGAATTTCTTCAAGAAGCTCCTAATGGTACTACGTCCTCATACCGGATCTCCATAGAAAATAACCAAGTTCTGGGGAGCAGATCCTAAGATTCTTCCAACCGCATCTGCCCATCCTCTCGAGCCTGATTATGTTCATCCCTCGCAGAAGATCTCAGGACTTGAACATCAGAAGACCTCTTTTTGATTTCTCAGGTCCTTATTGTAAGACCTTCAAGGAACTGGCTCTGCCCACATTGTTCCAAGTCATCTTAGAAGGATGTCGGTCCTAATTGACGTACTAGGAAATAACCACAGTCATCTGCTTGATGATTCTGGAATTCTCCCAGACGCTGCGCAAGCTCCGTCAACTTCTGATGAATCTGATCCTCAAAAGCTTTCTAATCATTCTGACTCCCAATGGAATGGCTACCGGAATCTTCGTGGTCGGAGGAGCATCTTGTAAGATTATTCCTGCTCTCCCTGAGAGCCCCCTTGCTCTGACTATTGAGAATTCCTTCAAGAAGCTCCTAATGGTACTACGTCCTCATACCGGATTTCCATAGAAAATAACCAGCTTCCGGGGAGCAGATCCTAAGATTCTTCCGACCGCATCTGCCCATCCTCTCGAGCCTGATTATGTTCATCCCTCGCAGAAGATCTCAGGACCTGAACATCAGAAACCTCTTTTTGGTTTCTCAGGTCCTTATTGTAAGTCCTTCAAGGAACTGGCTCTGCCCACATTGTTCCAAGTCATCTTAGAAGGATGTCGGTCCTAATTGACATACTAGGAAATAACCACAGTCATCTGCTTGATGATTCTGGAATTCTCCCAGACGCTGCGCAAGCTCCGTCAACTTTTGATGAATCTGATCCTTAAAAGCTTTCTAATCATTCTGACTTCCAATGAAAAGTCTACCGGAATCTTCATGGTCGAAGGAGCATCTTTTAAGATTATCCCTGCTTTCTCTAGGAGCCCTCTTGCTCTGCCTATTTAGAATTTCTTCAAGAAGCTCCTAATGGTACTACGTCCTCATACCGGACCTCCATAGAAAATAACCAACTTCTGGGAGCAGATCCTAAGTTTCACTCTGATATCTTGAAACCTTCTCAAGTTATGAAGTAAAACGAAGAATAAAGGGGATTTATCAAAATCTCAAACTCAGGATTTTTAAGACCCTCTATTTCCTCACGGAAAGAATAGAGGTCGTGCTCTGGGCTGGCTAGATATTGCGAGGGAGGCATTTGATCCTCTGATTTCTTCCTCACCTGCAATTCGGGGACCAGAGATCGACCCGACATTCAAGGAGAAGTAGTCTCGTCCGATCTAGGAATAGGAAGAAGCTCAAGACGAGACATGACACAGTTTAACGTTTAGTAAGCTGGGTGAGCTCACGAGTCACGAGTCTAAGTTGCATAAAGTTGCATCAAGCATCATTCCAAGGATGGTTTAACTCTTCCTCGCCGAACCGGATAAAATTGATCCAATCTGCAATTTTGGATCTCGGAGGTTTCTTCGCAGCTTTTGGTTCTCCACGAAAGCGCGTTGAAAAATTCAAGCCTAACATGGTTGCGTCTGATGAGCGAACGACTGGGGCGGATCCTGGAAGCAGGAGGATGGCGGTCGAAGCACTGTCCGTTGCGATTTCATTATGCATGTTGTGTCCTGTGGGGTGGTCGGAAGCTGCGGTTAGCCCACGTTTCTGAACTAGAAACACAGTGCAGCTCCCCGCTAACTCGTGGCTTCGAGACTTTAATCGAAAACGACCTCCATCACCGACGGTCACCCCTACAACGTTGCCCCCCTCAGTCCGACGCAGTTTCATTGTTTCGCGACGAAGTTAACCCTAATGCGTCCCGACTATCGAACCTTCGACACAATCTAAGTTATAAACGGTTCAGCGATCACTTCGGCGGAGTTAATCAATTCGCTCGCGCGCCGAAAAATGCTTTTACTTCGGCCTTCACCCGGAAGTTGAGGTAGAATGAGCCTTCGACCTATCTTCGTCCCAGGAATTGGATTCTGAAAAACAAAAATATTGCAAATTGGATTTGCACATCGCTTCCTTATTTTATTTTCGTTTACAAATCCCAGCCACCGATAAAGTTACTTGACCAATTTCGGCTTCGCAATCTCCTTTTTCAATGTTTTTGGCACTTTCCGTGAAGTTGATTTTTTTTTTCCGTCGAATAGGAAAGTTTTCGATTTTTTTTTTTTTTTTTTTTTTCGAATCTCATTCTATATGAATTAATTCATTTATTTATTTATTTATTATGTTTTACGGATCCCTAAGGGTCAACGATTCATTCGCAATTACTTTTTTCTCATTAATTCACAAAGTAACAAGAACAATTGTCGAGTATTCCATCTCATATTCTGTACTATCACTATATCGGTTATTCCGGAACGCAGGATAACATTTTCATTATACGTGCAAAAAAAAAAAAAAAAAAAAACGTACTGGATTTCTTATCTATTTAATGTGAGACGAGAAAAAAGAAATTCCGCCTCGTTATTATTCTCGTTCGTTGAAAAGGAACGAAGGAAGAAACTCTCGACCGACCGGGCGAAAGCTCTCCTTCCCTTTCTCTCCTCCGCGAAATCCTTCGGCGAAATAACAGTCCATTCGTTCAGCTCACGCCAGTCTCGATAGAGCTTTTTTTTATGTTTTTTTTTTTTTTTATATAGCATTTAATTAAAATAATGATTTTAATTATATTTCGTGACAAAAGTGTGTCAAGTGACTGCTGAACTGCCGCTGCAATATCAGCTATGAAATATCTCGCGTAATGCCAAAGCGAGCGGAAGATGAGAAGAACGAGAGGAAATTGAAGGGTCAAGAAGGTGGAAAGTATCGAGCTCGCAAAACGACCCGACGAGGCGACGATAAAGATGCAGCTTCGTGTTTACTATCGACTCACCGCAACTCCGCGTAAAACATTTTTTTCAAACTCTTTCGTTAAATATTATTTTCCTTCAGTAGCACATTCCCTTTAAATACGCTTAAACGATCTTAAACATTTTTTATTGAGTAAATTTTTTTTTAGGAAACATAAAAAAAGGTTTTTTTATTCATGAAAATGACTCATTTATTTTTTTGAAAGCTCCTAAATATCTTCAGTTTTTTCAATTCATTTTGAATTTTACGATTTTCCGCACATTTTTGGTCATACAAGTAAACGAATCATTTCCCTGAAAAAAGTTGCGTTGCTGCGACATTTGTTAAACAATTTTTTTTTTAAATTAATTTGTTAATAATATTTTGGAATTATTATTATGCAAAATTGATATTTTCAGTAGCTTTGATATGCATGATTTTTTTCAGTGTTTCATACCATCGAGAAGTGTTCGGAATACTCTTCCAATTTTCACAAATTTATGTGAAACGAACGCAATTCCCAACGACTACCTTAAGGATATTTCGGCCCGTCCGAATTGATCCAAAAAGTACTCAATATCGTCCAAATCTCGAAACTGAAAATATTTTCCCTTCAAAAAAATTCGTTCCGCCGCATAGTTCACGAGAAACGGGGATTCAAAGTTTTCAGCCAATGAGGCGCCTCGCTCTGCGGCCTGAACATCGTCGCAGACGTCTGATTCGTTGATCTTCATCGGCACGTAACTCGCGAAGGATGCGTCAAAAAAATATTTCACCGTAGACAAAATTTGCTCGGTCGGTAATCGCGACTGCGATCCTACACTTTGTGCAAAAGAATCTTTCAGCAGCTCTCACGCGGCACCGTTTGCCTGTGAAGAAAAATCGCAACCGCAAAGCAAGCGTTGGTGTGCACTTGTTTCGAGTTTCAGGTCCTAATCGTATAAATCGGTGGAGTCCGCTGGCCGAGGAAAAGGTTGTAATCGTTCTTGTCCAACGGTGACCGGCGGCGTTTGAGAGATCATCTATTTTTATTCCTTTCGCCGCCCTAGAAGCGGACAAAGGGACACGTCGAGGTTTTTCTCTTTCCATTCAGTTGCTGCAGCTGCAGCTGCACTGGCAGACGAAAGCTGCAGATATCCGCGGGAGTACAGCTCTTTTGCATGGTCGAAAAAAACTTTTTATTTTCACTCGTAAATCTGTGCGTACCACGACTGTCAGCGGGTCGTCGCGTGCGTGTGAATGCGCGAGTGTGCGCAAGAGGACGGTGAGAGGCGCACGTCGAATGCGGAGACCGGAAGGGAAACGAATAGACGGTGAGCGAACAAAAAAAAAAAACGAAAAAATCTCGCGGAAAGCTCTGCACTTCCACAGCGCCCGTCCACCAGTTTGTAGTTTTATACCCGACCACTGGTACGTGTTACCAAAGTTGTAACTCAATCACGTACGTTCTGCATTTCGCGAGCGCAACCGAACACTCTGCGACGCGTTCGCCGGTGATTTCTCTCGGCGATGTTGCTCCGGCACCGTGCACATTCAACGAGAACTCTCATTACTCTAATTACGATGAATTCTCAGTACGCTCGGATATGTCCAATTCCGCCATGTCGTGAATTGATTTGTAAAGAAGGTCATCACGCATTTCATTGCACATTAAACTGCATTTGATTCGAGTTTGAGCCGTTTGAAGATTATCGGGCACGAATCAGCTTGATATTGGGGTTCTGTTATTCATAGTGGTCAACGTATCACGGATTGCGGTCTTGAAAAAAAAAAGATATAATCAAGGTCCTTTGGCCCTGATACTGATCACTCGATCAAACGATCCTTTTGATCAAGGGCTTACCCAGGTCCTGATCATTCTATCTATGCATAGGAAGACTGCTTGAATGTCATGAGCTGGGGAGACACTTCTAGAATGATTCCAACCTTTGTAAGAGTTGCCCAAACCTGGATTACTCTGCATCTTTCTAAGAAGCCCTGATCATTCTACAACTCCACATCAGGAATCCTAGAATATTGTAAGCTAGGGAGCAACTTCTGGGATCATTCCAACCTCCTGGAGAGTCTTCAGCCCCTGATTATTCATAATCCGTCTAAGAAACCGCCTAATCATTCAAAGTCCCATAAAAGAACTCTGAATGACTATAACCTGGCAGCAATTCCCAGGATTATTCCAGCCGCTGTGGCAAGCTGCGTGAATTTCGGATGGTTTTGATCCAAAGCTTTCTAATCATTCTGACTCCCAATGGAAAGGCTACCGGAATCTTCGTGGTCGGGGGAGCATCTTGTAAGGTTATGCCTGCTTTCTCTGAGAGCGTCCAGGCTCTGACTATTTAGAATATCTTCAAGAAGCCTCAAACAGTACTACGTCCTCATAGCGGACCTCCATAGAAAATAACCAGCTTCTGGGAAGCAGATCCTAAGATTCTTCCAACCACTCTGACCAGTCCCCTCGAGCCTGACCATGTTCATCCCTTGCAGAAGATCCCAGGACTTGAATATCAGAAGGCCCCTCTTTGATTTCTCAGCTCCTTATTGTAAGTCCTCCAAGGAACTGGCTCTGCCCCAATTGTTCCAAGTCACCTTAGAACTATGTCGGTCCTAATTGACATACTAGGAAATAATCACAGTCATCTGCTTGAGCTCCTCTGCAGTCTGCGAGACCATCTGCGCTACTCATACCACTGCCTGTATGAGTTCCTCGACAGTCTGAACTCCATAGAAAATAACCAGCTTCTGAGGCGCGGATCCTAAGATTCTTCCAACCGCACCTGCCCGTCCTCTCAAGCCTGATTATGTTCATCCTTCGCAGAAGATCCCAGAACTTGAATATCAGAAGGCCCCTCTTTGACTTCTCAGGTCCTTATTGTAAGTCTTCCAAGGAACTGGCTCTGCCCCAATTGTTCCAAGTCACCTTAGAAGTATGTCGGTCCTAATTGACATACTAGGAAATAATCACAGTCATCTGCTTGAGCTCCTCTGCAGTCTGCGAGACCATCTGCGCTACTCATACCACTGCCTGTATGAGTTCCTCGACAGTCTGAACTCCATAGAAAATAACCCGCTTCTGAGGCGCAGATCCTAAGATCCTTCCAACCGCACCTGCCCGTCCTCTCGAGCCTGACCATGTTCATCCCTTGCAGAAGATCCCAGGACTTGAATATCAGAAGGCCCCTCTTTGATTTCTCAGGTCCTCATTGTAAGTCCTCCACGGAACTGGCTCTGCCCGAATTGTTCCAAGTCACCTTAGAACTATGTCGGTCCTAATTGACATACTAGGAAATAATCACAGTCATCTGCTTGAGCTCCTCTGCAGTCTGCGAGACCATCTGCGCTACTCATACCACTGCCTGTATGAGTTCCTCGACAGTCTGAACTCCATAGAAAATAACCAGCTTCTGAGGCGCAGATCCTAAGATTCTTCCAACCGCACCTGCCCGTCCTCTCGAGCCTGACCATGTTCATCCCTTGCAGAAAATCCCAGGACTTGAATATCAGAAGGCCCCTCTTTGATTTCTCAGGTCCTCATTGTGAGTCCTCCAAGGAACTGGCTCTGCCCCAATTGTTCCAAGTCACCTTAGAACTATGTGGGTCCTAATTGACATACTAGGAAATAATCACAGTCATCTGCTTGAGCTCCTCTTCAGTCTGCGAGACCATCTGCGCTACTCATACCACTGCCTGTATGAGTTCCTCGACAGTCTGAACTCCATAGAAAATAACCAGCTTCTGAGGCGCAGATCCTAAGATTCTTCCAACCGCACCTGTCCGTCCTCTCGAACCTGACCATGTTCATCCCTTGCAGAAGATCCCAGGACTTGAATATCAGAAGGCCCCTCTTTGATTTCTCAGGTCCTTATTGTAAGTCCTCCAAGGAACTGGCTCTGCCCCAATTGTTCCAAGTCACCTTAGAACTATGTCGGTCCTAATTGACATACTAGGAAATAATCACAGTCATCTGCTTGAGCTCCTCTGCAGTCTGCGGGACCATCTGCGCTACTCATACCACTGCCTGTATGAGTTCCTCGACAGTCTGAACTTCGACCCAATGGTCTGCGCGGAAAGGACGCAATCGGGACAACTGCAAACTGGACGAAACGAAAAAATAAAAATGAAACTTTTCCAATTAATTCGTCGCCACATACAGCGAAATTGTCACGAAGCACATCAGCGGCAAGGACCTCGAGTATTTCGAGTTTCAAGATTTTTTCGCAACGTCGCCTGTTTGCGGTGTAATATTCCCCGGTAGCGGGGACGCGAGCTTATCTGGCCCGGCATAGTCGCAAATTCATTCGCGCTCACCTCCGCGGAAATCTCGAAGCTCTCTTAGAGCTTTCGAGTAAACTCCGCGACGCGCACACCGCCGGGCATTGTACTTCGGAAGGGAATACAAGAAGAGTTGCCGGGTGAAAGAGGAGCCGAACCGACGAGGAAAACTTCGTCCAGGCTTTCCGTTACTGCAACTTGCATACTCCCCTCGCCTCCTGGCTTCCTCTCGCTCTCCTTCTCTCCACTCCACACAGTTTTCTCGATTTACGAGTGTAAACGCCGACGCCCACGGTATCCTAAGAAAATATGAGAGACCGCGGCGGTGCCGCGCGGCTTGCAGCGTAAGCAACATCCCACAGAATTTATTTCAAAGTACAATACGATAAATTTACGAGGACTGCGAAGAAAACAAGCTTTTCAATTTCACACTCGTTATTACTTCCGTCTTTTTTTTTTTCTCTTTCGTTTCTTTGTTTTCTTCCGCGCTCCCTTCACTCGAGGAAGCAAAGAAAATTTCTTATTACACGAGAACGAACGGTAATGTGATATAATTTTACTGAGCTTTCACGTCTCTCGAATGAACGTAATGTAAATTGTGTTTTGCTCGCAGCATTTACCGAGGTACAAGTATTTTTGCAGTTGCCATTATTTTCATGGTTAGTATGGCGTATCAAGTTAATTTGCTGTCTCTCGTAATTGAAATGCTTGTTCTGCAAGAACGTCTTTCATTGCCGTTAGGCAAACATCATGTTTTTCCCTCTCTTGGTAATTTTAAGTTTCAGCATTGGTGAAGTTTCAATGTAAAGATCTGACGCAGTCTGGAAGAGGAAAAGACGGACGTACTGGGAGACTTACGAATCGGAAAAGCTTCAGTTGGAGGCGACACTTGCTGAAGTCGGAAGTGCCGAAATCCGTAATCAGGGTTTTCAGCGTCAATGAAGGGTTGAAGGGACAGTTTTGAATCGAAAACGTACGAGTTGAGTGTAAAGGTGAAGGTTGGAATTACCAAAAACCGGAACTATAAGTTCTATGCAATGCAAATGTCCGCAACAGAAGTGCCGAAGTCGGTAATCAGGGTCTTCAGCGTCCATGAAGGGTCAAAGGGACAGTTTTGAATCGGAAAGATGCAAGTTGGGAGTAATAGTCAAGGTTGGAAGTGCCAAAAACCGAAACTATAAGTTGTATGAAATGCAAATGTCCGCAACAGAAGTGCCGAAGTCGGTAATCAGGGTCTTCAGCGTCCATGAAGGGTCAAAGGGACAGTTTTGAATCGGAAAGATGCAAGTTTGGAGTAATGGTCAAGGTTGGAAGTGCCAAAAACCGAAACTATAAGTTGTATGGAATGCAAATGTCTGCAACAGAAGTGCCGAAGTAATCAGGGTTTTCAGCGTCCATGAAGGGTCAAAGGGATAGTTTTGAACCGGAAATATACGAGTTGAGAGTACAGGTGAAGGTTGAAAGTGCCAAAAACCGGAACTATAAGTTGTATGCAATGCAAATGTCCGCAACAGGAGTTCCGAAGTCAGTACTCAGGGATTTCAGCGTCCATGAAGGGTCAAAGGGACAGTTTTGAATCGGAAACATACGACTTGAGAGTAATGGAGAGGTTGGAAGTGCCATAAACCGCAACTGTAATTTGTATGCTATGCAAATGTACGCAACAGGAGTGCCGAAGTCGGTAATCAGGGTTTTCAGCGTCCATGAAGGGTCAAAGGGACAGTCTTGAACCGGAAAAATACGAGTCGAGAGTAATGGTAAAGGTTGGAAGTGCCAAAAACCAGAACTATAATTTGTAAGCAACGCAAATTTTCGTAACGCTTCGATAAGGGACATTCACGGAGAAAAATGACGCGTCGCTTCAGTCGATTGATTGGTTAAACACCCTCCAATCAAAATCGGCATTAATGGATTTGCGGCTGGCACGCGGTTTCGGTGGTCACGAGAGTCCAGTCGTCACCGCCTCGCAGTCCGTACTTGGATAGGCTAGTAAATCAATTTGTTAGTCCAACCAGTCAATTGGTTGTCGAATCACTGGCACATGCATATCTTTACCATCCAGAACTCCACCAAATAACGATTCTATGACGATTTACATTCTTCCGGATAAAATAGAGCGATCCATCTTGCTCTGGACAAAAAAAATAGAAAAATTAGAAAAAAATTATTTCCTCGAAAAGAACAATTTGTCTGAAAAGATGTTTTTCGAAAAATGATCGTTTCCAATGCAACTCTGAAGAAAAAAGTATCTGCATTTTTTTTTTTTTTTTTTTCTTTAACGGAATCGTCTTTCGAAAAATACCTTTAATTATTTTCAACGCACCACAACCTTTCTAAATACAAAGATAAAACACCATCGTTTCGGAATTCTAAAGAAACAAGTTAATCACAATTTTCGTTTTTCCCCCAAGTATGAGAGGTCAAAGACACTCGTTTCGTTTACAAAAAAATAGAACAGACCCGGAAACGTAATACTGTGTCTCTAAAAAAAAAAAAAAAAAAAAAATGAAAGCCATATCGAATTCCATAAACGAAACGGGACGAGGAAAAAAAAGATGTTGACAATAGTGGAGAGAACAAAAAGTATCCTACTTCGATATCGGTGAGAGTCACGAAGCCGCGATTTCCGCGGGTGGACAACGCGGTCTCGCAATCCGCACACGTATCTAATATCCCCGATGGTTGGCGACGTTGGTCGAGCGGAGACAGTGGAAACGGCGTTTCGAGCACGAACGAAGAAAGCCCGAATGAAAGAATCCGGAATGGCCCAAAACGGTCCGAGTTCGGCCGAGCGAACGAGCGAAAAATTTGATAACGCAGATATTGAATGCACTTCCCTGCCCGTTCAATATCGCACGCTGAAAATCCCATTTTTCGTGATTTACGGACGACCATTCGTCTCACTAATTTTCACCCTCGATGCTCAAATTTTGCCATTTTATTTGTTTTATTTTTTTTCGACGCAAATTCGACACCACCGCGAATCGAGTGAAATCGTCCCCATTCCGTAGGCGTCGATTTAATAAAAATCAATAATAATTGTGCTCCAAAACTTGTGGATTGATTTTTTTTTTTTTTTTTTGTAAATCGTTTTACTCATTCGGATGACGTCCAATAATAGTACCGTCCATTAATCTTGATAATTTACTGCTGTGCGCGACACCTCGCGAATCATGTCAATCATACCACGCATTCATTTTTTTTTTTTTTTTTCATTTGAATTCGAGTTATTTGCGGGCGAACAATGGAAATGACAGCCCGAAAGAGGTTCGAGTGAACAAAAAGAATCGCTCTCCGCGCTGTACCGCGATTTAAAAAAATTCCAGCGACGCATCATTGATAGCGACTGAACGAATGGAAAATAAATCGGAGACAGTGAAGCGCGTTTTTTCCACCTTCGACGAGAATCCGAAAAAAGAATTCGCCCCATTTCGTTCAATCATTATTTTATTTCGTTAATGGAATCTTTTCTCGTTCGCTGTCGCTCCATTTGCAAATAAGCATCGGAAAATAGAGGAAAAATGGAAAACAAAATATATTAATTTTCTACACATAAAAAAAAAATATCACCGGAAATTGTTCAATATATATTATTATTATGTATTAAACAATAATAAATAAATAAATAAATAATTATTATATTTTATTATTGTTCATATCATAATTTTTTTAAAATTTTATTTATTTATTTTTTTCTTAAAATTATATATATATATTTTTTTATTATTCAGAGATGCGAAAAAAATGCGTGATATAATGATTTATTAGCTCTAGTACTTCGACTCTCGTATATAATTATTGGAAACTATATTTCGAACTATATCGACGAGAATCTAAAAAAAGAATTAGCCCCATTTCGTTCAATCATTATTTTATTTCGATAATGGAATCTTTTCGCGGTCGCTGTCGCTCCATTTGCAAATAAGCATCGGAAAATAGAGGAAAAATGGAAAAAAATATATATAACAATTTTCTACACATAAAAAAAAAATATCACCGGAAATTTTTTAATATATATTATTATTATGTAATAAACAATCATAAATAAATAAATTATTATTATTATTATATTTTATTATTGTTCATATCATATTTTTTAAAATTTTATTCATTTATTTTTTTCTCAAAATTATATATATATTTTTTTTTATTTATTGTTTACAGATGCGAAACAAATGCGTGATATAGTGATTTATTAGCCCTAGTACTTCGACTCGTATATAATTATTAGAAAGTATATTTCGAACGATCGTCGAAACGCTTCAGGAATAATCCTCAAGTGATAAAAAAAAATTGAATCATCCTCGGCATACTCTCGGACCACGCGAGAGTTTGACGTCGACGACGGCTGCGCGTGGTACAAACGTTTATGGAAGTGGCAGTAGCAGCGGCAATAGTGGTCCTAAATCGATTGGCAAACCGAGAAAAGTGTCCGTTTTCCCTCGCATGCCCATAGCGTATTATAAAGCTGGTTCGAGTGGACTTCGGGATAAGCGTCAGTCGAGATAAAAATGTAGTATAAAATCTCAATGTAGCGAGGGGCTCGCTAGCGATAGTCTGGAGCAGTGGTAGGTTTTTCCTCGTTTCGCGCTTTACCGGTGCGGAATAATCGTTCCGAGTGCGAGAAGAGAAAAAGCTAAAGAAAAAAGAAATAAGGAACCAGCAGCGAGCATGAAGCCTCGAGCTGTAACAACTCAAATCGACCGCGTGATTCGGAAAAATACTTTTTCTTTCTCTGCGCAAACACTCGTTCAAAAACGAGTGCCGCACTTGGGCACCAAAGAAAAGATCCAATTGGGTCCGGATGTGCGTGGTTGAGAATAAAACAAGTCGCAGATAAAGAATTCGGAGACAATTTCACCATTTTAACCATGCCCGAGAAGCCAAGTCGACATGTCCACCGGAAGATGTTGCCAGTTTACCATCTAACATCTCGACGACAGCGAACACTGTTGATTTCTGTTCCACAGACAGCTCTCACAACTAACTGAGTCTATCAAAAAGTATCCACCACATTACAACTCTAGGCGAACAAGCATTTTTGAAAACTGTAACTCAAACGATTCCCCCAAATAACAAGAGGAAGCCGGTCAGCCAGTGAATGATGACATTGCCAGTTTGCCATCTAACAACTCTATGCGAACAACCGTTGTTGAAAAAGTCTAACTCAAACAATTCCCCCAAATAACAACTCTGCCAGTACATGTTGACATCATTGCCCGTTTACCAACTAAAAGCTCTACGAGAGCAACCTTTCCTAACGGTTGTACTACAGGTCTGTGTAACAACTGACAGAGTCTACTCAACAGCGTTTTTCACGTTACAACTCTGGGCGAACCAGAATTGTTGAAAAACTCTGACCCAAACGATTCGCCCAATTAACAAGTTCGCCAGTAAATGTTGATATCATTGCCAGTTTACTATCTGACAACTCTACTAGAGCGAACACTGTTGATAACTCTACCGCAGATAACTCTCACAACTAACTGAGTCTATCAGAAAGTATTCGCCACATTATAACTCTAGGCGAACAACCATTTTTGGAAACTGGAACTCAAACGATTCCCCCAAATAACAAGAGGAAGCCAGTCAGCCAGTAAATGATGACATGACCAGTTTGCCATCTAAGAACTTTCGGCAAACAACTGTTGTTAAAAAAGTCTAACTCAAACAATTCTCCCAAATAATAACTCTGCCAGAACATGTCGACATCACTGCCAGTTTACCATCTAAACATCTGTTAACGGTTTTACCACCGGTCTGTGTGACAGCTAACAGACTCTACTCAAAAGTGTCTTCCACATTAGAACTCTGGGTGAACCAGAATCGTTGAAAAACTCTGACACAAACGATTCGCCCAATTAACAAGTTCGTCAGTAAATGTTGATATCATTGCCAGTTTACTATTTGACAACTCTACTAGAGCGAACACTGTTGTTAACTCTACCGCAGGCAACTCCTACAAAAAACAAAGTCTACTCAAAAGTGTCTTCCACATTAGAACTCTGGGTGAACCAGAATCGTTGAAAAACTCTGACACAAACGATTCGCCCAATTAACAAGTTCGTCAGTAAATGTTGATATCATTGCCAGTTTACTATTTGACAACTCTACTAGAGCGAACACTGTTGATAACTCTACCGCAGACAACTCTGGGCGAAACAGCCTTGTTGAAAAACTCTAACACAAACGATTCGCCCAAATAACGAGTCTGTCATGAAATGTACACATTGCCAGTTTACCATCTAACAACTCTACGAGAGTACTGTTAACATCTTCACCACAGGCAACTCTAACAACTAACCGAGTCTACCAAAAAGTGATCACCACATGATAACTCTACACGAACAAGCATTGTTCAAAAACTGTAACACAAACAATTCCCACTAATGACACGCCTACCAACAAGTCAAACTACATTACGGTCCTACAATGATGACTCCTAATAACTCTACCTCGGACAACTCCGTCAACTATCAGTCACTGATAGAAAAATGCACATCACCTTCCGTCTTTTAGGTTCCACCCATATTCGCGGAGGCGAACGCAGTTAACAAGACTGTCACGAACGACTCCAGCAATTAACAACTCTACCAGCTTTAATACTTTAATAACTCTACCAGCAAATCTCTACCCCATTACAAACCTACCAAATTACAATTTTACAAGTGTGCCCGGAATACGACCAGAACAAATCTTCGCCAAGTGAGGCGCTGCCGAGCTGCTGGTAATCTCGCGCTTCTCGAAGATGAAGACTTACCTCAAACAAAAGTATAACAAAAGAAAAAGATTAAATCCCTAGAATTTCGATAAAAAAAGAAGAGAACATTTTTTTTTTAAATAAAAAAAAAAATAAAAAAAATGGCAATGAGATAAAAAATGGCTTCCAACCACAATAATGGACGGTAAAATACGTATCGAAAATCAAAGTGCACTACACTGGAGAAAAGAGCGCATGGAAAAAAACCACTCGTCGGTGATTCGCAGTTGAGCGCTTCGTATTTCAGAAGAGAAAATCGAACGACAGAAAGAGGCTCGGTTCGTGCGCATCCGAAAATGATAAAGTGATTTGCATAGCGACTACGTGGAAAGATTAGATAAAACGAGAGGGGGAGGCGAAAAAAGAAGCGGCAAGGGTTGTTTAAAAATTCAACGAGCCGAGTGCGCTGCCTCTTCGCGGCGAAAGAGCAACAGGGATAATAATCTCGACTACACGCGACGTGCCTTCTTAAACGCCGCGTGTTATACGCAAACAGAAAGAGAAGCCTCGACGCTGGTGGGCAGCGAGGGAAATAAATAATACATTAACTTTCACGGCAAAAAACAACCCACAAGAAAGAGGAGCCTTGTTCACTGTTAAATTTATCGAAATGGTGTGAGATTCATTCAAAAATCTGCAATCCACAGAAAGTGCGGATTATTATTTTTTAAATTTTTTTCTAAAATTTATTTTCGCACGTAAATAAATTCGCATCGATAAAAGAAAATATCACAACCGTCATTTGTTTAAGGGCGGGGTAAAGTATTAAATTTTTTTTTTCCATTTTTCTTAAATTTTTTAAATGAATGCATAATATCTCAAGAATATTGTGTAAAAATTTCAAGACGATCGGAGTAAAATTGACGAAGTTATGAGTAATTGAGCGTCTACTGCGGGGGGGTGGAAATTTGTTGACTAATTTTTTTTTTTCATCATCTTGTTAATAACATTTTGGAATTATTAGTATGCGAAATTAATCTTTTGAGTACCTTTAATATGCATGAATTTTCTCAGATTTTTATGCAATCGAGAAGTGTTCTCAAACTTATGTGCAATGAGCGCTAAGCGACCAAACTCTTCTGCATTTTTCAAACCGTTTTTCTGAGACTTGTCATATTTGAAGTCCGTGTGCACGATAACTCAAAATCTACTGGACCAATCGCTTTGAAATTTTGCACAGTACTTCTTCACATAATTCGCCAGGTATTGTCGAGAGCTTTTTTGTTTTTTTTTTTATAATTACTAATTTTTCAACAACAAATTAGCCGATTTTTTTTTTAGCGAAAATCGGGTTTTTGGCTCCCAAGTGGTACGAAAAATCGAAAAATCGAAAAAAAAAAAAATCCTCCCGTCATTACCTCGAGAAACATCTCCTTTAACAAATGCATTTTGATTTTTTTGATTCAGATGATTCTGTTGCGAGTTATGGTGCACACGGCAAACCAACTTTTTTTCGAGGCGCCTCCGGGGTTTAATTTTCACTCGCTCAATTTTGATTATTTTGCAATGAAAATTTAGGAGAATGTTGTTTAAATGTTACTTTATTACATGTACATTTTTCAATAAACGAACACTATCCGTTACGCCAAAAAAACATCTTAAAAACATGCCTTTTCGCCGAATTAACTTTACCCCGGCCTTAAAAAAAATACTTTTTTTTTCTCTGTTTTTTTTTTTCAATCTTTTAGTTATCTCTGCCAATTGGAAAAGAAAAAAAAATTGCGTGCAACGAATTTGCTGAAATTCGAAAACGAATTTAATTTCGTATATTCGTTCTTTGGTCGTCAATCAAGAGCGTGATTTCGCATTTATTTTGCAAATTGTGAAGTGCACGACGATGAAAGCTCGACGAGAATTTCGGGGCTGTGTTCCGCGACGAGCCCCATTCGGGCGGTTTAATTAAAATATTTTCCCTAGTGTACAATTTCCCACGCGAGTCCGGCGTCTCTATTCCTATGGACGCCGTAAACACTGGTAATGGGCACACATAAACGGGTTGTATAACCTGACCGTTACGCACCTCGTTGAGGCTGACCACGCCAGGTTTCCATAATATACGAAGGATTCGGATTACCAACCAATCCCCCTCTCGTAAACTCTCGGACTAGTATATCGAGTGACTGCGCGCCACTCATTCGTCGCCTTCCATCGTGAGCGTTCCTCATTCGTTATCAATTCTTTTCACATTCATCAAAAGGTTATCAACCATTCTTCCCAATTGGAGAAAAAAAAAATTGTTTTCATAGGATAAAAAAAAAAAAAAAAAAAAAAAAAAATTCTATGAAAAGTTGATGTACCGAATTGGTGTCGTTTTTATTTTTTCAACATTGAATACTCGTGCATAAGATAGAATAATTTCTCTGCATGCTGAAACGAAGTTATTCAAATTTTCTTTTCATACCACGATTATTTGATTTTCCCGCTTTTAACGACCCCTCGAAGATGAAAAAAATGTAGGTTTAGGTGTAGGTTAGGTAGATTTCCCCTCCTTTATTGCGACGTATACCCTGTGAAAAGAAATGGATTTTTTTAGACTAATTGTTTTTAGACGAATTGTTTTTAGCTTTTCCTAAAACAAAGCTTTCTCAACGAGGAAGAAAATAATAAAAACTGCCCTATCCGATTGTCATCTTTCAATTCCGGAAATATTGTTGCGCAGGGGAGAGCGGGGCAAAACGGCATACCGGGGCAAAATGGTATTAACGCACAATGGGACCAGGGCAGAATGGTATTGGGGCAAAATGGTACAGCAAAAAAGTCGACTTGGGTAGGACTGTCTCTTGTTCCATTTTGCCCTAATTCTATCATACGGGGGTCTTTATTTGACCATTTCGTACCATTTTGCCCCGGTGTGCCATTTTGCCCCGCTCTCCCTTATTTGTATCATTTTTTTGGGTAGTATGCAATGGAATTAGTATATACCGCGGAATGATATGCAAACAGCGAAATGTCTTATAGTACAACGCGGTAAATAATCAAGGTTTCATTCAAAGGCGAGCGATCCGAAGCGCTCACATGCTACGCCCTCTCGTTGGCCGTGTCCCGTCCCATCCAACCAAAAAGGAAAAAAAAAAAAAAGATTGGAAAAGAAGAGCAGCTTTCATTTGCCTGATGCTGGCGATACGTATACACGCGACGAATGATACATATATATATATACAGCAGTCTCTCACATTACTCTTTGCGGCTACACGATTCACGCTTATCTCTCTTCTTTCTCCATCCAACGAGAAATTGCGAGGGATAGGACAAAAGTGTGTCATTTCCAGGGTTCGCGAATCGCCGCAGGGAATTCGAAACGCGACGAGGCCGACACTCTGACATCATACTCTCATTTCACGTCTCGACATCTTCGTGACAAATGACAATCGAGGTTCTCTTCTTCCTTTCATCCGCTCTTTTTTTCCCCATCTTCCGCGCATTTGGGTTACCGCACCTATTCACGCGAACGAAATAATCCGGAAAGCCAACGAAAAATTGTAGGGGGACTTCGTCATAGAATTCGATGAAACTCTTCTTTAAAAGGTGGTGCAATTTCTTTCCCGGTGGCCATCCCGGGCTCAATCGGTATCAAAAACTGTAAACAACTTTTTTCAGGCATACCGGCATTTGCAGTGTAATGAAGAGCCTCCTCGCATGCTATGGTGATATCAGCATTCGATGAAACTCTTGTTAAGGAGGAGATGCAAGTCCTTCCACCTCGTCCATCCCGGGCTCAATCGGTATCAAAAACTGTAAACAACTGTTTTCAGGCATATCGGCTTTCACAGTTTAAAGAAGAGTCTCATGTCATGCTATGGTGATATCAGCGTTCGATGAAACACTTCTTTAAGAGGAGATGCAACCTTCCCACTCGTCCATCCCGGACTCAATCGGTATCAAAAACTGTAAGCAATCTTTTTGAGGCATACCGCCATTTGCAGTGTAATGAAGAGTCTCCT